>OY728122.1:1303350473-1304600473 GCA_963277665.1 Viscum album | reverse complement strand
TATATCCCCATGAATTAGTAGTGAACTATTTGGACACCCATTAGTGTATTTTATACCCATAGTTATCCATCCATTACTAATATTTTTGAACCATTGGTATATAACATATTCCTAGGAGTGCTTGTTTTCAAAAATACAAAGTGAGTCCTTTCCCTCACCTATAAAAGGCCCCCACCTCTAACCTTTTTCACACCTCTAAAACCACTTAGGTTTGGCCAAGATATACCCAATACACTACCTAAAATCCCTCAATTACTCATTGAATCCACTCTTTTAGAAGAATTAGATCCAAGGAAGCCATTTGGTGAATACCAAAAGGATTTAAACAAAGAACAGGTAACATACTACCTCAAACTCCATTATCTTATTTTCATTCTACAGACCATAAACTCATATTATTCCATGATTATAAAACAAATTAGTATCATAAATATACTAATTTGTTTTTATGATAAGGGTTTTGACTACACTTATGCACACTTCCATCTAATGCATACCAAACATACTGTTTATGTCCACAATGAACCGCCACCTCACAATACTATGATTGTTTGTTTTTCCTTTACCACCTTTCATGGTAAGGAATTATGATCTAAAAGATGTGGATATATGATATATATGATAAATATTTTTTATTTTATATTATTTAATTATTTTACAACAAATATCTTTATACATTCAATTTTGTGTAAATATGATAATTTTGTTTGAGGAAGTGTGGTCTACCGCCCCTCAAAGTGATGTGATTTATTCATACTCTAAATGTAATTTATTAAGGATGGTTTCAGTAAAAATATATGATATATATGAATAATAATTATAATGTAATAATTATTTATATACACATATATACATAATTTTCATTTACATTCTTTCTTTGTATACAACAATAAACTAAACACAACGTTCATGCGTACATACGACATACGGTCTCCATGAAAATTGTATTCCATTTAATACTTATATATTATATTTATTATTATAATACACATATAATGATTGTGAATTATAATTATACAATTTTTTACAATTTTTAAATCACGATAAAACAATAATGTTAAAATTTATAACAAATTAAGACATATGTGAAGAACAAAGTAGATATTACTAGAATTGAAACCTTAACGTAGAATTATTAACAAGAGGTTAATATAAAGTCATAATAAAACCATATATGGTATTATATATAAGAATATTTTTATGGGATATATATCTTATAAACTTATATTTATTATACACGAGGTTAGTGAAAGTATGACTACTGTCAAGACACAAGGTAAGCGAAATTAATATCACTTTTTATTTCACTAATATACATGCTTTATTAACCACACATACCATTTTTGTGGTGTGTAAAATTCCCAAGGATATATTATAAAATTATTATAATTAATTTTTTGGGTATTTATAGTTCCATTTTATGATATTTATTTCATGGGGTTTATGTTTTAAAAGTTACCAAATAGATAAGTAAATTTTGTTTCAATTTTCCTTCATAGAGACACATACCATGTTATAAACCTATTTTTTTGCATGTGGTTTATATACTGACATTGAAATGTTATATCATGAATATAATTATGTTAATTATATTTATTCATAATTTAATTTCATTTTCTTATATGGGGAGTATGGTTCAAATTTACCAAGTGGTAAGAGTTTATTGAAACAATCTCATCTTTTTGTGAGATTGATTATGATTATGATTCCTTTATTGAAATATTATCACACATCTCTCAATAACAGTCATGAATTTACTTATAATATGTTTATTCAAGATATTTTCAGGTATTAGTTCCATTTTTCCACTCTTTGGAACATATTATTATTAATAAAATGTTTTATGAAAATTTTGACCATATTTATCTATTTGGCCAGAAATCTATTTTGTTTCAAAAACCATGTTTTCAGTTTATATTTAAATATTATTTTCAAGGAAAAATTATATAATTATTTTATGGTTTAAAAATATTCCATTATAATTTATCAAAAAAAATATCAATATTGTTTTATATGTGTTTAAGGAAAATGGTTTTCAAAATGGTTTTCAAGATTCTTTTGAAAGTTTTAAAGGAATCTTTTTCTCAAAATTATTTCAAGATTAATTTTTATTTTTACAAGGTAAATAGTTCTAAAATTTTTATCAAGATTATTTTATATGTTTTCTAAGAAAATTATTTTAATTTTTTTTTCAAGCAACTTTTATATGTTTTCTAGAAAAATGGTTTTCCAAATGTTTTCAATATTTATTTGTATGTTTTAAAGATTATTTTCAAGAAAATTGTTTTAAAAATGTTTTATGGTTTTTAAAAATAAAATTTAAAATAAAAATATACATTTTCTGAAAGAAATAATTTTAAATGATCTTTTAAATTCATTTTCCATCAAAGATAACATTTTTTTTGTGTTACTCATGACTTTCCGGGGAAATGATTCAATGTTTCCATTAATATTCTATCTATGAAGGGATTATGTTTTGATGACTTGATTTTTCTAAAAACCATTTTTCTTTCAATGATTATATGCATTTGAAACCCACTTCTTTTCACGGGTTATTGTTTTGATAAAATTACTATGAAACCTATATATTTATCCCATGCTTATTATATGAATACATTTTTATGATACCCATTTCATTTTGTGGTTTATAATATTATTTTTAATGATCTTGTGGAACATATCAGTATGATTTTATTATGAGAATGGTGGTACCAATATCTCCATCCAATACATTGGTTAATGGTTTATATCAAATGAGATAGACTAATATAGTCTTGGGAGTGAACTTTGATTACTAGGATGGCGATGAGAGTGAACCATGAAAACCAAGATGGTATGAGGAGTGAACACATGATACTAAGATGGCCATGGGAGTGAACCATGACTACCAATCTGGTATGAGGAGTGAAATAATTTCACTATGATGGCCTTGGAAGATAATTTTGACTAATAAGATGGTATGAGGGGAAAACTCATAATTCCACATTGGACTTGACAATGATTCCATGAATACTATGGAAATCATATTATATTATTATGTGTTTTCCACAATTGCATGTTTTATTTCTATGTTATGTTTTCAAAGATTATGTTAATTATTTACTTATGATTCATATGTTATGAAATGTCAATCTTTATGCCATGATTAATGTTTATGATTGCTTATATACAGGGAAAGATATTCTAATATTATGATCACATCCTCATACCCCTATGATTATGTTAATGGTTACATGTGTCCTTTTTTTACCCATACCTATCATCTGATCTCACCACTTTTTATGGTTCCTTACCTAGGTTAAGAAGATATGTATTAAGTATGATGTATCTAATAAGGGTTATATTCATGATAAAACATGTGGGATATAATTTATCTAGATTTATGGGAGATAATGTAACAAGATTTTTTCACATATTTTCCTAGGAGTAACAACATCGAGAAGGTTTTTTAGGAATGACTCGTTGTAACCTGGTACATGAAAAAGGGCATTACTACACACCTAGTTTGACACTATCTGGGGATATGATTTGTAAACTCACACACTATTAATGAACCATAATTAAGTATTTAAAATAATATGACTACGAATAACCTAGTATAAACCTACGTTGTCATAAATTAACAAGTAGGTGTCCTGATTTCAACATCCTATAAGTAATTTTTCTTCATTATGTGGTTTTTTCTTATGATATGTGTTTCTCACCATGTGTTTTTTTGTTTTATTCAATGAAAATAACTAGAAGAATCATAGTTAAAATTGAATGTTTAATATATGGAAAGTATGGGAAATATGAAAATAGATTTCCCATGTGGAAATATCATAAGGGGAATCATGAAGCAGATACAAGTATTGGTTATAATTTTGATAATAAAGAGGATAAAAAAACATTTTAATGGTATAGTATGATCTTAGAGTATTGTTTACATTGAAAATAAGAATAATGAATACATTAAGGTTTTGGAACTGTAAACCATGAATCATATTTTAGGAAAGTGGTATTAAAGAATATGCTGATAAAGCATGAGTAATGGTTTAAGAATAATATTGGACGAGTAATGTATTTTTGTTTTGAAATTAAAATATTATATTATATGAACCATGAAATATATAAGTATCTTTAGTATTTGTTTTCATTAAGGATTGAAATGGAGATGTTGAATTTTGATTTCATAGAAAGGTGATATTATTATTAAGGGAAGGTAACACTTAATTAATGCCCGATATTGAGATAAAAATATTTGGATAAAGATATGTTATATATGAATAATTAATTTGGATGATAAAAATTACACATGAATTGTTTTTTTAAAAAGTTTTCTTTGTCATCATAGATGAAGGTTATGAATTCTTTGACTTAAAGAATGTATCCAGTAATCCATATAATAAGAAAGAAATCATTTTTTCTAAAAAGATTTTTGGGAATTCATGTTGTTACTATGTTTCAAGGGAATAAAAGATGAGGGTATTCACTTTTTTGGAATGTGATAATAAAGTTGTAATTTGTTATTTATAGGGGATAAATGTTAAGCATATTTTTTTACCTTTTTTTAGAAAAATTATAATGAATACCTTTTATATAAAGTTGAAGCCAAACTTTTGACGAGTTATGTAATATTAAAGTGTTATATCACAACATGAGGGTTTATGCATATTTGATAACCAGTTCTAACACTTTGTGATGATGATAATTGATGAAAAATCGGATTTTATAAAATGGATATCATGATTTTTTATTACTTTCAGAATGAAAAATTCACATTCCGTTTTATAGAAAGAGTTGGTGTGGATCAAGGAAAAAAATGGCGAGGTTGAAAACATGCAAGAATATATTTTCCTGAAAATTATCTATCTTTATGATAAAAGATCTTGAATTTTTTTTATCCTAGCACGTTCATTTTTGATGAATTAGATGGTCCCTTAAGCCATCAGAGATTTATGGTTTGTGATCATTAACATTATCTTGATCTTATACTCTATCACTCTTCATCAGAACATGATGGATAGATTTATCTTTCATGTTCAAATTTTCACTTCCCTTATATGTTATCATATGTGGGAATATAGTTATGAGTTACTGTGTGTAATCGTTATGTTTTCACCTTTAATTTTTCTGGGAAATTTTATTATTTTTTTTATGATATGTGATTCAATGAAATTAAATATCAAGTATTGAAACCTTAATAACCTAGATGAATTTTTAGGGAAAAATTCATTTTAAGGGAGTGTGTGTGTGGGTGGGGGGGGGGGGTGGAATATAACACCCCACAAATTTTTTAAATTTTTTTGAATTTATTTAATTTTTTCGATATTTTTCAATCCATGTAACATAGAAAATAGTCTATTATATAGAACTATGTTTACATTTTGATATACAAAAAACTATGCAAATCATAAACTAAACACAAAATAATATTTACCTTCCACTAAATATGAAATGAAGGCATGCTAACATTTTACACAATACTGACTTTCCTTGATGGCTTGTGTGACATGCAATCTCAATTTTTACCGAAAAACGATATATTATTAAATATTATTTAATATTATAAGATATAAAAAATCCTTTAAATTAGTAGGTATGAAAATGGTTAACTAAATTATGAAAATATATTATTTATAAAAATATAAAATGAATTCATTGGTTAAATATTAATTAGAAATGAATATACAGGAAAATATTGTTATTTTCATACTAAAAAAGATATTTTATCCTAATAAATTAAGGTAATTAAAATTATTAGGTTATATTATTATAATATTTATATATATTATATTTTTTGAAATATTTTTATGTTCATCCAATATATTTTAAAGGCTTAAGATAAAAACATACACAATTTTACGCATAAAATACTATATTTTTATCAGGGATCTATTACTACCTCTTAATAGAGAAACTAATTTAAATCCAATTTTTAACACATTTATAAAAATTATATGTCAAAATAAATTAAAATTTGAACGATAAAAATAAAAATAATCATAGGGTGTATTTTTGGTTTTTTTCTACGATGTTTCATTTTTTAATGAATAATGAAAAATATTGAATTTTAATTCATAAATGCTATTTCATATAATTAATTTATAAGGTTGAATTATATTTTAAATTGGTTTAAAAGTTATGTTAGAAAATATTTTTATCAATTAGTCCAATTTAGGTCATTGGAATCATTTTCACTTTGAAATTGGGTATAAAAACATAGCAAACTTTTTGTTGTTTTACTTAAAGAACACAGATTGTCATCCCATCTGTAGGATTAAATTTAAATTAATTTATTCAACTTATGTGATTGAAATTTTGAAAAATGGATTATATATTTGGAATCATAATAATTTATAATTTCTATTTTGTTCTAAATTGTTTTTAACAAAAATATTAGAGAAAGTAATTAAAATTAATTAGAGTGATTTAGGCGAAATTATGCTTAATACGATAATAAACCTTAAACGTAATGGACCAAATGACCTAGAAACCTGTTAACAAACCATTTTATAGCTATTTTCATCCATGAACCCTCCATTATTGTGTTTTTTTTTATTTTTAAGGATTTTTTTGTAAACAACATGGGTACACCTAATTTGTTTTCAGAAATACCATGTGAGTCATTTCCCTCCCCTATAAAAAGAGACCACCTATCCCCTTACTCATAACTCTAAAACCACTTAGGTTAGACAAATATAATCCTATTAAACATATAAAAATCCGTCCCTTAATCCTTGAGGTCACCATTTTGGCATAAATAAATCCATGGAAGGTACTCAGTGAAAAAAGGAGTCACCGAAAGAAGAGGTATCATACTCCCTCAAGCTCCTTTATCTTATTTTCACTCTACACCCAATCCAAAATCTTTATTTCTTGATTATAAAAAAAATTATCTAAAATAAAATGATATTTTTTTCTAATAAGGTTTCAACCTACACTTGCAAACATATCCATATACTGTGTAACAAAAATACTATTTATGTATACGATGAACTACGGTCTCAAGAAATGATGAATGTTTCTTTTTTTTCCTTTAACACCTTTAATGGTTGGGAACTATTATGGAAATTATATTTATATATATGATATATATGATACATATTATTTCATTAATATTCTGAAATTACTTTATGGTATATATATTTATACTTTTCATTTTGTGTTAATATGATAATTTCATTTGAGGAAGTGTTGACTACCACCCCCTCAGAGAGATGTCTCTTATTGATACTCCACATGGAATGTATCAAGGATGGTTTTGAGTGACCTTATATAATATATATGATATAATAATGATACTAGAATAATTATATATATATATATATATATATCATTTATTCTCTTTCTTTCAATATGACTATAAATTTCAAACCACGTCCATGCGTACGTACAACCTAACTTCTCCAAGAATGGCGTATTCCATTTCATACGTATATATTATATGGAATATCGTAATACACATATAATTAATATAAATTTTATTTATATAATTTTTGAAATTTGGGAAATAATTATAAGTATAAAGACTATAAATATAAAAAATTAAGCCACTTGTGAAGAACAAATGAGATAATACCTAAAGTGAAACCTTAATATATAATTTCTAACAAGAGGGTAATATAATGTCATAATCAAACCATATGTGGTATTATATATAATAATATGTTTATTTTATAGATTAATAATAAAATTATATTTATTATAGGATGTTTTTATGAGTACGAAGAGAGTCAATACATAAGGTAATATAATTTCTGCTCACTTTTTTATTTCCTTGAGATACATACTTTATTCACCACCCATTCCTTTTGTGTGGTTTGTATACTACACATGGACATATTTAAAGATCATTATAATTAAATTTATGGGTATTTACATATCAATTTTATGATCTTTATTTCATGTGGTTTATGTTTCAAATGTTACTAAATCAGTAAAGTAATATTGTCTTAATTTTCATTCTTTTAGACACATGCCATGTTATGCACCTCTATTTTTCCACAAGGTGTATATAAAGCCTTTGAAACATTATATACTGAATATCATTATTTTAATGATATTTTATGCTTCATGTAATTTCATTTTCTTAAATGGTGATTATGGTTCAAAGTAATAAAGTTGTAATAGTTTATTGAAAAAATATGATCGCATTTCTAGATTATTTATTATTATGCATAATTTAATGAAATATTATGACCCATATCTCATGAAAAATCATGAGATTAATTATTTATTATTTATTAATTATATTTTATGGTATTTTAACCATTTACCACTCTTTTTTACATAATATAATTTGGAAATTGTTTTAATAAAAATATCACTTTATTTCTCTCTTCGGTCAGAAAATTCTTTTATCTTAAAAACCTTGTTTTATTTTTTTTATTTTTTTAAAAAAATATATTTTAAGATAATTTTCAGGGAAAAAGGATTTTAAAATTTTTATGGTTTCAAAAGCTTCATTTATATGTTTTCAAAAAAAATTAATGATTCTTTTTATATGTTTTGAAAGATTTTTTTTCCAAACATTTTAATTCTTATTTTATATGTTCTCAATGAAAATTTTTTCCAAAATGTTTTCAAGCTTATTTTATAAGTTTTCAAGGAAAATGGTTTTCCAAAAATTTTCAATCTTATTTTATAAATCTTCAAGTTTAATGGATTTTAAAATGTTTTTAATCTTTTTTTATATGTTTTCAATTAAAATAGATTTCAATTTTTTTCTAAATTAATTTCAAAACATTCAAATAAAATGGTTTTAAAAACATTTTCAATATTTTTTATATGTGTTAAAGTCAGTTTTCAAAAAAATGGTTTTCAAAATGTGTTATGTTTTAGAAAAATCATTTTCCAAAGAAGAAAAGAGTTTTTAATCTAGAAATGTTTTTAAATGATCTTTCAAAGTTATTTCTAATAAAAAATTATATTTGTTAGTGTTACTCATGAAGTTATGGGGAAATGATTCAATGTTTCCATTTATTTTATTTATCTAAAAGAATTATGTTTTTATAGAATGGGGTTTAAGAAAATAGTTTCTCTTTAATGGGTTATATTCTTTTGAAACATGCTTCTTTTCAAGGGCTATTCTTCTGATTGGATGAAAATGAAACCATTATCTTTATCCATAGGTTATGATATGATTACATGTTTATGATAACAATTTTTTTTAGTGGGTTATGATATGATTTTTAACGATATTGTGGGATATGAATTTATGATTTTTTCTGTGATGGTTGAGACCTATATCTCACTCTAATGCATTGGATAAAGATTTATATCTTATAAGATAGAATAATATGGTATTGGGAGTGAACCTTGACTACTAATATGGAAATGGGAGTGAACCTTGGCTACCAAAATGAATTGAGGAGTGATCCCATGCAACTAATATTCCCATGGGAGTGAACCATGACTACCAAATTTGTATAAGGAGTGAACTCATGCTAGGAAGATGGCCATGGGAGTGAAACATGACTACCAAGATGGTATGAGAATTGAACCCATACAACCAAGATGTCATTGGATGTGACTCCTTGACTACTATGGAAATCATATAACATTCTTCTCTATTTTCCACAATTCCATGTTTTATTCCTATGTTATGATTTCATGTATTATGTTATTTATTTCCTTATGATTCATGTATAATGAAATTTAAATATTTAGGCTATGATTCTTGTTTATGATCTTTGATATACATGGTAAGATATTATAATGTTATTATAACGTTCTCAAAACCCTATGCTCATGTTTATGTTTAAATATCTTCCATGTTTACCCTTACCAAGAATCCGAGATCACCCCTTTTTATGTTTGCTTCCCAAGTTTTTTAATACATGTATTAAGTAAGATGTGTGTAAGAAGGGTTATAGTTTTGAATAAACTTATGGGAGATAATTTATCTCACTTATGTAACCGTGTTTATGTTTCAATGTCTTTAAAGGCACTAGACTAATAAGGTCTTTTGTAGTTTGTTTGTATAATATTTTAAATATTCAGAAAAAAGGATGTAATGTCTATGTATGAAAAGGGAGGGTTACTATATTTCTTGAAATTGTTGAATTCGTTTACAAATTTCATTTATAAATAATTTTAAAATGATTATTTTTAAATTGTTTCTTAGTTTGATTCATAGAAAAATATTTCGTGAAACGTTTATTAATAAAAATATTATTTTATTGAAATGTTTTTGGAGTTGAAATGGTTTTTGGAATTGAAATGTATTTCGAAAGATAATGATTCGGGTAGGGTTTTATTGAAATGTTTTTTCAGAATACTTGATGGTGTGTGTTCATATTGCCTGTGAGGCCCATTTGAAATATGAACTTTTGCTCAGTGTCAAAGGTGTACTGGTACATGGTATATTGGTAACCTTATGATGACTTGATAGATCAATTAGAGACCACTCATGGGTATGGAACTATCATGTAGTTTTTCATGGGTGGATTTTTGGGTGTGTGGTTTGGAATGGGTTATGCCAATTAGATTGTGAAATGGTTTTGAAAACATTCTTAGTCGTTTTCCATGGAAAAAATCTTTGGTTTGGAAGAATATTTTACATAAAAATAGTTTTTATTTTGTGATAATATTTTATCAATTGTTTTATATAAATTATTTTATATAAATGTGTTTACATGTTCCATCCTAGTGGAGTTAGTAGGGAAGTAATTTGAGGAAGCCTACTGAGTTTCATTACTCACCCTTACATTGACACTATGCTAGTTTTTCATATGTTGGTTATCAGAACATGTAAAACATTAAAGTGACATACTTCTCTAATTGTTCTTTGTGATACCTGGGCTATTTTTTGGAGTAGAGAATGGATCATATTGGAGCATAGGAGTTATGGTTGTTTTTAATTTTTTCTGATTTTTTATCTATTCCACTATGTACTAGGTGGGGTTTTAGTATTCTTCTATGGTACCCTTTAGAGTTGGATTTGATATAAATGGTATGATGGAGTTTTCTTTCATTTTTTATCATTCATAATGTAGTGGTTTATTTTATTATTTAATGTTATGTTGGTTTTTTTATTTTCAAAGGGAAAATCACCCCTGAATTGTAAATGAATCCCATGGAATTTATTTCATACCTTTGGCTCCTTGGGGATGTCTCTTAAGGCCAAGTATCATTCCACAACTTCTCAAGCCAATGGGGAGGGGAATTATATTACAAGTAGTATCAGTCTTCTTCCATCAAAATATCTTTGTGGAATAAGTGGTATTCATTTCTATCGATTATGTTGTTGAAATTCATTATGGATTATTCCTAGTGTTGGGATGGTAGAAAAGAGCAGGATTTTTAGGACATGAAATGTAGAGTGTAATAAGTTGGAGAAATCCTTTTTATGATGAACATCATGCTACCAGGGATTTTTTTACATAAGTGTTTTGGAGAAACTTATTGAATTTTTAATCTCATTATGATGGGTTTATCCAATGAGACGATCATGACATACATTGTAGAAATGACTTCCCAATAAGAGTTCATATTTTATTTTGAGTAATGATTTATAATTTGGTTTAATCATATGGGTTTTCAAAAATTTAGTATTTATTTTCAATTGTGAGATTTTAAAAATATTTTGATAGTATTATTTTTAAAATAGTTTTATTTTCAATATTATAGAGAAGTTTTTAAATAATGATTGAATGTGGAACAAAAGTTGAATTTTGGAATGAAATATTGTGATAGTATGATATGGTACAATTTTAAATTATTATGCCTTTAATTGATAGATTGTTAGATTTATGGTGTGTATTGTGTTTCTAGAAAATGTAAACAGTTGGAATTATATAAACCTATTAGAAGAGGCCATTAAGAACGTGGTTCCACATGAGCCACATATGAACAAATAATTGTTCCAAATAATCCATTTGGCCTTTCAAACCATTTAGAAAGAACTAAAAACTGATACTATTTTTACGATATTGGTCACTTCTAAAATTCTTGTGGGGGAAGTATGTTTGTCTTCCTGATAGGAGGTGAGAACTCTAACAATATGGGAAAGAGGAAGAGAGACACCTTTTCTCATATAAGTGGAAGACATTATAATTTCACTATAAGATCAATTAACCTTTCTCCAAGACACAAGACTGAGCCTGGATGTTTTTAGTGTGGTTCAATGAGTCACATAAAGTGAAAGTGTATCACAACCATGAGAGAATTCCAAAATTAAAAAAATATGGGGCATCTTCAGTGTGATTATCACAGTGCTCAATGGTCGGGTGTTTAATAAACTCCTTATGTGTCTCATTTCTCATATGATTCGATGGACCAAGGTAATCAGAACAATACTAATCAGTAAAATAGATCTAGTCGTGGTTATTATAGGAAATACATGACTCCTCAAGTAGTGCAATATCAACAAGGAAATAAAGAACAAAGTGTCCCAAGCAAGTAAATATATGGAGATGACCAGGTTATAGTGGATGATCATTCTGGACCACCAATCACAAGAGGTACAATTATTTTGTATTCTACCCTTATGAAATATTTGTTTTATATAAGTGATTTCCATTTATTTGTTACTTATCATTTGATAGAATTACTAGTTTAAAATTTGAGATGATACCTTTTTTGTAAAAACATCAAACCCCTCTTGGTCAACTAGAATGTCGAGCCTTGGTGTGCACACCATGTTCTATAACTGTTGATGGAGGCGAGATGATATCAGATTTATATATGATTTATATGGATGTATATGATATATTCATAGGTATGGATTGGTTGAATATGATCAAGTATAACATCGAATCTGACACCAGAACAGTTAGTTTCATGACTGATGATGGTGTCAAGCCTCACTTCAGAGGGGACCAAAGTGTAAAGGAAGGTGGAATGAGGTTGTTAGAACCATTAGTTTTAATGATGAAATTCTAGTTTATAGTTTTTAATTTGGAATCGCTGGATGTGATCAAGGGTTGTATTTATCCCATAGTGGTCGACTAGTTTCTAGATGCCTTTCCTAAAAATTTATCAGGGTTATCACCTATAAGGGAAGTGGAAATTATGATTAATCTATTTTTGGGGACTAGACCTTTTTACCTTTTCTCTTAAATAATGGAATAAAAATATTTAAGGTAGTTTTAATTGTAGTTGGAAGAGCAAGTAAAGAAAGGGTTAGTTTGACTAAGCACAATTTTGTGGAAAAAACCATTTTTTCAAAAAGGAAGGGCGGACTCTTCAGTTGACTGTGGATTATCATAATATTTACTAAGTTATGATAAATAATCAGTATCCACTTCATCAAATTGATGATCTTTTCGATTTGTAAATTGGAGATCAATGGTTCTCTAAGACTGACTTGCAATCAGGATATCACCAGTTACAGGTTCTATACAAGGATATTACAAAGACATATTTTAGGAGTTGATATGGCCATTACGAGTATGTGTTTATGGATTTTGGACTAATGAATGCACCAGATGTATTTATTGAATGATGAATTAGATATTCTTGACCTATCTGGATACGTTTATGGTAGTTTTTGTAGATGAAAAATTGGTGTATTCATGGAAAAGGTTAGACAATGAGAAACACTTGGTGATAGTGTTGGGAATCCCGAGGGATAATCATATGTATGAAAAATTATCAAAGTGTTTTTTTGTTGCAAGAGTAATTTTTTCTTAGCCATGTAATCTTTAAAAGATGTGTTGACATGGATTCAAAAAATATATAATTTGTTATCCCTGGGAAACCTCCAAATTAAATCTTCAGATACATAGTTTTCTTGGTCTAGCTTGTTATTATCTACTCTTTATTCATGATTTTTCATGAATATATTCAACTATGATATTCTTGAAAATTAAAAATGTTCCATTCCAATGGGACAAAGAATGTAAAAATCCTTTCTAGGAGTTGAAAATTAATATTAAATCAGCACCAATCTTGATTTCACAAGAATCAGGCTAGGGTACATGGTGTATTGAGGAGATTAGAGATATAGGATAGGCTGTGTTCTCATGAAAGGATATCATGTTATTGCTTATAGAACAAGGAAGTTATAAGTGCATGAGAATAACTACCAAAAAGAATATTTGTAGTTAGATACTATAGTCCAATATTTGAATAATTGGCATCACTATCTATTTGGTGATAAATTTAATATTTTCAAGGATCATAAAACCTTGAAACATAATTTCAAACAATGTGATTTGAACCTGAGACAAAGAAGATGGATAGAGTATATCCAAATGTTTTACTATGATTTGATGTATATTCTAGGAAAAGTAAATTTGATGGTTGAATCATTAGGAATAAATTCATATTCCCAATTAGAAAATGAAGATTTAGATGAGTGGTAGTTGATGTCGGTCCTAGCCAACATGCACTTGGAATTTGAAGATCGAGGTGAAGTTATTGACAAAATTCCAGTTTTTTTTCTTGATTTGGTGGAGATGATTAAAGAGGTACAAACATCCATTTTATAATCTGTGGCTATTAGTTCAAACCTTAATGTTGGGGTGACCAATGAGGTATGAAATATGGATGAGAGTTCAGTGTTGTGTTTCATGAATCAGATGGTCGTACCAATCTCATGTTAGAAAAAACCTATTCATTCTTACCACCATTCAAGATGGGTTATTAACCGTAGAATATAGAATATGTGTAATTCATTAAAATTATAGTTATAGTAGTTTGTCATGAAAAGGAAGGTAGGTGATTATGTTTTGAGATGCTTATCTTTCATCAGGTTAATGAAGCGTATCTTTGAATAGAAGGTATGTTGCAGTCATTACCTATTCCAATGTGAAAATGGGACCAAATAGCTTTGGGTTTTGTAACCGGCCTTCCAAGAATGGTATAGATACATCACTCCATATGGGTGATAGTGCATTGAATCAAAAAGGTGACTCATTACATTCATATTCATGAATCCATTATGGTTAAGGTGTTGTCAAAAATCTATATTTTAGAAGTGGTAAAGGGGAATGGAATATAAGTTTTAATAGTGTTAGATAGTGATCTGATGTTTATGCCTCATTTTTAGAAATCCATACCAAAATACATTGGGAGTCAGGTGATGATGAGCATGGAATATCATCCTTAGATGGATGGGAAATCCAAAAGGATGATACAAACATTTGGAGACATGTTGTGGGATTGTGTAATGGATTTTTGTGGCTCGTGGGAAGAGAAAATACAATTAGTGGAGTCCTCATATAACAACAGTTATCAAGATTCAAAACATATGGATCCTTTTGAAGAATTATATTGACATCATTGTTGTTCTCCACTTTTTTTGGTGGTAATAGGTTAGACTTCACTATATGTGCTAAGACTTTTCCAAGAAATGAAAGAAAATGTTTAGTTCATCAGGAAATGGATGGAGATGACTCGAAGTCATTGAAAATCATATGCATATAATCGTAGAAGGATATTTTTAATAGAGGTGAGTGATCAAGTTTTCTTGAGGATCTCTCCAAGGCTTGGGAATCATTGTTTTTGGAATCAAGGAAAGTTGTCTCCTTGATACAAAGGCCCTTTTTAGACTATTGAATGGTTAGTGAGGTGTCATATTGTATGGAATTTCCACCACGTTTCAGTGCGGTGAAAAATGTGTTTCATGTATCTCACTTGAAAAAGGACCAGCTTGATAATGACTATTTGATTCAATTAGATCATGTTTCTACAAGATCTAAAAAGATTCATCGGTTCAAATGCAAGTCTGTAGTTTGGATAGGAATGATAATGTCTTGCGTGGAAAAACCCTTAGTCTAGTGTGGGTTTTATGGAAACATGATCAAATGAAAAAAGAGACATGTGAATGAAAGAAAGAAATAAAAAGAAATTTCCCAAAAAATTTAGGGAAAATTATGGGTTTATACTTTCTGAGGATGAAATGTATAACGGTGGGGAGAATTTAGCAGTCCCAGTTTCTCGTAAGTAACCCTTTATTTATGCATTTTAAGTATATACTGTTTTTGGGTGAAATTTGGGAGGGTTTCTATACCTTTTTAAATATTTTGGAGATTTTTCTATTATTATACGGTTGGTGAAAAAATAGTAGAAACCATTCAACTTCCCTAGGACACCGTTCATGATGAGACGTCGGGCTATGGGTAGGCACACAGTTAAGGAGCATAGTTTGGCCAAACAGTGTGGCCACCTAGTAGAGACCCTGAAAATATAGACAATAGGATTTGGAATGGTTGGTGTTTAGTTTTGAAGCCATGTAATCCATGTAGTTGAGTCCTCCCTTGAGACAGATTCTGGCACACAGTTTGTCTATCCATGCGACTAACCATGCAAGGGTTTACTATAAGATCCAAAAATTGTGGATCTCACCCATTTTCATCATTAAGTACCTCGTTTAAAAAAAACCCTAAATCAATTTTGTCTCCTCTAAAATGATATAGATTCTTCTCCCACAAATTTGGTGGACGTAAAAAAGTCATCTTTTGGTGTGTTATGTCCAGATTCACACGGAAAGTCAATGTTTTTGGTGGTTTAACTTGGTTTTCTTTAGATATACATATTCCTCTCTATCTATTTCTTAGATATAATTGTGTTATTGATACATATAAGGTATTTGTGTACAAATATTATAATATTTTTCATTTTTAAAGGGGAACATATATTAGGTTTTTTGGAGATTCAACCCATTTTGTTGGAATTTTAGTGCCATTTTCTATTTTCACCATGTTTTCTAAGCTACATGGATTCACTCTCAAATCCTATTATTATAACAAGAAGTATTATTTTAAAATATATTGTTTTGATTTAAATTTATTGTAAAATTGATGGGAAATAATGGTAGAAAATCTCTTTAGTTATGGTTATGAATTTTCATGAAATTTTCTAATTTTTGGGAAAAGTGCCTCGATAAATAAATTTAAAATGTTTATTTTTAAATAGTTTCATGGTTTGATTCAAAGAAAAAGATTTTGTGAAATGGTTTTAAATAAAAACATTGTTTTATTGAGATGGTTTTGGAAGTGAAATGGTTTTGGAATTGAAATGGTATAACGACCCTAGCCTTTTAAACACATCATTACATGATTTTAAATATACTAAATCATCATATTACAATCCAATGATCGTAAAGTCTAGTGTCTTGGAAGACTAGGTACATAAAAGTGAAAAATGGGTCTAAATAAAATATTTATTTATTTAATATTTAAAAATAGATACTATCTTCCATTGTTCTTATACAACTTTGTAGGATAACCTAGGGATAACATGAATAAACAGATGATCTAACAGGCCTAATAAGGGAATTAACATAAGAATAATGCTTCATCACATGGGTTCTGTGGCATGAAATAATGATATTCAAAGGAATGGAACATATTGAATCATAAAATATAAAAATGGGATCATATAAACGTGGAGTCATAATAATTTTTAGGTAACATAAGACAGAATTTATCACGAGTGAAAGCTCATTTCACATAGAGGAGCACAAATCATGGTTAACCACCAAGACTGTTGCACATGGTAGCACGAGTCAAAGCTAACAGCTAAGATTGTTGCACATAACATCTCATGAGAAGAAAATTTACCCATTGCATTGGAACACTATCTAGGTTAAACCATAATAATGTTTTCTTGAATATGACTTCCAAAAATAGAATCATACATAATCAAGCATTCATAAACATAAGGGTACCCGTGAAAAGAAATAGGTATCATAATCTTGTCACAAAGCATAATGAATAGGCATATCATACACGTGTCCATGAAAGAAACGAATTAAAACATACATTAAAATTAAGAATGTAAAATAATCATATATCATGGTATGTTATTTCAGACATAAGTGAAAACAATTAAGAATAGTATTTATGAAAATTTTGAATTAAAACATTTTATCGCCGTTTTAAGGAAAATAAAAGAGAAAATTTAAAATAGAAAAGTAAATAATAATTTATACAAAACCAAAAGTGAACTAGAATGGTTTTCATAATAAAAAGATAAATTTTATATAAATAATGGTGTCTTAAAAATATATTATAGATTTCCCATGAAACTGAATAAGAATTCAAGAAGTTCCTTTAAAACATGTTTTCTTTTTGGGAAGTATTGAGGAGGAACCATTTAAAAACATGAATATCCCCGAAATACAATGATGAAAGGATCTTGATACATTATTTTGGATCATATAAACAACATTTATAATATGTATATAAAATAACAAATAACTTTATTTGGGTAAAAGTGAAAGATAGAGCAACCCGAAGGAATATTAGAGGTTTGGGTAGAATCCTTTACCTCAAGCACGATGGTGTCTTTTACATGATCTTAATGACCTGGATAACCAAATTATATTAATTAATTAATATTAAAATAACCTCTTATACATGTAATTAATTCATTATAGGTTTTTTAATTTCATTAATGACATTTTCGATGGGTTAATTGGTTTAATTTCAACATTTGAGAGCATTTGTTTCAATTTTTTCATGATTGGTTTACTTATATACAAGTAAGGATAAACATGTAAGATGAAAATGGTTGTCCAAAATTTAAGTTGTTTGTTATTATTTGGAATTTAATAGATTACATGGTTATAAAACTCATTTCTTTATTTAGAGTGATGAAGAATCATTATGTAAATCATTAATGATAACTATTTTTGTTAATTGGTGGTTTTTGATCACAATAAATAAATTCTTATTTATATATTAATAAAATGTGTAAAAAATATTCCAAAACTTTACATTAGAAAAAATACATATATTATATCCTGTTTTTACCATCAAATATTTTTCATGACTATAATTGAAGATAGTAAAAGAAATTGAAAACTCGCCATCCTTGAATGTGACTAATTAACACAACTCATATAGTGTTTTCATTTCTAGTATAACTAGAGGATAAAGGATATAAAATAATGAATTATTACATTATCATAACAATATTATACTATATGTAGGGTACTAGAGTTTAATAAAATTTCGATGAAATTATTTGAGGAATGAAAAAAAAAGAAACCTGAAAGGAATTAAAAGAAATGAGAAGGGGAATTTACCTCTTGAATATATCTTCCTTAGAATCCTCTTTAGGGGAGAGGATTTGGTATTTTGTGGATAAAAAAGGATTATGGATGTGGGGAGGATCTTGAGAATATATTTTATCAGAATTTAGATAAGGCACAAGGTAGGAGATAAGTGAAGAGAAGAGGTAAAGAGGGGTGGTATTTATAATGGAGGGGAGGGGTTTCCCATTATTTTAATCATTACTTTATATTGTTTCTCAAGAAAATAAATATACTTGATTCCTATGGCCAAAAATATTAAATAGAACATGTGAGTTCAAATAGAAGGCCATTTATATTATCCATGACACAAGAATTATTTAGAAATTCATTTATTTAGCATTAATCGTAAATTATCATATTTTACTATTCACTAAAATTCAACACTGTAGAGAATTCCCAAAAATTTACCCCAACCATTTTTCGATGTGTAGAATTAACAAATGAACTCCATTTTATGTAAACAATTGTCTAAATATGATAAATTTAATTTTTAATTAAAATCCTAATTTACTTGAAAAATACAAATTTAAAAATTAAAAATACTTATAAACACTTTGAAAAATTAATTAAAGTCTCTTAAAATTATCTTATAATCACAAGACATCAAAATATTAATTTTTTAATTATTTTTTTGAAAATAAATATTTTTTTAATTTACTAAATTAATTGCAAAATTATAATTTAATACATAAGACTTACAAAAATATAAACACTTTATTCATAATTTTTAAAATATATACTTACTTATACTATGACATATTTATGTCATATTGTCACTTATAAGATGGTTAAATTTTATTTATACTTTCATTAGTGAGGTTACTATTTAATTAGTCTGTTTACTATTAATAAGTGTCACATTTCTATTTCGAAGGACTGGTTATTATTTCATCAGTATTCAGTTCTTAACTTCTGAAGATACCTTTATTTTACTCATTGTTAATTTATACGGTTTTTATTATGTTATATATGTAATATTATATGATTATACTATAATAAAAAATTATAATAAGGGAATTCAATTGATAAAACATTGGGTCGTTACATTCTTCCCCCTAATGAAATTTCACCCACCAAATTTCATTTTATATTCAATGCTGTAAACAGGTGTGGGTAATTTTACTTTACTACTTACTCCAGTTACCATGTCTCCTCTTGTACTTATGGTTCCGCCATAGTTCTTTGACAAGGTGAGTAGTCTTTTTGCGTAGAACTTTATCTCTATGATCCACGATCTTCACTGGATACTCCTCATAAGAAATATCATTATCCAACTGTAGAACCTATGGAGAGAGTACATGTGAATGTTCTGGTACATACTTACTTAAGAAGGATACATGGAAGACATCATGAACATTATAAATGGTAGGGGGAAGTGCTAGTCGATAGGCCACAACTCCCACACTATCAAGACTCTCAGTGGGGGATATGTACCTGGGACTTTGCATTCTATTTTTCCCAAACCTCATGACCTTATTCAATGGAGATATGTGGATGAACTCCATGTTTTCAAAATTGAACTCAAGGTCCCATAAACGATTGTTTTTAAAACATTTCTATCGACTTTTGGCTACCTTGATGTGATACTTAATGGTTTTCACCTTCTCCACCATTTCTCTAACCATTCCAAGTCCTAGTAGCTTACGCTCACTGAATTCATCTCAACATTCATTTGTTATTCATTTTTTCCAATAAAATGGATTCATATGGTGCCATTGAGATACTATAGTGGAAGCTATTGTTGTAATAGAACTAGACAAGTTGAAGATGTTTCCACCACCCTCATTTTATGTTCATAGAACATGATCTCAACATATATTCCAATGTTTGAATAGTTCTATCAGATTGGCCATTGGTTTGAGGATCATAGGAGATACTGATGTTAGATCAGTTCTTAGAGAATACCAGATACTTTCCCAAAACATTGAGGGGAATATCGGATCTCGATCAGATAAAATAGATAGTGGTACTCCATATTGCATTTCCACCTCTTTTATATATATCTCTGCAAGTTGATCCAATGATAAGACTTCTCTAATTTCGATAATGTGAGCTGTCTTTGTAAGGCGATCCAGTGACCCATTTAGAACTGTTTCCTATGGATTCCCTTAGAAGTACAGTGAAAAATTCCATGGTGATGTTATCCCACTTCCATGATGGTATGGGTAGTGGTTGCATCATCCCCTTAGATATTTTCTTTTAATCCTTCAGTTTATGACATACCAGACACTTTTATTTATATTCAGCAATATATTTCTTCATATTGTACCACTAAAAGATCTCTCAGCGATCTCAGTACATTTTTGTTCTCCTATGGTGAATAGATAATATTGAGCTATGTGCGTCATTCAATAACTCCTTATTCATCTCTGGATAAGATGATACACATAATGGTGACCCAAATAATAAAACTCCTTCCTTTTCAACATTGAACTCAGAGGATTTCCCATTTATGTTAGCTTCCACTCTTTTTTGAATTTTCAAATCATTTCTTTTAGAATTCATTATTTTCAACATGAGGGATGGTTGAGCAATAATTTGAGAATGGATTGATGATGTTCATATCTTAATTATTCCAATGTCTATCCTCTACTAATATATGAGGATTGGATCCTTTTTAATTTTCATCATTGATAATGATACATGATCTTTTCTACATAGAGCATCCAACACCTTATTTGCCTTACCAGGATGGTAGTGGATTTTCAATCATAATCCTTGATGAGATCTAACCATATTCTAATGAATATCAAGCTCTTTCTATGTTACTATATTTTTGAGACAATTGTGATCAGTATATATCTCATAGGTCTCCCCATTGAGATAATTATTCCAGATTTTCATTGCAAAGATCACAACAACCAACTCCACATCATGAATGGGACAGTTTTTCTCATGGAGTTCTAGATGCCTTAAGGCTTTGACTATCACATTATCATTTTTCATTAGTGCAAAGCTAATGTATTTCTTCGAAGCATTGTTGTACACCACAAAGAGTTAAAATCTTGTTGGGAGTGTGAGTACAGACATAGTGATAATCCTCTTTTTGATATCCTTATATCTTTCCTAACATTCTTGAGTCATGAAAAACTTCACTCTCTTCCTTTTCATATTGGTTAGTGGGTTTTAAAACAATGAGAATTTCTTCACAAATTGTCGATAATAGTTGGCTAGACCCAGAATTCTACGGATCTCTATTACAGATGTTTTCCTAGGACACTATTCAATTACCATTGTCTTGGAAGGGTCCATAGATATTCCTTTTCTAGTGATAACACTCCCCATGAATGATACTTCCTCCACCAAGAAATCACATTTTCTGTACTTTGAATAATGGTTCTCCCTTCACAAAGTCATCAGCACTGTATTCAAATGCTCCTCATGTTCCTCCTTTCTCTTGGAGTAAATTAGAATATAATCGATAAATACCACCAAATTTTTTTCAAGGTAATATCTAATGAATCTATTCATTAAATCCATGAATATTTCTGGGGAATTAATGAGTCTGAAGGGAATCACTATGAACTCATAGTGTCCATAGCTCATTCAAAAGGATGTTTTGGGAATTTCTTCCTTCCTCACATTTAATTGGTGATATCCAAACTGAAGTTCCACCTTAATGAAATAACTATCCCCCTAATGGTAATAAAAAAGATATGTATTTAAGTTAGGGGATACATGTTCTTTATCATGATTTTATTGAACTTATGGTAATCAATGAAGAGGTTCATTGAACTATGATTCTTCTTAACAAAGAGTACTGGTTCACCTCATGGTGAAGCACTAGGGAGTATAAAACCCTTCTATAGATTCTTCTATAACTTCTTCAGATATTCCATTTCAACGGTGTCCATTTTAAAAGGTGTATTGGATATATTTATGGATCCGGGAATAAGTTCATTTGAGAAATCAACCTATAAATCAAGTGTAAGACCATAAAATTCTTCAGAAAATACATCAGTGTAATCCCTAATGATGGGATTGTTTTCGAGCATGATTCTATCCTTTGTCTCAATAATTTGATCAAGATATGATTTCTCATATGGAAGTAATATGCACACTTGAGACAATGATTCTAAAGGATATTCATCTTTTTCCTTACACTTTTAAATAATCGGAGGATGATTCAGGATGTGAAGGGTGATTTACCTTTCCCAAAAGTTGATGTTGGATTTGTATAAAGATAGACCCTACATGAACAAGACAACATGAAAATATATTAAAGGAATCATGAAAATATTTTAATGTAGGTTCATTCCAAAAACATTTACCAGGGTGAAGTTATATACTTTGGATGAAATAATTTCCCCATTTGTTGTTCTCACAGATAACCGATCCTCCAAATTTTGAGGCGGTATTTTTATAGATATACTAAAGTTAATAGATACGATTGATTGCATAGTTTTCTAGCGGCACCATATCATTAGTGGTATCATAATCCCTTCCTTGTTTCCTTGGAGGTTGTTGTTGATTTACTCCGATAACCCTCAAAATAGGGAAATTGTTCTCATAATACCCATGTTTCTTGTAGTTTAACACTTCAGTATTGGTTGAGTGAGGATCTGGATCTTCCTTTTTTTTCCACATTAGTGGGATTATTCATATACCTTCAACAATTTTTAGCCAGATGTCTGGTTCATCCACATTTGAAGCAATTATTGGATCCAATTAGAAAGGTCCTAGGATGCTTCTTCACACAATTTTGAAAAGTGAGATATTATATATTCTTTACATAATGGGTTTTATTTTCCGGAACACCCATATTAGACTCTATTTTCAACTTTTTATCACCGGACCACAAGCCCATTGAGAGTCACCAATATCCATTTCTACTGTGATGGCATAACAAACAATATCATCATAACTGTCAATGTCTCGAATCGCCAACCATTTTTATAGACTTAGCTTTAGTTTAAAAAAGATGAGACCCAACTTGCTTTCAATGATCATGACAAATCCAGAGGCATATCTTGAAATCCTTGTGATGTTTTCTTCATAATCTCTTATTTAGTCCTCTTCCTTCTGCATGAGTCCTAAGAACTCTCTTTCCATCATGAGATGGAGGTTTCATGGAAAATATTAATTGAAAAAACGTTTATTGAATAACTCCCAATCCATAGAATCAATTTTCTCCCAATACATCATATTCTTGAATAGTTTCCATAACTAACCAGCTTCCCCATCAAAATGATAGGCCACTAGTATGGATTTATCCTCTTCTGAGAATTGGAAGATAGAGAATATATTTTAAATGGAATTAATCCATTATTCCATGAGGAGGGGAGAAGAATATCAACTAAACATGTGAGGTTGTTGCAACATGAAGGATTCAGTGACAACATGCTATTTCCTTAGAGGAGGAGGGTGTTACACATGATTCGAGTTATTATTTATAACTTGAGGTAATTAAGAAAGTACTGTCATGACGTTTTGAGCTCCCATTTCCATTATATTTGGCATACCATTAGTGAAATCTTCACAGTACTTATCACATTTATTGTAGGAAAATGTTCTTATATATCCCCCCACTAACTATGAAAAATAACATACAATTTGGGGGATTGAATACTTAGATAATAATCATAAAAAAAGAAAGTTTTAAAAGAAAATGAGAAACTCTTAAAGGAAAAGTATATCCTAAAATGTGATTCCCTAGTATTAAATTTAGGTTATTCTTGATTTTTTTCGTAACTTGTATTATTTTGGGATATTTTTTCATTCCCTTAATAATTTTATTAATGATCTTATTAATATACCTAATAATATTCCATGGGAGTGTCAAATCGGGTGTGCAACAAGGCCCATTTTCGTGCAATAGTTCCCATTCGATTCTAGAAAAAATCATTGTTTTTAAGTTTTACCGTTAAATACATCTATTATAGAGACACATACACTTGTTTTTTTCTTTATGGGGATGTAATTTCTGGATAAACCACTTACTCTACACTTACCAATATTTAAGGATTTTTTCTTAAACATAGTATCATCCATAAGGTACTTACTAAAGTGATCTATTCCTAATATCCAAAAATAACTAGACCATCCTATGATACCAAATATATATAACCTATCCTTTTAAATATATAATTACATGATTCGAATCATACTAAAGAATCATATTTCAATCCAAGGATCGTAAATCAGAGTGTCTTGGAAGACTAGGTACTGAAAACTGAAAACATGGGACTGAATAAAACATTTCTTTATTTAATCTTCATAAAGGGATCATAACTTAAATTGTGACCATAATTCTTCATAGGATAACATGGGGATAATATGAACAAATTAATGATATAACAAGCCTAGTAAGTAAATAAACATTAGAATAATGATTTTGTACATGGGTTAGAAGGAATGGCATAATGATATAAAAATACATAGAAGAAAGGGAATCATGACATATAAACATGGGATAATATAATCATAGAGGTCAAATAATGTGTAAGAAACATAAAATTTAACTTTATCACGAGTCAAGGCCCATTTCACATAGAGTATCACAAGTTAAGGTTAACCACCAAGACTGTTGCACATGGTAGCACAAGTCAAGGATAACGACCAAGATCATTGCACGTAACGTATCATGAGACACAATTTTACTAAATTCATTGGAGTGATATATAGTCACAAACATTATAACATGTTCATAAATATTCTTTCCACATATATAATCATTCATAATCAATCATACATAAACATTAGGGTACCCATGGTAGGAAATGGGTGTCATAATCATGACATAAAGAATAATGAATGGGTATATCATACAAGTGTCCATGAAAGAAAGGAATTAAAAAATACATGGACATTAAATACTTAAAATAATAATATATCATGGTAATTTATGTCAAAAAGTAGTGGAAACAGGTAAGAATAGTATTTATGAAATTTTAGCATTTAAACATTTTAGCGCAGTTTTATGGAAAATACTAAAGTGTATTTAAAATAGAAATGGGAATAATATTTTATATAAAAATATAATTGAACCAGGAAGGTTTTCATAATAAAAGGATTTCATTTATAAAAAAATGGTGGCTTAAAAATATATTATAGAGTGATCTTGAAACTCAGTAAGAATTTGGGAAGTTCCCTTAAATGAGTTTTCATTTCAGGAGGTTCCCTTAAAACGAGTTTTATTTTCTGGAAGTATTGAAGAGGGAACCATTTATGAACACATATGTCCCCAAAATAGAATAATGAATGGAACTTGATTCAAGATTTTAGATCATATACACAACATTTAGAATATTTACATAAAATAACAGATAATGTTATTTGGGTTGAAAGAAATATAGAGCAACAAAAAAGGAATAATGGTGGTTTGGGTAGAATCCCTTACCTTAAGCATAATGGTGTCCTTCACTTGATCTTAATGTTCAGGATAACCAAATTAAATGCATTAATTAATATTTTCTTAACCTCTTATACATTTAATTTATTCATTATATTTTTTTTAATTTCATTAATGACCTTTTCGATGGGTTAGGTGGTTCAATTTCTTCATTTGGAATCATTTTTTCCTTTGTTTTCATGATTGGGTTATTATATACATGTAAGGATAAACATATAAGATGAGAATAGACGTACACTATGGAATTTGTATGTTATTAGTGATCATAAAGAATACTACATGGTTATAAAATTCATTTTGTTATTTTGAGTGAAGATGAATAATTATATATAACATTAATGATATCTGTTTCAGTTAATTGGCGGTTTTGGATAAAAAAACAAATTTTTTTGTATAAATAAGAATCATGTGTAAAAACGATTCATGAACCATATATTAAAAATAATACATATATTATAGTCTTTTTTGAACATAAAAATAGTTTCATGACTAGAATGCAATATGATAAAATAAATTGAAAACCTGTTGTCCTTGAATGTGATGAATTAACACATCTCGAATGGTGTTTTCATTTCTAGTATAAACGGACTGGAAAGGATATATGATGATTAATTTTTCCATTATCATAAAAAAATTACATTACATGTAAGGTTTTGTAGCTATCATAACATTTGGATGAAAGTAGGTGAGGAAAGAAAATGAAAGAATGAAACATGAAAGAGAATTAATGTAATGAGAAGAGAAATTTAACTTTTGAATATATCTCTATTAGGAACCACTATAGGGGAGAGGATTTCTAATTTTTAAGACACCAAGGGTGGATGGAAGTGGGGAGGATATTGGGTGGATATTTTATAAGAATTTAGACAAGGAACAATCCTTGATATGTGTGAAGAGAAGAGGTAAAGAGGGGTGGTACTTATAGTGGAAGAGGGGAGGAGTTTCCCATTATTTTAATCATCTGTATACTATTGTTTCTCAATACTATGTATAGTATTTATTATTTTTTCAAAACATAGTAAATAGAGCATGTGAGTTCAAAAAAAGGCCATTTACATCGTCCATGTCTCAAGCATGATGTAGAAATTCATTTATATAGAATTTATCGTAAATTATCTTATTTCACTATTCACAAAAAAATCATTTATTTTAGAAAAATATTAAAACACAAACATTTTTCTATTTTTATAATTAAAAAATTAACTCCATTTTATGAAACTAATTTTCTGAATATGATAAATTAAATTTTTAATTAAATTCACAATTTAATTGAAAAATACAAATTTTAAAATTGAAATTTATTTTCTAACAGTTTGAAAAATTAATTAAAGTCCCTTAAAATTATCTTATAATCAGAAGACATAAAAATAATGATTTTTGAATTCTTTTGTTGAAATAAATTTTATTTTTCAATTTATTAAATTAATTTTAGATTTTTAATTAAGTATACAAGGATTACAAAAATACCAATACTTTATTAATAATTTTTAAAATATTTACAAAATTATACTGTGATATATTTATATCATATTGTAACTTATAATATGGGTAAATATTATTTATAGTTTCATTTGGGAAGTTATTATTCAATTTTCCAATTTAATATTCATAAGGGTCACACTACTATTCCAAAAGTCAAGTCACTATTTCATCAGTATTAATTTCTTTACTTTTAGAGATACCATTATTTTAGTCATTATTTATTTATAAGGTTTGTATTGTGTTATATATGTAATCTTATATGATTTAACCATAAGAAATAATTATAAAAATGGAATTCCATTTATAAATTGTTGGGTTGTTACAAATGGATTTGGGATTTGAATGGTTTTGGCATGATAGTATTAGAATGAATTTTAGGCATACTTGGTGGTGTCTGTTTATATTAAATATGAGGACTAGTTAAAATATAACTGTGTGCTCGGTGAAAAAGCTGTAATGGCACATGGAATATTAGTTACCCTATAATGACTTGGTATATTGATGAGTAGAAAATCATGAGTATGGAACTTCCACCTAGGAATGCATGGGTGGATGTGTGGGTGTGTTTTTTAGAATGGTTTATGATAATTTGATTGTGAAATGGTTTGGAAAACATTCTGGGTTATTTTTCATGGGAAATAGTTTTTTTGTAAGACTATTAATCTTATAAATTGTTTTGATATTGTGATAATAATTTTTCAGTTGGTTTATATAAATTATCTTATACAAATATTCTAACATGTTCTATCCTAGTGGCATGAGTAGGGAAGTCATTTGGGGATAGTCAAATAATTGTCTTTACTCACCCCTTATTTGGAACTTTGGTGCTTTTGAAGATTTTGTTTATCTGAACATGGGAATAGGTAAAGCATAAAACTTATCTATTGGTACATAGTTATACTTGGAATGTTTTTTTTGATTGCAGCATGGAGCAGATTGTAGCTCTGAAGTTGGGGTTGTCTTTGAGTTTTTTTGTTTCTATAAGTATTTTTCTATGTAGTTGGTTGTTTTGTAGTCTTATGCTATTATACTATTTAGGGTCAGTTTTGATATAAATTTTAAGCTTCAGTTTTCATTCATTTTTATAATGCATCATATAGTAGTTTTCTTGGATATGGAATGTTTGATAAATTGTTTTTTTTCAAAGTAAAAAACATCCCCCAATTGTAAATGAATACCATTGCATTTATTACTAGCCTTTGGTTCTTTGGGGATGTAACTTAGGCCATGTAGCAATAGACCACCTTATTAAGACAATTATTAGGGGAGGGATGTTACACATAACCATGAATTATCTATAGGTTTCGTGTGAGAGAGAAGATGATGAATAGGGAATAATTGATGACACTCAAGGAAGACTCTCTAAGAAGATGATGAGGTAAAACTGATCCTCAAGATAGGGTTTCTTTGATGATCTAATTACACATACATGTACCCCTTTAAGGATATCCCATATATATTCTATTATTGGAGGTCTACGATTATGGGGTTTTCATATGAATAGTCCTTTATTTGATATACACTCGATCCCTTTTACATGTTTGTTCCTCCCGAGTCTTTGTTTAGTCCTTATTATAAACTCAGTCCCCCTCACTCTATATTTTATTACCATCTTATATGTTAGAATCCCTTTCACAAATTAATCCCCTTCATGTTTCCAAATAACCCATTGTCTCACTTGGTATATTTCTTCTTTTTTAAAATTTTTGTAATATTCATATTTTCATAATTTTAATAATTTTTTATATTAGTATATTCATGACATAATATATTTTATAGTAAAATATAACATCTTTAATATTTATAGTTATTAATATCAAAATTTTATTAATTCCATATATATATTTTTAAAAAAAATTATAAGATTATTCTTATAATATTAAGCCATACAATTATATTTTTTAAAAAGTATTTTTATACAGTCCACTTAATTATAAATTAGATAATTAATAAAATATTTTTAAATATGTAACTACACTCTATTCTGAAACATAATTCATAAATTTATGACATTTTATTAATTCATATGTAAACTAACTCATTTTAATTTAAATATATATTAACATAATTTTAAAACTAATATAACATTTTGGTAAAAATTATTTGAAATTATAATTATTGAAAATTTTGTGTCGATTTTTTTTTATAAACTCATATATACATTTTTTTATGAATATAAATTTTAAAAATTTTACCTTCAAATTTCACATCTAAAATAAAATTCCCTTTTATGAGACTCAAAATCCATATAATTTTCATTAAACTTTTATTTATATAACTTTGAAAAATATCATTATTTACTTTCATAAATATGAATATATATTGATAGATTTTACATAAAAATCCACCAATAATAAAATTCATGTTAATAAAGGAAATAATTAAATAAAACATATTTATGTCATAACCATATTAATTTACATTATTTTGGAACAATATAAACATATATACATATTAAATATATATTTCTTAAATAATCATAAATTAAAAATTTGTATAAAAAGTAAAAATTATATATTAAATAAATGATTCTTGGTTATCTTTAATTTAGTGAATATTTTATGCATAATATTATTTAAAAATTAATATATATATATATAAATATATATATCTGTGAGTGTGTTTGTGTCTGTGTTTAAATATATACCTAAGGGTATTATATTCTACCCCGTTAAAAAAATTACATCTATATAATTTTAATTTCTCTTACTATTGATAACAAATGGTATACATTCGAATGAGTTAACTATATTTCTATTTTGGGTAACAAACATATTTTATTTCATAATATATCTATATTTTCATAGTCCCCACCAAAAAGAGTGGTTTCTAACTACTAAATTATCCTCAACTGATATCATCCTAATATCTATAGTTTTTTAACCCATGCTCTAGTACCAAAAATAATAGCCCAGAACCCACACTCTATGATTCAATGCTAAAAAATTCATAATATTTTATTATTTATTTTTGGCATTAAATACCAAAGAAGAGACCCAATTTAAAAATATTTAACGTTAATATCACAAATTAAAATTGAATCAATATATGCCGAAGAATATTTTAGGTATAAATATTTATTGAAACATGATAATTTATATTGAAACCTATAGTGGCCCAGGCTTTACATAAATGGGAATGAAATCATTTTAAATTAATATTCAGTATTACAAAAATACATGCTCGATGTCCATAATAGTATAATGTCATTAGAAACATGGAAAAAAATCTTCAATCCAGGTGAAATATCTTTAACATCTCCCATAATGATATCCACCTTCTGTACTTCTACCTAAGACCTTTATTAATAACATGTAGAAAGTAAACGTAAGAAAAAGTTGAGCTCAGATTCTCAGTAAGGGTAAATAAAGAAAATTTGTAATCATAACATGAACAAAGTGGTATGGGACTTAAGCATAACATTTTAAGATCATACACATCATATCAAAGATCATAATTAATATTGGAAGTTCATAAGACAAAAATCAAAAGGATATAATAAATATAAACCCAAAAAGCACTACATAGGAAAAAGCATTGAATTTTGAAAAACACATAAGCATATAAAACCCCATAAAAAGAGATTGGTTTCTTAATGATCATATCATAACCCATGGAATGAAATATGTATCATAATAATTTAATCATATATTAACCTATGGAATATGTCTAGGATTCATAATAATTTCACCCTAAAATAAAAGAATCATGTTTCATAAGAATTTAACACATAAAAGAAAAATGTGTTTCAAAAACATATAACCCGTGTATCAGAAACGAGTTTCCTAAATACCATGACTTCAACGATTACCTATTAAATGAATGAATATGAATGGAACCTTTAGATAATTTACTATAAATGAATGTATAACAGTAATGGATGTCATCTTATATGGAAAATAATTTTGAAATAACTTTAAAAATAAATATCTTGGGGAAAATATATTTTATTCTTTGGAAAAGGATATTTAATTTATAAAACCATTTGGAAATAATTTTCTTAGAAAATATTGTGAAAGAATATAAAAAATACTTGAAATCATTTTGAAAATACTTTTCATTAGAAAATGATATAATAATCTTAAAATCATTTTATAGACATTTTTATTTTAAAAAACATTTTAAACATTAAAACAAATCTTGAAATTTTTCTGAAAACAATTTCATTGAAAATAACATTGAAAATCTGTAATGAAACATAAAAAATATTCAAAATACATTTATTTGAAAATAAGTTGAAAAAATATAAAGGAAAATAGAAAACTTTTTGAATAAAATTTTGTTTAAAATAAATTTTAAAAATTATAATGAAATCTTGAAAATGTTTTGAAATCATTTTTACATGAAAACTTCTAAATGAAACGTGAAACTTTTTTTGAAAATAATTTTCCATGAAAATTTATAAAAGATGTTTGAATACATTTTGAAACCAGTTTTACTTGAAAACGTATAAAATAAGATTCAAAAAATTTTAAAAACAATTTATTTGAATTTTTTTTGAATGTTTATAAATAATTCTTTATAATGTTTTGAATACCTTTTTAGAGAACATGGTTTTGAAAAACACAGATTTCTGACCGAAGAGAGGGTATAAGAGTGATTCCTTAAGAACACATTATTTACTTTATTATCTACCAAATAGTGAAAAAATGGTACCAATACATGAATATATTATTAATATCCAAAGGAGAATAAAATTGATGAATGTTCTGGAGGTATGTATCACAATATTTAATAAATGGAATCATAAACTTAAAAAATCTTAAAAAGCAATGAGATTGTATAAATAAACTCTTATAACATGGTAATTTGGGATCATTCTATCCATTTAAGAAAATGAAATTACATGAAGCATAAAATATCATGAAAATTATGAGATTTGTGATATAATACTTAAAATTGACTTATATACACCAAGAAAATAATTTTGTTTCATAACAAAACATAAGTCTCCATGAAGAAAAATTGAGACAAAATTATTTTACCGATTTGGTAAATATATTAACTTAAATACCAAAAAATAAATATCACATAATGAATATGTAAGTAAATATAAATTTAAGTATAATAATCATTCTATACATCTATGGGAAGTATACACACCACACCAAATGAATGGGTGGTGAATTAATAATCTATCTCACAGATATAGAAAGTTAGATGAAATCCCCTTACCTTGTGGATTTACTCTCGTCGTACTCATTAAAACCTACTTTATAATAAATATAAAGTTATTATAAATCATTTAAAATAAATTATTATTATATATAATACCATATATGTATTTATTATGACTTTATATTACCCAATTGTTAGCAATTTCATGTTATGGTTAAACTTCTGGTAATATTTTCTTTGTTTTTTTGCTTGTGTCTTAATTTATAATATCAGAGGTAATTATGCTTATATAATGATTTATAAATTGTAAAAATGATATAAATATCATCTATATTCAGTATATTTTTGTTATAATAATTTATAAAATATAGAAGTATGAAATGGAATACACTGTTCATGGAGACAGTAATTTGTACGTACGCATGAACCCTGTTTCCGTTTTTTTAATGTCATATTGATCGAAAGAAGTACACGAAATATATGTATATATATGTATATGAATCAGTATTAAATTATAATTATAATATCATATATATCCTATAATTTCAATAAACATTTCATTTATAAATTTTATGTACTATGGGAATAAATCACATTGCCTTGATGGGATGGTAGTCCACACATGCTTAAACAAAATTACCATATTTAAACAAAATGGAAGGTAAAAAATATATATGTTTTGTAAATGGAATACCAAATATTAAGGTAATAATTAATATAATATATTAAATATATAAACATATTTCTCATCATAATTTTTACCATGAGAGATGGAAAAGGAAAAATGAACAATCATCCTTTAGTGAGGCAGTAGTTCGCCGTACACATAAACAATATTTTAGTTACCCATTAGATGGATTTGTGCATAAGTTTAGGTCCAAGAATTAGTATAAAAACATAAATTATATTTAATATACTATTGTTGTTTTACAATGATGGAAAAAAGGATATTGAGAGTAGAGGTTACCTCTTAATCAGGTAACTCCTTTTGGATTGTGCCAAAAGACAACCTCGATTTTCTTTATGACTATAGAGAGGCTTATACGAGGATATTAATGATGTTGATTGGTTTATTTGGAAGATATTTTGAGAACCTAATAGTTTTTAGAGGTTTGAATAAGATGGAGATGTGGTAGACTTTTATCGGAAATGGGAAGGACTAACATGGTATTTTTGAAAAAAATTTAGGTGTACACATGCTATTACCTAAAAAAAGTCATTAAAAACAAAAATAAATAAATAATGGAACGTTTTTAAAAATAAATATTTCACGAAAATGTGTGTTGGATGAGTGGATTGTTAATTTGGGCCCCTAATATTACGGTTTAGTCCCTAAATAAGATTAATTTGACCTTAACCACCTTGATTTATTTTACTCACTTTTACTAATATATTTATTAAAAAATTAACATGATAGAATTAGAATCAAAATTTTATTATTATTACATTGATTTTTTTTACATTTTTCTTAATTCAATTCATAGAAGCAGAATAATTAAGATTAATGATAATCCCACAGATGAGACAAAATAAGAGGGTTTTAAAGTTGAAAAATGTTCAAAAGTTTGTTATATTTTTATATTATATCTGAATTTGAAATTTATTATGATGAAATAAAATATATTAATAGATTTATAGTGGATCTAATGTGGCCTTAAAAAAATTTAATTTATAATTTTTTATTAATAGTTATTTTAATGAAAATGTTGTCATTAACTAAAATGCATTATTTTTTACTATTCATTAAAAAATAATGTTTCTCTGAAAAATAAAAAAATTCACCATAGGTTAATTTTGGAATTATAAATAAAAAATGAATTTTATTTTATCAAATTAAATTTATATGTGTCTAAAATTATTATTTTTCTTCATATAAGGACATGAAAGATAGTTCATTTGAGAAAATAATTTTTTTTAAAAAAGAAAGACTTTACAAAAAATTAAAATTTTAATTATAAATATGTTTTATTTCTTTGAAAACAATATAAAAACGTTTTAAAAATAATAAATAATATTAATATTACTATGTTTTAACATCTAGGTCATAACTAACTCATTCAAATAATTATAACAACAAAATGATGTTTTGTAGAAACTCGATATTACTTGTAACATACACCAAGTTAGTGTCTCATGTAGTGCATGCATATTTAGTGTTATGTTTAACACAATAGAAGTAAGTGTTTTCTGTAGTTAAAGATGAGTCAATGTTATTTGTAGTTCAATCCAATTTAGTATTGTGTGTGGCACAAGATAAGTTAGTGTTGCCAGTAGCATAATCAAAGTTGGTGTAAAGTGAAAGGAATGTGTGACTTAGTGTTTTAATATATATATATATATATATATATATTTCTAGTTTCAAATGAAATGAAAAATAAAAAAAATATTAAATTAATTCTAAAAATAATAATTCAAAAAATCTCAAGGTGTTTCATTCTATGCCCTTACATTGAATTTGACCCTTGAAATTCATCTTGGTTATCAAAGTATAAATACTTTAAATTTTCATTCATAGATACCCACATCATAAAATGGAATATCAAAAATTATATTAAAATGGGAATATTGGAACCATAATGGTTACCCAAGGTAATAGATAGACGAGTTTCCACATTGGGGAACATAGGTGGGAAGAGAAAACATTGACATGGAAGAAAAATATAACTATAAAGTTCTAATAGAGAGTGATTGAGAAAGACATTAGTAGGATGTAAAAAATCAGAAATCCATAAATCTGGGATAAACTAAGGGACCATCTTATTCATTAGAAACAAAGGTACTAGGATAACATTTGTTTGTGTATGAAGATCTTTTTCCATAAAGTTAAATAATTTTCAAGGAATGTTATAATTGCATGGTTTTAATATATCCTCATCCTTTTTTATTCCTTGACCCACTTCAACTCTTTCTACAAAAATTAAGGTTACTTTTTCATTCCTGAAGTACCAACAGATCATTATAAGAATGATATTACATCCCATTGGTCATTAGTTACCATCAAAACATGGTAGTTTGAATATGCGGTCCATTATGCATAAATCATCATATGTAAAGATAAAACATAAATCTTACTGACTTCATCGAAGGATTAACTTCAAATTTCCCTAAATGGTTAACCTTATAACCCATTAAAAATATAATTAACCATTTATTACTTAACTAAGATCTTATCTTAATCAAAAAACTTTTTTATTATAAACATAAGTCCATCCTTGTACTGATTATATATAAAATTTTATTTTATTATTCAATAATCCATGTAAGGAAATATAATCGCATGAAATATCACCAAAGGATGAAAAATAATAATTTTATATAGATTATTATTATAAAATTAAACATTAACATTCCAACATAGAAGTGTAGGATAAATTTTCTCTAATTATCTCAATTTACATCATCCATTATGATTTCATATGATTTTTCTTTATCTAAAAACATAATAGATTATTGAATTTGATCTTCATAATTATTTTTTAATTTTAATCACTTCTTACCATAATGTCCACACTCCAAACAATTGAAACACATAATTGTAGGAGTATCATTATTTGGATCATTCTTTTTATTCCAATTACTTCAATATTCAGCCACTCGATACATTTCTTTACAGACTTAAAATATTTAGTAGTTCTCCTAATATAATTTTCTCTGTGTTTCCTTCCCCACTTTAAGCAAAAAATAAATATAATATTCTTATCTACAAAGTCTTGAGGTTTTCCTTTGAATTTTATAGTTATTTTCTTATCATAAAAATGAGATTGATGAAAATATTCAATATCCCTTTCTATAATATTAATATGGGGAAGGTACATACCAAAAAATAAGTTCATTAACTAGTCTCAATACATGTATTCAATATTATATTTTTTCCTTCAATGATTGATTAATTTTCACCACTTTTTTTCTTCACATTCTTTGTGATAAGTTCCCAATATAACTTTTTCTCATTCCAAACAACGGAAAAATGGAAAATATATTTTCATTAATATAGGTCCATTTCATATAAACTAGTGGATAAATAATTCCACAAAATGAAGGTGGACATTCCCTTCAAAAAGATTCAATAAAACATTGTTCTCTCCTTTTATTATTTGGAAATTCAGTATGATTCATAGAATTATAAGGCCGTGTGGTCATATTAACGATGTTTTTCTCTCCATATTCCATAACATTTGGTTATTCCAGGGGGCTTAATTTCATTTTCCATTACATTTTTTATTAGAAAAGTTACTTGGGTTTCCAACCGTTTACTAAAACCAGATAGAAGAGAGTAAAAAACAATTATTTTAGAAAGGAACCGCAAAATCCTGAAAAGTCACTTATAAGACGTCCAATGTTTAGAACATTCCTTAATCTATGACCCCTAAGGTTTTTCATATGTTATTAATATCTATATTATATTTATATCATTCATTATGGTTCATGAATAGTTATTGAATTCCCAAATATTATCCCCCAGGAGTGTCAACCAAGGTATGCAACAAGGCCTGTTGTAATATACTAAATTATCCTGATGAAGGCTTAGGAATTTTTTTTCAGAGTTGTTACCCCTTGTTATATCTTTGCAAAAGACACATCCACTTGCAGTATATAGAAAGGTATGTATTTCTTGGAAACCACTTACTCTATATTTTACCAAAATTCCAGGAAATTTTTGTATTTGTTAACTCATTCTTATACTTATCCTTAGAGACATCCCTAGACACATCATTAAAAATATACCAATATATATCACTAATGGTTTCTCATCCTTGTTTCCAATGGATAAATAAACCTTTCATTTGATACCAACTATAGTGACTGGGATCAACAAACATGGATATTACATCATTTTAGACTATAATTCAGTACATAAAAAAATACATTCCTGATGACAGTAATATTTTAGAGTTTTTGGGAACATGGAAACAAAAAATTATTTCCAGGTGAAATATCTCCAAAATCTACCATAAAGATATCAACCTTTAGTACTTATACCTATAAACTTTCTCTATAACATGGGTAAAGGAAACATAAAAAATGGGTGAGCTCAGATGATTAGAAAGGGTAAATATAGGAAATGTGTATGCATAACATGAACAAATGGGTATGGAATACAATCATAACATTTGAATATCATACCCTTTATACTAGAGATCAAAATAAATATTTTTATTTTATATGTCATGAATCATAAGGAAATAAACAACGTAAGCCATGAAATCATAACATCGTAATAAAAAATTGAATTGCGGAAAATACATAAGAATATAAAAACCCTATGTTATAGTGGCCTACCAAGACCTTTGTAACATGTTAGGCTAAGGTTAATCACCTGTGTATCGTCTTTAGGATTGGGATGACCTCTCATGTACCATCTTATTTCGGGCTTGGGATGTATTTTTGTGTACCCTCTTGTTTTGGGTTTGGAATGTCATCCCATTTACCCTTTTTTTGGGCTTGAGATGTCTTCATGTGTACCATTGTTTTTCAACCTCAGTATTTCCACCCGTTTACCCATTTTTTGGAATTTTTTTCCTCCCACGTACCATCTTATTTCAGGCTTGGGATTCACTCCCGTGTACCCTTTGATCTCATAAAACATTTATAATAACCCAATTAATTAGATGGATATATAGGACCCACCCATCAAATGATAAAATAATACATACATGTGGCACAATATAATAAAACTTAAATCAAAACATGACCCATTAAAATAGATGAGTTTCCAAAACATCATATCATAACCCATGTAATTAAATGGGTATCATAAAAATTTAACCATATCTTAACCTATATAAAATATTTAGGTTTCGTAATCTTTTCTACCTAGAAAAACTCAATAAGAGACACAAGATTCATAAGAATTTAACCTAGGAATGAGAAATGGGTTTCAAAAACATAGAAATCAGAAAATATAAATGTGATTCATAAAGTCCATGAAATCAAACACAACACATTCAGAGAAAAAATATGAATGGAAAATTTATACAATTTCTTATAATGTCCTGAGTGAAATCAACAGATGTCATATTTGGGGAATTTTTTTTAAATATCTCTCAAAAAAATATTTCTTAAGGAAAATATCCTTTATTCTTTGAAAAAGGTTTTTAATACATAATACAATTTGAAAATAATTTTATTATCAAATATGTTGAAAACTTGTAAAGAATAATTGAAATAATTTTAAAAAACTGTTTATTTGAAAACTTATAGAATACGATTCAAAAATTTTAAAAACTTTTTTTGTTGAAACCACATTGAAAAAATTAAAGTAAATCATGAAAATGTTTTGAAAACTATTTCATTGAATATAAATTTTAAAACATGTAATTAAATCTTGAAAACATTTTGAAAACCATTTAATTTTTAATACGTTGAAAACTTATAAATAATAATTTAATTTTTTTTGAAAATAGTTTATTTGAAAATAACATTGAAGAATTATAAAGAAATAATGAATTTTTTTTGAAAAATATTCTACTTGAAAACTTGTGAATGGATATTGAAAATATTTTTGAAAACCATTTTCCTTATAAAATTATAAAATAAGATTTAAAATATTTTGAAAACCTCTTTTATTGAAAAGTTATAATATATTATTCAATTTTTTTTTAAAAATTAGTATTTGGAAAAAATTGAATGTTTATAAATAATTCTTTTAAATTTTTTGAGATCCTTTTTTTTGAGAACATGGTTATGAAAGAACATAGATTTCTAACCGAAGATAGGGTAATGTTGGGATTTCATCAAAACCATTTCTTAACAATATTATGTAACAAAGAGTGAAAAAATGGTTCCAATATAAGAATATATTTTTAATAATAAAAGGAGAATAAAATTCAGGGTTTTTCTTGAGATACGTATCATATGATTTAATCAAAGGATGCATAAATATAAACAATCTTCAAAATCGATGAGATTGTTTCAATAAACTATTATATCATGGTAACATGAGATCATACTATCCATGTAATAAAAGGAAATTAAAAGAATCTTAAAATATCATGAAAATAAATAGATTCATTATATAACATGTAAAATTTAAGTATATACACCATGAAAAGAATTTAGGTGCAAAAAAAAACATGATTCTTAAAGAAAGAAAATTGAGAAAGAATTATTTTACCGATTTGGTTACTTTTGAATCATAAACCCCATGAAATAATGATAATAGAATGTTCATGTAAATATAAATAACTTTATGTATAATATTCATTTAATACATACATTTGTATTATACAAACCAAAAAAAGGAATGGGTGGTGAATAATTCATGTATTTCACATATATAAAAAAGTGAGAAGAAATACAATTACCTTGTGTATTTACTCTCATCACACTCATTAAAAACTCAAGTATAATAAATATAAATTTATTATAAATATATTAATTAACCATATTATTATATCTAACACTATATATGGATTTATTATGACTTTATATTACCCTCTTGTTAGAAATTTCATGGTAAGGTTACGCTTCTGGTAATATTATTTTTGTTTTTCACTTGTGTCTTAATTTTTTTTATCATTCGTCCTTGTACTAATATCACGATTTAAAAACTTACACCATGATATAAATATAATTTATATAATTATATTTTATTATATTAATCAATATAATATAGAAGTATGAAATGGAATACACCGTTCATGAAGATGCTGAGTCGTGCGTACAGATTCACATTGTTTCTATTTTTTTATTATCGTACTAAAAGAAAAAGAGTATATGACATATATTTATATATATATCATTATTTTATTATAATTATTATATAATATATATGATATAATCTTTCAAAACATATCCATAATACATTCTATGAAGTATGTGAATGAATCACATCACTTAAAGGGGTGATAGTCTACACTTCCTCAAAGAAAATTATTGTATTTACACGATATATAAAGTAAAAGGATATGTGTTTTAAAAAGAATAAAGAAGATTAAATACATAATAAATATAATATATGACATATATAAACATATTTTCCATCATAATTTTAAAGATCAGTGGTAAGGAAAAAATGAACAATAATTGTTTAGTGATATGGTTTTCTCCGTACACATAAACAGTTTGTTCGTCACACATTTGGTGGATGTGTGAGAAAGCATAGGTATAAGCCTAAGAATTTAAAAATTATAGTATATTTAATATAATTTATTTTTTATACAACCATGTAATAAATATATTTTAGTGGTGGAGAAGGTAAATAAAAAAATGAGCTTGAAAGAAGAGGTTACCTATTAAGCAAGTAACTCCTTTTGGATTTTGCCAAAAGTATTACTTAGATTACTTTCTACAAAAGGAGAATCCTCTATGAGAATGTGAGAGATGTTGATAAGTGTATTGGGTAGATATTGTACGAATATAATATTTTTTAGAGGTTTTAATAAGAGGGATATGTGTTATCCTTCTATTGGGAAGGAAATGGACTCAAATAGAATTTTTGAAAACAAGTTAGGTATACTAATGTTCGTACCTAAAAAAATTCATTGAAAAACAAAATAAATCATGAATTAAAGGTTTATGGAATAAATATGTCCCTAAAAAGTGTATTGGATAGGTTTATAAGTCATTTGGCCCCATAATATTAATATTTAGTCCCTAATTAAGTTTAATTTGACCTTAATCACTGTGATTAATTTAAACCACTTTTACTAATATTTTTGGTAAAAAAATAACACGATGTAATTATAAACTAAATATAATATTGATTAAAATTGAGTATATTAGTTTTTTATAAATTAAAATCACATAAGAGTAAAAATTAATATTTATGAAAATTCCGTAAATGGGATGAAATAACAGGTTTTTATAGTAGAAAAATGGTCAAAAGTTTGTTAGGTTTTTATATTAAATCCCAATGATAAATTTATTATAATGAAATAAATTATATTAATAGATTTAATATTGATATAATGTCAGATTAGCAATTTTAATGTATAATTTAACATCAATAACTCCTTAAACTAAAAGGCCTTTATTAACTAAAATGTATTATTTTTCACTATTCATCAAAAAGTGACTTTTCTTAGAAAATTCACAAAAATTAACCCTAACCTAATTTTGGCATTATAAATTTAAAAAATAAGTTTATATTTTCATATTAAATTTCAATATTCATCTAATATTATTATTTTTCTTCAGATAAGGACATGAAAAGAAGTCCATTCAGGAAAATAGTATATTTATACATATAAAGACATTACAAAAAATTATATATTTATATATGCATATGTTTTATTTATATAAAACCATGATAAGAATATTTGAAAAGTATTTATTAGTACTCATATTGTTACACCCCAAGCTTCTACGTTACGCTTCTCTTTAAATAATGTGATAGCGTGTGTTGTACGCAACACCGAGTTCTAACACACCATAACCATTCAAACTAGCCGTTATGAATAGTAATACCTACTTTTTGAAATTATATATATTTTATATTTCAAAATGGACTTCATTTTTGGATTCGGAATATCGAATTTAGCCTAAGATGAAATTTTGGTACTTTTCGGATAACTTTAATATTTTGATGAATAGTGAAAATTACTAAATTTTAATTAAAAACAACTTTTTTAATCAAAATAATTAATAGTGATAAATTATGAATTTTAGTGGTTTTAAATTATATTCAGAATATATTTTTACCATTTAATTAAATGTTGGTCATTGGACATAATTTTACAATTAAACCGGACATAAACAAGTGTCAATGTTTTGATAGTTATTATCTCTTAAAAACACCCTTTTTGTTTTAACAACGGGAATTAATTTTAAATTAATTTATGCCACTTCTGTGTGTTGAATTTGGAAAAATGGATTCCATATTTTTAATCAGGATTTTCAAATTTTGTAAATAGGTAACTTTTATTTTTAGACATTTTGAATAATTACTTCGGTAAATATTTTATTTACCATTGTTAAAGGGTAAATCCAGTAAATAAGGGTTAAAAAATAATATTATAATAATACTAAATTACCCTAAAACGTGTCCTAGCCACATTGGTTGATACCGGTTCGACCATAGGCATTTTTAGGTCGATTTTGGGACCCCATGGAGCCACATGTAGGTGATAGGGACACTTAATTTTAATTAAGTTAAAATAAGTACAAAAATGACATAAGCATATATCTTTTAGAAAAACAATTTTTAAATAGGGTTATATATATTGGATTTTAGATTATAAATATTTGTTTGAAATCTAAAACAATTTTCTACATAATTATATTTTATTTATAATTTTTAGAGATTACATAAGTTAATTTATTTATGACACAATGATGATGCAGTAATTACCATAATAGTGAAAATTAAAATAATTGATATTATAAATACCCAAATAAATATAATTTGAGACTTTTAATGAATTAAAATACTTTTATAGGATAATATGACATATTATGATTGATTTAATTAACTTTTTTCGAAGTAATCATTCTGTTATGAGTTTCACAAAAAATCAACTATTGAATAGTGTCAAAATTGACATAAAAGAGTTTTTAAAACAAATATTGTATTATTAATTGATATTAAAATCTTAAAAATCTAAGGTTCAGCCAAGAGACTTATATCATGATATTTATATCATTAATGGACCACTTTGGGGTCTATTGGATTTATATATTAAGTTTATTAACTATATAATATAAAAATACAAAGAGACATTGTAAAAGTGAAACTAATTAACTTAGAGTTAATACTTAAAGATAAGGTTTATATAAGTCCCAAAACATATCTAAATTCTATTGGTTTAGTATTTTTAGACCCATAACAACCTTAAAATTAAAATAATACACTTTGGAGCCTTTAGAAACCGAATATTAATTTATTATAAATTAATATTTCTAGCTTTTCCAAAGGTGCCCCTCACCCCTCTTATAAAAGGGCACTCCTCCTTCTCATTTCTTCACACCTTCAAAGCCTTTTGGTTTGGCCAAAATCTGCCCAAATACTCTCCCAAAATCACTCAATACAACCTAGAGGCCTTATTTTGATCATAAATCCAATATATGAAGTCCTTTTGATCAAATCAAAAGGAAGAACCTGAAGAAGAGGTAATGATTTCACCACCCTTTTCCACGTTCCTTTCTTCTTCCACTTCTTCTTCCATTGTTGTTACCATTATAAATTAATAACTCCAGTATCATATATATACTGTGATGTTATTATAAATATGGTATAACCATATTCAGTATTCTATCCACCCTTTGAATTACATGTCACCATACGTGCGTATGTACGACTTACCGTCTCTACGTCGTGGTGTAATTGTTATTCAATATATTATTATTTGGATGGGTATAATAATGATGTGTAACTCAGGTAAATAATAAATATAACATGTTAATGATTATTTATATATGATATAACATCCATTTATATATTATTTTAATATCAAAATAATGATATTGTCGCTCGTGCATACTTACAGACTACCGTCTCCACGAACGCGATGAGATTCATTCAACATCATATCCATTCAAGTATAATTATCATTTGATGATTTAAAAATGATGTTTAAGGACTTGATATCATTCTGTATATGAATAATATACAACCTATCCTTGACAACCATGGCTTATGTAACAAAACATAAAAAAGAAAATGAGTAAGTTAACACCCGAAACGACGATAATACTAAGATATTATTAACAAAGAAATGATAAAAGATCATATATGATACCATATGAATGTATATGATTCTTTTATAATTTAACAACAATTATTTCACCATTATACATGAGGTTAACCTACCCCAACCAAGGAAAAGTACAAGGTAAGAGTTGTTTCACAATCTCTTCATTATCCGAGGTTGTTTATACGTAATAATCTACTGGGATCTCTTTATCATCCACATCCATGTTTCTTAAAAATGTATTTGAAAACATTTTTACTATTTAATAGAATATGGGTTAAAGTCATTTATACCCTTTTTTTACTTTTTATAAGAGTTTTATAAAGGAATCTTTCCGTCATTTTCCAAACAAGGTGCTTTTATCCTTTTCGACAGAATTAAGGTAAGAATGTTTTTTTTAACTTATACGGCGGGTGCGGTTATTTTCCGCCATTATAAAATCATCGAAGATTACCTTAAAAGATTATAAGAATATTTTCAAAGAAAATGTTTTATTTTATAAATATATGACTCTTAAATGATTTCAAAAATAGAAAGAGATATTTCTCTAAAAAGAGTTTTGATTTCATCTATGTCAAAATCCTTTGATGGATTTTTCACTTATTTGAAGTTGATTTATTATGATACAAAACTTCTATATTGTATTGAAGGTTTTGTGATATGTTTGACTATGGATGTGCTATTTTTATACCATTCATAGTTTACGGTGAATGTATTGATATTTCGTATGCTAGTTTTAATACGAATGTTTATGTTATGTTTAAGCCTTTTCATATGGGAATGCATTGGACTTAATCTGTGAAGGGTAGAGCCCGCTATAGCTCCTAGATGCATCAGTAGGTCTCATGAGTCAAACTAGTGTCTTGGCACAAGGCCTTGACAAAATCTTATTTGTAGTCTTGGCACGAGGCCTTGGCTATGTGGTTATGATAGTCTGGCATTATGCATTCCATCATTATGAAAATGGTTATTGATATTGCATGTGATTATTCGATTAGTAGAATATCCATGTGAATAAGTAAATGGCATTATTTCATTTTACTTTTTCCATACTATGTTGAAGTTCATATTTAAAAGGCTTTTTTTTAGTTATACATTGCCTTAAATGTTTATTCTTATTTATGAAAGTTTCCGCCATATTGTTATCCTTACTGGGCATTTGAGATCACCCCTTTTCTATGTTTTATTTTTCCGAGGAAGTGAAGAAGTAAATTATGAATGACCTGCAGGGATATTATGTGGGGATATGAATGTGGAATATGGAGACAATATGTTGTTGTATTAGTTTTTCACATTATGATGTAATGTAAAACTTTATGAATATATCTAGTGTTTCCAAGGCTACTAAACCAATCGGTCTTTCGAGATTTGATCTTTCTTGCGATCATTCCAATGTTATGTAATAATGCACCGACTCTAAGTAACTGGGGTTGGGGCGTTACAATTGGTATCAGAGGAAGTTTAGTACAAAACATGGAAGCTAGATTTAGATAAAATCTGATTAGAGCACGTAGACCTAAGATGAACTTCGAGGATTAGTATAGAAGAACTTCCTAGAATTTTGGTATTGTAGAGATTTTGTGAGTTTTTCGAGCAATACATCCCTCTCTGGATACGAGCAGGCAGAGGCGGCTCTGGCATAGATGTACCTAGGGGTAAAACCCGAAAACACTGCTTTGAGCTAGACTCGAATCGGAACTGGTGCACAACAATGGGCCTTGCTGCACTCTTGGTTACGACACTCATGGGGGATATGCTTTGGATAACTTTCATTTTCTTTAAAAATAATTATGAAGGGTTTATGAGTCTATACTTCCTCAAAGAAAACATTCTTATGATTATGGATTATATCCATAAATAGGTCAATTTATGTTAAGTGTTTTATAAATATGGGATTATGTATTTTGATTCACAAACTGATCTAGTTTGTGCCATTGTTTAGAAATTGCACCTAGTGGAAGAAATTGAAACCGTATCAATGCACGCACTCCATGTAGGGATTGCCCTCCTGCTCAAGATAATTATAGTGGAGCTGGTGATGCAACTAGTGCCGATCAGCTAATCACCATACTAGGACAACTCACTCAGGTTATGAATAATAACCTTACCCATATGGAGCACCCTGATCTGCAACATGGAGGATCAATGTTATATCGATTCATGAGGCAACAACCACCAACGTTCAATGGGATTACAAATCCCTTAGTAGCTGAGCAATGGATATTTTCCCTAGAGAAAATATTTCAGGCTTTGGGGAGTAGTGAAAGGGAAAAAGTTATCATGGCAGTTTACCGCCTCACTAGAGATGCTGATCAATGGTGGTCATTGATTCAAAATATGAAGGAAGATGATGATGTATCATGTATGGAATGGAGGGTGTTCAAAAATCTATTTTTAGAAAAATACTTTCCTCGCAACCATCGAGCAGATTTGGAAAGGAAGTTTCTGAGTCTGAGACAAAAGGAGGATGAGAATGTCACAAAGTATGAGGATAACTTTACAAGGTTAGCAAGGTATGATGGAGATTATATACATAACCCAAGAAGTAAGATTGATCATTTATTTGATGGGTTAAAACCATTTCTCCGTCGAGCATTTGTCTCACAATCCTTTTCATCGTACGAAGACATTGTCTCATGTGCTATCACGACCGAAAAGGAATTCTCTAAGTCTTATGACTTTAAAAAAAGCAAGAGAAGAAGAGACCTGCTGATCAATCTGGGAATGGAAATAAGGGGAAGAATGGAAAGGTTGAATATCCATCCTGTGGTAAATGTGGGAAGAAACACCCTGGTACTTGCTTGAAGGGAATGAGAGTCTATTACAAGTGTGGTGAAAAAGGCCACCAAGCTCGTGATTACAAGGGGAAGAAGGAAGCTACCAATGTTCAGTGCTACAATTGCAGGGAGATGGGGCATTATGAAAATGAATGTCCTAAGCATCAGGAGAACTTTTCTCAGAAAAGGCCAAGGGATCAAGGCTAAGCTTATGCTATCACTACTACTGAGGTAGAGGCTCCGAAAGACGTGGTGGCAGGTAATTTAATGGTTTCCTCAAGTTTAACAAATGAATTATTTGATTCTGGATCATCGCATTATTTCATATCTTCCCTATTTTCTAAGAAAATTTGATATTTTCAATATGATTTAACAAGGGAGTTGTCAGTTAAAACTCCTAAGGGAAGTATAATTGCAAAAAAGTTTTGTGAATCAGTCCCCATTAAAGCACATAAATGTTCTTTATCTGCTGATCTTGTCGTCATACCTATGATTGAGTTTGATATAATCCTCGGTATGGACTGGCATTCAGACTATGATGTGAAGATTTATTGTAAGAAGAAAGAGGTTACGATTCTTGATGATAATGATAAGGAACACCATATCTTTAGAGCAGAATCTTCACCACCTTTTTCTTATTTAGATCCACCCCCAGTAGCTCAACTAAATTCAATTATTGGGGAGGAAGAGAATAAAATAACTCTGGGTGAGGAAAGGAATGTTCAAATAGAATATGTACCTATTGTGAAAGAATATGTATATGTGTTTCCGGAATATTTACCTGGATATCCTCCAGAACGAGAAGTTGAGTTTTCCATTGATTTAATTCCTGGATCAAGGCCTATATCGAAGACCCCTTATAGAATGGACACTGTAGAATTAGTTGAACTAAAGAAACAACTAGAGGAATTGAGTAATAAGGGATTTATTCGCCCTAGTGTTTCTCCATGGGGAGTCCCTATTCTTTTTGTTAAAAAGAAAGATGGATCTATGAGGTTATGTATCGACTACGGGGAGATCAATGCTATAACAATAAAGAACAAGTATCCCCTACCATGCATTGATGATTTATTTGAACAACTGCATGGAGCTCAATACTTTTCAAAGATTGAACTTCGATCTGGATATCATCAGTTGTGTGTGAAGAAGGAAGACATTCCGAAGACAGCATTTCGAACCAGGTACGGGCATTACGAGTTTACTGTAATGCCTTTTGGATTGACTAGTGCACCCTCTGTATTCATGGATCTGATGAATAGAGTTTTCAAGGAGTATCTCGATGAATTTGTGGTGGTATTTATTGATGTTATCTTGGTATAATCCAGATGCTACGAAGACCATTAAAATCACATGCGAATTATCCAGAAGACTCTGAGAAGACATGAATTATATGGAAAGTTTAGCAAGTGTGAATTCTGGCTTCATGAGATTTCTTTTCTTGGCCATATTGTCTCTAAAGATGGAATCTTTGTTGATCCTTCTAAGACCAAGGAAATCCAAGAATGTCCAGAACCTATGAGTATAACTGAGGTACGTAGTTTTATTGGTTTGGCAGGTTATTATCGACGTTTCATCCAGAATTTTGTCCGATTGGCTATCCCATTAACGAAGCTCACACGTAAAGGGGTTAAATTTGTTTGGACAAAAGAGTGTGAAGAATGTTTCAAAGAACTGATGAGAAGATTATTCAATGCTCCTATATTGACTCTACCCTCGGGGATTGATGGGTTCGTTGTTTATAGTGATGCATCGAAGAAAGGACTTGGTTGTGTCCTTATAAAGAATTATAGAGTTATTTCCTATGCATCACGACAGTTTAAAATTCATGAACAAAACTATCCTAATCATGATCTTGAGTTAGAAGCTGTGATCTTTGCTTTGAAGATATGGAGGCACTACCTCTATGGTGAAAAATGTGAGATTTATACTGATCACAAGAGTTTGAAGTATATTTTTTCACAAAAAGAACTCAACATGAGGCAAAGGAGATGTCTTGAATTGCTCATGGATTATGATTGTACGATACACTACCACCCGAGGAAGGCAAACAAGGTGGAAGATGCTTTGAGCAGAAAAGATCATGGAGTTTTGAACAATATGATAATTGAAAGGGATCCAATTTTCATGGATCTAGTGAAGATGGACATGGGAATAACCAGGGAAGGAGAAACATCAATGCTTTTCCAAATGGTTGCCAGACCATCTTTACAAGAAAGGATTAAGAGTTCTCAGGCCGATGATGAAGAATTTCAAAAGAAGATTAAAGCTATGAATGATGGGAGACTGAGAGACTTTGTGTATGAAGATGGAATTTTGAAATTCGGGAAGAGACTTTGTGTTCCCGATATACCTGATCTAAAAAGGGAATTACTGGATGATGCTCATAGTTCCAATTTCTCTATACACCCTGGGAGCACGAAAATGTATAGAGATTTGAAGGAACATTTTTGGTGGGACAATATGAAGAGGGAGACTGCTGATTTTGTGTCAAGATGTATGGTTTGTCAACAAGTGAAAGCTGGAAGGAAACACCCTGGAGGAGTCACGCAACCTCTTCCCATACCGGAGTGGAAATGGGAAAATATTACAATGGACTTTGTCATGGGGCTACCAAAGACTTCTAGAAGGAATGATTCAATATGGGTTATTATTGATCGTCTTACCAAGTCAGCACATTTTCCTGCTATAAGAGAAGATCTACCACTGGAACGTCTAGCAAGACTATATAATAATGTAGTTGTGAGACTTCATGGAGTACCCCTATCGATTGTTTCTGATCGTGATCCCCGTTTTACTTCAAGATTCTGGAAGAGTCTTCAGAAATCCCTTGATACTGAGCTTCATTTGAGCACTGCCTACCACCCTCAGACAGACGGACAATCAGAACGGACTATTCAAACCTTAGAAGACATGTTGAGATCCTGCTCACTTGACTTTCAGGGTATGTGGGATTAGTATTTACCTCTGGAAGAATTTTCCTATAACAATAGCTTCCATTCGAGTATTCAGATGGCACCATATGAAGCGTTATACGGAAAGAGATGTCCCCCACCAACCTGTTGGGATGACGTTGGTGAAATAAAACTTGTAGGTCTAGAACTGGTGGAGGAAACGATGGAAAAGGTGAAGGTAATCCAAAATCACATCAAAGCAGCTCAAAGTAGGCAGAAGAGCTATGCCGATAACCGAAGGAAGGATTTGGAATTTCAAGTCGATGATCATGTTTTCCTGAAGGTATCTCCATGGAAGGGAGTCATACGTTTTGGTAAGAAAGGTAAATTGGGTTCCAGGTACTTCGAACCTTTAGAAATTCTAGAACGAATTGGGGATATAGCTTACCGATTGACAATGCCACCAAGTCTCTCCAAAGTTCACGATGTGTTCCACGTATCTCTGTTGAGGAAATACATGCCTGACCCAACGCATGTACTCACCTATGAGGAGTTAGAACTGGAACCCGATCTGTCTTATTGCGAAGAGCCCGTCAGGATTCTTGATACAAGAGAACAAGTACTGAGAAACCGGACGATGCGTCTCGTAAAAGTTTTTTGGAGAAACCATAAGATGGAAGAGGCAACGTGGGAACCCGAGGAACTTATGATGAAGAACCACCCGAATCTTTTCATGTGATAAGTATTCTAGAAATTTTGAGGATGAAATTATTTGAAGGAGGGGAGAATGTAACACCCTAAGCTTATACGGTACGCTTCTTCTTGAATAATGTGATAGCGTGTGTTGTACGCAACACCGAGTTCTAACACACCATAACCAATCAAACGAGCTGTTATGAATAGTAATACCTACTTTTTGAAATTATATATATTTTATATTTCAAAATGGACTTCATTTTTGGATTCCGAATATCGAATTTAGCCTAAGGTGAAATTTTGGTACTTTTCGGATAACTTTAATATTTTGATGAATAGTGAAAATTACTAAATTTTAATTAAAAACAAATTTTTTAATCAAAATAATTAATAGTGATAAATTATGAATTTGAGTGGATTTAAAGTATATTCAGAATATATTTTTAACATTTAATTAAATGTTGGTCATCGGACATAATTTTACAATTAAACCGGACATAAACAAGTGTCAATCTTTTGATAGTTATTATCTCTTAAAAACACGCTTTTTGTTTTAACAACGGGAATTAATTTTAAATTAATTTCTGCCACTTCTATGTGTTGAATTTTGAAAAATGGATTCCATATTTGGAATCAGTATGTTCAAATTGTGTAAATAGGTAACTTTTATTTTTAGACATATCGAATAATTACTTCGGTAAATATTTTATTTACCATTGTTAAAGGGTAAATCCGGTAAATAAGGGTTAACAAATAATATTATAATAATACTAAATTACCCTAAAATGTCTCCTAGCCTCATTGGTTGATACATGTTCGACCATAGGCATCTTTGGGTCGATTTTGGAACCCCATGGAGCCACTTGTAGGTGATAGGGACACTTAATTTTAATTAAGTTAAAATAAGTACAAAAATGACATAAGCATATATATTTTAGAAAAACAATTTTTACATAGGGTTATATAAATTGGAGTTTCGACTATAAGTATTAGTTAGAAAGATAAAAATATTTCCTAAATAATTATATTTTATTTATAATTTTTAGTGATTACATAATTTAATTTATATATGACACAATTATGATGCAGTAATTACCATAATAGTGATAATTTAAAATAATTGATATTTTAAATACCCAAATAAATATAATTGGAGTCTTTTAATGAATTAAAATAATTTTATAGGATAATAGTACATATTAGTATTTATTTAATTAACTTTTTTTGAAGTAATCATTCTGTTATGAGTTTCACAAAAATCAACTATTGAATAGTGTCAAAATTAACATACAAGAGTTTTTAAAACAAATATTATATTATTAATTGATATTAAATTCCTAAAAATCTAAGGTTCGGACAAGAGACTTATATCAAGATAGTTATATCATTAATGGACCACTTGGTGGTTTCTTGGATATATATAGTAATTTTATTAACCATATAATATAAAAATACAAAGAGACATTGTAAAAGTGAAACTAATTAACTTAGAGTTAATACTTAAATATAAGGTTAATATAAGTACCCAAACCTGTATAAATTCTATTGGTTGAGTAGTTTTCGACCCATCCCCACCTTAAAATTGAAATAATACACTTTTTAGACTTCAGAAACCAAATATGAATTTATTATAAATTAATATTTCTAGATTTTCCAAAGGTGCCCCTCACCCCTCTTATAAAAGGGCACTCCTCCTTCTCATTTCTTCACACCTTAAAAGCCTTTTGGTTCGGCCAAAATCTGCCCAAATACCCTCCCAACATCCCTAAATACAACCTATATGCCTTAGTGGGATCAGAAATCCAACCTAAGATCCCTTTTGATCAAATCAAAAGGAAGAACCCGAAGAAGAGGTAATGATTTCACCACACTTTTCCAAGTTCCTTTCTTCTTCCACTTCTTCTTCCTTTGTTGTTACCATTATAAAATAATAACTCCAGTATCATATATACACTGTGATGTTATTATAAATATGGTACAACCATATTCAGTATTCTATCCACCCTTTGAATAACATGTCACCATACGTGCGTACGTACGGCTTACCGTCTCCACGTCGTGGTGTAATTGTTATTCAATATATTATTATTTGGATGGGTATAATAATGATGTGTAACTCATATAAATAATAAATAAATCATGTTAATGATTCTGTATATATGATATACAATCCATTTATATATTATTTTAATATCAAAAGAATGATTTTGTCACTCGTGCGTACGTACAGACTACCGTCTCCACGAACGCGATGAGATTCATTCTCCATCGTATCCATTCAAGTATAATTATCATTTGATGATTTAAAAATGATGTTTAAGGACTTGATATAATTCTGTATATGAATAATATACAATCTATCCATGAAAAACATGGCTTATGTAACAAAACATATAAAAGAAAATGAGTAAGTTAACACCAAAAACGACGATAATACTAAGATATTATTAACAAAGAAATGTCAAAAGATCATATATGATATAATATGAATGTATATGATTATTGTATAATTTAATAACAATTATTTCACCATTATACATGAGGTTAACCGACCCCAACCAAAGAAAATTACAAGTTAAGGGTTCTTTCACAATCTCTTCATTATCCGAGGTTGTTTATACGTAATAATCTACTGGGATCTCTTTATCATCCACATCCATGTTTCATAAAAATGTATTTCAAAACATTTTTACTTTTTAAATGAATATGGGTTAAAGTCATTTATACCCTTGTTTGACTTTTTATAAGAGTTTTATAAAGGAATCTTTCCATCGTTTTCCAAACAAGGTTCTTTTAACCTTTTCGACAGAATTAAGGTAAGAATGTTTTTTTAACTTATACGGAGGGTGTGGTTATTTTCTGCTGTTATAAAATCATCGAAGCTTCCCTTACAATCTTATAAGAATATTTTCAAAGAAAATGTTTTATTTTATAAATATATGACTCTTAAATGATTTCAAAAATAGAAAGAGATATTTCCCTAAAAAGTGTTTTGATTTCATCTATGTCACCATCCTTTGATGGATTTTACGCTTATTTGAAGTTGATTTATTATGATACAAAACTTCTATATTGTATTGAAGGTTTTGTGTTATGTTTTAATGTGGATGTGCTATTTTTATACCATTCATAGTTTATGGTGAAAGTATTGACATTTCGTATGCTAGTTTTAATACGAATGATTATGTTATGTTTAAACCTTTTCATATGGGAATGCGTTGGACTTAATATGTGACGGGTGGAGCCCGCTATAGCTCCCCGATGCATCAGTAGGTCTCATGAGTCAAACTTGTGTCTTGGAACAAGGCCTTGACAAAATCTTATTTGTAGTCTTGGCACGAGGCCTTGGCTATGTGGTTATAATAGTCTGGCATTATGCATTCCATCATTATGAAAGTGGTTGTTGATATTGCATGTGATTATTCTATTAGTAGAATATCCATGTGAATAAGTAAATGGAATTATTTCACTTTACCTTTTCCATACTATGTTGAAGTTCATGTTTAAAAGGCTTTTGTTTTAGTTATACATTGCCTTAAATGTTTATTCTTATTTATAAAATTTTCCGCTATATTGTTATCCTTACTGGGAATTTGAGCTCACCCCTTTTCTATGTTTTATTTTTCCCTGGAAGTGATGAAGTAAATTATGAATGACCTGCAGGGATATTATGTGGGGATATGAATGTGGAATATGGTGACAATATGTTGTTGTAGTAGTTTTTCACTTTATGATGTAATGTAAAACTTTATGAATATATCTAGTGTTTCCAAGGCTACTAAACCAATCGGTCTTTCGAGATTTGATCTTTCTTGCGATCATGCCAATGTTATGTAATAATGTACCGACTCTAGGTAACTGGGGTCAGGGCGTTACACATATTACTATGTTTTAATGGATATATTATAACTAACTCGTTTTAATAATTATAGTAATAAAACAATGTTTCATAGAAACTCAATATTGCAAGGGTGTTTAAATCTAAATGAAATCAATTTTTTAAATAAATTGAAAGATTACTTAAATGAAATTGTTTCATTAAAAAAACTACTCTGGGAATGAAAAAGATAATTTCACTTGGGTATCAAAAGGTTAATTTAAAAAAAAAACATAAAAAATTAAATATTAATAGAGTAATTTATAAATCCATGATCAAATAATAAAAAACCAATTCTTTAAAAGAAATACATACTGTTTAAAATACCTTTTATAGTTATATATTTTCCTTCTAAAACAAACTTTTACTTATGAAAATATGTAATTAAATTTTCCATTAAACGGAATACTAATAATACTCACCAGCTTTGGAAAACCATTCTGGAAACTAGGAAGATGACTCTGGAAAAATTCCAATTGAGGATATGGGTCCACTTCCCATTCATCAAGATATAAAAAATCAAAGATCAAAATTATAATAAAGTATTTTAGATAATTTAATTTTTCATATATTCTATCAAAAAATAATTTTTAAAATGCTTCAATTTAGTATAAAATTATTTACATGATTGAAATTATATACTTGGAAAAAGTTGATTTAAGATAAACTCCATACTTTTTAAGTGGTTAGAAGTAAATATGATAAGTAACCTAAATAAAACCATAAAAAAGCCCTTTGGAAAATTATATAAAATTGAAATATGAAAATAATTTTTACAGAACAATGGAAGAAGGTCAATGAGAAATTTAGTGCATGAGCGTAAAATAAATTTAAATATGAATGGTATCCAAGGAATTTAAAAAAAACACCTTACACAAAAAATGAAATCATTAAATCCCTTTAAAACCATAATTGAAATTTAAATTTTTTTAACAACAATTCCATTAAAAAATTATTTTTCAAATAATAAATTAGATTTTTATTGGAAATAAATTCTCCATGGATTATTAAATGATGAATTAAATATTATTTAAAAATTCAAAATATTTTAGTAAGAGGAATATTTATAGACCGAAATCACTTTTTATTTTTAGAAAAAATAAAACATTTTTAAAATTTTCATGAAATGATTTTAAAATGGACCCTTTAACTTATGAATTCTACTACAGATTGATCTCTAACAAATATTTTCTAGGTGATAGATCCCCCAGGCCTTACTATCACTAGATGTCATAAAAATGAATAAAAGATATCCATTTAACATTCGAAGAATATGGAGTGATATTTAAACTTATCTCTTTTTAAAACCAAAAATATAGTAATGGAGAAGAACATCCAAATAAGATGGGGGAATTGATATTGGGTGTACTTCCCTGAAATGAAAAAATTACTCCTTTTATAGCCTTAATAATACTATAATCTTATTATAATAATAACAAGTTATAACACATGGTCAATTTAAATAGTTCCCATTACATGATTTCCCTTGATAAAAAAATAAACATTCATTGAATGTGATCATCATAATTTCATTATTTTTCATTAGAGATATATTAACCGTTATAAATATTAATAGACTAAAAATAGGAAAAAATAAGAAGAAGAGGTCACCGTCATTCTATTATCCACTAAATAATCTAAAACTCGTGATTGTTTATTTCATTGGATTTATTTATTTTACACAAAATATGATGCTATATCACACAGTTATAATATATGATCCATAAATGTTATTAACACAATTATATATATATATATATATACATATATATTCTATCCTTATCAAAATGAGTTCATTTTATCAATAAAAAACTCATTTAGATATTTTTTGAATTGATTTTCTTGATTTTACCCATTTAACAAATCATTAAATCCTGATTTTAGTGTTCACAAATGTCATATAGAATAAAAGTTTAAAGAAACTAAATCACTCTACGTGGGATTCATGAATTCCATCATTTTAACTTTCATCACGATGTAAGGTCTTGGAAATTCCATGTAATTGTTTTAAATTATATGGAATTATTATGAGACTGCATGCTGTGATGTTAGGTTATTCCGAGTACCGAAGAGCCCTGAACATAACTTTGAACCTTTTTAAGGTACATTCAGTAAATGTGTGAGTGGGTTTTTCTATCATTTGAACCGTTTCTCGAATAAAAAATCATAGGACACCTTTGAACTTGGAATGATATGATTTCCCAAAAAATGGATTATCTTTGGCCAGTAAGTGCTGAGTGGAAATGTTATTTTTCATACTTTTTGAGAAAAATAATAAAATAATTTAAAAGAATTATTTTATTTATTTTCTCACAGTAGGGTGGCAAATGGTGATGCAGTGGTGCATCGACCAGGCAGCAAAGAGGTACATCAATGAAGCTCATTAAGGTCCTGTATCATGAAGGCTAATGATGCCATAAAGTAACCGTAATAGTGACATTGTTTGATAAATGAAACAACGTAATGGTGAAATGTTTCAGCGTTAGAAAAAAATTGCGACATGATCCTTTTTATTTAACCAACACGTAGGAGAATGGGGAATTAAACTACAAGGATTTTCTAAGGAACCACAGGTAGTTTTCCTCTCCCACAAAGAATGATGGAAGCCGGTGATACTTCATCATCTTCGACGTTCATCGAAGAATGGAGCTGGAAGTGATGTCGACATCTTGAAACCTCATGGATGAACACTTCAGCATAGAATGTCAACGAGGTAGGGGTTATTAAATTTTTCTGTTAATACCCATTTTTTTCATGAAATTATGAACACGGTTCAACCCATGAACATGTTGATCTGGGTTTTAGGAATTTATATAGTATGTTAACTATATTTTGGGATTTATCTATCCGAGTTTCATCATTTATCGATATGATTGAACATCTCTCCCAAGCTTCCTCACCTATAAATCTTCTAATGTGGAGGGTGTGAGTCGAAACGAACAAAGTACCAATCACCTCTGCATGTGCGCTCTTTGTTAACGGATTCTCCGAAGTGGCGGAAAGATGATTTTGGGAGCTTCGTAGTGAAGAGTACATTTCATAGAGACTATTGGCATAGGTAGTGAAATGAAAGGACCCCCTGAGTGCATCTAGTGGTTTGCCGAGAAATATGTTTGTGTGCTAGAGGTGGCCAATAGTGGCCCGTTGCGAAGACCATGGGTGGGGGGTGGCAGTGAATCTGTTGGAACGCCGCATCAGTGGGAGTTTCAAGTCCAGGAGGGCGTATCTCAGAGGGACAACTCGCGTCTTGGCTGTATGGGTAGCTGGCGATCCATAGTCTGTCGACCATGGTTGGAGGGCGAGGTCTGGTGTGGATGACATCCCACCAGTGGCACCATGCGGCTGAGATTTGGCTGGTAGGCCACACCCCAGAAAGTGTGCTAGACCCCTACCGGTGGGACAGACCCACACCCAGTGGGCGGGATCCACACCGGTAGGCTAGAACCCTGCATTTTGGGCCAGGCTGGACGAGACCGTGTCATCAGGCAACTTGGTGGGCTGGACACTCGACCAACCCGGGCCAGGTCTAGAAATTCTCATTGGGTCTGGCCCGCTAGATAGGTTGGACCAGAATGAAACTGACCCAAACTGGGTCAGGTCGTGTCCATCTAACTGAACCAAGGTTTGTGGGACCCCTGGGCTGAGATGGTTGGGTTGTTCCAACCTAGTCGGACCGGGCCGAGACACACCCAACCCATGTTTACTAAAATTCCCAAATCTCTTAGACCGGGCATCCAATTGATGTACATCAGTGGTCTTGGGACCCTTGTGATAGATCATCGCTTCATGTACACTCCACTCGAGTTTTGGTAGATGTTAGCTTATAGTCGGGATGGATCATACTCGAATCCAACGTATCCTTTTTTACTAAAATTACATTAAATTAAAAACTGGGAGTCCGAACAAGGAACCATCCATTGAGTTGTAAACCTTATGATGAGATGTTAATTTGGGTTTACTCTATGTGTGTTTTGTGTTGGATGAGGAATGGAAAATGGCTTGTGGAGACGATCCTCCAGAAACCAAGTGTGCTAAGTGCGGGAATCTAGTGGCTGGGTGTGACGTGAAGAATGAATAACGAACCTAAGTGGGTCAGCACCTAGAGATCTTATGTGGGTCATCACCTAGAGATCTTGTATGGGTCAGCACCTTGAGATCCTCTGTGGTTCATCACCTATAGATCCTTTTTGGGTCATCACCTAGTGATCCTATGTGGGTCAGAACCAAGCGATCCTCTATGGGTTATCACCTAGAGACCATATACATGTTAGTTGTAGAGCCCATCTATAGAATAAGATGATCTAGATTTATGAATAATCATCTTTACTTAAGTACATAAGTTATACCTGGCATGGGATGCATATTTTACTTTTAATTGTGTGTTTGAGATCTTGCTGGGTGGTGTTACCTTAGTGGTATTTTCCATTGTGGTGTTTTCCATCGTGGATTACTAAGAGAACTTTAGGGGTCTCGAGGTCCCTAATGAGAATTGTTATGATCAACCCTGCATGGGCCTCCCTTTCACTTTTTGTTCCTTGTGTAGATGATGGACAAACTTGACAGGGACTTTGGGGAGCCAGGACTAGACAATGCTCAGAGGTGGACAAATAGACGTGGTGTGCTGTAGTGACATCTGACAGAGAGTTGTACCTACCCTTCAGGTAGGATCCTTGGTAGATAACCTCCAGAGCATGTATTTCTTTTTCTGTAATTTCCTTTTTGTTAGCCTTGTATTCTGGCCCCTTACTTTCAGTTTACACACATTAATCTCAGTAGTGTTACTTTTTAGTGGTTGTACTGCTTTATTTTCATTGTGGTTTTCTTTGTGCGGTTTTCCCTGTCTGTGTGTGTACAGGTTTAAAGGAAATGCATTCCCTTTTTGTTTTATGCCTTTACAGTGCTTTTCACCAGCCCCTGGCCTATGGAAGGCTATCTTGGGGTTGTGACGACACGATCCCCATGGGATGAGTAATGAAAAAATGGTATTATAGGGCGGTCAGTTCTACCAGACGAACTAAGAGATTGTGTTTTTCAATGAGGAAATAGTTTTACATTTTATGAGTTTGGCTTTCTAGTCAGGGAGTCCAGTATTGGTGTGGTATCCAACATATCCAAACACCAGGACCGTGAATTCTATTTTCTGACTCGGTACCCAAAAACCATAGTTTCATGTGTTTTCAAAATGTTATTATTGTGATCTCTTTCGAGTCATCTCACCAAGTATAACTTATTGAACCTAAAAAATCTGTTTTTCTATAAGATTCCTCCATGAATACATCCAACTAGGATCCCAGTGATAGATCATGATGATGGTCCAATGAGCGATGAGGCATCGGTGTAGGGACCACTTACAGTACTATCACCTTCAGGTGGGGTACTGGCAACACCACCACCCAGAGAGGAGATGTTGCTACAATCCCCACCTATGGATAGTACACACCAACTGAGCATGCTACATGAGTTCTAGAGATAGAGGCCCCTTAGTTTTCAAGGTGAGATGGATCCTCAGGAAGATGAGGATTTGTTGGAGGTAGTTACTTGGGGGTTTTTCCTAGTAGAGACACCTGCAGACTATATGGTAGTTCTAGTAGCTATCATTTTTCAGGGAATTATAGGGAGGTGGTGTATCCTACATTCTAGAAACATGAGGATGAGAACATTGTCTGGGCAGACCATGAGAGCCTCTTTAGGGTGAAGAGCGTACCAGTGACACTACGCTCAGTGCGTATTTAAGAGTTATCGCACCTACAGCTGGGAAACCTAACTGTGGACCAGTAATCAGCGAGGATTACCGACCTCTCCTATTAATTCACCTATATGTTATATATCCCTTTCTTCAGGGCCCAGAACTTTGACTAGGGACTCCTGTGGGATATCATGGTGTTATTGATTTTTCTCAGCTTCTCGATACAGGCTGGAGTGCTAGAGCAAGCCCTACAGGGGGAGAGCTTCCTAGACAACTAGGCACCGATGGTGACAGCCACCACCAGACGATTGGTGGCCGATTAATCATTAGTAGGTACTAGGAAGATGATGCAGAGGTCCAAAATGTGTCAGACCTTCAAGAGGATAACCCCAGGACGTAGGGTCAGTGGTGTAGAGCTCGCAAGGTAGAAGAGTTTATATGAGAACTAGAGTTTGTTACTCTTTCAGCGGGCATGAGAATGTGGCTCGAGAATGTCTGAATCCCCGTGTAGATAACCCGAAGGCAGTCGAGGAACCATCGAGACAACATCAGAGGTTTGAGCAAGGAGGACCGTAGGGTGTAGATGTGGTAGGTGATTAGGCCGAGCATCAGGTAGTGGATGACAGTTCATGGTACTACCACCATGACCACCCCCTGGAGGTCCAACCAACCTATAGGAGTAGGTGGATAGGGGTGAGGTCAACTTTATGTGATAGAGGTGTATGACCAAGACACTCCAAATATGATTATAGGTAAGATCTGTGTCAACTCCACCTTAGCTGTAGTTCTTATAGACACAGGTTCCATTTACTCTTTCTTTTCCACAGACCTTGTTTGAGGCTCAGAGATTTGGGTGGAGCCATTGGATCAATATTATGATTAGAGACTCCTATGGGAGAGGATTCAAAGATTATAACTTGGCAACTATAGTGTGAGATTAATACATGAGATGATAGCTTCAGATGGGATCTTCTAGTAGCAGCGTCGAGGCTTTATGATTCCATCTTGGTTATGGGATGGTTATCCATACACTATGCTCAAATCCACTATTTTAGGTGCAAAGTGTGGTGTATCTATGATTATGGGACTAGGTTTTCCTTCATCGGTGACAAAGGAACCATCATAGAACAATATGTAATTCATTAGAGGAGGGTGACACCAATCACTCAATGTTTGGATAGCCTCACCCTCAGTACGGTGGATAAAGGGATTACAAGATTTCACGTAGTGGTGGACGTGTATAAGGATGTATTTGTAGAAGATTTACTAGAACTAACACCTCACAGGGAGGTAGAAATATTCATTGACTTGTACGCATGGAGATAACCGATATCTACACCTACGTATCAGATGGATCCTGCAGAACTTTGTGAGTTTAAGTTACAACTAGAGGACTTTTAGAGGATGGGATTTTCAAGGACAAGTGTTTCTCCATGGGAAAACCCGATGTTGTTTCCCTAGAAGGTGGATGGGAACATGAGGCTATTTGTGGACTTTTGGCTCCTGAACCACATGATCGTGAAGAACAAGTATCCACTGCTGAGGATTGATGAAATATTGGTGTACTCAGCGACAGAGGAGGAAGATGCTACACACTTGCCGATATTCCTAGAGGCACTTCATGTGTACTAAATTTATAGTAAGCTCACTAAGTTTCTCTTTTGCATTTGTGAGGTCCACATTCTGTTACACATCATCTCGGAGGCAGGAGTTGCAGTAGATCCAGAAAATATAGAGGTGGTTCTTTATTATAAGACACCCCAGGGGATGACTGAGGTGAAGAGCTTATTGGGGCTTACTCGGTACTACCAGAGATTCGTAATCTACTTTTCCATTGTAGCATAACCATTTTCAACTTTGAAAAGGAAGGTACAACCCTTCGTATAGATGAAGAGATGACATCAGAGTTTCCAAGAGTTGAGGAAGTGACTAATTAGTTCCCCCCATCTTTAGAATAATAGAGGGGGGTGTTTGGTATGTAGTTTTGTACAATTCATCAGGGACCGTACTGGGTTGTTTCCTAATGTAGTAGTGAGCAGTAATCACTTAAGAATCAAAAATGTTGAGGAAACATTAGTAGAACAATGCGACACACAACCTATAGTTAGATGACATGGTTTTTTCCTTGAATATGTGTCAGCACTACTTGATGAGTGAATAGTTTACCATCTACTCTGATTTCTAGAGTCTCAAGTATATCTTCTCATAGAAGGACCTGAACATTAGACAACGACGATGGCTGGAGTTCCTCTATGACTATGAATTTGAGATAGTCTATACTCTTGGGAAGGGAAATGTGATAGAGGACTCACTCAGAAGAAAGTCAGGTTTGCACCAGCTGAGTGAGGAGAAAAAACATCTAGATATGATGCATATAAATTTCATGGATAGCGATGGAGAAAATTACCTTCAATTGATGACTATTACTCCCCCACTCTTTCAGCGAGTTAGGGAGGAATAACTGGTGGATGTGGACTCTAAGGCCCAACATGCATAGTTATCCTGCAGGCGGGATCCTGATAGATTTTCAATAGGTGTGGAGAAAGTCATATTTTTTAAAAGGTGATCCATAGTACCAGTGATGTTGTGAGAGGAGGTGTTGGGGGAGTTCTATACATCCCGTTTGACGGAACATCCAAGAGTGACAAAGATGTACTAGGACCTCCGATGTTAGTACTGGTGGCCAGGGATGAAGAAAGCGGCGACAAAGTTCTTTTCTTGAGGCCTCACATGACACCAAGTGAAAGAAAAGAATTCAGTTATAGATGGATTGGCCCATCTACTTGAGGTACCAGAGTGGAAATTGGATGGTATGTCAATGGAATTTTTGATGGGGTTACCACATATATCTTGGGAACATGATTCTTTCTAGGTGATCATTGACTGACTCACCATGTCAGACCACCTTCTACCATTTTGGGAGTAGGGAATGGTAGAGGGATGGGTATACCTATACGTCTAAGAGATAGTGAGGATTCACGGGGTGCCTTCGATGACCGTATCATACCGTGATTAATTCTTTAAATCTCAGCTGTGGAAGGGGTTATATGAGGCGTTTAGGGATCAGCTGTGTTTGAGCACAACTTTTCATCCCTAGACAGATTGTCATACAGAGATGAAGATAGAAATATTGAAGGAAATTTTCCATTCTTGAATCCTAGACTTTGGTCACAGTTGGGAGGACCACCTGCCACTGGTGGAGTTTCCGTAAAACAACAGCTATCACTCTACCATTTCTATTAAACCCTTTTAGGACTTGTATCAGCAACCTTGAAGATCACCCCTATGCTAGACAGACCTAGGGGAGTTGGCACTCATGGGCCTAATGTTTGTATAGGCTATCACTGACAAGGTGTAGGACATCCAGGATCAGATGAAGACTGTAAAGAGAAGGTATAATTCTTATGCCTAAAGGAGACAAAGGCACTTGGAGTTTGGGGAGGGGGATCATGTATTCCTTTGGGTCTTACCCTGATGAGGATTATAGAGATTTTTTCTGGAGGGAAGTAGATCTCCGATGTTCATCAAACCTTTTCAGATTGTTTGTAGAGTTTGTGAGGTGGCATATCACCTAGCCCTTCCCCACAGATGCACTGGGTGCATAATTTTTTCCACATGTCGTAGCTGAGGAGATACATGCATGATCCATCACACGTCGTTGACTGGAGAGAGATTTATATTGACAATGGGGTGATGTTTGTGGAGTTCTTAGTAGAGATAGAGGATCGATAGGAGACGGTCTTACATGGGAATTCAATTCCTCTGGTGTGTGTTCGTTGGTAGCATATGAATCTCTAGGAGAGCACAGGGGAGCAGGAGGATCAGATTCATGCTCAATACCCACACTTGTTTGGTTAGCCCTTGTTTAGGATTTTTGGGATGTAAATCCCAAAGGTGGAAAGAATGTAATGTCTCCAAAATTCCATGTATTTTTTTAAATTATATGGGATTATTCTAAGACTTCATGCTCTAACGGCATGTGATACCGAGGCCCGGAGATCCCAGAACGTAATTTTGAACATTTTTTAAGGAACTTCAGTAATCATGCGAGCATGATTTTCTAAATTATGAACCTTTGCTCAGATTGAAAATACTAGGGAACCATTGAACGCATAATGCTGGGACTCACTTAGCAAATATGCAAATTTGGTCAGAAAGGGCCGAGCAGAAAAGTTCTTTTTTTTTATTTTTTGAGAAAACTAATAAAATAATTTTAAATAATTATTTTATTTATTTTCTCACCTTTGGGTGGAGGATGGAGAAACTACAGTGTAGTGACTAGGTAGTGACGTGGAGCATTAATAAAGCTCATTTATGGACCATATCAGATAGCATACTGATGAAAAATGTAAGCGTAAGAGTGACACTGTTTAATAAATGAAACAGCATAATGACGCAATGTTGCAGCGTAACAGAAATAATGCGACATGATTCTTTTTAAAAACCAAGGCATGAGAGAATGTGGAATTAAATAGTGGGGATTCTCAGATGAACCAATAACTATTTTCCTCTGAAAAGAAGAAGGACAGATTCTAGAGAGACCTCATTGTCTTTGACGTGCTTTGAAGAACTGTGCCAGATGCTACCTCAACATCTTGGAACCTAAATGATGAATGCTTTGGACACAAACATCTACAAGGTAGGTGCTTTTTATATTTTTTGTTATTACTTGTTCTTTTTTAGAAATTATGAACATGCTTCAACCCATGAATAGGTTGATCCGTGATTTATGCATTTATGTTGGAGGGTAACTATATTTGATGATTTCTCTATCGGGGTTTCAACATTTCTTATTATGATTGAAAGTCTCCCCAAACCCTCCCAAGGTATAAAAATTCTGACACGGAGGGCGCGAGCTAACATGGACAAAGGAAAAAACCCCTCTACATGTGCACTCTTTGTGAACAGATTTTCCATAGTTGTGGAAAGATGATTTCGGGAACTACACGGCGAAGATGACTTTTACCGGAGACAATTGGCACTGGTGATGTGAAGAATAGACCAACGAAGTGTGTATACGGTCCTCCAAGACATATGTCGGCATGACATGGTGGTAGGAAGTCATGAACAACTACATGCAGCAGCAGAAGATGCGATGCCCGGTGGGCACCACTCAGAGGGAAAACCCACTTCTGGGCAATCCATGCAGCTGGTGAGCTGCGGTCCATCGACCACAGCTGAGGGAGGCCCCACATCTGCATGGATAGTAGAGGGTGGACATAGCGTGACTTCTGTGTCTCTGTTGAACGACACCCCACTGGCCGCACCACGCTGTCAGTCTTCAGCAGGTTGGTTGCACCCTAGCCAGCGGGTCGGGCTGTACCCGCACCACTGTGCCAGAACTGTGCCAGCACGCTGAACATGCGCCCAATGGTCTAGACCTGCAATGGCTGGCCAGAACCATACCCATCTAGCCAGATTTGAACCGGTAGGCTAGAACCATGCCCTTAAGGTCAGGCCAGATGAGACCCGGTCGCTGGGGACTGGGTGGGCTGGACCCTTGCCTAACTCGGGCATGGTCCAACAAGGCTCATTGGGCCTAGCCCTCAGGCCCGACTAGACCGGACCAAACCTAACCCAAACCGAGTCATGTCGAGTCTTTCAAACTAAACCAGGTTATGTGGGACCCCTGAGCTGAGTTGGTCGGGTCCGTCTGACCGGGTCGGACTGCTCCCACACACAACTATTCCTTATTTAATAAAATGCATGTATCTCTTTGACCAAGCATCTGATTGATGCATCATCAGTGGTTTTGGGACATTTGTGACAGAGAGGTACTTATAATATACCTAAGATGAGCTTTTTTTTTTGAAGAAGTTGGTTTATGGATGGGTTTCATCATACACAAATCCAACTGGGCCATTTTTACAAAAATTCCCATAACTTACTGACCGAGAAATCGAAGGACGCGCCATTTATTACATTGGGAAACATTCAATAAGACAATCCTATGGGGTTAATATATGTTGGAATTCATGGTGGTTGAGGTATGGATGATGTATTATGGAGAGGATACTTAGAAAATCAAGCATGTTAGGTGCTTGAATTCAGTGGCTGGCTGTGACGTGATGAAAGAATAGTGATCCTAAGTGGGTCAGTATCAAGCGATCCTGTGTGGGTCAGCACCAAGGGATCTTGCATGGTTTTTTACCTGGAGATCCTAAGAGGGTCAGCACCTAGGGATCCTGTGTGAGTCACCACCAATTGATCCTTTTGTTGTCATCACCTACCGATCCAATATGGGTCAACACCTAGAGATCTTGTGCGGGTCATCACCAAAGCCTCTTGACAAAATGAGATGATCTATCTTTACGAATAATCATATTCACTTCTATACATAAGTTATTCCTATTATGAGATACATCTTTTACTTTATACTATGTTTTTAAGATCTTGCTGGGTGGTATTACCTATGTGGTATTTTCATTTATGGTGTTTTACCATGTGGATTACAAAGAGACCTTCAGGGGAATCGGGGTTCCTACTGAGTATTGTTTACCCCCACCTAGATAAGAGATTTGGGTGGACTTGTTGTGTATTATGAAGATGATGGATGTCCTTGAAGGGGACTTTGGTGAGCCAGTACTAGATGGTTTTTTGAGGTGTACCGATAGACATGGTGTGCTAGAATGACATCTGACAGAGAGGTGTACCTACCCTTTAATTAGGATCTGTGGCAGAAGACCTCCGGAGGATTTACTTCTTTTTTTGTACTTTATATTTAGTTGGGATTGTATTTTGGCCTCTTTACTTTAAATTTACACACTTTACACTCAGTAGTGTTACTTTGGGGTGGTTGTACTACATTCTTTACTTTGTGGTTTTCATTGTGCAGTATGTCATGTCTGTTTTTGTATAGGTTTAAAGGTAATGACTTCCCTTTTTGGGTTATTTTTTTCAGTGCTAGTCAATAGCCCCTGGCCCATGGAAGGTAGTTTTAGGGTAGTCACGACACGAGCCCAGAGGGACGGGTCGTGACACATGATTTACTAGAATCAATCAAATTCAACTTTATAGTTGGAATAAGAATTAAAGGAATAGGATAACTATATTGCATATATAATGCTGAATTATATACAGGTTTTGTGAAATATAGAAGGAAACAAACATTGAACTGTTGATGGTTCTTGAAGATGAAAATCAAGTAATAGGATTGGCCTTAATTTATCCCTATGATGTGGTTTTTGTGATGATATAATTCTATATACATACACCCCTTAGTTAATCTCCCTTTTGAGATTCTATTATGGGAGGATGAGAACTATATAGTCTTCTTTTGAACAATCCTGTATTCAATCTACAACCAATCCCCTTTCCACATTTGATCCTCCCTAGTCTATAATCAATCCCTCATTAGAACTTGACCCCCTTCATCTAAGTTTAACTCTTCACTTTTGTGTTCAGACCCCTTACAATAATGAAGCCTCGTCCTATTTCCTACTCTTCAATTATCTTCTCAATTTATTTGTTTTTTTATTCAAAATTTTAATAATATTCATATATTTATAATTCTAATTATTTTATATATTTATATATTCATAATTATTTTTTATTACAGTGTGACCAATATTTTTACTTTTTTATATCCTAAAGTGTTATTTTTATATTTTTTTTCTTTTTATGTATTAATTTTTGTACATTTATAATATTCTTGTAATAGATATTTTCAACAGATATATGTTATATATGTATTTAAAATACTTAGAATATTCTCTCCCTATTATAACCAATGACCCTCACCACTAGTTGACAACCTATGGTGTATGGGGAGTCACTCCTGAGGTTACTTGGTGATTTGAATAGGTTATATATGGGAGAGTTAGTCAGATAAGTCACAAAGTGGTAGAAATGATTTATTTTTAATTGTCTTATAGTTAGGGATTTGGTAGACAGAGATATGAAAAGATAGTACTTGGTATTTTTTTTAGAAATCTAGAGCCAGAGCACCTTATTATTATAAAAAAAAGAGTAGTCTGGGAGGAAAATCAAAGAACAACACAGATATAAAGTTCCCCCTATTGGGGGGCCAAGATTTTTCCTCCTCTTGTTTCCAATCCTTCATTCCTGTTCTCTTAGCTCATTCCATACCTGTACATTGATGTGCCCCCGGCCTCTCCCTCTCCCTCTTATAGTGTAGCGTTCTTCAATATCATTAGCTTGCATTAGAAAAGTTTCCACATCTTCATCTGAACTTTCATCTTGCTCTTCCTCCTTCTTCCTTTCCTCTTTTCTTGCAGCTTTTTTTGACTTCTTGTTCTCACCTGTTGCCAAGCACTATCTTCATCATCCTTTAGTTCATCATCCTTCCCTGTTTTTACTGCCACCTGCTTAGCTGAGGGAGGAAAAAAGTGAGAGGGTTACCCATGACAGATACTCACCTATTTTTTAGGGCTGGCTGAATCCCCATCCACAGTTGACTACATCTACAAGGGAGTAGCAAAATTAGAAAAATTCCTAGAATCTGTAGCAACAACAATAGTACTCTGAAGGTTTAGGTTCATGCTGGTAACTAGAGAAATCAGAGTAAAAGCCTACTTCAATTGGATTCCAGTCTCAATGTGAGGCCTACATTGTGCTGCAATCTATTTCATTCCCTCATCAGGTTTACAATCAAGGTTTTTTGGTTGAGCTGAGATCTCAACCACCCCAACAGTGGAGGATTCAGTGAGGGAATTTTGATTAACAGAAGCCACATAAGCTTCAGTTGGAGCAATGCTTATTTTCTGAACAAAATCCATCTTGGTGTGCTTATCTGGGATTAACTTCATCTGAGCAGAAAGAATCTGATTATTGAAATTATCAGCATGAACAACATTGGGTTCAGGAACATCAAACTGCATAGGTGTTTTACTTTGATCAGTCAAACCAGTTTGCCGGTTCTTACTGAAACTACCCTGTAGAGTCTGCACATTAGGAGCAGGTTCTAATATACCAAACTCATGTTGGGACTTCTCTGAAGACTCAATTCCCCTTTCTGCTACTTCAGCCCAGAAAATTCCTATAGGTTTAGCAGAATTATTTTGGTTTTCTCTTGTTTCACTCACAGTTTGATGGACATTAAAGTTCCCAGGTTCAAGATTCAGAGACACCCCCTTCTGGTTATCCAGTTTCCTGGGTCCAGGCTTCATCCTCCACGTATTAGTGCATGATTTAGATTCATGTCCTCTTTTATCACATGTATCACAAAACAGTGACTTCCTACAAGTTACATCATCATGTCCAATAATTTTGCAGTCATGGAATTTTTTTGGAAATCTCTCAAACTCAATTATGAGTTCTAATTCTTCCTCATCAGTAGATAAGTAAATTCTATCTATTAAAGTAGCACAAAGATCAATTTCTACAATAAATCTAGAAAAATGACCAAATCTAGCCATTTTAGTTTCCTTATCCATCCTAATTGGAACTCCAATGGCAAGGAAATATCATAGAGAATCCTCAGATGCCACAAAATCCAGTTTAATCCAAAAATTTTAATCCAAACCTGGGTTGAGGTGTTACCTATTTGAGTTAGATTGAAGCTTCGATTCCATTCTCTGATGTGCAAAGCACCAGGTTTGAAAGAAAGTGAGCCGAAGCCCCATGCTCTCTACTTTAGCTCTTCTGATGGGAAAAGCAGATGAAAAAACCCCTTTCCAAGTGACACACATTTCCATTCATCAAAACCCCAGATGGCTGCAAGTCGCTGATGAAGGTATTCCATCTTACATGGTTCAGTCCCTTTTGGAAATATCAACCTCGCGATTATTGAATGTGCACCCAGCTCCATTCGTTCAACAATAGCATCAGAATCTGCCTTAACATGTGCTATAGAACCTCTTTTTCGGATTCCTACATATGAGCCTTTATAGAGAGAAAAGGACCGATTACCTTCACTGGTTTCAAAAGGCTTCGGCTTGAAATCTCCGGGTTCCTTGAATCAAACCGAGCCAAGCCATTTGCAGAATGTGCGTGGGAGTTGAATCTCTCAGGTAAGAGGAATCCATCTGCCATTGAGAAATGATTCGAACAGAAGCACGATAGAAAACCCTAATCGCCATGCAGGGGAAAGGAAGCGCCGCTCGAAACCATCCTCAACCAAATAGTACTTGGTATGAATGTAATGTATTAGGCTTGAAAAACACCTACATTAGTAAAGGTCCATGTCTCTAGGGAGGCATGATTTTTTCATTGTTTTCATTATTATAGATGGGTTACTTTTGGTGAATATGAAGAATTATGATATTAATTTACTCTTTTTTTGGTATTTACTCTTTTCCTGGGGTACCAATAGGGGCTATATTAAAACATAATTTTTTATCACATTGGTTTATAAGACATGTGAATTATTGTATGAGATTTTGATATTGGTACTTGGAATAAAAAGTGGATTTGTTATTTAAATGGAAAAAAATTATATATTTGGTATTTGACCAAATAATATATTGGTGGAAGTCTAATTTTCCATCCTATACTGTTATGATTTCATTAATACGGGTCATCATAGAAAAATTTATTATATATTTATATATGTAGATTCAATTATCAAGGAGGTAGTAAATTTTTTTATTCATAGTGAGGATTAATACCCTAATATAGGTATTTTTCATGGATATGAGATTCCAAATATTCATGAGAACCCTAGATTTTGTATATTGGTCCATGAGTTTCTTGATGATATATTAGAAAATATGGGGAAATTTATTTATGATCTATGATTTATTGGGGTTGTGACCTATGAAAAAGATGATGTATCTTATTGATGTTGAGATACGACTCCATATATTGGTGGAATGAGTACCGTAGTTGTGCAGGAGGGTGCCTTCATATTTTTGTTGAAGATGAGTTTTGATGTTTGGTGGTAATCAAGAGAGGGGGTATACCAAGATTAAGAGTTCCTTCAATGATAGAAAGCATGTTTTTTATGTCTCATTCTATAAAGGAAACACATATGTGGTGTGCGATCATGTAATCAGTATATTATAGGTATTCCTTAGGTGTTGAGAATGTGATGGAATGAAAATGCATTTTTTAAAGTATAATATATATGGGATACATGGTTAGTTTTTGATAAGGCATTTGGCTCAAAAAATCATGTGTGGTAATTCAAAATAATGTGAGTCATGTTGGATTGTGTGGTTGCACTAGGGTCTATGCCTGCATGGTTGAGATTTTGACCATTAATGAGGGATTATAAGAACCATTGTATGAATGATTATATGGATACTCTCTTTTATTTTGAGAATTAATTGAGAAATTTATCGAGCAACATGATACCTGGGTTGGGTTGACTTAGAATGTTCTTGGAAAGATGAGATTTTATATCGCTTTAGTGAGTCTAGAATTGGAATTCACATGGAAAGGGTTTATGTAACGACCCGAAGTTTTTCAATGGAAAATTCCCTTCTAATATTTGTGTCATAAAAACACAAAATAATGAACTACTAAGTGATAAGTGACCTTTAAACATAATTTTGTCACTCCAATGTTTGGAATTTTGAAAATCCGACATACACGGTTGTGTTCAAGATGATTTTTGGAGTCTAATGGAACAAAAATAATTTTTTGTGAATAGTAACATACCCTTAGGAATAGTAACAAACCCTTATGAATATTAATATGACCCTTATGAATAGTAAATCATCCAACAAAATAGTAACATTACCTATGAATAATAAAATAAAATTTAGACATCTTAGAAAGTGACAATTGGACCTTAGTAAATGTTTTGGAATTTTGTAAGTCATAAATAATTAATTATAATTAATTAGTTAATTTAAAAGAATATTTATTTCCCTAAATGGTTTTCAAAAATTATTTAATAAATTTATTATAGTTTTTAGATAATTTTATAAGACCCTACGTAATTTTTGAAAGCACTATAAAATCAGTTTTAATCTTAAAAACTGTTTTTTATGTAAATTAGGATTTTAATTAAATATTAAATTAATAATATTTAGAAAATTATTTTTGAAAAATGGAATTAATTTTTGGATTCTACACATCCAAAAATGGTTGGGGAAAATTTTTGGGATTTTTCTGAGATACATGAATTTTTGATGAATAGTGAAACACCATGATTTACAAAATAAGCTAAATAAGCTAATTATAGGGTCATGTGTGATGTTATGATGATGTAAGCCCACTCGGTTCGGGATTACATTATAAAATTAAAATTATTGGTCGTTCAAGACTCATTATTCATTGTCTTGTGTGGAAATAATAAACTAATGAATTTTATATTAAGGAAACCCCTCTCCCCTCCACTATAAAAGCCAACCTTCACACCCTCATTTCCTCACACCACTAAAGCTCCAAGACTTCTCTAAACTCTACCCAAATACCTTCCATAGCCCCTCTCCCACGTCCAAGAGCTTCTGGTCTCATCAAAAGACCATTATTAGGCCCTTAAGGAGGTTCTCAAGAGAAGGACTCAAGACGTAATTCCCCTCCATCTTCTCCTTTAATTTCCTTTCATGATCGAGTTCATTTCTTGATCTCTCCCCACATATCTTCATAAAAATTGTATTTTAACTCTATTATTATACATATAATATAATTTTATGATTATAATGGTATATTATATCATCCAACCCCCTTTCCCTCTTCCTTTTATTTTAATAAAGAGAATGTTTTTCGTGAGGTGTTAATTTATCACCTTCAAGAACGAACTGCATTCTTCTTCCATTTCTACCTTCAGATCTGGTCAAGAAACCATTTTTATGGTTGAACCAGAATATTTTATATGTTTTATTTTCTATTTAAATATCTGGAAATAACCTATGGCCATATTACTATGTGATAAGTTAAAACAAGTTCGTTGTGATCCAAAAACCGCCCAAATTGACCCAAATACCCATCATTTAATTATTATCTAATGATTCATCCACATGGATGAAATATAATTCATTATAAGATCATTAAAACTCCTTTAATATCATTAATGCAATGTAAAAATGGTTCTCTATCTTCAATTAATGAAAATAATGTCATTATACCAGACATTAAAGAGAAGGAAGCATTCGGGTACAAGGTAAGGGGAAATTCTCGAACCCAACTTTCATCCTTCTGGTTCTACCTATTTCAATCCATTTTTGATATGGTCACTCCTTAAAGATCAATTTTTCATCATTATATTTTCATTTTCTGTGATATACATGTTTTCTAATGAAGTTTATTTGAATCTAAATGTTTTCCAAAAGAACTCCTCTATTAAGAACTCAACTTTTACCTCTCATTCAAGGTGGATGGTTCTTGTATCAAGTATATTCTTCCCTCTTTAATTTGGGAACCCAAAGTTTATGAATGTGTTATTATGAGATGAAAACCATTACTTTTAATAGGTTATTTATGTTCATTTATGTTATATTTTCATTGTGGCATTCCTGATAAATGATAATGTTATGTTGTGACGGGTGCGCCCGGAATTATATAGTGCAATATGAATGTTTAAATGTGACGGGTGCGCCCAGAATTATATAGCGCCTCAATGCATTGGGTAAAGTGATGAATCTCATGAGTAAATGTGAAATGACGTGTGAACAAGATTTTAGCTTGGTTCACAATTATGTGTGGTAGTTAACCACTAAGACATGATGTTTCGTTTTTATGCATTGCCACATATCAAGTCTTTTATTTATGCTCCTCTCATGTTCATGATCTTTTGCCTATGTTATGATTTTTCTTACACGATGATATATTGTTACTATCTATCCTCTTACTGGTATTCTAGGTCACCCCTTTTCATGTATATCCTTAGGTGGATACATGTACTAAGGATAGGACAAGTGCCAATAAGAAGCTAGAGAAGAAGAAATTAAATAAATGTTTATGCTAGATGTCATATTTTTTATGTGTGGTCCTAATTTTCCCAAGACACAAAGCCTTTGGATCCTATTTGTGTAATACTACTATTTTGTTTATATTTGAAATGATGTAATAGTAATGTAATAAAAGGCAGGTCGCTATAGTTGGTATCAGAGGAAAGGTTTAGTTAATTTGGGAATTAGGATTAGTGAACCCAAGATAAAACTTCTAGTATGAGACTATGTAAAAATATGCACACAAGAATATTTACCTAGGGATACCATATTTTATGTTTTTGGTATAATTGTTTAAATGAATAAGTTATTCATGAATTGTTTACTTATGTTTTGTTCTAACCTTTTCTATTTTAGAAAATGGTGGGAACCAAGAGAAATAAGGCCAAAAACTCTTGCGAGGGCAAATGTAATGATTACCCGAACGACATCCCCAATGATTTGGGAGGTGGAGTTCAAAATGTAATGGCGATGCTTACCCAATTATCTCAGGTTATGAACAATAACCATAATAATGGGGAACATCCCCCTTCCCCAAAGAGGGATCAAATAGCTATCAAATGTTTTATGCGGCAACGACCACCAACGTTTAGTGGATCTTCCGATCCACTAGTTGCGGAACAGTGGGTCAAATCCATGGAGAATACCTTTTCTATTCTTCACTGTTCTAAGATGAATAAGGTGACTCTAGCTGTTTATCATCTTGAAGGAGAAGCCGATCAATAGTGGGCTTTCATTAATAACACCCAGCCAAGGGAGGAAATTGAAGAGATGGAATGGGAAGAGTTTAATATATTTTTTCTTGATAAGTACTTCCCACGAACTCTTCACACGAAGATAGAGAGAGAATTCATAGAGCTCAAGAAAAAAGAAGGAGAATCTTTCACAACCTATGAAACGAATTTCAGAAGTATTGCATGGTACGCTTCATGTTTTGTTATCAACAATGATAGAAAAATTGATAGATTCTTTAGTGGATTAAAACCACAACTTAGAAAGGCTCTTGAAATTTGAGACTTTGGGAGTTAGGAAGAAGTTGTTAGGTGTGTTCTCAAAGTGGAGATGGAGTTTGGAGAATGGACCCATGGATAAGGGGATAAGAAACAAAAGATTGTGTTTCAAGACGGTGGATCTAGTGACAAAGGTGGGAAGAAAATTCAATGACCCACATGCCAAAAATGTGGGAAGTTGCACAATATGAACTGCCTCAAAGAGACCGGGAAATCCTTAAAGTGTGGAAAGAAGGAAACCATGATCAAAAGTGTCGAAAAGACATGAAAATGAAGGTGAATGTAGCTGATGAAAGGAGATAACCACTCATGGATCAATGCTACAACTGTAAGGAGCTAGGGAACTATGAAAACCAGTGCACTAAAGCTCCAGTTCTCGAGGGTAATCAGAATCAACAGACACCAAAGCCAAAGGAACAAGGGAAGGATTAAGCCATCACTACTGCGGTGGTGGAGCATGATAATGAAGTCATACAAGGTACACTTCCTATTAACTCAATAATGGAAAAAGTATTATTTGATTCTGGTTCTACGAATTCTTTTTTATCTTGATATTTTGCTAGAACTATAGAATCGAAGCCCAGAATCCTTGAAGTAGAGATATCTGTAAAAACACTAAGTGGTGAAATAATTACAACCCAAGTGTTTGACTCTTCTCCTGTTGGAATATGTGGGAATATTCTTCTGGAAAATATTGTAATACTTCCCTTGGTGGAATTAGACGCTATAATGGGAATGGATTGACTCTCGTTATATAGAGCGCATATCAACTATCAGGAAAAGGAAATATCTTTTCATATTCCGAACCATCCCATGCTCCTCTACAAATGCAAGGAAGATCATGAATCTCCTTTAAAAAACCCTTCAATGGTGAGGGAGTTGATTCCCTATGAAGAAGCATACCTCTCCCAAATGGTTGAGACAAAGGAAAGTTCCAACCTTGAAGAAATTCCCATCGTGAGGGAATACAACGATGTATTTCCCAAAGAGTTACCTGGAATTCCCCCGGATTGTGAGGTAGAGTTCTTAATTGAACTCATTCCTGGAGCTACTCCTATCTCGAAGTGACCCTATAGGATGGCTCCTATCGAACTGGAGGGGTTAAATAAGCAGTTGCAAGAGAATCTAGACAAACGGTTCATACGCCCTAGTTCATCACCATGGGGTTCACCAGTGCTCTTTGTGAAGAAGAAGGATGTAACAATGCAGCTATGTATCGATTATCGGGAAGTCAACAAGATCACCATAAAGAACAAGTATCCTCTCCCAAGGATTTATGACTTCTTCGACCAGTTAATAGGAGATCAATACTTCTAAAAGGTGGATCTTTGTTCTGGATATCATCAGCTAATGGTGAAGAAGGAAGATATTCAGAAAACTACCTTCCGTACAAGGTATGTGCACTTTGAGTTTTTGGTGATTCCCTTTAGACTTACTAATACCCCTAAAATATTCATGGATTTTATGAATAGAGTCTTTATACATCACCTAAAAAAATTTGTGGTAGTGTTTATCGATGATATTCTCATCTACTCCAAGAACAAGGAGGAACCTGAAGAACATCTAAGACTTGTGTTGGAGACATTGAGAAAGGAGAAGTTTTACGCCAAGTTCAGAAAGTGTTACTTTTGGATGAATCAAGTCACGTTCTTCGGACATGTGATCACAAGTGAGGGAATTTTTGTGGATCCTTCAATGAAAAAGGTGGTTGAGGAATGGCCTAGGCCATCTAGTGTCACAAAAATCCGTAGTTTTCTTGGATTATCTGGGTACTACCGACGTTTTGTGAGAAGCTTCTCACGATTGTCAGGCCCACTAACTAAGTTAATAAGGAAAGGGGTAAAGTATGTCTGGATGGAAGAATGTGAGGGAAGCTTCAAGGAGCTAAAGAGAATGCTGATCACTGCACCTGTTCTCACAATACTGAAAAGTGGAGAAAGTTTTGTGATATACTGTGATGCTTCAACGATAGGATTGGGTTGTGTACTCCTGTAAAATGGTAATGTGATAGCCTATGCCTCACGATAGTTGAAGATCCCTGATAAGAACTACCCGATGCATGATCTAGAGCTGGCAGCTGTGATTTTTTCCTTGAGAATCTGGCGGCACTACCTTTATGGTGAGAAGTGTGACATATACACCGACTAAAAGAGCCTAAAGTATATATTCACACAAAAGGAGCTCAACATGCGTCAAAGGAGATGGTTTGAGCTAATCAATGATTACGATTTCTCTATTCACTATCATCTTGGAAAGGCGAACAAGGTAGCTGATGCTCTAAGAAGAAAAGAACCTGATACTCTATCCCTGCTACGGATTGAGAAAGACCCTATCTTCGTGGATAGGCAAATAATAGATTTGGAAATCATAATGGTAGGGGATACATCCAACCTTGACCAAATGATTTCACAACCATCCATCCAGGAGAAGATTAAGGAAGCACAAAGGGATGATGTGGAGATACAAAAGAGGGTGAATGTAGTAAAGGAAGGAAAACTACAAGAGTTCCATATCGATGATGATGGTGTGATTCGGTTTGGAATGCAGCTTTGTGTGCCTTCATCTCCTGGGATAAAGAAGGAGCTATTGGATAATGAACATAACTCAACTTTATCTATCCATCCTAGGAGTACCAAGATGTACCGTGATCTTCGAGAACAGTTCTGGTGGGATAACATGAAGAAGGAGATTGCGGAATATATATCATGGTGCTTGGTATGTTTGCAAGTTAAAGTTGAGTGACAAAAGTCCAATGGTATGATGCATCCATTGCCTATACCCATGTGGAAATGGGAAAATGTTACTATGGACTTTGTCATAGGTCTCCCAAAGATGTCAAAGGGAAATAATGTGATATGGGTTGTGGTTGACCGACTCACCAACAATGCCCATTTTATCGATATTCTAGAAGGCCTCTCGGTTGAACAACTTGAAACGATATATGTGAAGGAAGTGGTGAGATTGTATGGTGTTACACTCTCAATTGTCTCTGACCATGATCCAAGGTTCACATCTTTGTTCTGGAGGAGCCTTCAATATGCTTTGAGGACTGAATTAAATTTCAGCATGGCCTATCACCCCCAAACTGATGGCCAGTCTGAAAGGACTATTCTGATGCTTGAAGATATGCTAAGAGCTTGCTCTCTTGAATTCAAGGGTGGTTGGGATAAGAATATCCCATTGGTTGAGTTCTCATACAATAATTTCTTCCACTCGAGTATCCAGATGGCTCCATATGAAGCTCTATATGGAAAGCGATGTTGAACTCCAACCTGTTGGGATGAAGTTGGAGAAAGAAAACTACTTGGACCCGATCTTGTTCAAGAGATGACAGAGAAGACTCAATTCATCCAGAAACACATCAAAGCTGCTCAAAGTCGGCAAAGGGGCTATTCTGACAACCCCCAAAGGGACTTGGAGTTCGACGTTGGAGATAATGTCTTCCTTCGAATATCTCCATGGAAGAGAGTCATGCGATTCAAGAAGAAAGGGAAGCTAAGCCCAAAGTATATTGGCCCCTTTGAGATCCTTGACCACATAGGATATGTGGCCTATCGTCTTTCACATCCACCAAATATGGATCATGTTCATGATGTGTTTCCTGTATCACTACTAAGGAAGTAAATACCAGACCTCTCACATGTACTAAAGTGACAGGTAGTGCAGCTAGAAGATGATCTCTCATATGAGGAGAAGCGAGTAAAGGTCATGGATCGGAGGGATAAGGTTCTACGCAACAAGACAACCCATCTTGTCATGGTGTTATGGAGAAACCATAAGTTTGAGGAAGAAACTTGGGAAATAGAAGAGGAAATGAAGGAGAAACACCCTCACCTGTTTCTGTAAAGTGAAATTTTGGGGGTGAAATTTCTTAAGGGGGGAAGAATGAAACGACCTGAAGTTTTTCAATGGAAAATCCCCTTCTTATATTTATGTCATAAAAACACAAAATAATGAACTGCTAAGTGATAAGTGACCTTTAAACATAAGTTTTTCATTCCTATGTTTGGAATTTTGAATATTCGACATACACGGTTGTGTTCAAGATGATTTTTGGAGTCTAATGAAAAAAAATAATTTTTGGTGAATAGTAACGTACCCATAGGAGTAGTAACATACCATTATGAATAGTAATATGACCCTTATTAATAGTAAATCATCCAACATAAGAGTAACATTACATATGAATAATAAAATAAAATTTAGACATCTAAGAAAGTTACAATTTGACCTTAGTAAACGTTTTGGTATTTTGTAAGTCATAAATAATTAATTATAATTAAATAATTAATTTAAAAGAATATTTATTTCCCTAAAATGCATTAATAAATTATTGAATCAATGTATTATAGTTTTTAGATAATTTTATAAGTCCCTACGTAATTTTTTAAAGCACTATAAAATCAGTTTTAATCTTAAAAACTGTTTTTAAGTAAATTATGATTTTAATTAAGTATTAAATTAGTAATATTTAGAAAATTATTTTTGAAAAATTTACTTCATTTTTGGATTCTACACATAAAAAAATGGTTGGGCTAAATTTTTTGTATTTTTCTGAGATACATGAATTTTTGATGAATAGTGAAATACCGTAATTTACAAAATAAGCTACATAAGCTAATTATAGGGTCATGTGTGATGTTCTGATGATGTAAGCCCACTTGGTTCGAGATTAAATTAGAAAATTACTATTCTTGGTCATTCAAGACTCACTATTACTTGTCTTTTGGGGAAATAATAAACTAATGAATTTTATATTAAGGAAACCCCACTCCCCTCCACTATAAAAGCCACCCTTCACACCATCATTTCCTCACACCTATCAAGCTCCAAGACTTCTGTAAACTCTACCCAAAAACCTTCTCTAGCCCCAACCCCACGTCCGAGAGCTTATGGAATTATCAAAAGACCAAACATAGGGCCTTAAGGAGGTTCTCAAGAGAAGGATTCAAGAGGTAATTTCCCTCCCTCTTCTCCGTTAATTTCCTTTCAAGTTCAAGTTAATTTCTAGATCTCTCCCCACATATCTTCATCCAAATTGTATTGTAACTCCCTTATTATGCATATAATGTAATTTTATGATTCTAATTGGATATTATATCATACAACCCCGTTTCCCTCTTCCTTTTATTTTATTAAAGAGAACGTTGTTCGTGAGGTGTTAATTTATCAACTTCAAAAACGACATGCTTTCTTCTTCCATTTATACCTTCAGATCTGGTCATGAAACCATTTTTATGGTTGAACCAGAATATGTTATATATTTTATTTCCTATTTAAAGTTCTGTAAATAACCTATGTCCATATTACTAAGTGATAAGTTAAAACAAGTTCGCTGTGATCCAAAAACCGCCAAAATTTACCCAAATAAACATCATTTAACTCTTATCTAATGATTCATCCACATGGATATAATATAATTAATTATAAGATCATTAAAACTCCTGTTATATAATTAATTACATGTAATATAATTTCTGGATGTTTACTCATGTTCTACCCAAACTTCAATTTAAGTGAACCACCCAAGAAAAACCATAAAAATGAACATCCCCAAACAATGTTTTTAAACTCTATAAGTCATCTAAAGGAACATAATATGACATAATGAAACCAGAATGAACCATATTAATGGATACATGGTTCTAGATTTTTAATTAATGAATACAATGTCATTATATAGGAAATTAAAGATAAGGAAGCATTGAGGTAAAAGGTAAGGGGAAATTCTCGAACTAAACTTTCATCCTTCGGGTTCTACCTCTTCCACTCCATTTTTGATATGGTCACTCCTTAAAGATTATTTTTTCATCATTTTATTTCCTTTTTTGGGATATAAATGTTTTCTAATTAAGTTTATGTCAATCCAAATGTTTTTCGAAATAACTCTTCTCTTAAGAACTCAACTTTTACCTCTCATTCAAGGTTGATTGTTCTTTTATCAAGTATGTTGTTCCCTCTTTCTTTTGGGAACCCAAAGTTTATGAATGTGTTATTATGAGATGAAACCAATTCCTTTTCATGGGTTAGTTATTTTAATTTATGTTATATGTTAATTGTGGCATGCATGATAAATGGTAATGTTATGATGTGACGGGAGCGCCCGGAATTATATAGCGCAATATGAATGTTTAAATGTGACGGGTGCACCCGAAATTATATAGCGCTCCAATGCATTGGGTAAAGTGATGAATCTCATTTGTAAATTTGAAATGATTTTTGACCAAGATTCTAGCTTGGTTCACAAGTATGTGTGGTAGTTAACCACTAAGACTTGATGTTTCATTTTTATGCATTGCCACATTTCAAGTCTTTTATTTATTATCCTCTCATGTTAATGATCTTTTTCATATGTTATGATTTTTCTCACCCAATGATATATTGTTCCTATCTATCCTCTTACTGGGATTCTAGCTCACCCCTTTTCATGTATATCCTCAGGTGGCTATATGTACTAAGTAGAGGACAAGTTCCAACAAGAAGCTAGAGAAGAATAAATTAAATAAATGTTTGTGCTAGATGTTGTATTTGTTATGTGTGGTCCTAGTTTTACCAAGACACTAAGCCTTTCGATCCTCTTTGCGTAATACTATTATGTTGTTTATATTTTAAATGATGTAATAGTAATGTAAGAAAAGGCCTGGTCGCTATAGTTTGTGGAAGGGTTATGGGAAATTTATAAGATAAAACTACTATGTTTTGTGGGGAACATGAATCTTGGATATGGTTTCATGATTATAGATGAAAAAACATGTTAATTTCATGTTAATATTTCATATATTTTAGGTTATTATGTTTTGGGAATTTGTGTTTGGTTCTTTTAGACTAGTATATGGGTTGTACCTTAAGATAATCCTGTATGATGTGGTGGGGTCTAAGACTCCTTAGTTCCCTAACTGTATGGATATAAGTGATATGATGATGACATAATTAAGTGAATAATCATACATGGGATGTGAGCAAGATATATATAATTGTATAAATGTGTTAGGAACCTTCAAATATCCTAGGAATGGAAAAGGGTACTATTCTATGATATTGTTTCTTATATTGATTAGATCTGGGGTTGTCATAGGAATTGTTAGGTGTTATTGAGTATTAAGAACTAGTGAATTATGATATAGAATGTGTGTGAGAAGAGGAATATGTAAGGTGATATTAAAATGTTAGTGGGGTTATGAAGTTTTTGGTATGATGAGATGATAAAATTAAGTGGCAAATGAGTTATGATATTTTTGGAAACTAACACGAATTACAGTGACCATTAAGACTTATGATATATTGAGGGGTTGATTGTCTCAATGTGATGATTAAAGAATTATAATAGTTACTAATCCATAATTAGTTTTAAAATAGATATATTAGGTTTTTATAGGGGGACTAGTTGGTGTATACATTTGGCTGAAATTTGAGAGTCATGTGAGGGATGAAAAAGGTATTAAATCATGATATACATATATTAATTATAGGTGTTTAAATGATGAATTAATAGTAGAATTGGATAATTTTTAGGGGGAATCACTACATCATTGGAACCTAGATCTAGGCTTAGTAGGTGTACTTACCAAAGTAATATGGTTGGGGGTCATTAATGTTGATGTTGGGACTATTGGTACAATAGTGCGTTTTAGGCGGGATCATTCTTGTGGATCAATGAAAAGGGAAATTCATAGATGAATAAAACACATTGGATTATATAATCAAATAACTCTTAATTTTATATGTTTTTGATAAAATTTGTAGGTAATTTGTTAGTGGGACTCTGGTTTTGTGTTATCCCTTGGATTCATGTTTCAAGGAAATACAAAGTGACTGAGAAGTACTTATGTGTTGGTATTGATCAATGAAAATTGGAAGTGTCAGTATATTCAAATAATGAGGGATATGTATTTTGGGTCATGATTTTGAGGATGGATCAAATATTCATTTAGAAATAGTCAATTAGGATAACATGATCTCTAGTATGTCATTTCTCATGAAATTAATGATAAATTGTATGGTAGAGTGAGGTTTCATGTTATACATATATTCTTAGGCATGGAATTGTGGTTTTTGGCATGAATGGCTAAGCGGTGCTTAGGCGTGATGCCAAGTGAGTGATGGAATCATATAGACCAGTGACATCAATTGACAGTGCACATAATCAGGGAATTAGAAAATCAAAAAAATATTGGGAGTGAAGAATTTTTATGGAGTTTGTGTAATTAGTCACCCCATGATACATGAGTTATCTGGTTTTATTTTTTGATCAATATGGGATTAGTGTGATATTAATTTGAGGGGGTTGGTGGTGGTGGTGATTTTTTGTATTCAAAGTGTTTAACCAATTACAACAATTATTATTATAATGTATCACTTTTCCTAAAGAATATTATCCTCTAAACCTTTTGGGTAAACTTTTTTACTATTTTATCAAATATACATTAAATTTTTTGACATGTTTTAGTGTTCATGAATAAAGTAAATAGAGTCATGATAACTTACTTGGTTCACCCTCATGGGATACATATAAGAAGCATTCCTCAAAAATGGGTATTGAACTAAAATAAACTACATTCACTAAACAATGTTGGGGTTCATTCTAGGTCACTGCTTGTATGGGGTCACAACTTTCCAAAGTTTTTGGTCAACTCAATGTTACCCTTGGATCACTACCCACACTTTGGATCACTACCATTGTGGGATCACTACCACCTTTCTCTACCTTTTATATTTTATATAAGTTAGGATATCCATATAGTTTATGGACTAGTAGGTCCCTTAAAAGCATCATTTAATACATATTATAATGTAGATAAATACTTTGTTAGGGCGCTGGTGGGTTGCGCCTTCACTAGTTGTAAATTCAATTATGGAAACACCTTCTTATTATATTTACTGATAAAGTCTGTAATAACCTTAAATTTATTGAAGTGATAGTAGCCACAATCTCTTCTAGTAATTCCTATCTTCAATAACAACAAATGTTCCTTCTTATTTATAGCACATCACTTAGAATCACTATTCTTCTTCTTTACTAATTTACTCATTTGTTACAGACTCCCTTTGTATATTGGTCTTTGGCTGTTCATGACCCACCTTAATAAATTGGAACATTACATTCCAATTATAATAACTAACTATTCTCCCATAAGAATGAAATTTTATTTTACCACAAAACTACTCCCAGATTTTCCCTTGATTTGCATAAAATAATTATATCCATTTTAGTGATATATTAAATTTACCCAGACAATTATTATAAAACTCCTATTTGAAACATGTATTTAGATGATATTTAAGTCCCCATTAATATATCATATGAAAACTATAACCATCATTTAAATCAACATGAATCATGGGATAAAAATTAATCCCATGATAATTTAATAATTGAACAAGAAGATCATGCACTGCCTGAATCAAAACATCCTAATTTTCCACACCATTTCCCAATACACTATGAAATATAGTTTGGATTTGATTCCAATGATGTGGCTTATAAATCTATGACCACCACATTGCATCATTCTTTTGAATACCTAATCATATAACAAAATACAGTCCATATATTCTCCACTATGGAATGGTTTAAAACATTTTTCCATTTTCCACCAAAATGATGATCACCATGACTGTTTCCCTATTCTATTAGACATTTTGGGTTGTATCTATAGTTATTGAATAAAAAAGCTTCACTAATATCATGGAATCATACTTATGGAAATTTTGTCTTAATAAAACCATGGTTATCAATAACCTATTCACTACTGGAAAGACCATTTTTCTTCTAGACACATTTTCCATTACCTTTCTAGATCAGACCATGGACACCACCACAACTATAATGAACTTCCTAATTTTTCATAGGTGAACTGGAATTCCCACATGGGGAGAACTTTTATGAAGTCCCTTTCATGTTTCCAATTTTAGTAAATTACTTATCAATATTCCCTATTTTGTGGGTGCGACCACACCTCACCTTTTATTCACCTTTACTCTGCATAATGATAATCAGGACCAATATATGTAGTGTTGGCCCATATTTGTAGTTACACACCCTTAACTATGGTAATATTAATTCTAAAAGAACATTTACATAGAGAACTACTTCTTTAAAACATTCAACCTACTCGTGTAGTGAATTTCAATGGAAAACCACCCTGTGATATGTGCGTGTCCTTCTTAGCATGGTCATGTTTCACTTTTTTTAAAATTCAACTTATGAAACATCACATCTAGTTTTCCATGTACACCATAATATTTCCTAGTCTTTAGTTTTTAAACAAATACAATATGAATATCAATCATAATTCTTATAAAAAACGCACCTTGTCCATCACTATTGGGATTAGTCAATCTTCTAATCTTTTCTTCATCAAATTAGTCATCTTAAACAAGTGTTTGCAATAATACTATTCACAAAAAATCCCACTTGATTCATTGAGATTAAAAATTAAATCATAAAATCAATCTTGACCATAAATATCTTGTTGAATTATTCAATAACTATTTCAACAAAAAATTACACATTACTTTATTGTTGAAAATAGTCTCATCTGTATTTTGTTAAAAACACACAATTTACTCCCAATCAAGAATATTTTTTTTTAAATTGTATTATACCCTTTAAGAGACCTTCTCCCTCATATGGGAAATTAAATATAAAGGATGTTTCCAAAAAAATGGTATCTCCAATATACCCCTTCACATGAAAGTATTAAATAGTCTTCATTATCCTCTTTATTGGAGGGAATATAATTATCGTCAATATTTCCCACCTTAGTGTAGGAAGAGACTCTATGAAATCTCATACAATAATTTTATTCTAATTTACAATAGGTATTTCTCATGGTATATAAATAACCCTATTATAAAATATATTGAGATTTTATGGACTTTTTTTTCAAATAAATTTAATTTCTTTGATAGCTTGTGTTACAGGGGACACAATGTCTAAACAAACCATGATATATTATTACATTATTGTTATTTAATAGATGTTTGACTAGAGAATTTGAATAAGAAAATGAAAATTATGAATAATTTATGATTTTTTATGTATAAATTAATTCATTGGGTATCAATTAATTATAAATAAAAATAAAAATAACTTGAAAGCAAAAGATATACTTATTCTAAAAAACTATTTTTATACACACACAATGTTTTTTTATCTTAATAAATTAAATTAATATCTCTGGGAAAATTATATTAATTAAATTAATATATTATATATTAAATTTAATGTTTTAAATTTTTTTTTAATATTTTTTTCTAAGAATAATATAAGAATAAGCCATGTTATATTATTAAAATGTTTTTTTCCCAAAAACTGGTTTTCAGCGCACGCTGCGTTCTTATATTAAAATTTATTTCTTAAACATATAGAAATTTATTTCGATAAAATGGATTATAGATTTGAAATTAGTATGATCAAATTTTAATAAATAGTCCTATTTTAATTTTGGTCAATATGAATAGTTAATGTGGTTAAATTTATCAGCACGGTAAAGGGTAAATACAGTTAATATAGGATAAAAACAAGTTATAAGGCTATAATTCCTATTATAATTCTTATTGGATGAATTTAATTATAACCATATAACCATATTATTCTAGTTTATTTGTATAATTAAAATGTTTTCAAGAAAGGGAATGATATACTATAAAATGAAAAGAATGTCTCAAATTGTTAATCCATTATTTTTAAATATCTCTTAAGTGTCTAAAAAGGAAAAAAATGAAATTTATGAAATTTATGGATGAATATAAATGTATATTTTTATATTAATGAAATTATTTAAATTATTTAAATTCACTTATAATTTTTAGAATTATACAATGACCTTAAATTCTTATGCAATATCGATGCGTCATTTTCCAAATTATAAAAAAATACAATAAATCATTTTGAAAATATTATAAATAATATTATTTGAGTGAGTTAATGTGTTTCAAGTGTTTTTTAGATATATACGAATTTTTTTTGTTATCTTAAAGAATTATATTGTAATTCCAACCTTCCTTTATGTATTTAAACTCAAATTAAATGAATAGTGTCTAAATTGGAAATGATGATAATTTTTGAAGATAATATATTAATAAATTTACTCAAAATAATTAAAATATTTATATAGTAAAAGGGGATTAGATATTTTCAAATATTCTACACCTTTCCATTATCCCTCAAGATAGGAGGTTAAAGAAATCGACCATCATCATTAACCCTTGGGTTTCAGAAGTGGTTAACACAATGACCATTTCCCATACACTTGAAGCACTATAGAAGAGAGGTGTATTCTATGAATCATTCTTTCTATTTTCACTATTAGATATCTTCTTCCCATCACTTTGGAAATAAGTTTCCCAATAACCATCCCTTTCACACTTGAAACATTTAGTATTCCTATTAATATAATTTCCTCTGTGATTCTTCCCACACTTTGATCATAATGGAATGAATACTTATTCTCTCCATTTTTTTCCATTATTTTGAACTCCATCTTCTATTTTTGGTCACAACCAGGATATTGATATATAACTATAACCTCTATTTCTACCCTGATTACACATTGAACAATATATTCACAGTAGTTGAAGTATTTTATGGATACATTTTTTTGATAGAATAGATCAAACTTACTTTAATGTTGTATAATAATATTGGATTTTTACCTCAAAAGTCTTGTAAAATTTTCTCATAGGTACCAATGAATCCATTGTACTTTTCCCTTAGATAAATATACTCATTATATATCTTCGTAAAAAGAATATGAGGAATGTACTTATTGAAACACAAGTTCTTAAACTCATCCCAAAACATGGAGTTAATTTCATTGTGTTTCCTCACATAGCTGATATCGTTTAACCATTTATTTAATTTACCTTCCAAATAATAGAAATCAAAATAACATTTTCATGTTCTAAACACCAGAGAATATAAAATATCATTTCAGTGATACTAATCAATTCTTTAGATACTAGTGGATTAGAAGACCCACCAAAATAAGTTTTAAATTTCCTCATGAAAGAATCAACAATATGTTGTTCCCTCCTTTTATCATTTAGATGTCTAGCACGATTCATATCTTGAGAATGTTTTGTGGGAAAAAATGATATATTTCATTCGATCTCTCATAGAATTTGGATTATTTGGAGGAAAATCATTTCATATTTTATTACAATCATAATTAATGTTGTTAATTTGGGTTCTATACATTTACTAACTCTAGAAAGCATAATTAATAAATAATAATCATAGCGGGGAACTACAAAATAATAAAAATAACTTATAGGATATTCTAATTATAATACCTTCATTAATCTATGACACCTTTGGTTTATCCTAGGTTGTTCATATCCATATTATATTTAAACACTTCCTGATGGTACATAAAGTGTTTGTGAATTTCTAAAGAATATCTCCCAAGAGTGTCAGACCAGGTGTGAAATAAGACCTATTATCGTGTACTAGTTCTCGATCATGTATATCTAAAAATTATGTTTTTGGGATTTCTCCCAAGGTAAATTAATTCTGAAGACACAACCACTTGTAAATTTCTAAATGGAGATTTATTTATATGAAACCAATCTCTTTATCATTTACCAAAATTTTTGGATTTTTTACTATACTCTCAATCATCCTTAGACTTATCCTTCAACATGTCTTTATAGATCTCACTAATGTTTTATAATCATATTTTAGAATGGTTAACAAATACTTTTATATAATACTAACTGTAATATCCTTATCTTAACATGCATAAAAATTACATATTTTGGTGTAATATTTATTACATTACATGACTACCCACCCAATAATTGTAATTGTTTTATGCCTTTGGAAACTTGGAAACGTAAACCTTGTTCTATATTTAAGATATATCATCTCACACAACATTATTAATAACTAGAACCCTTATTATAAATATCAAAAATAGTAAATATCTTTATAACCTGAGGAAAGGAAAAAAAAAAGAATGGGTGAGCTCAGATTCCCAGTAAAGGTAAAAAAGGGGAGATTTGTAAGTATAACGTGAACATATGGATATTAGAACACGAGAATAACATTTGGAAACTATACCATGAATATCAATGATCATAATCATGAGTCATGGAATAAAAATTTATAGTTAATAATACTTAAATCATTAGGTAATTAAAGAACCTAATCCATGAATGATTAAAATTGGGATAATACAGGATTTTTTGGCATACACATAAGAATAAAATCATTTCCATATTGTTAAATGATCATTGTTGATGCCTTCATTATAGAAAAGGTCATTTAATGTAACAGTTTCAGTCCTCATTCCTATCCTTTATTACTGTACTGAGTTTACTACATGAATAGATATTTATTTTGGTATGGTTTTCAATCCCCCATTCTATCCATTTTTATATCATGAGATATCTTACTCTTTACCCAATTAATTTAAGGGTGACATAGTTACCACCCATATCCAACAAAAACCATATTTATATGTGTCAAAAAATAAAAAAAAGTCATCATATCATAACCCAGTAAATGAAAATGGTATCTAATAAATTTTATTATATAATAACCTATGGAAAATATATAGGTATCAAAATCATTTCATCATAGCATATCCCCAGAAAAGTTGGAGGTTTCGTAAGAATATAACCAATGGAAGATAAATGGGTTTCACAAATAGCATGATGTCAAAAAAATAATAAATTACATGAAATAATACGAATGGTAAACTTGAATCATATCTCTAGTAATTCATGAGTATACCCAATGAATTTAATATTAGAGGAAACATAATTTTTGTTGGTTTGTTTAAAACATTTTTGAGGAAAATATCCTTTAAACAATGAACAAAACATTTTAAAATATAAAAAAAATTGAATCATTTTTATTTAAAAATAAAACTAAAAACCTATACAGGAATCCTATAAGAAATTATTGTTTATGATATCAGAATATTCCATTCATGCCATACATGAAATAACTAAGGTTCCTTTTACATTTTTGGTAAAAACCAAATGAGCATAGTTTTGGAAAACCACATGATTATTCATTTATTTTTTTTAAATGTAATAAAAGGGTAAAAATTAATTTTAAAAATCAAAATATAGTAATAAAACATTTTTAGAAACATTTATATAAATAATTTGTTTGAAGGAGAATATATTTTCGATTAAAGAGAGAAATGAAGCCATATTTTCATAAAAATATAATTTTTAAATATCTTAAGAACCAAAGAGTGGAAGAGATAATAACATTAATTTAATATATCTCTAATTACTAGAGGATACTAAAATTTAGGAGAATTATTGGGAGTTTTATCATGAGATTTCAACAACAAAGACTTAATCACAAATAATCGAGATAAAAACAGAGATTGTATTATAAAATCTTTACCACTTTGGTAAAATTAAATTAGAAGCCCCAAGAAGGAATAATAAAATTAAACTTAATATATAATTATAATGAAAAAATTTATTATATTTTATGTCAAGGGGATGTACATACACCCTATAAAATTATATAGGTGCGTACATCTCAATGAAGTCAAATTGAGACAAAAGTCCCCTTACCACTTTGGTGGTAACATTTTACCCACAAACCCCATGAAATATAGATTATAAAATAGTTTTTTACTTCCAAATAATAATAATTTTATGAATCATAAAATTCAGAAATGTTATGTATACAAAAAAATAAATTCATGGTGAATATGGCTTGTGTCTCACAGAAAATGAAAGTGAGAAACAAATCCCTTACCTTAAGACTTGAATTTCATCACACTCATTCAAAAATACTGTATAGGAAATATAATATTATTATACATATATTACATAATCAAATTCATATATATAATACCATATATTATATTATTATGACCTTTTTTACAAATTTTTAAATAATTCATTGTTAATGTTACATTTTTGGGTAATAATCAATTTGTTCTTATAAAAAATTTGATTTGATATTTTTTTGATTATTTTTCCTAAATCATGATTTAATAATTTCTAGACTAAAACAATGAAATAAATATAATATATATTCAATATATATTTTATTTGTAATAATCTATAAAATATTAAATAAGAAATTAATACACAGTTCATGGAGACTGTAGGCTGTACAAACAGATGAACGCTGTTTGAATTTCCATTTTTAGATCGAAAGAAAAACATATATGATGTATTATCATTACAAATACATTTTAATTTAAAATATATCACACATTTTTATTAATCCCATATTTAATTCATTCAATGTAATGTGTGAACAAATCAAATCTTTTCACGAGGTGGTAGTCTGTTGTACACACGAATGACGTTATGACATTCTCACAAAATGAAATGTATAAAGGTATGTGTTATTTTATAATTCCAAAATCATAATAAAACAAAAAATAATAATAAAAATAATATATTAATTATATTTACATCATTATTATAATCCATGTAATGTGGTAATGCAAAAAATTGAGGACATTAGTTAATGATTTTGTTGTCTTCAATACACATGAATGATGATTTCAGAGCCCATTTGATGGAAGCTTGTATTCTTGTAGGTGTAACCTTATCATAAAAAATATAAAAATATATTTAATATTCTGAGGATATTATATACTAATTATATAAAAATAATTTTATGGTTTTTTTGGAAATTATAAAAGAAAACATTTGATGATGACCATTACCTATTCTTTGGTTTTTTTTTTGTTTTTTTAAAAGTCCTTCCATGGTTGGATTTATTCCTAAATTAAGGATTTTAAGATAAATAAATGGAATTGGATAATTTATTTTAGAAGTTATTTTGGGAACCAATTTTTTTTGAATGTGTTATGATTGGGGGATATTGGGTGGCCCTTTATAAGGTAGGTGAGGGGAAAAGTTTTATTTAAAAAAAATTACTTTATTACACCCAGGTTTTTAAAATATAAAAAGTATATAAAATAGATAAAATTAGAGAAATAGAAATTATAAGGTCTATTTTTTTTCAATCCAATGAGTTTTTAAAAGTTTTCTGTCATTTTTACAACCTATGTCTTATGTTTAACAACTACGTATGCTTCTTTTTTACCATTATCCCTATAATTAATTTTAATTGACTTCAATAAAAAATTTTGAAAAAAATTAATTTGAACTTATTAATAATTATAAATTATTATTATTCAAAATATATAATAAATATATCCAAATTAAAATCACATAAGTGAAAAAAATTAATTTAAAATTAATCCCATAGAAGCGATGAGAAATTGGGTTTTTAAATAGAAAGTATTAAAAAGTTTAGAATGTTTTTATATCCAATTCAATTGCTAAATTTATTAAAATGACCTATTTTTTATTAATATATATATAATTTAATAAATTATACTTCAAAAAAAGTTATATTATAATTTAACTATATAAATAAATTAGAATAAAATGATGTTTTCAATTAATATTCTGTATTTTTAACTATTCATCAAGAAATGAATAATTTCTTAAATATCATGAAAATTTAGCTTGAGTTTCTATAGAAAATATAAATTAAAAAAAATATTTTTTAAGAAAATTATTTTATGAATTTCTCCAAAATGGTTATTTTATTATTCTCCGGAAAACATAAAATATTTATTATGAGAAAATAATATTTTCACGACATATAAAGAATTTACTAAAATATATGCGTTTTATTATCAATAAGTTTTCGTTATGTAAAACAATTTTATTTAGTATTCAAAAATTAGTTCCTAATATTAATTTTTCTCTTTTTAATGACTATTTTATAGGGTTTGAGTTTATATGACTATATTAATAATATGTCAAGTTGCTGTTAATACGCAGTGTCATGTGTAACACAAGCTAAGACAATGTTTCTTGTATCCAAAATATGAAATAATGGTTCATATAAATAAATACATAAAATAAATTTAATTTACTAACAAAAGTTATATAAATTCGTAGGTTGTTATAATAAAAATTCAATGACCAAAACTACTAAACCAAAATATACATGAAAAAAACCGATATTACCCAGAACAATGATTTTAATAATGAAGTATTAAAAAATGTGAAAAAACGTTGTTATAAATTCATATATGGTATTATATATTTGATTATATTTTTATATAAATTTTAAAAAAATATTTTTATTATACAGGAGGTTCCAACGTGTTTGAAGGAAACCTCTTATATGGTAAGGGATTTTCGTGTCACTTTTATTTACATGGGACACATGGCATGTTCACCAAATTTTTGTTTTATGTTGTGTATATACTACCCATGATATATTTTATGACTAATGTTGTCAAATTTATGGGGATTTACATAATAATCTTTGGTTTTTTATTTCATGTGGTTTATGATTCAAATTTTACCAAAGTGTTAGTGGTTTTATGTTACTATCTCATTGCTTATAGGGATTATTTATGATTATGTATCCTATTATAAAATCATATAATGTAAATATAAAGAAACTCATGAATTCTATTCTACTATATTTATTTCACAATAATTGATTCTTTCATTTCATTTTTCTTACCTTTAGTTCTACAGTGGATGAAAATATTTATTTTTTATTAAAATTGACCATATTTTTTTCTATTTAGTCGAACATATATTTTAATACCTATATATGATTTATAAAAATGTTTTAGATATGGTTTTTAAAATTCAACTATGATTTTTTGATTTAAGTATTACTCATTATTTACTTTTCTAATAATTATTTTAAAATATATATTATTTTCATTCTCTGAATGAGGTATTTATTTTCTTTGGAAAGAATTATTAAAGGAATGTTTTTAACATATAAAACATGAAAGAAATTTCCCACCATCTTGAAAAATAATTTATCTATAGCTTTATTTACATGTTCTAATGTCTATTTTCAAAGAAAATGATTTCCAGAATATTTTCAAAACATTATTTTTGGTGTAAGTGATTTCAAAATGAAAAAGGATATATTCATCGGGAATTATTAAAGATATTTTAATGGTATTTATATTCATAAAAGATGAAAAACCCAAATTTTTATTATTAATATTGGGGGATATATTCTAATGAAACCATCTTACTCTTTCCCTAGATGGTTTATGTCTATGATGAAAATATTTTTATTAAATCTAGTCCATTTCCATGGGTTCTACTATGTGGAAATGAAAAAATGTTTAAAAAAACCTTTTAATTTCAATGATTTATAATGTAATAAAATGTTTATGAAGCCCATTTATTTTACACAAGTTAATATATAATTAAATTTTTATCAACCCCATTTTTTTGGGTTATCATATGATCAATGTTTTATGATATTACGGAACACATATATATTATTTTCATTATATGATGGGTTTGACAAATATCTCCTTCCATTGTACTAGGAAAATATACTAATAGATTGAGATAAAGAGGGTTGGAATGGGGAGTGAACCTAGTTTTATATGTGAATTTTCACCAATGATAGTTTTGGGAGTGAACCTTGACTACTTTGATGGTTTAGTGAGTGATCAAACTCCCCTATGATAGTATTGTAAATTAGATTTGACTAATAAGGACAAGATTTTTTATACTTATGTTTATTCCAAAATTCCATTTATTATTCCATAATTATGATTCTATGGATTATGTTCCTTTATTCCTTTATTATTTTCTTCTTATAAATAGTAAATATTTATTCCATGACTCAGGATTATGATCTTTGATACGAGGGAAATTTATTTCTGATGTTATTATCATGATCTCACATCCTTATGATCATGTTATGATTATGTTATCATTGATATATCCCTTCTTTAAACTTACTCAGAATATGAGATCACCCTTTCTTATGTTTCCCATCCATAGGTTATGAACAGAAATAATAAGCATGATATATATAAGAAGGGATATAGTTATTAAGATCTTAGTGGTTGACGATGTAGATATTTTATGAACAAGTTGATTATATATAAAATATTCCATAGGAACTAGAACTACAAGATTATTATATAGATTATTATTTTATATATTAAATATTCATCTAAAAAATGTGAAATCTATGTATGAAAATTATGGGTTTTTATAGTAGGTATCATAGAAAATATTAGTTAAACTTTGGAAACTAGGATGAGAAAAAATTAGTGAGTACCGAAAGGATAAGTCTAAGTATAGGATAATATTATGAAGCTTTGTTAATATTCATGAATGAACTTAGTTTAAACAAAGGTATAATAGGAGAAGGTTTCATGATTTAAAATCCTATAAATTATATTTCCTGATTTTTTGGTTTTCCACTTAGATCATTATTTCATACACCATGATCATTGGTTTTAATCAATCAGTTGAAAATTAATGAATCATATTAATATTGAACACAAAAAAATGCAATGATTGCGCCTAGAGAAACCAAATATTATCTGATATAGAATGAAAATATTGGTTTTAATGATCACCAAACTTTCTCAATATACAAATCACATTGATATTCCAATTAATAAAGGGAGGTAACATCATTCTGTTGAGCCCTTCATGTGGAAAAAATCACCTTATTTTATTTTGGATGATAATCCAATAGTTTTTAAGTAATGTACTAGCACCATTGAAAATATATTTTCTATTCTCTAGTTCATAAAACTGGTTAAAGTTATTCTATATATTTATAATTTGTAAGGAGAAGCAGATCAACTTTAGACATTTATCAAGAATATGATGTAATAGGAAATAATTTACTCCATAGAGTGGGATAATTTTAAGAAATTATTTTTCCACCAGTATTTTCCACCTATTATTTTCCTGAAAATAGAGAAGGATTTATTTGAGTTGGAACATAAGGATGATGAATCCATTGGTACATATGAGGAAAATTTTATAATTCATGTGAGGTTTAATTTAGGTTTTATCATCTACCCTAAATGTATAGCTGAATGATTCTTTAGTGGAATAAAACAACATCTCCAAAGGGTGTTATCGATAGGGGACTTCAATAGATATGATGAAGTTTTTCTATATACCATTAAAATGGAGATGGATATTTAATTTACCCATTAATCTCATGGGTTTCATATGAAAAGAAAGATGAACTTAAATTTAATTTCTAAGAACCATGGAGAGTAGAGGTTGAGATTTCATTTATGCTCAATGTGTGGAAGGAAACATTGAATAAATTATCTTAACGGAACTGGTAAATGTTTCCAGTGTGATGAGGAAGTTAATTGTGAAATGTAGTATTTAAGTGCATGGTAGAAGGTAGATAATGAGTAAAATGGAGAAACACCTCCACAGAATAAACCACCCACACTATAGTGTTTTAAATGCTAGGTGTATGGGTATTATTCCAAAAAGTTCCCAATTCTGAAGATCAATGATGATTACTAATGTCAAAAACCTTTTAATACATAATAAAAATAGAAATATATTGTGATATGTAATTCTTATGGAAGTTATGATAATGATGTAGTGAAAGGTACAATTACCATCTACTAGAGAACTGCTAATGACAAATCTGATTCTAAATAAAAATACATAATTATATCCAAATAATTTTCTAAGTCTATCAATATAAAACCTCAATGATTAGATGTTAAATTAGCAGTAAAAAACATAATTTTATGATGATTTCTTCTCAAGTATGCGATTCTATTCTAGTTGATTTTTTGTGGGAACTGTTTTATTTTAAATCTAATCATTATCACTTTGGTTGAGTTTGATGTTATCTTAGGAATTGATCAGACTTGTTTACATAAATAAAACATCAATTTCCAAGGTAGGGAAATCATATTTTATATTCCATTCTAACCAATAATTATCTATTAGTGGGATGATAAATATTAACTTTTGATGGAAATCACATCAATTGTGTGGGTATTGTTTCTTATTCAAGGGGGATGTTTATATCAGATGGTTGGGGAGAAAATCAATGTCAATGTTATTCCTATTGTGTGGGAGTTTTTTGATTTCGTTCTATAATAATTTCATAGACATCCACCAAATCGTGTAGCCGTGTTCTCAATAGAACTCATACATAGTTATATTCTTATTTCAATGAATCCATATACTATAGCATTGATTTAATTGAAATAACTAATTAAGAAATTATAAGAAATATTGAATTGCGATTCATTTGGATATCGTCATCATCATTTTGTGCACTCTTTATTTTTATGAAGATGAAATATATATCAATATGAATATTACTTTATTATCAAGAACATAAAAAAATTACAATCAAGAGAAAGTATCCTCTACCCTGTATTGATAAATTATTTAATGAAATTAATTGAGATCATTACATTTATAATATTGATATTTGTTTTGGATATCATAAATTTAGGGTCAAGAAGTAGGATATTTCTGAGAAAACATTCTATAGTAGGTATGGACACTATGAATTTACAGTGGTACAAATTTTTTTTACCAGTTCCCCCACTATCTTCATAGATATATTGAATTGAGTATTTGTAGATTACCTTGATCAGTTTGCGGCTATGTTTATAGATGATATAATTATATATTAAATAATAAAGTAAGATAATTAATATCACTTAATAATTGTACTAATGACCATGATTATGGAAAATATTTATGAAAAATTTACCATGTGTGACTTTTGGATTTAGAATGATTCATTATTGTGTCATATAATCTCAAGTGACTGTATATTATAATATCATTTAAAGATTGAAGTTATTGAATGTTATCCTAGAGAAACCATTGTGACTGAGATTTAGAGTTTTCTTGGTTTGGATGGATATGATAGACTCTTTGTGGAGAATAACTCAAGACTTTCTAATCCACTCACAAAGCTAGCTCATAGGTGTAATAATTTTCTTCGGAAAGATGATTGTGAAGAAAATTTAATATAACTTGAGATAATTTTAGATAGTTCCTTGATGATTATATTTCACTATAGTGTAAAAGGTTCTATATTCTAAGTGATGCATCCATGAAATTATTGAGATGAATTCTCATGAAGAATGATAAAATGATATATTATATCATATCCCAACTAAAGCATAAGGTGAAAAATTATTCAACTCATGATATATAGTTAAAAGAGGTAAATTTTTTATTAAGTATATGGAGGTACGATGTTTATAGTGAATAGGGGTGATATATATAATGATCCTAAAATTTTGAAGTATATTTTCTCACAAAAATATTTGAATATGAAACATAGAATATGGTTGGAGCTGATTGATGATCGTGAATGATAAATGAATTAAAACTATCGGAATGCAATTATGGTGGTGAATGATCTAAGATGAAAAGTTCACGCAATGTTATATATGTTTATTTTCACAAAATAACCAATATTTATAGATTTGTAAAGGCAAGATCTTGAAACCTTGAAGGAGGGGCTGAAATCTTATATTTTTTAAATGTTTGTTTACCCACATATCTATGTGAATATTAAATAGGAATTAAAGAATGATTTGGATTTTTAAAAGTAGGTATTAAATTTTCCTGAGTTTAACCTTAATTTTTATTGGATGATAATTTCATGGAACTGTTTATATGCACAATCCATACCAAATGTGAAGTAGGTGCCGTTGGATGGAGCTCATAGTTCACCATTCTCTATTCATCATGGAAGTAAAAATTATGAATAGATATAAGAAATATAATCTTTATGTGTATTGTATGAAAATAGATATTGCTGAGTAGGTATACCAATATTGGTATGTTAGTAGGTTAATGTTGAGAGAGAAAAGTATAAGGGAGCACTACCACCATTATCCATATGAGAACAGAAATGCAAAACCATCATTATTTATTTTGTCATAGAAATCCCCAAAACATTAAAAAGAAAAAAAAATTATTTTGGTTATATTTGATCTCTCTATGAAGTCATCAAAATCTATTGCCATTATGAATATTTATATACGTATAAACATTCCTGAATTTACATTATGGGAGTTGTTAAGTTTCATGGAGTACGACATTCGGTAGTATCCAAACGAGATATGTGTTTTTCCATGAAGTTATAGGGAATTCTTAAGACAGATATCGATATAGAGTTGAGTTTCAATATTGAATATTTTACTTAGGTTTATTTTTAGTCTTATATGACAATTAATACATAAGATTATATGATGAGAAATTTTTCTATCAATTTAAATGGTTATTGGGATCAACACCTTCTTCTAGTTGGGTTTTCTTGCAATAATAACATTCACTAGAGCATTCAGATGAATCCTTATAAAAATATCTATGAAAATAAGTGTAAAAATATGAAATTATAAGATGATATTGGAGGGATAAATCTTTTAAAACTTTATTTATTAGTGGAAAAGATAGACAAAGTCATTTCCATTTTTCATCACATCAAGGAATTTTAGTGTCAGTAGAAACGTTATGTTGACAATTATCGGTGTGACCTATAATTGGAAGTTCTTGATATGGTTTTAATAAGAATTTCCCCATAGTATAAGGTTATGAGATATGTAAATATGGGAAATAAAATCAGTAGATATATTCTCTCTTTCATTATTCTTGATCTAGAAGGAATGGTTTCTAATCGTATAAAAGTTACACTGAATCTCTCTCATGTTTATGATTTGTTACATGCACCTCTCTTAAAGAAGTATATACCGGATCTATAACATATTATAAACTCAATGTTAATACCATTTGAACATGATATTTCTTATGATGATTACCTATTAGAAATATTGGATCAAATAGATTCAGTATAATGGAACATGACTACGCCGCTAGTGAAGGTTCTCTTGAGAAATTACAAATTCGAAGAAGCTTCATGGGAATCTGATAAGTAATGAATGAAATATTCATCTTTTTTTTTAAATGTGATATATTTTTATGGATAAATTTATTTTTATGGGAGTTATATTGTAAAAACATTGTATTTCCAAAAATATATATATTTTTTAAATAAATTTAATTTCATTGATAACTTGCGTTACAAGCAACATCTAGTTTAAAAGAATCGTGTCATTGCATTGCATTATAGTTATTATGAAGACATTGGATTGAAAGGTATTAATATTACAAAATATATTATAAAAAATTAATGGTATAATAAGTATAAATGAGCCCCTTTTGTTACAATTAATTTTAATAAAAAACAATAATCATTTGAAATTAAAACAGATATTTATCTGAAAAAAGGTTTTTACACACATAAATTATTTTTTGTATTAATAAACTAAATTAACAAATATTGGTAAATTATTTTAATTAAATTTATATATTATATATTAAATATATATGTTAACAATAATTTAACATATTTTCTAAGCATAGGATTAGAACAAACAAATTATTTGATTAAAAATGTATTTTTTCAAAAAAGTGGTTTTCATCATGGGTTGAGTGCTTATTTTAAAGAAATTTATTCCAATTATAGGAATTTAATTTGATAAAATGGATTCCATATTTTGGATTATGATGTTAAAATTTTTTATATAGGTCCCCTTTATTTTTGGTCAATATGAATAGTAACCGTGGTAACATTTATCATCTCAGTAATTGGTAAATTAGGTTAATATAAGTAAATAATAATTGATGAGGACATAATTTTTCATAATAATTATTATTGGAAGATTATAATTTTACCCTTATCACATTATTCTTGTAATTTGGTTTTTAAATGAACAAATTTCTATGAAAATTAATTCTATAATATTTATTGTAAAGAAAGTTTCAAAATGGAACACTCTTAGTTTAAATGTCTCGAATTCGTCCATGTAAAGAAAAAAATAAATTTATGAAAGAATATATGTATTTAAATTTATTTTATGAAATTATTTACATGATATAAAATTATATAAACTTTTTGTTAACTAAATAATGACCTTAAATTATTATGCAACACCAATGCAGTATTTTTACGCTTCATAAAAAACATATTAAATTATTATAAAAATATTAATTATACTATAATTTTGTGTTTTGATGCATTAATTGAATTTTTTAGATTAATAATATATATTAGTGTCATTTTAAACAAATATATTAAATTTAAAACATTGTATTTAGGAATTTTAAGTAAAATTAAATGAATTGTGCCTAAATTTAAAATAACAATATTTTATGAAAATAATATTCATTAAATTATAAAGAAATCATTAAAATAATAAAATTGGAAAATGGTATAATATATTTTCTATAATATAACAAATATCTCATTTAAATTTTAATATTTTAAGATATTCGAAGTGTTCACCTCCCCTCAATTATAAAATGGCCTGCCTCCTTTCTCTTATTCACACTAGATTTATCATTCTATATCAACCAAACTCAAAATATTTATCTTCTAAAATCCCCTATATACATCCTAGAATTTCATTTCATTCCAAAATACCAAGCATTGATCCCTTAAAAGGATATGTAAAGGAGTTATTTAAGTGGAGAGGTAATCATCTTAATCAATAACTTTCTTTTTAGTTATTCTTTTATCTCTTCAAAATATGTTATTTTATTCATAAAATAATAAATTCCAGGACATAAAAATACTGAAACGTTATTATTATTATGAAACCGCATTTGTTCACCCTATTTCTAATAAAATAGAGGTGGAAATATCTTTCATGTATACATATGACTTACCATCTCCACATAGCGACAATATTCATCTATCATCACCCACATTAATGTACTGGTATTATGATGAGTTTAATATATATATATATGATATTTATGAAATAAGTATACTTATATAATGATAATTTCGTATCTAAATTCTTTCCTTTCCAACCATTGGAAAATGATAACATATATCGCGTGTATGTGTGGACTAGCACATCCCCGAAACATTACAATTAGTTTATCAATTCTAATTTTTAGGGATAAAGAAATAGATAAATTTATTGAATATATATGATATATATTATATAATAATGATTATATAATGATTATTTATTATTTAAAAATATTTCATTCCTTCTATCTAAAAATAGAAACAACCCTCATGTGTATGTACAGTCACTGTCTCCATGAATGATATAATTCATTTTTATCATCATTCTAATTTATGAATGAAAATATAAAAATATATAATTAATATATAAGATATTTATATCAATATAAAACATATTTATATTATGTAACTAGGATCAATATACAATAAAAAAAACTACCTAACCAAAACATACATGTATAATGAAGTAAATATCACTTTAAAGGGAGATTTTAATGAACAATTTTTAACAAATGAGTGATAAGAGGTGATAATTAAATAATGTATGGTATGACATATAATATTATGGTTATTTAATAAATTTATTATGAATATATATTTATTTTTTAGCTGTTACCAATTCAAAAAGAGGATGTCAGATCTAAGGTAAAGGATTTTCTTCTCACTTTTATTTTTGCTGGAAAGATGTCACGTTCACCTCTTGTTTCTTTGATATGGTCTATATAATTCTCATAAATATTTTATGTGGTTCATATTTGGAATTATATTGTTACTTACATATTAATATATGGTTTTTATTTGATGGGTATTATGATTCAAAAGTTACAAAAGTGTTAAGGGTTTGTTGTGAAAATATCACTATTTATAGGGATTGATTATTATAAAGTATCTGATAATGAAATTCACAGATCTATATATCAAGAAACACATTAATTTATAAAAACTATATTTATTTCATAATAGTACATTTTTTCTGTTTATTTTAATCACCTTATGTAATCAAAATATATAAAATAATTTTTAAGGAAGATTGACTTTATTTTTCTCTTTGGTTGAAAATCATTTTTTATTCCCTATGCATGTATTATAAAATTATTTTAATGAATGTTTTTAATATTATAATGTAATTGTTTAAAATTATTATTACCCATTATTTAATTATTAAAAACTATTGTAAAAAAGAAATCTTGTTGCCATTTTCTGGGCGATGTTATTTGACTTTGTACAAATGTAAGAAATGAATTTTTTTTTTCATTTTACAGCATGAAAAAAATCTTCCAAAATAATGAAAGATCAATGATTTTAAGATTCATTTAAATGGTTTCATGGTCAAATTGAAATAAAATGTTTTCCATAATATTTTATAAAATTTTATATTTTATGAAGTGGTTTCAAAATGAAAAGGATATTTTACAAAATAATATTTAATAAAATTTTAATGGCATTTAAATTCATCTAAAACAAAAAACCGTGATGAAAATTATGATTTTCTAGGGATACGATCCAAGGATAAAATACATAGTTTTACCCTAGATGTTTTATTGTTATAATGAAAATATTTTTATAAAATATGTTCCTTTTTTCATAGTTTATGATATGATGAAATGATGGAAATTTTAGGAAACCAATTTATTTTCAATAGGTTATGATATAATGAAATGACTATGAGACCCATTTCATTTGCATGTATTTTAAAATGATAAATGTTTATGAAATACATTTATTTTTATTTCTTCTGATATGAATAATTTTTTATCATATTGTGGAACAAATTTGTATGATTTTCATTATATGGTGGGTGGGACCTTTATCAACCTTTAATGTATTGGGTAATGATTGATATATCATGAGTTAAATATGACAAGAATGGGGAGTGAACCTAATTCATTGTGGGAGTTCTTCCACTATTATAATCTTGGAATTAAAACAAAATTACTTTGATAGTTTAGGTTGTGATCCTATCCCACTATGATAGTCTAGTAAATGATCCTTGAGTAGTAAGGAAATATTTTTCTATACTTATATGTATGCCACAATTCGACGACTTTGTACAATGTTATGCATCCATGGATTATTTTATTTGATTCATTTATGATAAATATATTACAAAAATCCATGGTTTATTCCATGGATCAATATTAATATCTATGACATGGAAGATATAGATTTATAATGTTATGTTCATATTCACATATCCATATGTTCATTTTATGCTTATGTGATCATTTATATCTCACTTTTTTAGACTTACCAAGAATCTATGATTACCAAATATTAAGTTTCTTTCCAATGTTATGAATAAATTTATCAGGAATGATATTTGTAAGATGGGTTATATTGATAGGGAAATTAGTTGGATATAATTTGGATTATTCATGAAGTAATTATTTATATTTCCAATTTTATGAAGGAACTAGACCTATATAATTATGGCAAGGATTATTATGTTATGTAATTAATATTGAACTAAAAATACTTGATATATATGTTTGATAAGTACAGGTTGCTATATATATAGATAGGTGGGTTATCATCACCTTATATCTTTCTCCCTATATTTTAAAACATGTTAACTCAAATATTTTGTTTATGATAGGATATTTCTCCTGGAAAATTCTCATAATTAATTAACATTTTCTATATAGATAAATTGAGTTAATTTACCAATTTTCACTTGAGATTTCAAAAATTACTCTAAGCCTAAAAATCTGGAGCTGAGTATTAGAAACAAATTTTCTTTAATTATAATAATAAGTCTACCTATTCACTCCTAAATAGTGATGGAAAAATCATAACAAAATTTGATTATCTGTCACTTGAAACACAAAAAAATATTTTCATCACACTTTCACCTAAAAGAATTACTAAAACCCAGACAACCAATTTGTAGTGAGGATTATACCATTTCATAAATTAATTGAATCCACTAGTTTAAAATTTGAATAAACGATACCACTGGTTACATTTTTTTAATTTCGTTAAAGGATTTAAAAAAATGATAAATCTAAATATCTTTTATTTTTCATAATAACTCACCCTAAATCTTCGAATATTGAAATTAATATTTTATGTTAACATTTGCGACACTACAAGCTTAATTTTAATCAGATGTTATTTCTACCCAATAACATTTGTTTTTTTAAGAAAAATCACCCTTGGATCATATCTCCCATATAAATAAACACCTATTTATAAATTGTTAGAAACAATAATTCATATGGGGATATGGGTACCTATTGTTTTCTCAAGTTGTGGAATAGGGATGGAAAAGATGAAACTATTGAACTTATTTAGTTTTAATGATCATAAATTGTCTTAAAAATGCCTACAAATTTAATTTAAGTTTATAGTAGTAATAATCATTCTAATATATTATTAGGATCATTAAATAAGCCTTATTAAGTCCTAATATTCTTGATTTACTCATTTATTTATGTTCCAGGACAAACCAAGGGTCGTTGAGGTTTATCGCTTCACCATAGTGCAACACTCTACACCACTCTACAAAAGTCTATGAATAGAAACTATAATACAATGAGAAGGAAAACGCCATAGTATAACTTGGAAAAAATTAATCACAAATAATTTTGTTAAAATTTCTATAATTCATGCCACAATCAATTTTCATATGCTACAAAAAATCCAGAAAATCCATATTGTAATATAAGTTTCATAAAAAAACATTCTTTGAAGGATTTTTCTATTCCATGGGTTAATGGATTCTCTAAAATTACATAAAATTGAAATAACCCCTAAAATGACTATACAAGTCTCCATGAGGAATATATATGTCGAATACCATAATGAACATGTACATGGTGTTGATTAGTATAACCTACCACAAAATCCTACAATACAAAACATTATGAGGAGGATTAATGGGCCATAAGAAAGTCTTAAATATGCTCGTTAATGCGCTGGATAGACCCAAGGAATCTTAATCCATCATGGGGGCTATAAATTAAGTACCTAAGAATCCCTTAAAAATATATATTAAACCTTCTCAACTATTTCGCAATTAGTATGTGCTTGTATTGAAAAATATTTCCTAGGTGATCTCATTTGTTAAGTAATCTATTTTTTTTCTCAAAGAGTGTGATATTATTATAAAATTCTCCCTCTTCACCATCAATATATTTATATAAAATTTATTATTATCATTATTTTTAGAGTGTCGATATCATTCTAAAACATGTTTTTTTCAAAATCCTTTATTTTTCCTCTATTAAATTATAAAATATCACTACCTTGAGAGTGTGAGACTCATGTTTTCATGTTATAACAGATATAGACAATGGAATTGTTCTCATTGAAGTTTCTATATATAAACATTAACAAAATATGTATGATTTTAGAATTTGGTTTTTTTATATCCTTAAACATAAGTGAGTTTTTATATATTGACTACAATAAAATCCAAGAAACTAATACATTAAATCCTTAACCAATTATGGGATTAGAGACAAGGGCTCTTCTTGTGATATTTCCAAACATCCTTACCAAATTGTGTGGATTATTTATTTTTTATAATTTCTGTATAAATCACATTCATTAGGTTGTTAATAAATTGTATTATCTATCAATAAACTTAATCATTTATTTTTAGAGTCTCTATTTCTTTTATAATTTTAATTTTATTTATATATTTAGATATATAATTGAACAACAAACATTGTTTTATTTAATACAATTTGTTATCATTAAAATCATAAAAAGGTTTTAATTATCCTCACCCTCTCAAAAATGATTTTTTATTATTCCATTATAAATGGAAATTAACACCCTCATTCCATTTAACCTAATCATACCCACATTTTGTGTCAAAGAGATCTTGAATTATTTTATTATCTATTGTATTTTTTTGAAATATTATAAATATTATTTTTCTTTAAAGACACTGAATTGGTTTTTCAAGGGTTTTGTTTTTCTAAATGGAATTTCCAAGAACCTATGATGCTTTCGAAGGACACCATATTTTTTGTACTATTTTTTAGGATAATACTTATGATTATTTAAAAACAAACATGTTTATAACACATAGATCTATTGGATATCCCATATGAGATATTATTATGATTTATTACAATAAAAATTCTTAAAAATAAGATAAATTTAATATGGATTATATTTATTCAATTGAATTATATTGTAAAGCACTGAATTCATTTAATTTTGGTTAAGAAAAAAATGAATTCAATCAAATTTCTACTTGAGAAATAAATCATTAGATATTAAAATATTTGACATAACTCATTAATAAAAAAAATCCTAACATAATAGATTATATATTTTTAGATAGAAATTTTAATGTTTCTTTACACAATCTTATGATTTTATTACTGAAATGATTACTCAATTCATTGGGAACTGAAATTGTATAATGTACATGTTTTATTCTCGTTCTATAAGAAAAATTAATTAAGAAATAGTTTTGGTTTCACTAATAAATTGGGATCCAAAATTCCCAAAAATACAAGATGATAAATGCCTAATGAACATGGAAGTGAAGGAGATCATAAGATATCTCATGAAATACGAGATAAGAATGAGATGATAAGATGAAAAGGATGAAATGGAGGCCAGAGAAACTAAAAATACAATTTCTATTAAGGTAATAAATAGTGAATCATTTAAAAGTAATGTTGAGATTTCTCATATTTCCATTACAATAAACAAATATATGAAAAATAAAATATCTAATCAACACTTCAAATCGGAAAATCATGAAATAGAGGTAACTTTATTTGGTTTAAAAAACAAGTATAGAATCATGTTGTATTATCCATTGACCAAAAAGTGTATATACAAGAAGGAAAAACATATGACTCTAAAAGTTCCGACAAATTATGCTATCAGGTATATGCTTTCAACATATAAACCCTGAGATTAATATCCTAAGTGACTATGTATGATATTTTGGCATACAAAAAATTAAATACTATATGTTAAAGTTATTACTCTTCTACGTCTTCAACCTATACTCTAATTTATGATGATAATTTTTATAGTTGAGATAAACGTAAAATAGTTTTTTGTGAATATATTTAAAAATTTAAAGATGTTAAAAACAATTAAAATGTTATTCATATTTATAAATAGAAACATTTAAAAGAGAAAGAAACATTATTTTAAAAAGTTAAAAAACAACAAAATATTAAGAATTTGGAATCTCAAATGAATAATCTAAAAAATATTATTTATCAATTTACCAATGGTTATCAATATATATAAATTATTTTGGTATCCCAGTGTGTCATATTTAATTATGGGATTGGTTTTTCAATATAATCTTGTTTTTTCCAAAAAATTAAAAAAATGTTACTTTTTTAAAAGGATCTTCCAAAAAAGAAATAATATAATTTTTATATGAAATTTGGAAAAATTATTTATGAATGAAATATTAAAAATTTTAGATTTGGTATACCAAATAGAATTTAAATCTCATCTTATTTTTATTATGGAAAACCATTTACCAAACCAGTTTGGATTCAAAATTCCTTTGTGTCCAACTTGAGAAGACCAAACGTATGCATATGAAAATAATTAGTATCTTAAAATATCATAGGAGAAAGGTCTCTTGAGAGAAAACCAACAATCTATATGGTATATGGATGATTATTTCTTAAGGTTCACGTGTCTTGATCCATTTTAATTCAATAATCTTGTAAACATTGGTGGAGGATATGTCTCTATTAGAGATGATTCCAAAGATAAAATCATTGGTATCAATATGATTGGCTTCTAAAACAATAATTTAATTAAATATAAAATATTTTTCAATGTATTTATGAATTAGTTACAAATTATTATCAAATTATGTGATAATAGATTCAAAAAAATTATCAATTATTTTTTAATGATTATAATTATAAAAGAAAAGATTTTATTTAACACATAACATTTTCAAAATGTTAGTATTTTAGATTTGAGATATCATGAAAGTGAAAATGTTAAGTTTTTTATTCATAAAAGAGTGAATCCTCGATTTGGAATCATTTCTTATAACTTTTTAACTTTCATTATCTTTTCAAACTCAATTGTAACTATGTAGTTCAATATTTACCGAATTTTATTTCAAATATAACGGATTTTGCGAACCTTATAAACATGGAATTCGGTGAAATTATTAATTCCAATATTAATGGGTTTTTATTCATATAAGTCACTATTACTTGTCGATATTGACTTTTTTGGACCTCATGCTTCTTGTGTCAGTGGTAAATATTATACCTTTTAAAATTTTGATTATTAAATTGGATTCACTTTGGTTTTATTATTACATCATTAAAACAAGGCATGCATATTCATTATCATGTTTTTAAGGAATGTTAAATATGAAAAGGGCTACAAATTCTTTTCCTATAGAAGGGAATATGACATATAATTTGATAACAATGAATTTAATGAGTTTTTTATTTTCAATGTTATCATTACTTCTTCTCGAATTATAGAACAAGTCAACTAAATAGTAGTGTTGAAAGATGAAATATGAACCATTAGGAAATATTGGAATGTTTTTTCTTAAATATAAATAATTTATCCTTCATGGGCACCAGATATCATGTAACACGCAACGAAACATCAATAAGATGACAAAGACCATGGAATAGGAAATTAAAATAAAATTTAATGTGAATATTCCTAAATTATTTCCAAAAATTGATAATGATATTAACCAACTTAGTTTTAATTTACCTAAACATAAATCATCTAAAGTAATTGAATATTTTATTACTTCCATTTTAGATCTATTAGCAAAGGCAAATCTATAATCAAAAGACCTTACAATAATATTAATATTTTAAATTATTATTAAACATGTATAATTTTTGATATTTGGTTGGGTTTCATTTGGGGTTTCTTTGGGTTAAAATTTTTAAGTGTTTTGGAAAATTTGGGCTAGTGCACAGTTGGCGAATGATTTTCCCAAACCGTGCACCCTATCAGAGAAAACTATTTGACCTAAGGTAGTGGGATTTTTCGTGGTTATCCAATGGTAAGTACGGCTATGTGACCTCCTAGTAGAAACTATGAAATATGTTTATAACTATCCCACACCTTGCACACCATTTTTCAAAACCATGGGCCTCTTCATAGGGAATCATGCATACAAGATTTTAAGTGATCATAATTTGTATTAAAATTTACAGAACCCCTATTTTTGGTCCCCAATGGATCTCCATATACCCAAACTCATTTAACAATTCTTCAAATCTCTCAAGGATGATTATTATCCCCTTAATCTCTCTCTCAACTGATCCATATCTAGATAAAATCCCATTGATTTTCTTACGGTTGGTTTCCTCATCTCGATCTCATTCTTCTGGGGTCTCTCCTTATATATTTTAGGTTCCATGGATCCAAATATTGATTTAATGATATAATATACTCTACTTTGGGATCTTAAACATGGTTTTAATCTTGATTTAATATATTCACTGATCATCATTATTCATTTATGAATCCCAACTAGGGTTTGGTGAATTGAGATCCATTGATCCTGAGGTTGGTTTTTCCGTTTAGATGCACCAATTATCTTAAACCTAATTTTTTTTATATATTCAATTTATTATTTAGATGAAATTTATTGATCTTTATTATATTTATTTACAAGTTTTTTTATTAAAATCCCAATTCTATTGAATTAGGTTTTTTGGTAAAAAAATTAGTTTTTTTGGATTGAAATTGGAAAACTGGTTGCTTGTGTTTATGGAAATTGTGAAATTTATTTTTTTAACCTAAATTGTGGTTTTTATTGAAATTATTCAAATTAATTTTTTGTATTTAATTGTTTAAATTATTTTCTTAGATAATTATCGAAAGACCTATTCCATTGAATTGGTGGTTCTGTTATGAAACTGATAGAATATGTTTGAAAATTAAATTTTTATATTTAATTTGTGAAAGTGGATTTTGAAATATCCTGAGTTAGTTTCAAAAACTTATTTTTGACCAAATTTTATTAAAAATGGATTGATGGATACCTTAGGATTTCATCTTTGTAAAAAGGCATATTTTTTTTATAAAAAAACCATTTATAGTTTTTAAAGAGAAAATTGATGTATTTGAAATGGAGAATGGGATTAATTTTATATTAAGATGTCTTGAAATATATTTCCCATCGTTGTTTTGTTCTAGATATCATGAAAGCATTATATTGCTAGTGAGTTATTTTGGGCTGCACATTATGATCTATAATGGTCCTAAATCTTATATCAGCACATCTCATTCCTTATGTGATGATGGTGAGTTTCCTTTGACATAGACCCAAAGGGTCATATGTACATATTTTCCATTTCAGTATTTTGGATCCCGATAACAAGGAACTATCAAACCTATTTGTAATATGAATAAGTTTCTTTCTTTTTTATATTTTAAATGTAAATATATGCCATTCATGTAAACTATTTTATATTCCTTGTAAATTTATATAAACTATTTTATATGAAATTGTTTATTTAAGAAATTTTTGAATGTTTTTTTTCATAATGTATCATTTATTTAATTGTAATTCCATCATTCCAAATGCATTTATATCATTTATAAAATTTAACATTAAATCCTAAATATTTCCGTCTATTGAATTGTAAAGCATGGTTTTTTAAAATATTCTTTTGAAATGGCAATCATATTATTTAAATTGAATTCACATTCATATTTAATTTGATATTGTCATATTATTATGGAATCTTTGGTGAAACCCTACTTAAAATTGGATCACACCCTACATGTTCCTATGGGTGTTTTTAGATTATCTCCTTCTAGGTTTGAGAAAGGAAAGGGGACATATTGTAGGAGGATCAAGTTGTTCATCATTGGACTTGGTGGGTTGTGTCCCTTTGGGCTTAGGATATTTTCCCTATTTTTGTACTGTAGTTCTATTACTCTGGCTAGTTTATTCCTACATTAATTCTAGTACATTACTCCCATTGGATCTTATTATGATATTCATACTTTCTTATTTCTCTCACTTCGAAAATGTTTTGGAAAAACCATTACCACTTTCAGTTTCTATGATTCCAGGAGCTAGTTTTCGACCCATAGGTATCACAAATGCCCTTCATGCTATCTAAGGGCGGATTCAGTTATCTGGTTACCAGGGTACCTAGGTTTGATCTTAATAATGTGGTATCAAAGGCAGGTTGAACTTATTATCTTGAAGTTAGTATGCATTTTCAAATCTTCTAGGGACATAAGAGGTAGTTATGATTGAGTTCCTAGCCATCCCTCACTACAATGAACCTTATATCTCCATGGGTTGTTAGGGAGAGACGTCTTGCAGATTAGTTCTAGTATTTTAACTACTTTTTTAATTTTTTATATTCAAATTAAAATCTTTTTTTTGTATATCTATTGGGATTATTTTTCCTTGTTTATCTTTTTGAGTGTCATCTGATGTCTTCTTTGTTTTCTTCTTATGTAGTGTAACATCATGCCTTTAAGTATATGTGAGAATTAGATCATAAAGGGACCCCTACTGAACTATAATGATAGAATCCTCCAGTGGACTCAAATTTGGTAGAGGTGATCATGTGAACTATCCAAGCACTTGGAAATGATCCACCTCCATTTCCCACTTATGATATACATATTCAACCTCATAGGGATGTTCTAAATAATAGTTATCAATGGTTCCTTCATTAGAATACAACACCATTGAAAGGATCAAATGATCCTCAATAGGAAGAGGAATGTTGGGGAATGATAGAGATTTTTTTGGGTTCATAGAAACACCTAACTAAATATGGGTGTAGTGTGCCACCTTTATGCTGGAAGGCCCGAGTAGTAGATGGTGGGACAAAATAGAGATGGTTAATAATCAAGGGGGATTAGGGTAGCAAGACTTCAAGGTTATTTTTCACTCACTAATTCTATCTATATTCGATGATGTTGGCCAAGTCTATAGATTTTTGTAGACTTGAGTATGATAATAAGACTATGAAAGAGTATACAAATTTTTTTTGAGCTCGTTCATTTCACACATGAAATTTCATTGAATGTGAAGATGAAGGCTCAATGGTTCGATTTGGGACTTCTTTAGGATATTCGTTCTTAGGTATTCTTGCTAACACTTCATTATTATATTTATGTATTGGGTAGTTTGCTTATAGATGAAGTTGATATGAATATAATGTCTATGTTATCAGGATTTTCTTTCCCTCCTAGTAGCAACATGAGTTCCTTCAATGGAAAACACATTCCAGATGATTCTCGTAGAATTTTACGATAGTAGGGTGGTTCTAGAACACTTATAATTCCTAGAATATGACCTTTTGGGTTTCTACTACTGTAGGAAGATTGTACATTCTTGGTCGGTTTCCACTCTAGAACCCAATAACTATGGATACTATGGATTCTTGGGGAACTTTCAGTGATTCTTCCATAATTTTCCTCCCCATGTAGTGGAACATTATCATCAAATCTTCGATAAAGTGTGGGTAAATAATATTTTTCATCTGTAAAAGGGTTTGGGCCACATGAATCTTTAATAAAGCTACTTCATTCAGTGGAAGAGTCACCAGATTAAGATGATATGGATCCAGTGACCATGAGAGGTACCATTACCATAGTTTCATCATTAGTGAATGCTATATTTGATACTAGTGAATCTCATTCATTTATTTCAACCCTTATTATTAATATTCTTAATCTTTCTATAGATATTTGATCTTGTGAAAAGGATACTACTAAACCCTTACTGTGAAGATAAAATATTTTCTCTGTAGTCCCTCTTGTTTATTATCTCTATCAGATGTTGAACATTCATATAGTTTTATAGTTCTCAATAAAAAACCCCTTGAAGCCATTTTCGGGATGGATTGGTTCATTTACAATAACACATAGATTTATTTCTATCTTCTATAGGTCTCCTTTACAAAACCAAGTGGTGTGACTCATGTCTTTCAAGGAGAATGAGACCCATGTTCGAGAAAATATGGACTTTATAATCCATTGTTGGGAAAAGTAATATCAGGGTTTTTTTATTTGGATGGGAATCATTGAGTGGTGATCCCCTACCATTTTTCATTATGTTCCTAATGTGTTTTATTCTGACTAATCTGGTTTAACATTGTTAATGGAGGTATAGTTTTCCATTGACTTTTTTCATGGTACTCAACTAGTATATATTCCCTCTTATCTTACGGAACAACTAAAATGAAAGCGTTGAAGTCCAAACTGGATGATCTTCTTGAAAAATGATTCATATTGTAACATACTAGGTAAATAAAGAATGAAGAATTTTCATAATTATTAATATTTACGAATTAAATATTAATTTTATTTTAAAGGGGTTGCTATGTTCGATAGCGTACCCGATACACAACGATGAGTTTCTTTGAAACTTACGTAGCACACTAGTAATAAAATAATATTATTTTAAATGTTAGTTAACAAGTAGCCGTTGTACTGGCGGGAATGAATAGAAATAACTGAAATATGATTATATATGTTTTTAAATGTTTATACATTTACCCAATAAAAGATAAAGGCTTAAAATACGGAAAGAGTTCAATTTTAGGCCATATATACTCTAATTTTCACTAAAGGTTCACTTATCACCTTTTAATGGTGAACCGTCATTAAATATAGTTTTGATCACTCTTATACTTTATTTTGGACCAAATATAACTCTTATTTAGAATCGGGACATCAAAATTTACTTTGTGTAAATTTTTGGTACCTTTCTGATAAAGTTCATTTTTTTATGAATAGTGTAAAATGTTGTATTTTAATTCAAAACCTCTTTTTAATCTAAATTATTTATATGATTAGATTATTATTTTAATTAGTTTTAAAGTTAAATTATAAAATATTTTTACCAGTTAATCCAATGGTGGTCATTGGAATCAATTTCACTTTGAAATTGGACTTAAACTGGTGTCAATCTTTTGATACTTATTGTTTCTCAAAAACACGCTATTTTTCATGACAGCGGGAATTAATTATTAAATTAATTAATTTGACATATATGTTTTGAATATTGTAAAATAGACTTCATTTTTGAATTCGGAATATCAAATATAGCTTAGGGTGAATTTTTGGTAATTTTCTGAAAAACTTCAATTTTTGATGAATAGTGAAACCACTAAGTGGTAATCAAGCAAACTGATTTTTCAGTTAAATGAAAGTTTACCACTAATGTGTATTGAATTTTGAAAATCCAACATACATGGTTGTCAATAGTATGCAAAATGTGGTTCAATGAGATTATAATAATTTTTTGGTGAATAGTAACTTATTAAGTTCTTAATCGCGATTTGAGGTAATTAGTGTAGTTTAAGGTAAAAATGATATTATAAGAATGTGAAAACACCATGACACTTGTCCTACACCTATTTATTGTGTCATTTCCTACCAAGAAAAGCCATGGGTCAACTTGGGGACCCCATGGGGACATTTTGTTTGGGAAATGACATAAATAACTTTTTATTAAATGTTAAAGTAAAAATGACACAAACAAGATATGTTTTACGAAAACAATTTTTACATGGGGTTATAAAGATCAGAGTTTTGATTATAAATAGTAATTGGAAAGCTAAAAATATTTCCTACATAATAGTATTTTTTTATGAATTTAGACATTAAATAAATTAAATTATTTATGACATAATAATGATGCAGCGATGACATCATTATTTGACGATTTAAATAAAATGGAAAGATAATGTAACATCTATGAACTACACATGTCCAAAACCAATTGGATGAGTGGATTTAGAACCCTAATCACCTTATCCACGAATTATATCAATTTGGGACCTTTTAAAACTGAAACACATTTTCAAATAAAGTAATATTTCTTTACTTTCCAAAAGTGCCCCTCCTCTCCTCTTATAAAAGGCCCCCACCTCTACCCCATTTCACACACTTCTCAAGCCTTTGGCTCGGCCAACCCCTGCCCATTTACTATCTCCACATCCCTCTCCTCATCGTAGAGGATTCCCGTTGGGAAGAAGCCTTACAAAGGAAGCCTTTAGGCTCAAATCAAAAGGAGTTACACTTTTTAAGGTAATTCATTCTCTCATGTTCATTTGTTTTATTTTGCTTCTCCAACCCTCTAAACTCTTTTTATTTACTTCTTTTGTAACAACAACAGTATATTCAATATACTAGGATGTTGTTATAATATTTATTTGAGATACACTCTCACACAACTACATCAAATGGTTAAAGAACATACGGTTTCCGTGGATGGCGAAATTCTGCATCCTGAAACGATGATTGTTCAATACTCATTTAACACCTTCAAAGGTGGCCATTATGATGTCACTATTTTTATATATGATATATAATATGTTTATTTTTTTCTTTAAGCTTCTGTATTTTTCATTTTGGGCATACCTTTATGGTTTCCATTATGGGTAAACGCGATATCTTCATTTAAGGAAGTGCGGACTACCGCCCCCTCAAAGTGATGTGATTCGTTAATACCATATGTGGGACGTGTAAAGGATGGATTTAAAGTTATTATATATGATGTTATACTGTAATTATAATATACCTCTATGTCATTATTATTTCTTTCCATTAAAGTATGAGATAGAAATGAAAGTAGCGTTCATGCGTACGTACGGCTTACCGTCTCCATGAACGGTGCATTTCATTTCTTATACCCAAATGTAATGTACTATTAAAAGTACATGTATATAATGGATATATATAATTAATGATATATCTAAGTGATGAATATAATTCTGTAATTAAAATATACATACCTCTCATTTAGTTTTAATTCCATTAATATGACAAAGAAATGAAAGTAGCGTGCATGCGTATGTACGGCTTACCGTCTCCATGAATGGTGCATTTCATTTCTTACCTCTAAATGATTATGTAATATTATAAATACATGTATATACTGGATATATATGATACATATTATATCCAAATCGGGAATTTCATTCTGGATATAAAGAACTTTTGACCACATGAATAACATGTAATTGTAAGAAGTCAACTTTCGACTTAAGAACCAAATATTGACAAAACAAACATTATTAACTTAAATGGTTACATAATGTTTATAACATGGAAATATGTGATATAAAAAGAATAATGAACTTTAAAAAGGTTCTTAATCAAGTATAAATTAACTCATGTTTATTATTCAGGACGTTAAAGAACGATCGAGTCAAGTCGGACCCAAGGTAAGGGACTTCGTCTCAATCTCCTTTCATTGAGGAATATTTCGTTTTATACACAACTTTATTTTATATGGTGTATAAACTCCTTTGACTTTTAATTTTATACAAAAGGAATCTTTTTCTACGAAGCGTTTTACTAAACGACAAAAAGGAATGTTTTTTTACGTACGCGGTGACAACGACCTTTTCCGCCACCGCGAGTATTATTTGATCTTTGGCTTTCTCAACAAGCTGTAATGTTTTTAGAATAAAATAAATACCACATACTCTTTATGTATTTTGGTATTGAAAATGGTTTTGAAAAAGGATTCTATTATGTCAATATGTTTATGATATATTGTGATTGAAATGTGGAAATGTTATCATTCCTTTATATTGGTTTTATGTTTTATGATTTTATACTGGTACTTGGACATTTTAATGGGTGGTTACGTTATAAACCATATGACGGGTGGTGCCGTGAATACCAGGACGGGTGGTTACGTTATAACCTCCAATGCATTGGGTATGGAAGTCGGCCGTATGGCTATTCCATTAAGTATGTATGGAAATTGGCCGTATGGCTATTCAATTAAGTGATATGTGTGGAAGTCGACCGTATGGTTATTCCACTTAAGTAAGTTTATGTCCCAAGTTACCTTTATATATGTTATGTGTTCTTTATATGGGTTTTATGGTAATACTTTGGTTACAAAAAGGTAAGTAATGATACTTTATTCAGTGAAGAGTTTTTACTACTTCATGAAGGTGAAGGTATTACTTTGATAGAGTATACATGGTTTACTTGATTTTGAAAAACTAACAGTTTTCATTCTTTGTGTATCCCTTACTGAGATTTTTATGCTCACCCCAAGTTTTTTTGAAATGTTTTTCACAGGACTTAATGTGGAATAAGGTCAAGGATGGGATCAAGGGAATGTCATCCTCTTTAAAACATGGAACTAGACATGTTTCTTTCAAGAGTTTTTATTATTATGGAAACTTAGTATAAGTGAATACTTTGTAATCATTTGAGATGTAATAGTTATGTTCTAATTCACTAAAACTCTAAACCTGAAAAGATCCTCAACGTGAATTATTCTTTTAATTCAATATTAATTAAGGTTTAAGGCTGGGGCCTTATAGTTGGTATCAAAGGTCGGTTTAGACAACTTTAGGAGTTAGAAAAGTGTTAAATTATAATATGATTGAAATGATATAGCATTTACGGATTACCATGTTGCTTCGCCTATGATATTTCTGTGTTCAGAATGGTTTTCCGCAGAGGAAACAAAGCAGCTATATTGGGACGACATCAGGAGAAAGATAACCTTCCAAATCAGAAACCTGAGATGGTCGGAATCGGAACTGAACAGTTTGTTGCAGTGATGGCACAGTTGACTCAGGCTATAAATGGTGGTGGTATCCATGCACGAGATCAGCCGGATCAACCGCAGAGGAACATGTCAGGGGTGGAACATTTCATGAGGCAACATCCCCCATCATTCAGAGGATCATCTGACCCTGTGCAAGCTGAAGGGTGGATTAAAGCACCGGAGAAGATTTTTGATGTCATGGGGTGTTCAGAACATCAAATGGTTAGTATTGTTGTTTACCGTTTTGAAGGTGAAGCTGATCAGTGGTGGTAGATGGTGAAAAATATAAGTGATAGTGATGAGATTGAGGATCTTCACTGGGACAAATTCAAAGGTATGTTTCTTGAGAAATATTTTCCTAAGGTGGTTCATCTTAGGATGGAAAAACAGTTCCTAGAATTGAGGCAGGAGGATGATTCAGTGGCTGCTTATGAAGAAAAGTTCACTCGATTGGCAAGGTATGCTCCAAACTTCATACGAGATCTTGATAGTAAAATAAACCGTTTTTACTCAGGGTTAAAGCCAAAGTATCGAAGGGCTTTAGCTTCTCATGAATTCAAAAGTTATGAAAAACTTGTTCGATGTACGGAGAAGGTGGAAATGGAGTTTGCCGATGATCAGGTGTTCTATGACAAACAACAGAATAAGAGATCTAGTTGGCAGGAAAAGGGGAAGAATTCATCAAAGAAGCAAGGAGGTAAGAAAACCAAATATCCATCCTGTGAGAAGTGTGGTAAAATGCATCCTAGAGAATGTTTATCCAAGTCTGGTAAGTGCTTTCGGTGTGGTAAGTCTGGTCATATTGCTCGTAACTGTAAGGAAGATGATCTAGCAAGAAATGAAAAGCCAACGGTAAGATGTTTTAAGTGTAATGAAATGGGTCATTATGCAAACGAGTGTCCAACGAAGAACTCAACTGGGGGAATGCAGCCAGACTACAAGCAGAAAGGGGTGGTGAAATCCTTTGCAACAACTTCAGCAGATGTTGGGCCATCGAATGAAGTGGTATCAGCTCCAGGGAGCTCAGTATTTTTCGAAGATTGACTTGAGGTCGGGGTACCATCAGTTGAAAGTAAAAGAAGCAGATGTTCCGAAGACTGCGTTCCGTACTAGATATGGCCATTATGAATTTGTAGTTATGCCTTTTGGGTTAACCAATGCACCTGCTGCATTCATGGAAATTATGAATAAAATTTTCCATGAGTTCTTGGATAAGTTTGTGTTTGTGCTTTGATGTTTGTGAAGAGGTTATGTGTGCCTTGTGATTCACAGTTGAAGAATGAGTTGTTTTTTCATCCTGGCAGTACTAAGATGTAAATAGTTCTGCGGGAGTATTACTGGTGGGATGGAATGAAAGGAGACATTGCTGATTTTACTGTGAAGTGTTTGACATGTCAACAGGTTAAAGCAGAGTAGCAGTTACCGAAAGGGATGCTTCAGCCTTTACCAGTGCCAGAGTGGAAATGGGAAAATATATCCATGGACTTTGTTGTGGGATTACTGAGGACATCTCGAGGTAATAATGCAATCTGGGTTATTGTTGATCGCTTGACCAAATCTTCTCATTTCCTTTCTATACGAGATACATTCTCTCTTGATCAACTTTCCCGTCTGTATCTTAAAGAGATAGTCAGGTTAGATGGAGTTCCACTCTCCATTGTATCGGATCGTGATCCCAGGTTTACTTCTAACTTTTGGAAAGGCCTTCAGAAGTCGTTGGGTACTGAATTAAATTTTAGTACAGCTTTTCATCCTTAATCAGATGGGCAGTCAGAACGAACAATTCAGACATTGGAGGATATGCTATGAGCGTGTTTTATGGATTATCAGGGAAGATGGGACCAACATCTTTCTTTGGTTGAATTTTCATATAATAACAGTTTTCATTCTAGTATACAGATGGCACCATTTGAGGCATTATATGGGAAGCGGTGTCGAAATCCAGCATTTTGAAATGAAGTGGGTGAAAGGAAGCTGATGGGACCAGAATTGGTAGAAGATATGGCAGAAAAGTTCAGTTGATTCAGAAAACACATGAGAACAGCTCAGAGCAGGCAGAAGAGTTATGCGGATAACCGGAGGAAGGATCTATCTTTCGAGGTAGGTGATCATGTTTTTCTCAAGGTTTCTCCTTGGAAAAGCGTGATGAGATTTGGTAAGAAAGGAAAGTTGAGTCCAAGGTTTATTGGACCATATGAAATTCTGGAGAGAGTTGGATCAGTTGCATACCGGGTGGCTTTACCTCCGAGTTTATCTCAGGTACACAATGTTTTTCATGTTTCAATGTTGAGAAAGTATATGCCAGATCCATCTCATGTTTTGAGCCTAGAGGTAGTTCAGCTGGAAGAGAACCTATTTTATGAGGAACAACCGGTCCAGATTCTTGACCACAGGGAGCAAGTGTTACGGAATAAGGTGATTCATCAGGTAAAGGTTTTGTGGGAAACCATGTGATTGAAGAGGCAACGTGGGAATCTGAAAATGCTATGAGGGATAAATACCCCCACTTATTTTGATAAGTGAATAAAATTGCGAGGACGCAATTCCCAAAAGGGGGGAAGGATGTAACATCCTAGGTAAATAAAGAATGAATAACTTTCATAATTATTAATATTTATGAATTAAATATTAATTTTATTTTAAAGGGGTTGCTATGTTCGATAGCGTACCCGATACGCAACGATGAGTTTCTTTGAAACTTACGTAGCACACTAGTAATAAAATAATATTATTTTAAATGTTAGTTAACAAGTAGTCGTTGTACTGGCGGGAATGGATAGAAATAACTGAAATATGATTAGATATGTTTTTAAATGTTTATACATTTACCCAATAAAAGATAAAGGCTTAAAATACGGAAAGAGTTCAATTTTAGGCCATATATACTCTAATTTTCACTAAAGGTTCACTTATCACCTTTTAATGGTGAACCGTCATTAAATATAGTTTTGATCACTCTTATAATTTATTTTGGACCAAATATAACTCTTCTTTAGAATCGGGACATCAAAATTTACTTTGTGTAAATTTTTGGTACCTTTCTGATAAAGTTCATTTTTTTATGAATAGTGTAAAATGTTGTATTTTAATTCAAAACCTCTTTTTAATCTAAATTATTTATATGATTAGATTATTATTTTAATTGGTTTTAAAGTGAAATTAGAAAATATTTTTACCAGTTAATCCAATGGTGGTCATTGGAATCAATTTCACTTTGAAATTGGACTTAAACTGGTGTCAATCTTTTGATACATATTGTTTCACAAAAACACGCTATTTGTCATGACAGCGGGAATTAATTATTAAATTAATTAATTTGACTTATATGTTTTGAATTTTGTAAAATAGACTTCATTTTTGAATTCGGAATATCAAATATAGCTTAGGGTGAATTTTTGGTGATTTTCTGAAAAACTTCAATTTTTGATGAATAGTGAAACCACTAAGTGGTAATCAAGCAAACTGATTTTTCAGTTAAATGAACGTTTACCACTAATGTGTATTGAATTTTGAAAATCCGACATACATGGTTGTCATTAGTAGGTAAAATGTGGTTCAATGAGATTATAATAATTTTTTGGTGAATAGTAACTTATTAAGTTCTTAATCGCGATTAGAGGTAATTAGTGTAGTTTAAGGTAAAAATGATATTATAAGAATGTGAAAACACCATGACACTTGTCCTACACCTATTGGTTGTGTCATGGACGACCAAGAAAAGCCATGGGTCAACTTGGGGATCCCATGGGGACATTTTGGTTGGGAAATGACATAAATAACTTTTTATTAAATGTTAAAGTAAAAATGACACAAACAAGAGATGTTTTACGAAAACATTTTTTACATGGGGTTATAAAGATCCGAGTTTTGATTATAAATAGTAATTGGAAAGCTAAAAAGATTTAATACATCATAGTATTTTTTTTATGAATTTTAGACATTAAATAAATTAAATTATTTATGACATAATAATGATGCAGCGATGACATCATTATTTGACGATTTAAATAAAATGGAAAGATAATGTAAAATCTATGAACTAAACATGTCCAAAACCAATTGGATGAGTGTATTTAGAACCCTTATCACCCTATCCAAGAATTATATCAATGTGGGACCTTTTAAACCCGAAACACATTTTCAAATAAAGTAATATTTCTTTACTTTCCAAAAGTGCCCCTCCTCTCCTCTTATAAAAGGCCCCCACCTCTACCCCATTTCACACACTTCTCAAGACTTTGGCTCGGCCAACCCCTGCCCATTTACTCTCTCCACATCCCTCTCCTCATCCTAGAGGATTCCCTTTGGGCAGAATCCTTACAAAGGAATCCTTTAGGTTCAAATCAAAAGGAGTTACACTTTTTAAGGTAATTCATTCTCTCATGTTCATTTGTTTTATTTTGCTTATGAAACCCTCTAAACTCTTTTTATTTACTTCTTTTGTAACAACAACAGTATCTTCAATATACTAGGATGTTGTTATAATATTTATTTTAGCTACACTCTCACACAACTATATCAAATGTTTAAAGAACATACGGTTTCCGTGGATGGCGAAATTCTGCATCCCGAAACGATGATTGTTCAATACTCATTTAACACCTTCAAAGGTGGACATTATGATGTCACTATTTTTATATATGATATATAATATGTTTATTTTTTTCTTTAAGCTTCTGTATTTTTTATTTTGGGCATACCTTTAAGGTTTCCATTATGGGTAAACGCGATATCTTCATTTATGGAAGTGCGGACTACCGCCCCCTCAAAGTGATGTGATTGGTTAATACCATATGTGGGACGTGTAAAGGATGGATTTAAAGTTATTATATATGATTTTATACTGTAATTATAATATACCTCTATATCATTATTATTTCATTCCATTAATGTATGAGATAGAAATGAAAGTAGCGTTCATGCGTACGTACGGCTTACCGTCTCCATGAACGGTGCATTTCATTTCTTATCCCCAAATGTAATGTACTATTAAAAGTACATGTATATAATGGATATATATAATTAATGATATATCTAAGTGATGAATATAATTCTGTAATTAAAATATACATACCTCTCAATTAGTTTTAATTCCATTAATATGACAAAGAAATGAAAGTAGCGTTCATGCGTACGTACGGCTTACCGTCTCCATGAACGGTGCATTTCATTTCTTACCTCTAAATGATTATGTAATATTATAAATACATGTATATGCTGGATATATATGATACATATTATATCCAAATCGGGAATTTCATTCTGGATATAAAGAACTTTTGACCACATGAACAACATGTAATTGTAAGAAGTCAACTTTCGACTTAAGAACCAAATATTGACAAAACAAACATTATTAACTTAAATGGTTACATAATGTTTATAACATGGAAATAAGTGATATAAAAAGTATAATGAACTTTAAAAAGGTTCTTAATCAAGTATAAATTAACTCAAGTTTATTATTCAGGACGTTAAAGAACGATCAAGTCAAGTCGGACCCAAGGTAAGGGACTTCGTCTCAATCTCCTTTCATTGAGGTATATTTCGTTTTATACACAACTTTATTTTATACGGTGTATAAAATCCTTTTACTTTTACTTTTATACAAAAGGAATCTTTTTCTATGAAGCATTTTACTAAACGACAAAAAGGAATGTTTTTTTACGTACGTGGTGACAACAACCTTTTCCGCCGCCGCGAGTATTATTTGATCTTTGTATTTCTCAACAAGCCGTAATGTTTTTAGAATAAAATAAATACCACATACTCTTTTATGTATTTTGGTATTGAAAATGGTTTTGAAAAAGGATTCTATTATGTCAATATATTTATGATATATTGTGATTGAAATGTGGAAATGTTATCATTCCTTTATATTGGTTTTATGTTTTATGATTTTATACTGGTACTTGGACATTTTAACGGGTGGTTACGTTATAAACCATATGACGGGTGGTGCCATGAATACCAGGATGGGTGGTTACGTTATAACCTCCAATGCATTGGGTATGGAAGTCGGCCGTATGGCTATTCCATTAAGTATGTATGGAAATTGGCCGTATGGCTATTCCATTAAGTGATATGTGTGGAAGTCGACCGTATGGTTATTCCACTTAAGTAAGTTTATGTCCCAAGTTACCTTTATATATGTTATGTGTTCTTTATAAGGGTTTTATGGTAATACTTTGGTTACAAAAAGGTAAGTAATGATACTTTATTCAGTGAAGAGTTTTTACTACTTCATGAAGGTGAAGGTATTACTTTGATAGAGTATACATGGTTTACTTGATTTTGAAAAACTAACAGTTTTCATTCTTTGTGTATCCCTTACTGAGCTTTTTATGATCACCCCAAGTTTTTTTGAAATGTTTTTCACAGGACTTAATGTGGAATAAGGTCAAGGATGGGATCAAGGGAATGTCATGCTATTTAAAACATGGAACTAGACATGTTTCTTTCAAGAGTTTTTTTATTATGGAAACTTAGTATAAGTGAATACTTTGTAATCATTTGAGATGTAATAGTTATGTTCTAATTCTCTAAAACTCTAAACCTGAAAAGATCCTCAACCTGAATTATTCTTTTAATTCAATATTAAGTAAGGTTTAAGGCTGGGGCCTTATACATATTCCCAAGGGTGTCACCTTGGGAAGAATCAATTCTCTTTTCTAATAAATACAATGGTTCAATTATCATAATGGATGATTATCAAAAGCTCAATAAAGTGGTTATAATAAAAATTATTTTTTTAATAGATTGATGATCTATCTGATCAGTTGAAAGGGGAAAAGGGTCCTTGAAGACTGATCTTCTCTTTGGTTATTATCAGTTTAGGATAAAAGAATATAAAATTTAGAAAATTTCATTTTGAAGTAGGTGTAATCATTAGGAGTACCTTGTCATTCCCTTTGGCCTAGAAAATGCTCCTTCTGTCATTATGGCCTTAATGAACAAGATATTCCATGTCTATATAGAAACCTTTGTGGTAGTCTTTATGGATGCCATCATTATATATTCTATGTCTGAGGATGATCGTGTTTATCATCTGAAAAATGTTTTAGGGTTTTTGAGAAATAACCAAAATTATTCCAAACATTCAAAGGGTGAGTTCTGGATTCAAGAAGTGAAATTCATGGGACAAATGGTGTTGGTACATGTTATTCCAATTGACCCTAAAAAGGCTAAAGTTGTTATGACCAGGTAGTAACCATGAAATTTATTTGAGATTCAGAGATTATTGGGTTTATCTGGATGTTACCACCCATTCATTAAGGACTTCTCGAAGTTTTCTTCTCCAATGACTTCTCAACATTGGATGAGATTAATGTTTTCTAGGAATGATGAATGTTAGAGTTATATTGTTGAGATGAAATGTCTTTTGACTACTATGCCAGTGTTGACACTTCCAGAGTCTGGGTATAGCAATGTGGTCTTTTGTGATGCATCAAGATTGGGTTTGAGTGGTGTATTTATGTAATGTAATCATGTCGTTTCCTATGGATCTCAACATATTTTTCTACATGAGAAGAATTATCCGACCCATGATCATGATCTTGCAGCTGTGATGTATATTCTTATGATTTGGTGGAACTACCTTTCAATATAATGTTTTACCATGTATTGAGACCACAAGATCTTGAGTTATATCTTTTCTTGAAACAACTTGAATATACCCCGGAGGCGTTTTATGGAATACCTTCTATAATTTTATTTCATCATTTCTTATACCCCAAGGGAAGGGAAGGTTTTCATAGATTCTTTGAGGAGGAAATGTATGACCAAGGCAGTGAATGAATCTTTGGAGGAGTGGAACTTGATGGATCTTTTTTTCATAGTTTTATATTGGAGTTAAAGATAATGGGGACAATGTTTCCTTGTCCAATGTCAAGTTGAAATCCACCTTTCTTGAATATATTATCGAGGATCAATATCATGATGATGAGTTCCGTAGAATTAAATTCTCTCTTTTTGTGGGGAGATAGTTTCTCTGTGGTCGTTCGACAAAGAGAGAATTTTTTGATATTAGAATCATTTTTTGGTACCGTCTTTAGTAAGAAAATATGTGATGGTGGATTTGCATTGTTCCCAATGGGTAGTCCACCTAGGATCCAAGAAGATGACCTATGACATGCTGTAGTAATTCTTTTGGCCATGTATGAGGTGAGGTATTGATTAATAACTTTATCGTTGTTATGCATTCCAATGGGTTATTTACGAGCTCAAAAACCCATTAGGTTTACATTATCCACTTGAACTCCGTACTTGGAAGTGGGATGGGATCACACTGGACTTTGTGATTGGGTTATGAATTACCCTGAGGAAGAATAATGTGATATCAGTTGTTATCTATATGCTGACGCAATCAACTTAATTTATGCCCATTTTTTATAAAACTAATGTTGAGGAGCTGGTAAATCTCTATGCGAATGAGATGGTTCAGTTTCACAGAGTTCTTTATTATATTTTTTATGATAGGGATCCTTGATTAACTTCTTATTTTTGGGGAGGCCTTCAAGATGTACTAGGATCTCACATCCATTTGTGTACTTAATACCATACACAATTATATGGGAAGATAGAAATAGCCACACAGTTTCTTGGGGATATTCTTATCACTTGTGTTATTGACTTTTGTGGAGATTAGGATAATCACATGGGGTTGGATGAGTTTTTTTAACAACAGTTAATTTTCTAAAACACTAATGGCTCCTTTTAAGGCCTAATATGGTCAGCCTTATAAATCCTCATTCTGCTGGTTATAGACTGGTGAAAGTTACATTAATGGGTAGAGATTTTTTCAAGAGATAAAAATGAATATTTAGTTAATTCATCATAGGATGTTGAAAATATAGATCTGATATAATTATTATGATGATGATCATCGTATACCTTTGGAATTCTCTACTAGCGACCCGCTGTTCTTGAATGATTCACCAAAATTGGGTCATCGACGGCTTGGGAGGAAATGGAAGCTTGATCCTCATTTTTGGGACCATTATAGGGTTTTTAGTATGTGGTAAATGTTTCATATCATTTATAACTTCCATTGAAGTTGACATCAATACATAACATGTTTTATGTATCTCAGCTGCAAAAATATTTATTTGAATCATCTCATGTTTTCAGATGGATTGATATTGAAGTTGAACCTAATTTATCTTTGACTAAAAAACCGTTTATGATTGCTGAATACAAAACTAAGGTATTTCATGGGAGGATGATACCTTTGGTTCGAGCTTTATGGAAGAATTGTTATGAAAATCATGATATATGAAATAGGGGGGCACTGATGAGAGAACAATGGCCTCATATTTTTTGCATGGTATCTTCTTTGTAGGATTTTTGGGGATATAATGTTTCTATGGTGGGGATATTGTATCATAACATTACTATTTGAGGTTTTTTAAACCCCCATTTTATCATTCTTTGGGTGATTTTCTTTTGGGTTTCTTCAGGTTTGTAATTTTAAGTGTTTTTAGAAATTTAGGAATATTACACGGTTGGTGCAGGGTTTGTGAAAACCGTGCACCCTTTTAGAGAAAATTGTGAAACCAAAGGTCATGGTATTTTTCATGGTTGGAACATGGTAAGTCAGTCCATGTTCCCTCTATATAGAAACTATAGAACCCATTTATAACGAATGCACGACCTATAAACAGTTTGTCTAAATCATGTTCCTCTTCCATGGAAACCATGCATATGATATTTTAAGTGAACCGTTTTTTAATAAACTTTCCCAATCCCCTATTTTGTTCCACTATGGACCTCCATAAACCCAAACACATTTCTCTCTTCTCCAAAGCTCCCATGGAGTATTCTAATCCCCACATATCCCCCTAAAGCGATCTGAAGCTAGAGTAATGCCCTTCGATCTTCTCACAGTTAGTTTCATCATCCCAATCTTATTCTCTCATAGTCTCTCTTCTTCTATCTAAGATTCCATAGATTTCCATATTGACTTACATATCTAATATATTATATTTTGGTATCTTAAACCATTGTTTAATCTTTTTTTCTTAATTCATTATTAAGTGTTCATTGTTAATGAATTCCTACTAGGGTCTGGTGATCCAAGATCCATTGATCCCGCGGTAGGTGGTTCCATTATAAAGAACAAATCATATTATGCCAAAATTTATGTTTTAAATTAAATTAATGATTTAAATTCAATTTCCTTATGTTAATTGATTTTCTTTCATTTTTTTTGATTATAAAAACAATTCCATTGAATTGGGGAGTGTTTATGGAAATTGTGAATTGTGAATTTTGGTTTTTATGGAAAATGATTTAATTAAATTATTGGATTTAATTGTAGAAATATTTTTGATGGTTAATTTTGAAATACCCTAATACCATTTTATTATGATCTTTGTTATGATATTGATGGAATTTGATTTAAAATTTAATTCTTCAATTTAATTTTGGAAGGTTGATTGTGAAATTTCAGGAGTTGGTTTCAAATCCTATTTTGTAGAAAAATGGCTTAAAAACGATTTGATGGAAACCTTAGTGTTTCATCTTTTTTAAGACATGTTTTTTATTAAAAACATGTTTTTTTATTCTATAGAAAATTGTAATATTTTAAATAAAGAATGGGATTGACTGTATTTTAAGTAGTCTTGAAATAAATTCCCCATCATTGTTTTGTACCAAATCAAATTGAATCCTTAGGTTGATATAGATTTATTTTTTATGGAACTTTATGATCAATAATTTGATAAAACATCACGTCAGCCCATCCCATTCCATAGGAAATGATGGTGGGTCCCCTTTCATTTAGGCCCATAGGGGTGTATGTACATATTTTCTATTTCATAGATTAAGGATCCTATAGCTAGGAATTATCAATCCTTTTTGGCCCATGACCATGTTTGTCTAATATTTTTATTTCAAATGTATATATATTCCATTAATGTAAACACTTTCTCATGAATTTTATATGTATATAAATTTTTTTATTTAAAAGTTTTTATCAAATCCAATCTTGAAAAGTTATATTTGTTTAATATGTCATTTTTTAAAGGTAATGACATGATTTGAAATTTATTTCCATCATTTATAAATTGAAGCCTAAATTTCTAAATCATTTCTATCTATTTAATAGTAAACATGATTTGTTTAAATATTATTTTGAAATTCCAAACTTATTTCTTTTAAATAGAATGAACATTACTCATTAATTTGATATTGGCATCTTGTTATCGAATATTTGATGAAATACTACTAGGATTTGGATCAATACCAAATAGTGACTTTTGGTTTTTGTAGATTATCTCTTTCCAAGTTTGAGAGAAAGGGATAATGATCTACTATAGGTGGATCTAGCTGTTGGACCTTGGACTTGGTGGGCTGTGTGGCTTGGGTATTTGTTTGTTTTACCTATTTTGGTACCATAGTTTCCGCACATGGTCTTGTTCATGTCTATCTGATTTCTGGTACATTAATCCTAATGCATTTTCTTTTGATATCCATAATGTATTATTTCTCATACTTCTGCATTAATTTGGAAAAACCATTCCCACTTGCAGTTATTATGATTCCTGAAGCAAGTTGTCAACCCATGTGGAATGAGAACACCCCTTGAGATATGTCAGGACCATAATGGTTATCGGTTTTCCAAGGATGTCAAGTAGGTTCTGGAAAAAGTGGTATTAAAGGTATCTTGAAAATCTTGTATTGAAGTTAGTATGCATTCTGAAATGTTCTTGTGTTTTAGGAGGTAGTTGCGATTGAGTGCTTGACCTGATCTCACCATAATGAAAATTAAGTCACCTTGGATGGTTAGGTAACGATTACTTATAGATTAGTTTTAGTCTTTTTTCTACTTATTATTTGGATAGATTGAAATCGAAATATTTTTTTCTATCCGTTGGGATTAATTTTCCTTTGTTTTGCTATTTGAGTGTATTCCGATGTCTTACTTATTGTATACTAATTTTGACTAGAATCATGCCTCTGAGAAGATGTGTAAATCAGATCTAGGAGGATGATGATGCTAAACCATAGTGATAAAATCCTCTAAGGGACCCCATTTTGTATAGGTGAACAAGTATACTATCCAACATCTTGTAAAAGAACAAAATCCAGTTCCCTTTCAGGCTACTACTATTGAACCTCAGAGGGACATACTCTAGATTTGTTCTCATGAGTTAGTTTTCTAGAATCCAACAATGTTTAATATCTCAAATTATCCTCAAGAGTCTGAGGAATGGCTAAGCATGATAGAGAGTTTGGTTGGGTTCTTAGACACACCCGAAAAAATCAATGTGAAGTGTACCACCTTCTTGATGGAAGTACCGAGAAAGAGATGGTGGGACACAATTTTGATGATGAAGAAGCATTAAGTATTTGAGTGGAAAGTCATTATAGATATTTCAACAAACCATTTATATCCAAATTAAATTTTTTAGCCATTTCAATTGAGTTTTTCAGACTTCAGAATGATGACAGGATCGTGACAAAGTATGAAAATCATTTTTCTGAGCTCGTACCTTTCACATCTAAGATTGTATCAAGTATAAATTGGAAGTCTTAAAGGATCATGTTGGGACATTGTCTGTATATTTTTTCATAGGTTTTCATGATTAATCTACCTTCTTATGCTGATTTATTGGATAGTGAGCTTATGGTCGAAATGTAACTGTTTGGAAAGTTATGGTTATCAAGAGTGTCTTTCTCTCCCAATGGAAACCTGAGTTACTTCATTGTAAAGAAGAAACATGATGATAATCATTGAATTTGTTCAAATAAAGGCTGTTTTAGACCTCCTGTACTTCCTAGAAGGGGTCCTTTGGGTTTCTACCTATTTTGAAATCTAAGAAATTCAATACGAGATTGCACTAAGGCACCAAAGAACTTAAGATCCTTTGGATGCCTGAGGAACATGTAGTGATTCTTCCATATTTATTCCTCCCTATGTAGTCGAATGGGATCATCATATCCTCCTAAATCTATTGGGAAATTATATTCTTCAGATGTAAAAGGGTTCTATCCACAATCATCTGAAATGAAGCTACTTCATGTAGTGAATGAGTCTCCACAGAAAGATGATACTGGCCTATCGACCATGTGGGGAGCCATTAAAATAGCTTTGTCATTGGTGGATTCTCTATTAGATATTGGTGTATCTCATTTATTTATTTCTACTCATATTTTTAATCTTCAAAACCATCCTTTGGAGCTTTTATCTTTTTCAATTGATTTGAAAAGTATTTTGAATGTTTCACAAATGTTGAATCTTCAATAGACCAGGAATAGCTATGTGGTATTCAGTGATGCATCCAGTTTAGGTTTGGACTATGTTAATATGAGAAGTAATCGTGTCATTGCCTAGGGATATGATCATATTATGCCACATGTGAAAAATAATCTAACAAAATACCTTAAACTTGTCGTTGTAATGCACACAAATAAGATTTGGAGGAATTAAATTTATAGGGAAAGGCTTACCATGTCATCAAACCTTTATAGAATGAGTTATATCTTTTCTCAGAAATATTTGAATCTCCTTCACATGTATTGGGTAGAACACCTACAATATTTTTATTATGATATCGCCTATACCCCGAGGAAAGGGAATGTTGTCGCAGATTCTTCAATCAAGAAACTTATGACCCATGCAATGAAAGAGTATTTAAGGGAGTAGAACTTGATGGATATTTTTTCATAGTTTCATATTGTAGTTCATGAGAAACGGTCCGAGGTTTATTGGGACAATGTTCAGTGGAAATATGTAATTCTCAAAATGATTCTTTAGTATTAACATCTTGGTGATGGGTATCTGTAGAGACCCGAAGCTTGACGTACATGGACATTACATTACTTTAGAGGAATACTTAATACGTAACAAAAACAGACACACAAGGACCGTAATAGTTTAGTGTCTTTGGAAACATGGAACGTAATCTTCTAATCGTGGTGAAATATCTTCAACATCTCCCATAAAGATCATCCCTTTTTTTTCATATCTAAAACCTTTCTTTATATCCTGGGGAAAAGAAAACATAAAAAGGGTGAGCTCAAATGCTCAGTATGGGTAAGCGTGGATAAAATAAAACATACCCTATACATTTGAACTTAAAAACATGAACATAATGATTAAACATCAAAATCTTGAAAAATGACACAAAACATGGAAGTACGAAAGGCATAGATCATAAAGAAAAATTAAGAATGATAAAATATCACGGGAATAAAACATGTAATTGTGGAAACCATTAAGCACATGATATGATTTCCATAGTAGCCATGGCATTGCTGCCAAGACCATCTTAGTGGACAAAGTCACTTTCTGAATCGAGTTCACTCCTCGTTCCAGTCCTATATTACTGAACCAGTTTAACTTTCCATTCCCGCCATGTCTATCTCATGAGATATAAATCTTTACACAATGAATTGGAGGGAGATATAGGTCCCACCAGTCTCATAATGAAATCATTATTAATTGTGCCACAAAATAAACATACATCATTCATAGTAACCCAATAAATAAAATGGGGTTCATAAACATCATCCCATAATAAAATAATCCATATAAAAGAAATGGATATCATTTCATAATAAGAAAATTGAAACCATGTAAATCATAGAGACTTTATACTTGAAACATACACATATGAAATAATGTCATCTTAGATGGAAAAAGGTTTTGATAAAACACTTGAAATTAATTCTTGAGGAAAATATCCTTTCTTCTTCAAAATCAATTTCTTTTCAAAAAACGTCATGCTATTTTAAAAGAAAGAGATTTTATTGAAAATAGTCATGAAATATTTTTAGGAAGCATCATGAAAATAAGTCTTTATAAAACTGTAAAAATCTGTTCGTGCTATATAAGTTAAAAAAACATTCTTCTTGTACTTTTGTCGGAAAAATTAAAAAAGTACATCGTAGGGTAAAAAAAGAATTATTTCTTCCATACCATGGGGTAAAAGAAAAAATGGGTATAAAAGGACTTTAAACATACATGAATACACTTTTATAAAACATGAACATGGATGATAGCAGTAACCCCAGTAAATACTTAAGAATAAGTAATCTCGGATAAAAATGAGATTTGCACAATTATCCCTTACCTTAGGTCCGATTTGCTTCATAAGTGTCAGAACCTCCTTTATAATGATTTAAATAATGTCATTGAATTATTCTAGAATCATAATCATTGTTATGATATCATATATTGTTCACTTATGTCTTTATATTACCCGTTCTTTTGTAAATTCCATGTTAAAGAGCGTTTTGGGTAAAATCGTTTCATTTGTCGTCCGTGTTATGACTTGTAATTATTTATATGATTACTTAGATCATGATTACTTAATTACAGAATATAAAACATGATTTATATATAATATATATTCAGAATATATATATATATTTAATAGATCAGTAAATGGAAAGAAATTCACCGTTCTTGGAGACTGTAGGCCGTACGTACGCATGAACGCTGTTTTCATTTCCTTATTGAGTTGAATGAAATTAAGTACAAGATATAAATATATATACACATAAATCCAGTATCATTATTATTTCATATATTTCATGATTACTTATTATATATGCTTTATAATCATTCATGAATGGTTAATGTGGAGAATGAATCTCATCGCGTCGTGGAGACGGTAGTCCGTACGTACGCACGAGCGATGATATCGTTCTCATGATCATGGAATTGTATTGGAGTGTATGTATACTATTTCAGAATCAATATCACTTTACAATAATTATATATAGTTATTATGTACACCATTATACCCATCCAATTAAGGTGGTGGTGGAAAATAAATTACACCACGGCGTGGAGACGGTATTCCATACGTACACACGCGCGGTGATTTCGTTTTCCGTAGGATGGATAGATAGTGAAATAGGGTTGTTTCATACTTATAATAACATATCATTATATGAGTGATACTGATGTTATTACTTCATAATGAAACAACCGAAGAAGAAGAAGTGGAAGAATAAAAAATTTGAAAGAATCAGTAACGAACATTACCTCTTCTTTGAAGCGCCTCTTTGAGTCCTCCTCTTTGGGCACTAAAATTAGTCTTTGAAGAATACCTGGACCTCTAGGATGTTTCTAGGTAAGTGGATAATAGAATTTGGCAGGGTTTGGCCAAGCGTGAAGGCTCAAAGTGGTGTGAGGAAGAGAGGGAGGAGGTGACTTTTTATAAGGGAGGAGAGGGGCTCCTTTGGAAGAACTAAAAATATTATTTTATAAAGCCAAATTCGGTTTTAAATAGCTCCACATTGGTTTATTTCGAAGATAAGGTGGGGATGGGTCGAAATACTCTCATCCAATAGAAATTATACAAGTTTAGGTTCCTATTTTAACCTTATCATTTAGATTTAACATTAAGTTAGATAATTTTACTTTTACCGTGTCTTTTTGTGTTCTTACACTATAAGGTTAATAATCTTACTATAACAAGACAAAAGAACCCCAAGTTGTTTATTATTAACATATATTGCCCTATATAAGTCATTTGGACGAACTTTACATTTTTAGGAATAAAATAACAATTAATAATATAATATTTGTTTTAAAAACTATTTTATGTCAATTTTGACACTATTTTTTAATTGATTTTTGTGAAAATAATAACAGAATTATTAGTTCTAAATAAGTTAATTAAATCAATAATAACATGTCATATTAACCTAGAAAATTAGTTGAATTCATAAAAAGTCTTAAATTACATTTATTTGGGTATTTATAACATCAATTATGTCAATATTTCATTAATAAGATAATTACTGCATCATCATTGTGTCATAAATAAATTAAATTATTTAATGTCTAAATATTAAAAATAAAATACAATTATATATGAAATCGTCTTATCTTTCTAATGAATATTTATAGTCGAATATATCTTATGTATAACCCTATATTAAAATTGATATACTTAATAAACATTGATTTTAACTATTTTAACCCTTCTTTAAATAAATTAATAATAAAAGTCCTAATCTCATCCAAGTGGGCCTAAATGGTCATATTTTATTCCTAAGGTTGTTTTTTGTCAAATTACACTTATCCAATAGAATTAGGACATGTTTTAGGGTAATAATAATATCATTTTTACCATTAATTAACCTATTTACTTTTAACCGTGGTAAAAAAAAGTAAAAAGTTACCATCCACCAAATTTTATTTTCATCTCATTGAACCACATTTTACTTACTAACATCAACCGTGTCTCTTGGATTTTTGAAATTCCACTCACAGAAGCGGTAAAATTAAGTTTTATGAAAAATTCATTTTTTATCTATCATTTAGTGGTTTCACTATTCATCAAAAAATGAAAGTTTCCAGAAAAATACCAAAAATTAGGCCTAAGATATATTTGATATTATGAATTCAAAAATGATTTATATTTTACCAAATTCAAAAAATATCAGTTGCATTAATTAATTTAAAAATTAATTCCCATCGTCCAAACAAATAGCGTGTTCTTAAGAGATAATAACTATCAAAAGATTGACACTTGTTTATGTCTGGTTTAAATGTGAAGTTACATCCAATGACCAACATTATATTAAATTGTAAAAATATATTCTAAATATACTTTAAAACCACTCAAATTAATAATTTATCACTATTAATTATTTCGATTAAAAAGGTTGTTTGTAATTAAAATTTAGTAATTTTCACTATTCACCAGAAAATGAAAGTTATCCGAAAAGTACCAAAATTTCACCCTAAGCTAATTTTGATATTCCGAATCCAAAAATGAAGTCCATTTTGAAAAATAAAATTTACAAAATTTCAAAAAGTGGTTATTACTATTCATAACGGCTAGTTTTAATAATATTTTAATAGCATATTGTTGTTTAGTGAAACTCATTATTGTGTACTACACACGCTATCGAGGAAGGTGACGATTGCGTGTAATGCAAGGAAAGTCAAGGATGCGTGTTGTGCAAGCTCCTTTTGGTGTAGCGTACAACACAAGACATTAATGAAATTAAAAAGAATATTTTTCATAAAATCTCAGGGTGTTACATTCTACCCCCCTTAAAATGAATTTCTCCCTTGAAATTCGTCGGGGTTATAAATGGTTTACTCCTCAAAAGTTTCTTTAATAGAATCCCACATCGTAAAAAGGAATACCTAAACCAATCTTTAAAAACAAAAGTATGAAATGTAACGGTTACCCAAATAAACTAATCACTGGGTTTCCACATAGATGAAAATATGGATATGGAAGAGAAATCTAACCATCATGTTCTGATGGAGAGTGGTAGAGAATATGCCTATGGAAAAGCCAAAAATCACAAATCCATAGATTTGTGATGATCTAAGGTACCATCTGATTCATTGGATATAAGGGCACTAGGACATCATTTTTGGTTTTCAAGATCATTTCCCTAAAGTTGATGAATTAAAAGAAATACTTACATGATTTTGGTACAATCTCACTGTTGTTTGTTAATTGAACAATTTCCACTTCATCCCTTAATGAAATGAAGTTGAATTTTTTATTCGTGATGTGTTAGCAGATCATGTGATAGAATGATGGGTCATTCCATCTATCTTAAAAAAAGGTTATAAAAGTTATCAAAAATATATAAGTCCATCTATAGTGAGATTAATCATATATGGTTCCTAAAATGGACTTATACTTCATATATCATACTTCTTAATATAATGAAACTAGTTTCTACTGAAGAGGGACTTCTTGTAGGCCAGTGGTAGGTGATAAAGGCCAGTCGCACTTTGGTTGTGGGTTCAATTCCCACAGCCTTGTCCGACGTGATAGGTTGTCACCCGTCCTGCAGGTTGTCTTTTTTCTAAAACTACATTCCTATAACATCCCATAAATAATATATAAAAAAAAGTTCTATCCTTAAACAATACTAACTTATGTCCAACATAATCCATTCCAATCTTTAGGCTTATCTAAAATACTTCGGTCCAAGCTCATAGTATAAAGGAAACGATTAATTGAAATGTCATCAACCAAGCATGTGAATACCATCATTTATCCCCCATATATCTTGTTGGTCACATTCCAATCATGTGAATACCTTAATCATGTATTCTCTTGAAAAATGAATACCCATTAAACCTTAGTGAAAACATGAATGCTGTCAAAAGTTAACTCTTTCTACATACCAAAATCCAAAAATTCTATATACTCAAACCATGATATAACCTTCTCCTTATATTAGTCATGAGCTCACGAATACTATCAAACATTTAATTTTCTCCTTATCCCTTCATTATGCGCATATCATCTACATTCCAAAAATACCTGAATAACCTTTCATGGATACTGGTACCATTAATCATACACATTCAAAACTCAAGGAAAGACAACAGTGTAACAATCCTTAGATGTATCTTTATTCCATAGTACCATGAGATTACTTATACAACATTACACGTGATAAACATGTAATCATTCCACTACATTCTTAAACCATTGACTTAGCTTCAACAATTCTTTCATCTCACATATCATTTGTAGTCTCTTCATCATCATCAACATAAATACTACCCAGACGACCATACTGATTCTCTTCATGAGACTTTCCCTTAGGGCATTGGTTTTCATAATGCCCATACATTCCACATTTATAACATTTAACCATTGTTGATGTCGTAGCAATACCATTATCCTCATCCCTGGTGTTAACTAAACCTTTTCCTTTGCACTTACTGGATTTTTGTCCTTCTTTTCCACACCCAAAGCATCTTCCAGTTCCTTTGAAACATTCTCCTTGATGCCTCTTGCCACATGATTTACATAGGGGAAATTGAACTTTCTTTCCTCTATGATCATCATTAAACTCCATCTTTCTCTTATTAGCCGAGTCAGGAAACTTACCAAATTTTACTTTATTGATCATATTATGAGATTTATGATTCGGCATAATAATGATGTTTGGACTTCCAAATCCCATTTCATTTGTTTTCTCATGAATAATATCATTCCATTGTCCATCATATCCTCCATTATCGGGAATCATCTTGTTTCTAGCCATTTTCTAAAACCCAAAAAGAATAGTGTGAGTGGAAAAAATCATAATAAAGGGGGAGTAACTTCAATATCTAACATATTTGGTTTAATCTAATATCGTTACCATAGTTCTAGGACTATATCCTATACATATACTTATCCTTAGGGACATCCCTAGAGATACCTTAAAATATCTCTAGGGATCTCACTAACGTTTTCGCATCCTAGTTTCCAAAGGTTGACTAAACTTTTCCTCTGATACCAAATGTAGAGACCCGAAGCTTGACGTACATGGACATTACATTACTTTTACTGAAATACTTAATACATAACAAAAATAGACACACAAGGACTGTAATAGTTTAGTGTCTTTGGAAACTTGGAACGTAATCTTCTAATCGTGGTGAAAGATCTTCAACATCTCCCATAATGATCTTCCCTTTTTTTCTTACCTAAAACCTTTCTTTATATCATGGGGAAAAGAAAACATAAAAACGGTGAGCTCAAATGCTCAGTAAGGGTAAGCATGGATAAAATAAAACATACCATACACATTTGAACTTAAAAACATGAACATAATGTTTAAACATCAAAATCATGAGAAATGACACAAAACATGGAAGTACGTAAGGCATAGATCATAAAGAAACATTAAGAATGATAAAATAGCATGGCAATAAAACATGTAATTGTGGAAACCATTAATCACATGATATTATTTCCATAGTATCCAAGGCATTGCTGCCAAGACCATCTTAGTGTACAAAGTCCCTTTCTGAATCGAGTTCACTCCTCGTTCCAGTCCTGTATTACTGAACCGGTTTAACTTGCCGTTCCAGCCATGTATATATCATTAGATATAAATCTTTACCCAATTAATTAGAGGAAGGTATAGGTCCCACCCATCTCATAATGAAATCATTCTTACTTGTGCCACAAAATAAACATACATCATTCATAGTAACCCAATAAATAAAATGGGCTTCATAAACATCACCCCATAATCACATAATCCATATAAAAGAAATTGATATCATTTCATAATAAGAAAAGTGAAACCATGTAAATCATAGAGACTTTCTACTTGAAACATACACATATGAAATAATGTCATCTTATATGGAAAAAGGTTTCGATAACACACTTGAAATGAATTATTCAGGAAAATATCCTTTCTTCTTCAAAATCAATTTCTTTTCACAAAACATAATGCTATTTTAAAGGAAACAGATTTTGTTGAAAATAGTCATGAAATATTTTAATGAAGCATCATGAAAATAAGTCTTTATAAAATTGTAAAAATCTGTTCGTGCCGTATAAGTTAAAAACACATTCTTCTTATACTTTTGTCAGAAAAATTAAAAAAGTACCTCGTAGGGTAAACAAAATAATGATTCCTTCCATACCATGGGGTAAAAGTCAAAATGGGTATAAAAGGAATTTAAACATACATGAATACACTTTTATAAAACATGGACATGGATGATATTAGTAACCCCAGTAAATACTTACAAATAAGTAATCTCGGATAAAAATGAGATTTGCACAATTATCCCTTACCTTAGGTCCGATTTGCTTCATAAGTGTCCGAACCTCATGTATAATGATTTAAATAATGTAATTGACTTATTCCAGAATCATACTCATTGTTATGATACCATATATGGTTCACTTATGACTTTATATTACCCGTTCTTTTGTAAATTCCATGTTAAAGAGCATTTTGGTTAAAATCGTTTCATTTGTCGTCCGTGTTTTGACTTGTAATAATTCATATGATTAATTAGATCATGATTACTTAATTCCAGAATATAAAACATGATTTATATAAAATATATATTCAGAATATATATATATAATAGATCAGTAAATGGAAATAAATACACCATTCTTGGAGACGGTAGGTCGTACGTACGCATGAACGCTGTTTTCGTTTCCTTATTGAGTTCAATGGAATTAAGTAGACGACATACATATATATACACATAAATATAGTATCATTATTATGTCATATATTTCATGATTACTTATTATATATACTTTATAATCATTCATGAATGGTTAATGTGCAGAATGAATCTCATCGCGCCGTGAAGAAGGTAGTCCGTACGTATGCACGAGCGATGATATCCTTCTCATGATCGTGGAATTGTATTGGAGTGTATGTATACTATTTCAGAATCAATATTACTTTAAAATAATCATATATAGTTATTATTTACACCATTATACCCATCCAAGTAAGGTGGTGGTGGAAAATAGATTACACCACGGCGTAGAGACGGTATTCCGTACGTACGCACACGCGGTGATTTCGTTTCCCGTAGGATGGATAGATGGGGAAAGAGGGTTGTTTCATACTTATAATAACATATCAGTATATGAGTGATACTGATTTTATTACTTCATAATGAAAAAACCTAAGAAGAAGAAGTGGAAGAAGAAATAAAGGTGAAAGAATCGGTAACGGACATTACCTCTTCTTTGAAGCGCCTCTTTGAGTCCTCCTCTTAGGGAACTAAAATTGGTCTTTTAATAAGACCAGGACCTCTAGGATGTTTCTAGGGAAGTGTAGAAGAGAAATTGGTAGGGGTTTGCCGAGCATGAAGGCTCAATGTGGTGTGAGGAAGAGAGGGAGGAGGTGCCCTTTTATAAGGGAGGAGAGGGGCACCTTTGGAATAACTAAAAATATTATTTTATAAAGCCAAATTCGATTTTAAATAGCTCAAAACTGATTTATTTCGAAGATAAGGTGGGTATGGGTCGGAATACTCTCATCCAATAGAATTTGAACAGGTTCAGATTCCTATTTTAACCATATCATTTAGATTTATCATTAAGTTAGATAATTTTACTTTTACCGTGTCTTTTTGTGTTCTTACACTATAAGTTTAATAAACTTACTATAACAAGCCAAACGAACCCCAAGTTGTTTATTATTAACATATATATCCTTATCTAAGTCATTTTTCCGAGCCTTATATTTTTAGGAATAAAATAACAATTAATATTATAATATTTGTTTTAAAAACTATTTTATGTCAATTTTGACACTATTTTGTAATTGATTTTTGTGAAAATAAAAACAGAATTATTAGTTCGAAAAAAGTTAATGAAATCAATAATAACATGTCATATTAACTTATAAAATTAGTTTAATTCATAAAAAGTCTTAAATTAAATTTATTTGGGTATTTATAAAATCAATTATGTCAATATTTCATTAATAAGATAATTACTGCATCATCTTGTGTCATAAATAAATTAAATTATATAATGTCTAAAAATTACAAATAAAATTCTATTATGTAGGAAATCGTTTTATCTTTCTACGGAATATTTATAGTCGAATTTATATTATGTATAACCCTATATTAAAAATGATATACTTATTAAACTTTGATTTTAACTATTTTAACCCTTCTTTAAATAAATTAATAATAAATGTCCTAATCTAATCCAAGTGGGCCTAAATGGTCATATGTTATTCCTAAGGTTGTTTTTGGTCTAATTTCACTTATTCAAAAGAATTAGGACATCTTTTAGGGTAATAATAATATCATTTTTACCCTTAATTACCCTATTTAATTTTAACCGTGGTAAAAAAATGTAAAAAGTAACTATTCACCAAAAATTATTTTCATCTCATTGAACCACATTTTACTTACTGACATCAACCGTGTCTCTCGGATTTTTGAAATTCCACTCACAGAAGCGGTAAAATTATGTTTTTATGAAAAATTCATTTTTTTATCTATCATTTAGTGATTTCACTATTCATCAAAAAATGAAAGTTTCCAGAAAAATACCAAAAATTAGGCCTAAGCTATATTTGATATTATGAATTCAAAAATGATATCTATTTTACCAAATTCAAAAAATATCAGTTGCATTAATTAATTTAAAAATTAATTCCGGTCATCAAAACAAAAAGCGTGTTCGTGAGAGATAATACCTATCAAAAGATTGGCACTTGTTTATGACTGGTTTAAATGTGAAATTACATCCAATGACAAATATTGTATTAAATTGTAAAAATATATTCGTAATATACTTTAAAACCACTCAAATTAATAATTTATCAATATTAATTATTTCGACTAAAAAGGTTATTTTTAATTAAAATTTAGTAATTTTCACTATTCATCAGAAAATGAAATTTATCCGAAAAGTACCAAAATTTCACCCTAAGCTAAGTTGATATTCTGAATCCAAAAATGAAGTCCATTTTGAAAAATAAAATTTACAAAATTTCAAAAAGTGGTTATTACTATTCATAACGGCTAGTTTTAATAATATTTTAATAGCATATTGTTGTTTAGTGAAACTCGTTATTGCGTACTACACGCGCTATCGAGGAAGTTCGCGGTTGTGTGTAATGCAAGGCAAGTCAAGGATGCATGTTGTGCAAGCTCCTTTTGGTGTAGCGTACAACACAAGACATCAATGAAATTAAAAAGAATATTTTTCATAAAATCTCAGGGTGTTACACTATCGTAGAATAAGAGACAGTCTCTATGTTTGGGAGATAGTTTCCCTGTTGTCATTCTAAAATGTGGGCATACTATGGTAGTAAAATTGTTTTGTTGTAGCATCATTAGTAGAGAAGAATATGATGGGGGGGGGTTGTCTTATTTCCAAGTGGGTAGTGCACCCAGGATCCAAAAATATGTTCCTTTACATGCGGTGGTGGTTTTAGTAGCCATGTATGAGATGAAGCATTACCACATTTATTTATTCTTGTTATACATGCCAACATGTTATTCCCATTCACTAGAAACCTTTGGGTTTTATTTATCCACTTCCAGTACCTACTTGGAAGGGGGATGAAATGTCATTGGAATTTTTGATCCGGTTTTAATGTACCCAGTTGAAGAAGAATTAAATATGGGTTGTGATCAATAGGCTGATGAAATGGGCTCAGTTTATACCCATTCACGATACAACCAATGTTGATTAGTTGGTAAATATCTATGTGAATGATTTTTTTATTTATACAGAGTTTATTACATTATTTTTTTCTGATAGGGGTCATTGATTCAGTTATTGTTTTGGTAGATTCTTTATGGAGGCACTGAGATCCCATGCCCATTTTAGTGCAGCATAGAATTCATAGTAGAATGGAAAAACAGAAAGATCTATACGTATTCTTGAAGATATACTTCGTGCTTCATTTCTCAAATTTGGTTGATCTTTAGATTATCACGTGGGGATGGATGAGTTTTCTTATTAAAAATAGTTACTAGTTCATGATCCTAATTTATCCTTATGAGGCTTTATATGATTGGACCTGTAAATCTCCATTGTGCTGGTCAGAGACTATAGAATGTTCCTTGGTTGGACCAATAATGGTCAAAGATATGTCAGTGAAGAGTTAGTTTATTTTTCATAATATATTAATGTAATAGTTTCGATAATGCTTATTTATATTATATCCATAAACCCTGGGAATTCTCAGTTAGTGACCAAGAATTATGGAATGTTTCCACATAGTTGAGTCATCAACCGATTTAGAGGCTAGGGAAGATTTCCCCTTGTTTTTTTGAACATTTTGAGGTTGTTGATCATGTGGGAAAAGATTCACATATTTTATCAATTCCACCCCAGCTGACGTCAATACATAACGTGTTTCAAGTATCTCAACTCTGAAAATATATATCTTATCCGTCTCATGTTTTGAGATGAAGTGATCTTGAATTTGAACGTGATTTATCCCGAAGTAAAAAACTAGTCAGGATAGTTGGTTTTGAAACCAAGGTACTTTGTGGGAGGATGATACCTTTGGTTTGAGAACTATAAAAGTACCATTCGGAAAATCCTGAGACATTGTAGAGGGAGGCATTGATTAGAGAGGAACGACCTCATATTTTTTTCATGGTATCTTCTTCATTGGATTTCTAGGGAAGGAATGTTTCTTTGGTGGGGAGGTTATAACATCCTGTTACTATTATTAGGTATTCTCAATCCCATTGTTTTATTAATAATTGGTTGGGTTTTGTTTGGGGTTCCTTCAGGTTAAAATTTTTAAGTGTTTTGGAAATTCTGGGGTAGTTCACAGTTAGCGCACAATTTTACCAAATCATGCGCCCTATCATAAAAAACCAGGAAACCAAAGGATGCGGGTTTTTTAACTGTTGGGGAAATGATAGATGGGCTATGTGCCTTCTTATTAGATACAATGAATCCCATTTATAACCATTTCATAGATTTCACATGGTTTGCCTATACTGTGTGCATCATCCTAAGAAACCGTGCGTATGTGCTTTTAAGTGATATTAAAAAAAATTGGAACCCTAATTTCAATCTTCTATGGACCTCTTTAAAGAAAAACTAATTTCTCTCTTCCATAGAGATCCCAAGGAGGATTCTTGGCTCCTAAGATCCTTCAAGAATGTAATCTAATTCTAGAGGAATGCCCATTCAACATTCCCATGGTTAGTTTCCTCCTTCCGATCTAGTTATCCAGCAGAGTCTATTCTTCCTTATAGGTTTTTGTGGATTCCCATAATGATTTATGGACATTATATGCTTAGTTGTTTCATCCTAAATCTATATTTTATTTTGGTTTCATAGATACCATGATCATCATTCTTCGATGATGAATCCCAGAACGATTTTGGTGATTCGAGATCCATTGATCCTCAGGATGGTTGTTCCATTACGATGCCCAAATTATCGTAACCAAAAATTTATATTTCGAATTAAATTGTTGATTTAAAGTAAATTTCTTTAATTTAGTAAAATATATTTCATTTTTTTATTAAAATACTAATTTTATTGAATTGGGGTCGTTGAAAAAAAGGTTTGGGCATGAAATTGGAAAACCCCCAATTCTATTGAGTTGGGGATTGTTTATGGATTTTATGAAATTTAAATTGTGTAATTTAAAATATGGTTTTGATGGAAATTCATTCAATTAAATTTTTATATTTAATTATCAAAATAATTTTAATGGAAAATTGTGAAATACCCCAATTCCATTGAATTGGTAGTTTTGTTATGAAATTGAAGGAATTTGTTTGAAAATTAAATTTTTGATTTTAATTTGTGAAATTAGATTATAAAATTTTATGAGTTGGTTTCAAAGCCATATCTTCTAAAAAAATGGGTTAAAAATGGGTTTATGGAAACATTAGGGTTTCATTTGTGTGAAAAGGAATGTTTTTGAGTAAAAACCCATTATGGGTTTTAAATAGAAAATTGTAATATTTGAAATAAAGAATGATATTAATTTTATTTTATGTAGTCTTGAAATAAATTTCCCACCTTTGTTTTGAACTAGTGAACATGCAATCCTTAGGTAGTTAGTGAGTTTCTTTGGGAATAAAATTTTGATCTGTATTGTTGTAAAACCGTATATCAACACACCCTATTCCACAAGCGATGGTGATGAGTACCCTTTACCTTAGTGCTAAAGGGGAGTATATACGGAAAAACTTTTTATTGGATTTTTAAATTAAAAACTTTTTGGTTGAGTGAGAACCATACAAGAAACGAGAAAAATCAAAGCGGAAGTGAGAACAAAGACCACCCCCCTAAGGATCCATAAGAGGGTCACTCACAAAACCCTATTTAAGAATAGTCCTACCAAAAAGCAAAACTAAAAAACATTATTCCCCACAAAATCAAAACAAAAACCTATGAAAAAAATATGTGTGACCATACCATAGTGTGTTACAACAGTAATCAAGAAGCATGATCTGGAACATAACCATGAATCCTGAAAATTTGTCTCGAGTAGTTAATTTGTCGCACAAGACTCGAGACTGCCACCACTAGTGATGACCACACCACCGATAATCATGGAACCACCAAGGCACAACAAGAAATAAAAAAACCAAATATAAAACGATGGGGAGAATAGGCATGAAGAAAGAACAACCTGCACTTGGAGAGCCTTTGATAGATGCATCTCCGAACAAGCTCTAAAAAAATTCCAACAGAGACCCTACCACAAACAGGCACATAGTAAACATGAATTCCATATCCAAGGATATCAACATGGTCCAAGAGTCCATGGGATAAATTAAACCTGACCAGGATGGGGTCATTCAAAACAGATCAATGTAAAATGGAAGAAAAATTCCATGGTGAACCTGATCCATATAAAGGAAAGGAATGATAAAAAAGAGAAGTAACCCTCAAAGACTATTGATAGAAGAGACATTCTTTAAATGCAGAACCAAGGTATGAACATCCAATAATCCAGAAAGACTAGCTTGAAGGATCGAGAGGATAAACAAAAATGGGGAATCTCTGGCCTCGAACGGTACTGAGGTCGCCATCTGTGACTACATAATAAATTGAGAGGAAGACAATGGCCCTTCCACTAATTGAATCCAATGGTCCCAACCAATTGATAACCTGAAGGTGGTCACTTAGTGGATGTTAGATCCCTTCCACCAAGAGATTTATGTGATGGATCGTAAACATGGAGTCCAGGAGGAGGAACCAATATGAGGAATCCGAGAGTAGTAATGAGATCGAATGCAACCAAGATTAAGAAAAGATGGAGGAGATATGAGGAAGGGATAAGGTGGTGTAGAGAAATCCTAAATAGAGGGGAGATACTGTGCTCGACGCCCCTTTTGGGCCCATTTTCAAAAGGGTTCCATATATATATTTTTTGTTTCTTTTTGTTGGGTGCATATAGCTTGGATATATCATACCTATTTAGAATATGACCGTTTTTCTATCTTGTTTATCTTTAAAATGTATATATATATACCATTATTGTAAATTAATATGCATGCCTTATAAATTTATATAAAATAATTTAAATAAAAGTATTTATTTATGTAATTTTTGAAATGTTCCATTTGTGTAATGTGTGATTTTTTAACCGTAATTACATCATTGGAAGTGTATTTATATCATTTATATAGTGAATAATGAATTTAAAAAGTGTTTCCATCCTTGGAATTTTAAAGCATGAGTTTTTAATATGATTTTAAAATTACAAAAATATTTTTTTTGAAATTGAATGAACATTCATAGATAATTTGATATTGGAATATTATTATGGAATTTTTGGTGAAATCCAATTGGGATTTGGCTCACACCCTACCAGTGACTTTGGGTGTTCATATATTTCTCCATCTAGGTTTGAGCAAGGGAAAATGATCTCTGTGAAGTTAGTCTAACTATTGACCCTTGGAATTGGTGGGTCATTCCGCTTAGGGATTTGGTTATTTTCCCTTTTTGGTGAGTTGGTTGCAATAATTGTTCTTACTTATTCCTATTTGAATTCTAGTACATTAATCCCTATTGATTTTCTCTAGATATGAGTATTATCTTGTTTCTCTTACATCAATAATGTTTTGGAAGAACCACTCCCACTTTCAGTTTGTATGAGGCTAGTTTTTTGTCACAGACCCATGGGGATCATGAATTGACTTTGACCTATGCCATGATAGGACCAGTTATTTGGTTACCAGGGTAACTGGTTTGGTTCGTGACAATGACCATCCCATAGAAAATGTTATTATTGAATTAAAATATAGAATGTATTGTAGAATGTTGGTCTTAAATGTGGATTCACCTCAATATTTTCACTCTCAATGTGATTTTTAATCGCATGATGATATTATTAATGATGAGAATTGGATAACTTTTATACAATAGTATTTGAAACAATTTCAAAGGAAAAACATTTGTACTCTCATGGAACGACTGAATAATCATTTAATTATTGGAACAAAGTTATTTTTTCCAAAAATACCGAGGAAGAAGGAAATATAATTCACAAAGATTTTAGAGTTATTTCAAATATCCATAATAATGAAGAAGACGAATATTATGGTGAAACCAACACAAATTTTTGAAGACTTGAATATACAAGAATATTTTTGAAATTCATTGCTCATTTTAATTTTAAACTTTTTAAATACATATCAAATATAATATTCAAAATGGTTTATCTGTCATTTTTTTCCTGGATCAACCACCATTTTTTAGAATTATTTTTTTTAAATATTTTTTTTCAAGTTAATAAAATCTATTTATGGGTTAAAATAAGACCATATTTCTTAGTATGTGAGGTTTTATAAATTAAAATTTTCAAATTATTTAAAAATTTAATGATAATATATTTCTCATTTTTTAAAAATATTTTCAATTGATTTTCTAAATATTCATATTTATATTGATTATGATATTTTAGGATCAACTAATGATGTACTTTTTAATGAATTTTTCAGTTCAATGAATAATAAGTGTGACAGAATTTCCATAAGAGAACTAAAAACCTTCACTTTATTTCAAATTTATTAAAATTAAGAATAAACTATTCCAAACTATAGTAATTATACATTACCATATTATTACCCACCCAAAAAGTACGTTTTATGTATGAATTTTTGCTTGTTTTCATTTGAATCCAAAATAATAATATTTTAAAGCACCCAAATTTTTATCGATATTTGAAATGAACTAAAAACCATGTATTAATTTTTCTTAAAGAAAGTTACTTTGAAAATTATTAATTATCATTCTAATTTCATAGGGTGCTAAATATATTGTAAAGGTACATGTGTATCTTTCTACCTATTAGGAAAATCCATAAACTCATAGAGTGGTAAGAAGAAAAAATATGTTTCTCTTTCTACAACCAATGAAATATATATAGTTTTTGGGAGTTAGTTCACTCAAATAATATGGATGAAACACATTCTATTAGTTTTTGGGATAACATATTATCTTGTCCTTATAAGGTTTAAAAATAATAGTGAATTTTATATCTTTATAAACCAAATACAATGCACTCTCACAAATCTCACTGATTTGAGAAAAAACATTATTTACAACAACGTTCAAAAAGGTGATCTTGATCTTGAATTTCATTTAAAAAACCCTCAAATTAATAATATAATATCTACAACCATTAATATTGATGAATTTAAATTTATCAAAGGTTATTTGGGTATTATTATCTTTTGAAACATAAATCTTATGTTTTTAAGTGTAAAACAATTCAATTTATTTATTAATTTGAAACTTATTTTCAAAATATTTTATTTTAAAAAACTGTTCTAAAACATTTGAATTTTTTTATATAGATAAGTGAGTGTAATAAACTAAGGAAAAAATTCTAGTATTGATACAAATATGTGAATGTTGTTCTATATCTTATGCAGTATGATCCTGTTACCTCAAAATGTTTTGGTTGAATTTTTAATCTGATCTACACGCTAAGAAAGAGTAGTGGGCCTTTAATTCACACCTTATTTAAAAATCCTAGTGAATTCTATATGGTTTTTTAACAAAATCTATGAAAAATGTAAATCATGTAAGGAATTTTAATTTTTAAATTCTTTATTTCATTTTCCAGCTTTGTTATTTGAATCCTCATATTTATAATGCATTATTTTTGGAGGAGCTAAACTTTTTAATACAGAAAGGATTCCAGAAGAGTCACATCTTTTTTAAATTATTTTTAATAATTTTTTTTATTGATATATTTTTTGAAATGTTTTTAATTTTTTTGTCCTTTAGTTTTTATTTTTAAATAAAAAAATATATTTCTCTATTCTTGAGATTTGTTGGAAATATCCCTTTCTAAATTTTTAAGAATCTATTGTCATCTATCACAAATGATTGTAATTGATTAGAAAATATGTTTTATCTTTAATTTATTTTATTTAATCTAACCACTTTCCTGAATCCTTTTTGATAATCTCATAGTGGGGTTAGTTTTTTGTCAAGATGGGGAGGCTTCTTTTGTTGTTTTTTAAGGGGGATTTTTTTCCCTATCTCTGGGGGATAAAAATATTTTTAATTATTATATTTCTATGTTTATTATAATATTGTTTTATTCAACTATTATTCAAGATTTTGTGATCATTAAAAGGGGAATTTTTATGAATCATTAGTTTTAATGACCAAAAACCCCACTTAAAAAGTCAAATGATTTCATTTATGTGATTGGTAGTAAAAATCATGATGAAATACTATTAGACTAATTAAATAATAATTTTTGAAGTCTAATTATAATTTTTATACTCATAATGTAATTTTATAGGTCCAATGTAAGGCCTTTGAGCTTCACATATTAAATACAACGAAACAGTCTGCACCACATCACAGAAACACATGGAATACAAATTAAGACACAATGAAAAGGGCCATGTTGTAGTGTAGCTCAGTCCAACATACTCTATGTTATTTATGGTTAAATTTATGAAAGTAAAAATTTAGTTTAACATCATATCCTATTAAACAAGGAAAATAAATTACACCAGGTAAAGTTTTACACCGCAAATGTTCTTCGAAGGAGTCTTCCATGTTGTAGCTTATCGACTATGTTTCAACTAATTCAAAAAATGGTATAACCTCAAAAATGATTATATAAAACTCCATGAGATAAATATAATAACTAAAACACAAATACAACCTCTAATTTTTATATATTACTAATTCATCAAAAGATGATATGTTCCTAAAATTTAGAAGGATCATTATTAATTTTTAATGTTTTGGATCTGCCCATTAAATCGTAAGCTCAGCACAAAACATTATCATAACTCATGAAGTCTATATATATATACGTTCATTGGATTGGAAACATATAAATCATACATTATCAAAATTATTAAATAAAAATAGGCATCAATCACCAAATTTCACTCAAGTTCTCTCTGTTCTATGTTTTCCCTCTTTCTCTCAAAGTGTGTGATGTTATTGTATAATATTCTCACTTCACTTTCAATATCACCCTCTCTTAAAAATTATTATTTTGATATAATCATGACCAATCTAAAATTTTACTACTTTTAGTAATACAATATTATTCCTCTTTATTCTATTATCACTTCTCCCAACCTTTTATTTGCGGGACTTGAGTTTTATTACCATAACCACTAAAAGTAGAGGGTATTTTTCTCTTTCTGTTTTCTAGTTATCTTCATTAAAAATATATAGTCCATTGTAATTATTTTTTCCTATATAACTTAAAAATAAAGGTAGTTTTTGGATATTGGATATAATTAATTACAAGGTACTAATAAATTAAATCCTCAAGCAAATGGGGTGGTAGATTTTGGGGATATTCTTGATGTTTTTATAAAATTACTTACCAAATCAAGTTCCATATTTTTTTATTTTATTTATTAATTAAATTTTAAATTATTTTATCCATTAATACAGTTAATCAGTTATTTTTTATATTTCCATTTCTTTTATACTTCTACAATAAAAAACATATATAATTATATTATCATGCTTTAAACATTGTCTTATTTATTTCATCTAATATTAGGTTAAATATTTATAATGTTTTAATTATCTTTAATAATTCAAATAATATGTTTTTAATCATCATTTATTTACTAACTATGATATAAAAATACCAATTCACCCCTCTTTCAATTTTACAATACTCTAACCTATAGAACGAACCTATTACCTTTCATATATTCTTTTCCCTTTTCCATATTTTAGAAAGGAAATGACCTGAAATATTTAATATATTATTATTATTAAAATAAAGATGGAAAACATAACCCCTTGAAAAATTATTTCACTTTCATTATTCCACTTTCACACATCTATTTATGGATATAATAATTGATATTCTTACTTGGATTTGGATGCTCAACAATTTCCTAATCGGTCTCAACTAAACAAGTACCTTCTTATATATCATAACTAGGGAATCTCACCACCAAATTTATTCTTTATTCCAAGTTCATGTTTTTACTTTTAAGGTTTTGTTAGAAAAAACATCAGATCAACTCTTTCTGAAAGACATAGAGTGAAATATTGGAATAATTCACAATCAGTGGATTCTCTGTTTATATTTTTCTATCTTTTCATGCAGACTATACACCATAATGATTTTATATATATATATATATATTATTCTATTCCATTATAATTTTTTTTAATATTCAAATCATGGTAATTGATATACCCTTCATTGATTCTATTTACTATTATAAAAATAGTAAATATATTTTCTATCTTAATATGACTTTTTCTCATGTGAGTATCTTCCTTTTATGTTATAAGACTGGAGTATATCTATATGGATTCTTTACCCTTACATGGATTACACAAATTTCAATTCCTTTCCATATGACATAGGTTAGAAAATAAAATAAAATATATATCATTATAATCATACATCATTTATCCTCTCTGTGATTTAGATGATGGAATTAATGGAGTTCTTATCACATATTTCGGCCTGTTTGCATTGAAACACCTAATAATGATGTGTCCAATTACTCCATAATAGTATCAATTTTTTTTTCATTTTTTTTGAACCACTCTTCAATATTTTCAATAGAACAATGATTTTATTATAGATTTCACATATATAATTCTCATGGTTCAATCAAATTTTTGGGTAGCCTTTATAGGGATCTTGATCATTTATTTTGAGGTGTCAATCATCTCCTAAAGACCTCTTATATTTTCCCCTTTTTTGTTCTGGTTTTGAAGATAGTATTTTCAAAATTTAAGCATAATCCATTTTGGTTTTTCTTCTACATGTTTTGCATTGAGCATAATGTTTCTTTACTTCAACTGTTTATAAATGGCCATTAATTTCAATATACCTTTGAATGATCTTCAATCATATCTCTTTGATTCTTCATCTCTGTGCCCATTATGTATATACTAATATTAATATCCATTTCCCACCATTTAAATCTATTGTTTTATAAGTAAAAATATTCAATTATTATGTTGTACACTCCCAGCTTGATATTGTATTGATCATCATTGTCATTTTATATGTATTCCTTTTAATAGAGTCTTGATGTTGTTTCCTCTCCATCACCAGAATTAGATCTAATTTTCCTCTCTACGTGAAATTATGAAATTTTACATCCATTATAAACATAATAGTTTGAATTATAAATAATATTTATCTCAAATTGTACCCATGAAAGTGAACACAAATTTGAGGATAAATTACACTTGATATTCTTTTTTCCCCATTGACTGAAATAAGTATTCTTATATATTTTATTATTTTATAAAATATCCTCCATCTTTATCATTATATCTTCATAGAATCTAAAATAACTAATATTGATGTTTATTTCATCTTCAAGATTCTCCATTAATTTATCCTTAATCAAAGAACCAATTAAAATATTTCTTTGATCAATATTGAAGATAACTCCATGTGATATTAATATATTAATTATATTTTAAACCACATATAGAAGAAATCCAAAAGAATATTCCATGAAACTAATGAAATCCTATAGAAATGTTTTGAAATTAATTTAATAAATCATAGGATATTTCACTATGGATTTCATTTCCCTTAAAAAATCATCAATTCAAGTTAGAGAAATAATTAAACCATGAAAAAAATTACTTATTACTCTGATACGAATTGTTGGTCTCTTAATTGTGGCTTAGTGTGTGATCATGCTTGGGTGGGGTAGGGAGAGTTGAATTAGAGTATTTATGGTTCTTAAATAATTAATAAACACACTCTATTTATGTATCACTTTCCCTAAAGGACCATGACCTCTCAACCTTATGGGAAATTTATTTTTATCATTTACAAAATATATTTTTAGTTTCATGATATGTTTTTATGTGTATGAATAAGGTAAATAAAGACATGATAATTTACTTGGTTTAGCCTCACTGTTCTATTTACAGTAGGATCCAAAAAAAATTTCCCATTAACAAAAATCCTCTATCCACAAATAATAATGTTAGGGTTTGGACATGGTCACTCCTTTTACTTACTCACTACGCAACTATGTTTTAGGATGACTCACTATCAAAGAAGGCTCATTTATCTCAGTTTTTCAAAACTCCCTTTTCTTATCCCTGCTATCTTCCTCCACCTTTTTATAATACTCTATGGTGGGACCACCCCATAGTTCATGGATATGTATCTTCATTAAAAACGTCATTAAGTGCATCTTTAAACAAGGATAAATGCTCGATTGGAGCCTCTTTGGGATGATCCTTCACTTGTCATGAATTCAAACTTATAAGGAACTACTTCTCACCTTTCAGATCATGTTAGGAATAAACTTCACTTTGTTATAGACTGAACAATTATAAATAATCATGTAATTCAGATCTTAATGAATAGAACACGTGCCTTCTTATTTCTAACCCCTCACCTAGAATCATACTTATTATTATCTATTGGTTTTTTCATTTGCTGTTTGATGCCTTCATTTTTTTCTATATTTCTATGCATAATCCTCCATAAAAAATAGGATGATTTTGTGCCAATTAAAATCACCTCACGTTGTCACATTATTGATCCATTTAATTTTCCCATAAACACCACCATTATTTTGCTCAATCTTCCTGAATTTCATATCTCTAAACTAGAGGCATAATCAATGTACCTATACAACTATTATAAATATCCTATTTGAAGTGTATATTTAAATTAGATTTAAATACCCATTAATAAATACTTTAAACCACTAAAACTATGATTTAAAACTTCTAAATTCATGGGATATAATTATGTCCCGTGATTATTGAATCATTAAAGAATGAGAATGTTCTTTATGAGAGTAAAAACATCCTGATTTTTTGAAAAATCTAGAAAATCCCAAAACTCAATATTTTTTTTTGATAACAATGGAATGTTCCATTAAACATAAACCCCCATTATTTCCAAAATTCCATCAACCATGACCTATTCACCATAAGCATGGTCATTCCACTCCTAGAACATTTGGCCACAAATATGCTAGACCAGACTATGTCCTCCACCATGACTATAATAGACTTACCAATTTCACATATGTTAACTAGAATTCCATTAAAGGGACCACTATGGAGCAATCTATTTCCATTTTCCATTTTGGGAAATTCATTCTCAATATACCATGTTCTATGGGTGTGCCCACACCGTACATATTCATCACCTTCACTCGGAAACTTGATTACTACAACCACTCCAGGTCATTTTGGACCATTTATATAGAAACAACCCATGAACTATGGATGTGGCCATTCTAGAAACACCTTTACACATATCACAATAACATTCACATCCCCAACCTTCTTGTGTTTGGAATTTATATAAAATTACACCCATGGATATGAGTGTGGACTTCCTACCTGGGATGGGTTTTACTATTTTATAATTCAAGTCATGGTGCATCACTTCAATTTACCTCTGGAATCCATCCTCTTGACAAATAATTACATTTTCAACAAATCCTACATGAATATAAATTAATCATGGTATAAAAAATATTACGTGTCATTACTACTTGGATCATTCAATCTCTTAATCATCGTTGTATCACTTTTTTCACCACAAACATGCATTTTTAAGAATTCAGTTGTGAAAATATATACATTTATTCATTAATATTTGAACAAAGATGTTATTATAATACTTTTCAATCATTCTATATTTCTAAGATTTAATCATTTTTTTAAAATAAATCAAACAAAATACTTGAGGATGGATAATAACTTTTTCAGGAGGGTCAATTCTCTGAGGTATGAAATTCATCAGGCTTGTGTGATCAAGAAAGATGGAATGGATTTTTGTGGGGATAAATAATATCGTGTATGGCCATGCATGTGTTGTTTTAGTGATTTTTTTGGCCTAGTTTTGGGAAATTCTTCCGATTTGGGAGAATTATCCTTATGGATAATACATGTTAAAGATAAAAACTCCATTCATTAATTGGGAATAAGTAATCTGTGTAGGAAATGGGTGATTCAAAAGGAGACTTATCATTGATGAGAAGTATAATAGTGTTTAATGACCCATTTCATTACAGGTTGGTGAGAGACCTCAAAATTTTTATTTTTTCTACAGAAGTAAAGGAGATTTTTTAAAATTAGGATTTAGATTAGAATTTTGAGATATGGAACATCTATAGGATGTTTTTTTGGATGTGTTAGAAGGATATGGATGTGTCTTGAGTGATTAGATGAATTTTGAATCATGGTCAGTGTGTCCCCACTATAAAATTCATCTACAGGTGATAAATGTGTCCAAAACCATAGGGAATTGCAATGTCACTTCCACAAAACTAGGTTTCCACAGTGCCATCCTTAAACAGCTCTAAAAAAGCACAAATAAAGGGGGTGTCTTTATCAATTCTAAAAAAGTGCAGATAAACAGTCACCTTTAACAGCGCAACAAAAATCTATTAAAGGTGACCCTATATTAACATTTTTTAGCACTATTAAATGGGCCCCTTTATCAGCATTTTATAGTTTCACTGATATTGGGGGGGGGGGGGCTTTATCATCACTTTTTCCCTAGTTCTAATAAAGGTAATATTTTAAAAAAATTATATTTTATAAAAAAATATATATTGATATATAAATATATACTTATATTTATATTGATATAAATATAATATATATTTTTTAAATATGTCTTAGATAAGTATAAATAATCATTTCCTCTTAATATAACAATTTGTAGTGAAAATGGCTTATAAAATATATTCAAAAAATTATTAATTAATAATTTTATAATTTTCCTCTACTAATAATCATTTAATATTAATTTTAAGACTCAAAAATTCAAAAAATATTTATAAAAGATCGAAAATAGGTTGAAAATGTAACTAAAACATCAAATGACCATAACTTTTGATCTTGGTGTTCATTTTAGATCTACAATATATCAAATTGAATCTTGCAACGAGCTCCACACTCTAATGATAAAATGGATCCTTTTCTCAGATTTTCGGATGCCATAAAAGGTCCATAAGGCCTCTAAAATGGAGTTTTTAGTATTGATACCCAATTTTTATAACATTCAATGGAATTTCAGCCACGTTTCAGGAGGTATTTTTGACATTTTTTATAGGGTAATTAATTTATTCTTATGTGTTACATTTATATTGAATTTATGGATTGTAAATTTTATCGTTTTTTTCAATTTAATGTTATTTATAATCAATTATATTAAAATATATACTTATTTTTATACATATTCACCCAGAAAAATTTAATTTAAAAATAAATAAAAAACATATTTACAAATAAAGTATATTTCTCAATATTTAAGGCTTATCTAAATAAAATAAAAAAATCCATTTTATTTAAAATAAAAATATATTAATATTCATATCCCTATATGATGTGTGTTTGTGTGTGTATATATATTTCTGTGCATCTATATTGACAAACTGATATGTATTATCTATATATTCCAAACATATTTATGTACATATTAATATATTATATTTGTAAATATATATAGAAATGTATAATTATACTTACAAATACAGATATAATATATTTGTGCGGATGTTGTATAAATGTATTTATTTATTTATAAACATACACAGAAAATCATATTTTATAAATTTATTTAAAACTAATATTATAATTATATATTAATATACAAATAAAGATATTAATATATAAAATTAACTATAAATATAAGTTAATATAAAGATATATATATATATATTAATATAACTATATAACTATATATATTAATATAACTAAATATATATATATTAATATATATGTTAATATAAATATATTTTAATATAAGAGTAAATATAAATATGTATATAAATAAATAAATAGATATATTAATAAATGAAGAGAAAAGAAATATGGTGGAGTGGTAAAGGCTTAGGTGCGCAAATAGTAAGTCCAAAGTTCGAATCCAAGGGGAGGATGGTCGCACAGATGGGTGGAATAAAGGCTAGCGTAGTAAAAGGTGGTGGGTGGGGGCGATGTTAAAGGGCGGGTCAAGGCGCGTGGGATGGGGCATGCAGGATGGGGTGGGGTGCTGTTAGAGTGTGGATTCAAGTGCTGTTAAAGCCCCTCCCAAATTACAATATTTTTTTAAATGTTTTTTAACTTTTTACAATTCTTTTAAAAAAGCGCTGATAAAAGATGTCATTTACCAACGCTAAAAAAGCACTGATAAAGGATCCAATTATCAAATCTTTTTTTAGGGCTGATAAAATAACCCTTTTATATGAGCAATTTTCAGTGCCAGTAAAAGGGCCCTTTATCAATGATTTCTTGATTACTGAAAAAGGTGACCCCTTCATCTTCACCATGATTAACTGTTCTTTTCTAGCACAGTTAATACCCTTTTTAGTGTAGATAAAAGCCATATTTGAAGTAGTATGTGCCATGTGTCATATAATATTTTTGTATTTAATGGATTTGGAATCACCCTGAATGTTGTGGATAATATTAAAAACCCTTTTAGTATTATTTAAAGTCTGATTTTAAGGGAGGTCATGGCTTGATGAATAAAATTATTTCTTGAGGGGTGATAATGGTGGAATCAGCACATCACATATTGAGGGGATACATGACGAGGCTTTATGAATTGGGAAGGATCATACAATAGAGGATATTCTACACCTTGTAGGGGCTTCAAGCTACAGTATTATGAGAATCCAAAAGTTGCTTGCTCATGCTATGGAGTCTGATGGTACACCAAATCAGGTTCCTGTGGGTAGGTAATATGTCATGACCGAATGTGTCACGTTAAAGTGCTGCCCAAGATGAGGGGAATTATTCCCAATCCACCTTATTTCATTTAAAAATTAGACACAAGGTGGGTTTCTAAATCATTATTAGACTTTTAATTTATATGTTATCCTTTATCAGGAATTAAAGGAAATAAAGGCTCCGGAGATAGCCATTTGGTTAGCTCCATCCCTCATTCTTCCACAATTGTTTTATCCTGGATAGGGGTTGGGTTTTGAGAAATTTCAATATTATTTTAGATGAATTTTTTCATCATTATAACATATTTCTAATTCTATTTTTCAGCCTTTCATTTCAGGATCTTCAGGCTAGAGGTTGAGTAACGATTATACCAGATTATAGTGTAATTATACAAAACATTGGGGATTTTTCATGTGACGGATATACGATGCATTGTGATGATTAATGAAAAATGTTGTAAACTATTTAAACTTTGGTAGGTCCCCTATGGAAATTATTTGGGGTATTTTATTTAATTAGATTAGATTGATGGTTGAATGAGTGTCATTTTATGGGTATTTTGTTCACAGTGATTCCATGGACAATTTTGGAGCTTAAGAATTGAAGGGTTTTAGTTTATGCTTTAATGAGGCATTGATAGATATTTCCTTGAGGGGTTAACTCTGATATGTAGTAGGTGGTTTGTTAACATCTTCCCCTGGGGTGTGATATTCTTTTGTGACATATGATATGTGAATTCTCTTCTATTGTAGGGATAAACCTAACTTAATATGAATTATTACCCATATTGAACTAAATAACTTAGATGGGAATGTTTATGGGTATGATTGACTTCAGATCCCTAAAAAAATTCCATGGTCACCAATGAATTAAGAAATGACCTAACGAGTGAGAAATGAGTTGTGTGGACTTGATCTTGATATGACATTTATAGATTAATCATGTTGGATTTTTATATGTGTTCCTTATCCTCTATAGTGTAGGGGATGTAATGAATTGTGTGGTCAATGAAATAAGGCTTGGACTATATGCATCCCTTATGTTACCGTATTTTTATAACTAGTGATGATAAATAATTTTCAATCAATTATTTGGAACATGAACTTGAAATTTTTTTATGAAGTCAGGTATAAAAATAATATATAGAGGTGGTGGAGTAGTAGTGAAAAACTATATAAGTATAGAAGTGGGAATAATTGACTCGTGAAGTTAGAATATTGAAATGATAAGGTATTCTTATGATTCTAGAAGGGAGAAGATTTATGGAATGCATTTTTATTTGTGGATATGTAATATATGATTCATAATTATAAAAATGGTTTTCCAACACTCACAAGGGATATATAAGTTTCTTCATAATTTAGTGTGATAATGAGGACATAGAGTTTTCAGAATCATGAACTATTCACTTGATGGATGATTTAAGGTGGTGGAACTATTAAACATTGTGAAGTGTTCCCTTGAATGTCATATCCATTAAAGAACTTCAAAGTCCCCGACCTTAGTTTCCCATGTCAGGTGGTCACATTATTATATTATAACTATATACATGAGTTTTCCTCCCAATGGATCGAATAGTTTAGTAGTCCTGGTAAACAATATACATACATGAATCACAAATTACATTTGAAAAAAATAAAACAAAGTAAAGGAATATTTTATGTATCCTTGAGATCATTCATAGATTCATTCCACATATCATGTGGAAAGGATACAAAATATGGGGTGAGATGAAATGATAAATTAGGGTAATATAGAATAGAACATATCATGAATAATTATAGAATGTTCAAAATGGGATGTCAAATAATAGAAAACACATTACATTGAATCAATATGTTAAGCACAAAGAATAATATGATAGAATTAATGATGATTTCATAATTCAATTTAAATAATCACTTGAAAATGAAACTTACTTATGGATATCATGACTCTTAAAATAGTTACTTGGATATTAATAACTAATCTCATAATGATGGAATGCATTATACTAGAATTCAAAAACATAATACCCAGATCTCATGCTAAGAAATATTTTTTAAATGGATAAGGCCTGAGATAAATACCCATGTTAGATTGTCTTATGAGACCTACAGGTGCATAAAGGGTCTATAGTGGGTCCCTCCCAACACTTACTAAGTCCTATTCAATCATGATATGAAAAGTGTAAATAACATAATCAATATATACATTCATATTGAAAAACTAGCAAATGAAATGGTAATATTTTCCATAGTAAAATAGATCATAAACCATGCAATGAAAGAAAAAGTATGACATAATTAAAAAATATCTCTGGTCAAGTATAAATAAAGAAAGGGGTATTTTTTGATGAATAATAACACAATAAAATGATATTTAAAAACATTGTAGAGGAAAATTTCCTTTTAACTTTTAACAATACATTTAAAGACTAACAATTTCCAGAATATTAGGGAGAAAAATTATTTTTAATAAAATTATGTAAAATTTTATGGGAAGAATCAAATTATTGAGTTTTCATTAAGGTGGAAACTTCTATTCATTCCTAGTAAATTTAAATAATGATTTCATCACATTTTTAATAAAAAGGAAAAAATTACGATGTTCAGAAAATAGAAAAACAATTCTCTATAAACATATTTTATGAATATAGTCGTGGGTAAATTTTTTTTTAATAAATCATTGGATAGTATTAATAAAATTCATTAATGTTTTTAATGAACATATGGTCATTGATAAAAAAATTTCTATCCAATCAGAAAAATGAATTTTGTTTTCCATAAAAATATTATTTAGGTACTTTGATTAAATAAAGAGAGTAAAATGAAATGAAAACATATAATTTAAAAAATAATTAAAGGAGAATAATATAAATTGGTTTTATGATAGAATGATCAACTAATTCCCCTAGCATAGTCCTAAACATATATAATCCTAAATAGTATTGAGATTGTGAAATTAACCCTTACCGCTTTAGTAACCTTTAAATCATAAAAATCAGGAAAAAAAATAATTTCCAATGATTAATTAAACAAAATTTATATCAAAAGAATTATGATATATCCAAAAAAGATAAATATGTGTACCACATGACTGAATTAAGTGGTAAATAAAATATAAATCTCATAGGAATAAAAGTGATATTAGAAATCCTTATAAAGACCACATCATCAAAGTGAGAATTAACAAATGTTGTGATTATGTATGAGAAATGTAAATAAAAAAACAAGTGTAAATAGTAAAAAAAAATACAATAAGTGGTAATTTTACACATTAAAATTGAAAATAATAATCAATAAAGTAGAAATATACCCCAATGAAATAGAAACTGATTTAAGAAACCCCTTACGAAATGTTATCATTGAAATCAAATACCATTGGATGAAATTTTTTGAATTTAAAATTAACATACCATGAAGTACAAGTAATTTATTACGTAACATGTAAAAGTGTATTATATACATAATATTGAATAAATTGGTGCATAAAATTAATATTTGTCTTAATGAAATTGATAAAAAATAACTTACATAGATCATAACATTGATGTATGTATTAATCAATGAATTGATAATGTGGAAAAAGTTAAATATACATTAATATATTGAAAAAAAAATATCAAATATTAATATTTAACTCAAAAAAATATTTGAAAATCATAGTCATTAATAAAGCAATATTTTTCAATGTGAGGAATTTGAGTTATGAAACCCACTACAACTTGGGAACATTCAACAAAATCCAATTTGATAAAGTAATTCTAATTGAAAATTAATATTACATTATATATGAAGGAATCATGATACAATATATAAAATGGGATATATATACACAATAAAAAATAAATTAGGTGTATAACATTAAAAAATGAATTAATGAAAGGAAATTCAGATGTAATCCCTTAATTCAGTTCTGAATCAACATTTAAATTATATATCTTCATGAATAATTAACTTATGTTAATAATTTACCTGATTATTAAACATTTTAATATTTATTTTTCCTTTTATTTTATTTAATACACTATTATTTTAGTTGGTCGGAGTGGTTACTCAAGAGGGGGGGGGGGGGGGTGAATTGAGTTCCAGTTAAAATTTCTGTTCACAATATTTCTCTTAAAATCGCCCAATTTAAAAACAAAGTTAAACTGTAGTGAATCTATACGGAGTGTAAATGTTCAATCAGTTTCTAAAAGATTGATTAGGTCTTAGTTACCTTAATCTGAAGATTAAATTAACTTTTGAAACTAACATATGGGTTTACAATAAGTATAAAAACATGATAATTTAACCATCAAAGTATCTTTAAAATAGTTTTGTATTTCAAAGTAATAGCAGCGGATTATGAAATAAATTTATATAGTATGCTTAGGACATAAACTAAAAAACACAGTAGAGATAACCAAGAGGTTCAGTCTCAAGTCGAGACTTAGTCCTCTCAACAATTTATATAAATTGATCCACACCCTGGATCAGGGGTAAACAAAAGTGAACACACTGTCCAGGTACAAAGAACTCTACCACAGTTCTTCATGGGAAACAAACAACAACTCACAGCTGTTCAGGTCTTACCCGACCTCTACCACTATCCACAGTGGGAAACAAAAAGTTATGAAGTTTGAGTGAGGATTTTAGAATCCTTCAGTTTTTCTCAGGATATAGTGTGTGTGTGTAAAGTAAACAGGATACACACATTGCATGAAATGTAAAGATATAATCACTAAACAAAGTGAGAAAGAGTTTTTAAAATCTTTATTGATTGGCAGTGCATCTCTGGACTCATTTGATTTGTCAGATAAGCTTCTGAGTCCTTCTCGGATTTTTTTTCTAAAAACAGAGTGTCGTTTTATTCTTTGGTTCTTGGCCCAAATTAGCAGCCAGAGTGCATGAAGTGTTTTTTGTAGTTCTTCACTCAAGGTGCATCTTGTGTTCTCCTTGAAAAATGAGTAGCTTCGTGTATGTCCAGTGTTCTTGGATTATGGATTTAGCCTCTCACAAATGCACCACATTTGAATGATGTTCAGCCATTTTCTTTTTCAATCATGTGTTTTCTTAGTTTCTTGATGCTTGTCGTATGCACAACCAGTGTTCTCTACTTCTTTTTTTTCAGATAGGTCATTATCTTCCATTTTGTAGCTTTCAGCTCCAGCAGAAACGAATGATTACTTTTTTCATGGGTACTAGGTAAAGTTCCCTGACATTGCAGCAGAATTCATTAAATAACATTGAATGAATTAAAAACATCAAATGTAACTATTAACTTAATAAATAAATAGTATTGAGAGTATAGAGTTTGACTGGTTGGTCAATTAGTAGCTCCTGTTGGTAAGTGTGTATGGTGGACTTTGTGTAGTAGGTCCTTCCATCGGTATCTCTTTGATCTTGCATCGGTTGCTCTATACACCAGTGACTTCGTTCCATCAGTTGCTCTAGTTCCATCGGTAGCTCGATGTATCGGTGACTGTACTTGTATCAGTAGACTTACTCTATCGGTAGGTATCTGTGAACTGGCTCTATCGATAGAATTCTGTCTATAGGTAGCTCTTGTCTGTCCGTAGCTCTAGTTTGTCAGTTGGTAGCTCTGGTTATTGGTGATAGTCTGTGCTCGTATCAGTAGACTTACTCTATCGGTAACTACTGGTAGACATGCACATCGGTAGCTCTATACATATCAGTAACCTTTGTGTATTGGTGACTCTGTCTATCAGTATACTAAATCTATCGATAGACTGAGTACCGGTAGCTCTTTATTAGTAGCTATATGCATATCAGCGACTTATCTGTTTTTATGCAAAACACATCCGATTGGGTTAGAACTACCTCAGAACTCATATAAACATTGATAAACAATGATTAACATATTCTAGATATTATTTTAATATTATTATCATCTTGATTATAGAATATCATAGATTTGAAAGAATTAATATATAAATAAACATTAGTTGGGATTGTCGAAGTATATGAAAGCATAATTGGGATTATCAAAACAGGTGAGGTCAACAATCTCCCCTTTTTTGATAATCACAACTTATAATATTATTGTTTTAAAAATAGTGGGAAATTGTATCAGAGGATATATAATTAAATGAAATTACTTCAGAGAAATAGTATGTTATAGAGCATAATGGATCAGAGGTGGAAGAAAATGTGATAGTATCAGAGATAAAATTAAATGCAATGATATCAAAAGTAAAATTTAGTGACATCAGAGAGTTAGAGAAAATGGTATCAGAGAATGAAAGGTAACATTATCAGAGGATCCAAGCAAGATATCTCTTCCTTAGATAAAAAAAAAATCTCCCCCTTTGATACTTTCTTTAATACTTCTCCCCCTTTGTAAAAGCTTGGTAAAATATTTCTCCCCCTTTGTGATAATCAAAAAGTGGGAAACAATAAGAAATAGAAAAAGTAGCAGAATGAGAAATAAAGGAAAGCCAATTGTATTAGATGTTTCAAAAAGGTATAGAGACATAAAACAAAATACAATGGATTCCTATCAAATAGTCTAGCCACTTATTCAATCCACATCCTCAATGTGAGATTTTCCCTTTGGAGCATAAGAGGATTCAGGTGAAGTGGAAGCAGGTGAAGGCTTAGGAATTCTAGAAATGATCAAAAGAGGCTGAGCCATAGAAACTATTCCTAGTCTGTACTGAGGAGTCCTTTATGTGATCATAGGTGTGAGGATTTGAATTGCTTGGGAAGGAGTCATCTGAACCGGAGAAGCAGTAGAGGCAGAGGCTGGTAAGGCTGGAGGTATAATCACTGGCCTAGCATCAACATGCAGAAAAGGCAACAACAGGTTTCTAAAATCCATAATTATTCCTCCTCCTCTCTCCATAGCAGAGATGAAGTCATCTTTGTTCTCCATAAACTCAGTCCAACGATGGAGTCAATTCCCTTAGCTTTATACCTTTCTCTCTGAAATATTAATTGACAGGAGGAAGCTTCATATTTTCCAACAGAAGTTTGAAGTGATTGTTGAGTTTATGCTTGGTGAAAATATTAGGAAAATAGGAGTCCATGTATTCATTCACTTCTTTTTTAGAGGCATATGCTTCTCTCATATAGTCTTGGACAATCTTCATTATCTCTCTAGCTAAATCTCTGGTAGAAAGCACAACTCCGACCAGCTCGGATGAGTCCATAGTGCCACTGGTTGAAGCTGAACCAAGCTACTCCTTCATCATAGCTCAAATTTGATGAAACTCTACTGGGGATTTCGAATCAATAGAACCAACATAGAAGGTTACTGTTTCTTTGAAGTTCTTTGTCAACCCACTAATAAGATTTTTAACTAGAGAATCCTGGGTTTTAACATGATCTTTCAGGGAAGTTTTAAAAATTTCGAACACTGAAAACATCTGGCTTACCACACTCGTGACATAGGCTAAGTCCTTGTCTACTTGGGATTTTGAGCTCATGTAAGATTCCAAAGAGATAACCAATTTATTTAAAGCTTCAAGATCTTCTTCCATCCAAGATAGTTGAGTCTGGCAGTCTTTAACTTCTTCCACTATTTCTGCCATGAAGGATGACAAATTACAAACTAGAGAGAGTTCGAAAGATCTTTCCAACATCCTCATCTCTTCTTGAAAACAAAGCATCATCTTAGAAACTGAGGCATTAAATGATTCTTTCAGCTCATCCTTCAAGGATTCCAGATAATCCATTGTGATCATATCAGTAGGTGCAACTATAGTGGGTACTCTTTCAGATGCTAAACTGACCACTGAGTCAGTCATTATCGATTGAACTAAAGAGACCAGAGAGACTTCCATCTTCTTTACCTCTTCCACAAAACTTCCCTTAAGCTTTTTCTTTAAAGTATACAGGTCATCCATTCAGACCACATCTTCCGGAAACAACTCAGATTCAATATTATAAACAATCTTTGGTCTATTGTGAGAAGCCTCATTATCTGAATCTGGATAGTCTAAACCACAAACTATAAAACATGGATCTTCTGCCCAATCTTCCAATCTATCACCCAATGTAACACTTCAAACATTGGTTTGATACTCCCTCTAAATGGGTGCATCCTCAAGTAAAACAACAGCATTCTTAGCAGGTCTTTCATCCTGAGGATAATCTTCCACTATCAATTCTTTCTCTACAATAGCCGGAGAGTTATCCAAAATAGGAAAGGGTATGTCAACTTCATTTGTATCCTTAGCAGGCACTAAAGATTGTCCAATCACTGGACTCAGGCTCAAATCATCTGACAGAGATGCTTCACTTTCCTGAGCATCTTCTTCATTTTCTTGAGCAACCACTTCAACATCCTCTAAAGCACCTTCTTCTTTATCTAATTTATGTTGATCTATATCATCAAGAGTTGGGATACTAGGTATGTCAGGGTATCCTCCTTCATCAGCAAAGGACTCTTCCTCTTCTGAATCATCACTTTATTCTGGATCCTCTTCATCAGGTCCCAGTCCTAGATCCCTCACATCCTTAAGTCTTGAAGGATTATTCATAGGATTAAATTTGTCATATACCTTCTGGTCATCATTGACCCATTCTCCTCTCCAAGGGTTCCAATTTATCCTCATGTATTTGCAGACTATGGATGTGATACAAAAGTTATTCTTCACTACCACTGTCTCATCTTGAGACTCTGCTACCCCTTTTACGTTAATCATCACAGAGATCAATTTAGAAAAGAATAGGGCATTTGTCTTTGATTTTGTCCTTGTCATGTCTTCCATTTAGATCATCATCAATCTGCACAAATTTACCTTTACACAATGTCGAAACAGGTTCAGGAGATAGATATACTGATATCTCATATTGGAATAGTCTCGTCTCCTCGGTATCAAGACAAGTTGAACAAATTTGAAAAGAAATCTATTCTCTCCATCAATTTGTGTAGCAACTACTTTTCTATGACTTCCATCACCAGTCAGCTCTTCCAAAGTAGTCTCATAATCGAAAATATAACTGGTAGGTGGCATGGCTCTCAAGACATATGCAGAGACACCTTCATACAGAACTTTTAAGGACTAAAACCATCCAACATATGAAAACGACATCTCCTTTCCATTCACAAAAGAGGTTACTCGATTTTCATTCTTATATTTTTCAAAGCTCACAAACTCGTAAAACTGTTTCACTAACTTTGGAAAGTAAGGACCATTGTTGTTCGAAAAACACTCCACCCATTTTTGATCTTCAAGTACTTCGAGAACCTAGGATTTTCTAGGCCACAACCATTCTACACATAGCTCCTTTTCAATCACAATAACTCGATTCTGCATATGAGGATTTACTGGTCTTCTTCCTGATCTTGTCCTGCTAGCACTTCCACTTGATTCTGGCACAAAATTTTGCTTCTTTTCATTCGGCTCATCAAAAACATCTCTAACAGAAGGGAGTTTGGCATTTTCCATCTCAAATTCGAGGGATTTAGGGTTATCTAAGGATTCGAGAGCTAAGGTTTGAGGGTAAAGGTTTGAGGCTCGGTGGATTTAGAAGTAGCTTGGACTTTAGTTTTATCATTTAGGAATAATAAAATAAATAAATAAAATGAAATAACACAAAAAACGATTCAGATTCTGGTAGCAGACAGAAGTTTAAAATAGCGCACTCACTGGTAGGGTCTATCTGTGAGAATTCCTATCAGTGAGAATTTTACATCGGTGAGAATTTTACATTGGTGAGCATTTCACATCGGTGAGAATTTTACATCGGTGAGAATTTTACATCCGTGAGAATATATACTGATCAAGGTTAAACATACCTAACTCATGTCTAATGTAAATTAACCTATTTGAACTCAAAGGTTTAGTGAAAATATCAGTTAATTGATGTTCAGTACCAATAAACTCAAGAATAATATCACCCTTTTGATAATGATATCTTAAGAAATGGTGCCTTACATCAATGTGTTTGGTCCTAGGGTGAGACACATGGTTCTTCAAGATGTTTATTGCACTAGTGTTGTCATAGTTGATTGAAACATGCTTAAAGTCATATCCATAGTCTAAAAGAGTGTGTTTCATCCACAGAATTTGTGCACAGCAACTACCAGCAGCTATGTACTCTGCTTCGGCAGTGGATAATGCAACCGAATTATTATTTTTTACTACACCAAGATACTAAGGATTTTCCCAATAAATGACATGTTCCATATGTGCCTTTTCTATCCAACTTGCAACCAACAAAGTCAGCATCTGAATAACTTATTAACTCAAAGGACTGTCCTTTTGGGTAAAACAAACCTATGTTTTCAGTATGTTTAAGATACTTAAAAATTCGTTTAACAGCAAGTAAGTGAGATTCTTTTGGGTTAGCTTGAAATCTTGAACACATACACACAATAAACATAATATCTTGTCGACTAGCAGTAAGGTAAAGTAAGCTTCCAATCATACCCTTGTAATTGGTTTGATCCACTGGTTTCCCAGTTTCATCTGCATCCAATTTACAGACTGTAGTCATAGGAGTTTCACTTTCCTTAATACTATCCAAACCAAAACGTTTTAAAATATCTTTTTTATATTTACTTTGATTCAAAATAATACCATCTTCATTTTGGAAAACATGAAATCCAAGAAAATATTTAAGTTCTCCCATTAAACTCATTTCAAAATCATTTTGCATACTCTTTGAAAAATCAGTACATAAAGAATGTTTAGAAGATCCAAAAATAATATCATCAACATAGATTTGTGCTATAAATAAATCTTTAGAAACTCTTTTAATATAAATATTTGGATCAGAAATCCCTTTAGTAAAACCTTTTGAAATAAGAAAATTATTAAGTCAATCATACAAAGCTCTTGGAGCTTGTCTTGAACCATATAAAGCATTAGAATGTTTAAAAACTTGATTTGGAATATGAGGATTAGTAAATCCAGGTGGGTTTTCAACAAAAACATCTTCAATTATAAAACCATTTAAAAAAGCACTTTTGATATCCATTTGATATAACTTGAAATTCAGATGAGAAACATAGGCAAGTAAGATCCTAATAGCTTCTAATCTGGATACAGGTGAAAATGTTTCCTCATAGTCTATACCTTCCTCTTGACTATATCCTTGTGTAACTAGCCTAGATTTGTTTCTTACTAAGTTTCCAGATTCATCAAATTTGTTTCTAAAAACTCACTTAGTGCTGATTGTCATATTGTCCTTAGGTTTGTCACCTAATTCCCAAACTTTGTTTCATTAAAATTGATTTTACACTTCTTGCATATCCATTACCCAAATTACATCATTGATAGCATCATTGACATTTTTAGGTTCTAGTTGTGAAATAAAAGCTTGATGTTCAACCTGATTTCTTAGAGAATCTCTAGTCGGTGTCCCTCTATCATGATTACCTACAACAGCATCCAAAGGATGATTCTTTAGAATCCTTGTTGATCTAGTAAAGGTAGGACTAGAAATTTCAGTTTCATCTCCATGTTCGGGTTCAACAGAAGCAGATTCTGGAATATGTCTAGAACTCGATGTTTTTATAGCAGGTTCTTTAGATTTATCATTAAGCTCCAAAACACTCAAATCTTCTTCAAGATTTTCAAGAGAGGTTTTAGGCTCATGTGGATCAGTTTCATCAAACTTGATGTGAACAGATTCTTCCACACATTTGGTTCTTTTATTAAAGACTCTATAGGATTTTCTAGTTAAATAATAACCAAGAAAGATTCCTTCATCACTTTTAGAAGCAAACTTATCTAGATTATCCTTTGTATTAAGAATGAAAACTTTGCAGCCAAAGACTCTAAAGTAACTAACTTTAGGTTTTCTATTATTCCACAGTTCATATGGGGTCTTCTTAAGATCTGGTCTAACTAAGACTCTATTAATAATATAACAAGCTGTATTAACAGCTTCAACCCAGATGTAAATAGGCAGGTCATATTCATTAAGCATGGTTCTAGCTATTTCTTGAAGGGTTCTATTTCTTCTTTCTACCACACCATTCTTCTGAGTTGTCCTAGGAGCAGAAAAGTTGTGACTATAGGCATTGTGTGAGAAATAAGATTCAAACTCTTGATTTTCAAACTCACGGCCATGATCCCTTCTTAGGGATTTAATCTTATGTCCACTATGATTTTCTACATATTTGGTGTATTTAACAAAGTAAGAACAAGCTTCACTTCTGTGAGCTAAGAAGTATACCCAAGTATATCTAGAAAAGTCATCTAATAAGACATAGACATAGTTTTTCCCATTTAAACTAGAAACTCTTGATGGTCCAAACAAGTCCATGTGAACCAACTCGAGAGGTTGAGAAGTTAAAACTTATGTCTTTGATTTAAAAGAAACTGTATGTTACTTTCCATTTTGGCATGGATTACAAACATTGTCATTTGGGAATTCAGGTTTAGGTAGGTCTCTAATTAAGATATTCGTAGTTAATTTTCTTTGTGAATAGATGTTGCAGTGTCCTAATTTTCTGTGCCAAATCCAGTATTCATTATGAAAAGCATTTAGACAAGTAACATTTTGTATGGCTAAAGAATTTAAATCAACAATATATACATTTTCATTTCTTAAAGCAGAAAATACTAAGACATTTTTAGAGTTAAAAATATTACAAGAATCATTTTCAAACTTAACATTAAATCCATCATCACATAATTGAAAAAAACATAACATGTTATACTTAAGTCCATCATCAAATAAAACATTAGAAATTAAAACTAAATTTGAGTTACCAATCTGGCCTAGGACGATGATTTTTCCTTTAGAATTATCACCAAAGGTGACATGACCTCCATAAACCTTTATTAATCTTTTGAAGCATGAATAATATCTAGAAATATTTCTTGAACATCCACTGTCCAAGTACCATACCTTCTTGTGAGAACTCTTCCAAAAGGTTTCCTACAAAACAGATTTACACAGAAAATTATTTTGGTACCTATATCTTCTTGGGTATAGATTGGTTAGCAATCAAAGCTTTAGGTACCCATATTTGTCTTATGGGTGTCATATAATTTACAGAATCAATATTTTTTGAAAGGTTTACATTATTTGATCTATAACTATATAATTGAATAGTTGAAGCATATGAATTTCCAGAACTGGAATAAGCAGAATTTTGTCCATACATAGAGATAAACCATGTTTTAGTGAACTGTCTCTGTCCAGGTTGGTATCCCAAACCAGTGGTGTATTTAGGTGAAACTTTCTTACCTAACATTTGAGTTAGAGTATCTTTTCCCTTTGTGAACTTTTCTAAGTCCTTTCTAAGTTGATCATTAGACATTTTTAGTTCTGTATTTTCCTTTAACAGTTGAGCATTATTTTCTTTTTCTATATCAAAGGAAGATTTAGCATTGGCAGTAAGAGCATGCTGTTTCTTTAGTGACTTATATTTGTCTTTAAGTTAATTACATGTTTCTTCTAGTATGTTATAGTATTCAAGCATTTCAGCCTTAGACGTATTTACATCATTGTTTGAATCACTGTTATTTCCAGAATAATAATCATTTAGAATAGGGGAAATAGGTACCTTGGATGTGTTGGTCATGAAGCACATGTTGGCATGATTCTTCTCAGAATCAGAAATTTCAGATTCACTTGTGTTGTCCTCCAAAGCACTCCAAGTTGCTTTCATTGATTTCCTGTACTTATTGTCCTTGTAATCATATTTCTTCTTGAATTTTAGCTTTGGGAGGTCTGCTTGAATGTGTCCTTTTATTTTGCACTCATAGCAGACTATTTCATCATCCTTTTCAGCTTTCTTCCAATACTTTTTACAGTGTCCCTTGTTGTCATACATTCATTTATAGTTAGATTTCCTGAAGAATTTCTTCTTCGTATAAAAATTCTTGAATCTCCTTGCTATTTGAGCCATCTCAGCATCACTATTAGAGTATAAATCTGCACTTATTTAACATTCAGTTTGTATTTTCATTTTCTACTTGTCTTTGCTCTTAGAAGTAGTAGAATTGGAAGCTACAGATTTTCTCTTTGGTTCATCATCTTCCTACTTGTTTACCTTGAGTTCTTCATCATACATCATAAGTTTACCAATAATCTATTTTACAGGTAGTGCTCCAATGTCACATGACTCTCTTATTGAAACAGATGTCCCACTCCATCGGTCTGGTAGACATCTAAAGATTCTTATGACATTATCCTTTACTGGAACAACTTTTATAAATGAACTCATTGTATTAACTATCTAATTAAACCTGAGATACATATCTGAAATATCTTATCAGTCTTTATTTTAAAATTTTCATTTTTAATAGTATAAGTTTTCAATATCATTTCTTTAACATTGGTTGTTCCTTCATTGGAAACACCCAGAGTATCCCATATTTCATAAGCAGTTTTGGAAGCAGAAATTCTATTAAACTCAACATCTACTAAAGCACAATACAGAGCATTCATAGCTTTATAGTTATTATTGTAAGCAGTCTTTGTAGGTTCATCCCAAGTTGTTATTTCAGTTTCTGGAATTTTATATTGAGACTCTATAGTAGTCCAGATATGAAAACCCATGCTCTCTATGTGAATTTTCATATTCATTTTCCACTGGTCATAGTTTGTGCCATTGAATAAATATTGCCATTTTATAGTATCACCCTCTAGTTTATTATCCATAGGTAGATTTTAGAAAATAGATTTAATGATTTAAAATTTAGAACTAACAAAAATTTAAAATCTCTAAAGATGAAACTAAAATCACAGTTGAAAAATGGAGTATTTCCAAAATCCTTTATCAAAATCAATCCTCTAATACCTAATGTTAGTCAGAGTGGATACTCAAGAGGGGGGGGGGTTGAATTGAGTTCCAACTAAAATTTATGTTCAAACTATTTCTCTTAAAATCCCCCAATTTAAAAACAAAGTTAAACCGTAGTGAATATATACAGAGTGTAAATGTTTAATCAGTTTCTCAAAGATTTATTAGGTCTCAGTTGAGTTAATATGAAGATTAAATTAACTTTTGAAACTAACTTACTGGTTTACAATAAGTATAAACAATTTCTAATTTAATGATCAAAGTAGCTTTAAAATAGTTTTGTATTTCAAAGTAATAGTAGCGTATTATGAAATGAATGTATATAGTATGCTTATGACATAAACTAAAAAACACAGCAAAGATAACCAAGAGGTTCAGTCTCAAGATGAGACATAGTCCTCTCAATAATTTATATAAATTTATCCACACCCTGGATCAGTGGTAAACAACAGTGAACACACTGTCCAGGTAGAAATACCTCTACCATAGTTCTTCATGGGAAATAAACAATAGCTCACAACTATTCAAATATTAATCGACCTCTACCACTATCCATATTGGGAAACAAAAAGTTATGAAGTTTGTGTGAGGATTTAACAATCCTCCAGTTTTGATCAGGAGACAGTGTGTGTCTAAAATAAACATGATACACACACTGCTCTAAATATAAAGATAGAATCACTAAACAAAGTGAGAAAGAGTTTAGAAAATCTTCATTGATTGGAAGTGCAGCTTTGGAATCGTTTGATTTGTCATATAAGCTTCTGAGTCCTTCTCTGATTTTTGTTCTAAAAACAGAGTGTCGTTTTCTTATTTGGTTCTTGGTCCAGATTAGCAGCCTGATTGCATGAAGTGTTTATTGTAGTTCTTCTCTCAAGGTGCAGCTTTTGTTCTCCTTGAAAAATGAGTATCTTCGTGTATGTCCAGTGTTCTTGGAGTATGGATTTAGCCATTCAAAAATATACCACGTCTGAATGATGTTCAACCCTTTTCTTTTTCACTCATGTGCCTTCTTAGTTCCTTGATTCTTGTCGTATGCACACCCAGTGTTCTCTACTTCTATTTTTCAACTAGATTTTTATCTTCCCTTTTGTAGATTTCAGCTCCGACAGAAAGGAATGATTACCTTTTGCATGGGTACTTGGTACGGTTCCCTGACATGGAAATAGAATTCATTAAATAACATTGAATACATTAAAAACAACAAAAGTAACCATTAGCTTAATAAATAAATATTATTGAGAGTATAGAGTTTTACTGGTTGGTCAATTAGTAGCTCGTGTTGGTAAGTGTGTACGGTTGACTTTGTGTACCAGGTCCTTCCGTCGGTAGCTCTTTGATCTTACATCGGTTGCTCTATACACCAGTGACTTCGTTCCATCGGTTTCTCTAGTTCCATCGGTAGCTTGATGTATCAGTGACTGTACTTGTATCGGTATACTTACTCTATCGGTAGTTATTTGTGAACTGGATCTATCATTAGACTTCTGTCTATCGGTAGCTCTTGTATGTCGGTAGCTCTGGGTTTTCAGTCGGTAGCTCTAGTTATTGTTGATTGTCTGTGCTCGTATTAGTAAACTTTCTCTATCGGTAACTACTGGTAGACATGTACATCGTTAGCTTTATACATATCGGTAACCTTTATGTATCAGTGAATCTGTGTATCTGTAGACTAAGTCTATCGGTAGACTGAGTACTGATAGCTCTTTATCAGTAGCTATACGCATATCTGTGACTTATCTGTTTTTATGAAAAACACATCCGATTGGGTTAGAATTACTTCAGAACTCATATAAACATGGATAAACAATGATTAACATATTCCATAGATTATTTTAATATTATTATCATCTTGATAAAAGAATATCATAGATTTGAAAGAATTATTATATATATAAACATTAATTGGGATTATCAAAGTATATGAAAACATGATTGGGATTATCAAAATAGGTGAAGTCAACTATTTTAAATGACTTAATCAATTAAGTTCACATAATACATTTTTATGATATTCAGTTCACAAGTCCAAAATGACTTTGGTATTTTGAATGTAGTAAAAGAGTTCACGATTTATTCTTAAATATAATAATAACCATGAAATAATTTTCATTTTTGTATATCAATTTTTTTATCCAATCAATAAATATGGTTATGAAAAATAAACTGTGTTACAATCATGGAGATATTATGTCATACATACACATGAGTAACGTTTCCATCAATCAACAATCTTGATTGAATGAAAATAAGTATTATTTTACCATTAAAGAATGAAAATTTGAACATAAATATAATAATTTTTTTATTTAATTAATCTTACATATAGTATTAATTTTTCATAGTTATGATAAACAAATCACAACTCTTTATGGAGGTGGTTATCCACACTTATGCATGAAAGAGATTGCTGTTACTAAATAAATGAAAACGTAAGAAATTATATGATATATTATATAGAAATAAATATAAATATTCTATGAATATCATATATATATATATATTAAATCTATCATGAAAACCAACCATGAGTGCTGGAGATGGAAAAATAATTTTATCAATTCATGAAGATATAGTTCGACACAGAAAAAAACATAGATTTTTTTTAAATTATTAGAATTTGATTGGAATATAGTGTAATAAAATTAAATAAAAACATGTTATTATATGATATATATTGATGTTATTATATCATCATGTATGAATAATATTTAAAGGATTTGTAAGAGGAAATAATGTAATAATTCTTGATTAAGATGAAACAACTTCTTCCAACAGACTCTTTAGGATTATTAAAAAAAATCCTTTCTTGGATGGTTTTCTAAAAAAATAATTATTCTAGGTCATGGAGAGGTATTAAGGGAATTAATTTCGGTATTTATTGGTTTAACAAAAAGGTTTTTTAAGTGTGATGAAAAGTTAATAAGAGGTTCTATTTTTATGTGTTTGGGGAGGGGAACTTTGGGTAGTTCTTAAAATATTAAAATATAAAATTAAATTACGTTGAAAAATAAAAAAAAATTGATTCAAAATCAAATATAATTTTTTATGAGGTGTAAATACCAATAAAAAATAAAATTTTTACCATTTTAATTAGCTTTTTACCATTGCCTCTTTGTTTGAATCCACATTTAAATTTTTCAGAATTACTATGATAAGGATGATTTTACACTTTATGGAATGACCCCAATCCCAATAGACAATATTTATAGCCTTGATTTATTATATTTGAATTTATAAAAGTTTAAAATCCTAAATAAGTTAATAATTTAGAACTTTTTCAAAACCATATTAAACACATGATACTCATATTACGTCGGAAAAGGAAAATAGATAATGGAAAAATATAAAAGCCCAGTATCCTTGAAACTCACATAAAAAAATTTTCATTATATCTTGGGGAATGGAAAAAATAAAGATGAGATAAAATGATCAGTAAGGGTTAAGTATAGTATAATCTATCATGAATCAATATGGAAAATGTAAATAAATGAAAACACATTCCATTTAAATAATTGGATATGGAGTAAACAATATAGCGAGATGAATAACTGAAAACACATTCCATTTATTCATGAAATTGAGAATGAAATGAAAATTTATATTTTTTCATATTGAAACTATCATGAATAATAATAACTTGACCTGAATAATGGAAATTATTATTTATTAGACACTATGATTCCAAGGTACGTGGTGCATTTACAAGGAAGACCTTTCACTGGATGGTTTAAAACATATCAGGTAGAGACCCATATGATTTAGAAAACTAATTCATATCATGAGACTAAAAATGAGTTGAATGGAATAATTAAAATGGTCACCAATCCATTTCAAACCACTCTAAATAATTCCTTATACATCGAATCATCGATTTAATTTATAAACAATAAACCTTATCAAGTTTCATTATTTATTAAGTGATACAAATTTATCAATATATTGCTTGTTAATCAAATAAAATTAAAAGTAAAAACCATAAGTGAAAATGTTATATGGTTTATGGAATAATAATATTAATCACACAAGAATATGGATACATAATATAAATCTAATTAATAATGAAAATGTTTATAATAATGTGATTGTTTCAAGAGAAAGTTAACAATCAAAAAATATTTCAGAATAACATTATCACTTGGTTACATTCAAATTATACCACATTGGATGAAATAAAACAATTTTATACTACAAATACAATGAATAATTTAGTATTAAAGACATTACATGTCAAAGGGAAAGTATATACACCACAAAAATGTTAATTGATGTATAATAACACATAAGTCTCAATGGAATATAAATTGAGAAGAAATACCTTACCTTTGAATCCCTTATAGTTAAACTCTATTTATCCTAATATATAATGCTTTTAATAAAGTTATTTAATTATAAAATAATAATATTAATATTTATAATATCATATATTATTATTTTATAACCTCTTTTCACTCGATTGTTAATAATATTTCATTATTTTCATTGTTTTGGGTGTTACGTTCCTTATTTTTCGAGTATGTTTTGACTCATTGTTTTATGTTCCTCATAATTAGATAATTTTTTTATAATAAATAAAATTAAAAACATGGTTTATAATATATATATATATATATTTTTTATTACTCCATAAAATTTGGTGATATGAAATGAAATACACAGTTCATGGAGATGGTTAACCTTACGTACACATGAATGTTGTTTCCATTTTCTTTTCAAATTGAATAAACGAAAATTAAATGATATATATATATATATTATAATTATAGTATCATTATTACATTATATTTATTAAAACTATTTGTTATAACCATTCCTACTATATTCTAACAATAGTATAAACGAATTAGATCACTTTGTGAGGCTGTAGTCTTCCGTACACACGAACAACATTATTATATTCCTAGAAAATGGAAATCATGATGGAATGCATTATATAATAATAAAAAAATCATAAAGTAATTATAAATATCATATTTATCATATATAAACAAAAAATAAATCATTATTACCAACATTTAAATGTGGTAATGGAAGAAGGAAAAACATCAGTTTGCGATGCAGTAGTCCACCTTACATAAGAATGATGATTGTGTTTCCCATTTGATGAATGTTTATGAATTTTTAGGTTGTAAGATTAACATAAAAACATATTTGTAAATTTAATATACTGAGTGTATTATAAAAGAATTATATAATATTAATTAAAGGAGTTGGATAAGGAAATTATATAAAAAACTCTTTAAGGAAAATATTACCACTTATTTATGTATCCTCTTTAATTTTGAAATAAAAAATTATAAGGTTCAATTTACAACCCAAATAAGGATTCTCAGATGAGGGGAGGGAATTGTTGGAGTTATCTGAGTATATATTTTCTAATCCCAGGATGTTAGGGGGGTTTTAGGAAGGGGTAGGGGTTGGGTTTTATATGTTTAGGAGAGGACACAATTGGATTTTTTTAAAAGATGTTTGGTTTACCCACATTTTTACATTAAAATTATCTTCCATAACAAATAGAATCTGAAAATATAGTTCTAATTTTCATAATACTGCCATAAAATTTCTATGGGAAAAGTTTTGACTCATTTTAATGCCTTATGTTTCATGATTAATAGCTAAGTAAACTCGTTCTAACCTTAATCACTATGATTAACAATAATTTTTTTTGATAATAAATTTGGAAAAAAAATTAATTTGACCATATAATAAGTTTTAAATTGTTGTTATTCAAAATTTTAAATCCATTTCAAAATGTTATATCACATAAGTGGAAGAAATCAATTTATACTTAATCCTATAGAAAGCATGAGAAAACTAGTTTTAATGTATAAATGTTCAAAATATTACTAATTTTTTATATTTAAATTATATATGAAAAACTACATTGGATTAATATATTTTTAATTTGAACTTTAATGTTAGAAAAAACTAAAATAAAAGTTACCATTACAAATTATTTACATTAAAAGTGAGATTTTAATTAAAATTTAGTATTTTTCATTATTAATAAAAAATGTAACTTCTCACAAAAATAAGAAACATTAAAAAAAGACAAGTTTCAAATTAAAATTTTAAATATAATTTTTATAAAAATAAATTTATTAATGTGTTAAAATATAAATTTAAAACATGTTCTACATTAAAATTTTGAAAAGTGACTTTAGAAAAATACTGCATTCTATGTGTTAAATTACATTTTGTTCTTATCATATTCCAGTTAAATATATTGGATTAATTTCGAAATAATATTATTGAGTATATTATATATATATTTTATTAATATTATTCAATAATAGAAATTAATTTAATTTATAGGGATAAAACTCCTTCAGTGAATGATAATAGTTTTTAAAAAAACATTCCCTTTATATTCATTTTTTATATTCATTTTTAATTAATTTTTAACTAATGAATACAATAATACATTTTACTATGTTATTTAATAATATTCATAACCACTAATTTTCAATCATTTTAAATAATAAAATTAAAATTATTCGGTAAAACGTAGTGTTTTGTGTAATATAAGCCATTAAAAAAGGCATTGTTGCATGTAATGATATCCCAATCCATATTGTGTGCATTGAATGTCATCATTAAAAATAAACTTATTAAAAAAAGATTATATTTTAATATATTGGGTTGTTATATTATTCTATCTAACAAAAATTTCGTCCTTGAAATTTCATGTGTATTACCTTTTAAAAATATGTTTGGTAGTTCTTCTTCATAATATTTTATGGGTCCCATGTTTCTTCATATATTTTTTGATTTCTATGGAATACCATTACCAAACCAATCATCTGATTCATGAATAATTTCCCTCTGGTATCATGAATCTGGATAGGATCGATATAGTATGATAGATCATGTTCCAAAAATATTTTTTCTAAGGTGTGTACATGAATTGGGTTTAGCATATAATACTTTAGAAAATATATATGGAACAAATCATGTAATTTTAAGAGGTTTGGTAGAATTTACAAATGATAAACAAAAACTACAATTCATTCAAGAATTTTTAATTGTCAAATATACCTTATTTTAGTTTTCCTTTCTTACTAAACCTTACAATACCATTCTATGGATACACTTTCTAGGAAACATGATCACCCACTTGTTATTGAATGATTTTCCACTAATTACTGGCATAAATAATTTTCAAACTTTGAGGTACATTAATGTGATCCTGAATAAGCTTTATTTTTTTTTGTTTTTTACCATGATCTGGTCCAATAAGTTTCCTTTCACCAAATTTATCCCAACAACGTGGAGTGTATAATCTATTTCCATATAATTATTTATTTGATTAGTTTTTAATACTATAATGGGAACTATTATTATATGAAATCAATAAAAAAGGGAAATAATAATCTCACATACCTAGAATGTCGAGTGATAATGTCCTAAAAATGTTTTACATTGTTTAAATTGTTCTTTTGGGTTGTCTCTCAGTACTAATATGGTAGGAGGTTATTAAATTAATCTTAGTATCAAGAGACTTAAAAAGAGAAGGATTTATATTATAAAAAATTGAAACTAGTGTGTCATGATGTCTTACAAATTTATTAATATAAATAATTGATAGTTTATCACAATATAGATAATCTTATATAAAGATTAAATTTAAAGATTTAGTAAGTCAATCAATGAGAACCCATATTTCATCGTTCCTTATAAGAGTATTTGGTAGTCAACTTAACATTTTAGTAGTAATGTCATCACATCTCCATACAGGAATAGGCAGAGGTTTTATAACTCTCTTAGGATTGTGCCTCATAAAATTCTCTTGTTGAAAAATCGAATATCTGGACACATAATCCAAAATTTCCCTCTTTATGTTATCCCACAAAAAGGTTCCATCAAATTCTTATATATATTCATTATACTAGGGTTTATAGAGATATTTTATCTTTCATCATCATCTAACAATTACTTTTTTAGCTCTCGGATAGATGGAACATAGAATATCATTCAAAATTTTATAACACCATATTCAAAAACGAATTATGCTGAATTACCACAATTTACATCTTTAAAACTCTTCTCAAAGTCATCATTATTTTTTTCACAGTTCTTTATCTTCTCTAATAAATTTGGTTTTACAGTAATATGAAAAGTTATTTCTTTCTCCCCATCTATTGAAGTTACCATATCAATATTTATTAGATCTATGAACATAGGATCCTTCTCAATCCTCAATGGTTTCATAATTCCTTGATCCTTATCACTCAATGACTTAACTACCTTATTTGCTTTCATTGGTTTGTAGTTCATTAAGAAATCACAATCCTTGAGTAGATAAATCCATCACCTTTGTCTCATATTGAGCTATTTCCAAGAAAAGTTGTATTTGAGGCATTTATGATCCATTCAGAGGTCACCTATTTTTCCATAGAGATAATGTCTCCATATCTTCAAAGTGAATGTTACACCTTCTAACTCAAGACCCTCTTTTTGATATTCTAGTCATGAATCTACTATTTTTTATGCATATTCAAGAACATAATAATTTTTTATGAGGAAATAACCACATCCCTTAATTTATGCATCACAATATATATCAAAATCATCACATACTAGATGGTAGTGACAAAATCAGTGCATTGACCAATCTCCTTATATGTTAATGAAAAAATTATTCACATTTTTTTGTTCAAACAAACCTAAACCATTTAAATTCATGATTGGTTAAATGGTTTTCCAATTATGAAAAATCCTGAATGAATCACCGATAGTAACCTTTCAAACAAATTTTACCCCATACATCAGTTCTATTCATTAGTGTAGGACATTATTAGACTACATTTTTATTTTTAATATGAAATGCAATTTTCATTTTGGAGACAATATGTTCAACAAAATAAACTTCTTAAATTCAAAAATTATGCTTACAAGATTTCCCATATAACTATTTCCTTATAAGATTCTGAAGAATGATCCACATATGATTCTCATAGTCCCCATAGATTTTAGGATACTCCATAATATCATCAATTAATACCACAAAAAAATAATCATGATATTATTTGAATACATTATTCATTAGATCGATAAAAACATTCAGTACATTAGTGAATCCAAATGGAGTTACTGTAGACACAGAATGTACATATGATGTATAAAAATCTATATTTGGAATTTCTTCCTTCTTTAATCACAATTTCTGATACCCATAATGAATATTATTCTTTGAAAAATTGTTAGTCTCCATGAATTTGATTGAATAAGGAATCAACTTAATGAATATGATACTTATTCTTTAGCGTAAAAGAATTTATTTCTAATTAATCAATGCACAAACTCATGGATCAATATTTATTCCTATCAAAGAGAACATGGGCTCCCCCAATGACACACTGGGGAGAATAATTCCTATATTACACAATATACTAGTTATTTCTTCAAATCCGCTAATTCCATAGTGTTAATTCAATATGGAGCCTTTGATATTGTTTTTTCTACAGGGATTAAATAAATAATAAAGTAACTTTATGATATAATAAATCTCTAGGTAATTATTTAGGCAAAACATTAATTTATTCTATTAAAAATGGTATATCCCCAATTTTAATATTAACCTTTTCATCCCTATATGGTTATTTCTCTTCTTAAACTAGAATTCAATTCAACATAGCTACAAGTGGTGGATCTAGATAATAATAAGATAATAATGTTTCTTATAGTGACCCTACCTTTTATATATATCATTACATGATTTTAAGCATAATGAAACATCATATTACATGGAATGGATCGTGAAGTCTAGTGTCTTGGAATACTAGGTACATAAATCTTAGAACATGGGACTAAATAAAAAATTTCATTATTTGTTCTTCAAAAATAATTCCTAACTACCCTTATGTTCATACATATTTATGGGATAACTAGGGGATAACATGAACAAAATGATGAGATAAAATCTATGTAAGGGAATAAGCATAGGAATAACGCTTTAGCACTCGGGTTAGAAGGCATGACATAATGATATAAAAATTCATGTAACATATGGAATCACAACATATAAACATGGGATCATATTAAATGGAGTCATAGTAATGTGGTAGTAGCATAAAACATGAATTTATCATTATTAAATACTCATTTCACATAGAGGAAAATAGGTCAAGGTTAACCACCAAGATCGTTGCACATGGTAGAATGAGTCATGACTATCCGCTAAGACTGTTGCACATAAAGTCTCATGAAACACAACATTACCCAATTAATTGGAGTGAAATGTAGGTTCACCCATAATAACATGTTCTTGAATATTTCTTCTACATATATAATCATACATAATCAATCATAAATAAACATATGGGTACCCATATAATGAAATTGGTATCATGATCACGTCATAAAGCATAATAGATAGGCGTATCATACAAGTGTCCATGAAAGAAAGGAATTAAAACATAAATTGATATTGAGAATATAAAATAGGCATATATCATGGTAAGTGTTTTAAAACAAAATTGTAAACATTTAAGAAGAGTATTTATGAAATTTTAGCATTAAAACATTTTAGCGCGGTTTCATGGAAAATACTACTGAGTATTTATAATTGAAAAGAGAACAAACATTTTTATAAAACAAGAATATAATGAAAATGTTATTATAATAAAAATAATGATATTATAAAAAAAAATGGTTTCTTAAAACTGATGATAGAGTGCACTTGAAATTGGGTTTGAATTCTAGATGTTCTCCTAAAATGGGTTTGTTTATTGGGATGTCTTGAGGAGGAAACGAAATAAAACGAGCATATCTGTGAATTAGAATAATGAATGGATATTGTTAAATTATTTTGAACCTTATAAACATCATTTATAATATTGGAATAAAAATAATAGATAATTTAATTAGGGTGAAAAGAGGGATAGAACAACCTAAATTAATAAGGAAGGTTTGGGTAGAGTCCCTTACCTTAAGTCTGATATGTCCTTAACTTGATATTATTATCTGGGATATGAAAATTAAATTCATTAAATAATATTTTCATAACCTCTTCTTCGTGAAATTGGTTTTTTATAGTCTTTTGAAGTTCAATGATGACCTTTTTTGATGGGTTAAAAGGTTCAATTTCATTGATTGGGAGCGTTTGTTTCTTTGGTTTTCATGATTGGTTTACTTATATTCATATAAGGATAAACATTTATGATGAGAATGGTTTTACAGAATTGATGTTGTATGTTATTAGTGAAAATATATAAGATTACATGGTCATAAAATTTGTTTGGATTTATATAGTGAATATGAATCATTATATAAAACATTAATGATAACCCTTTTGGTGAAATTGCAGTTGTTGATCACATTGAACACAATTTAATTTATAAATTAATATCATTTGTAAAAAATATTACACAACCTTAAATTATGTAGAATTCACATATTATATTATTTTTCTACCATAGAATGGTTTTATTACCAAAATTTAAGACTGTGATAGAAGTTGAAAACCCGTTATCCTTGAATGTGAAAAATTAACACATCTCATATGGTGTTTTCATTTCTAGTATAAAAGTAGGGGAAAGGTGGGATGATAATGAATTATTCCCTTATAAAAACAATATTCCCCAAAATTTAAGGTACAAGATTTGTAATTACATCTGTATTAATGGAGGTGGGGAAAGAAAAAGATAAAATGGAACCTGAAAGAAAATTTAAGAAATGGAAATAAGAGTTTAACTCTTGAATATAACATCCTTGAGAAGCTCTTTAGGAGAGAGGATTTTGTATTTGGAAGAGAAAAAAGGATACTGGACATGGGAGAGGGGATTAAGGAGATATTTTATCAGAATTTAGACAAGGCTCAAGGATTTTGAGGAGTGAAGAGAGGAGGTAAAGAGGGGTGGTATTTATAGTGGGGGAGAAGAGGGGATTCCCATTATTTTAATCATTAGTTTAATATATTTTCTCAAGACTATTAATAGTATTTATTCATGTGAAAAAATAGTAATAAGGGCATGTGAGTTAGAACCAATGGCCATTTACAACATCAATGACTCAATCATGATGCAAAAATTCATGTTTTAGCACTTATCGTAAATTAACATATTTTACTATTTATAAAAAATTCATGTATTTTAGAAAAATCAAAACAATTCACCCTATACATTTTTTAATGTGTATAATCCAAAAATAAACTCCATTTTATGATTTTTTTTATAAATAAAGGAAATTTAATTTTTCGATAAAATCATCATTTACTTGAAAAATACATATTTTAATATTATAAAAGATTTTAAAATACAGTGAATAATTAAATAACATGTAAAAAAATTATCCTATAATTATAAGACATAAAAACAATAATTTTGGAAATAATTTTATGAGAAAAAAATTATTTTTTAATTATTAAATTATTCAAAATATTTAATTAAATATTCATGACTTATAAAAATACCAACATTGTAATATTGTCACTTATAAGTTGGATAAATTTAATTTATACTTTCCTTGGTATGGTTACTATTTAATTAGATAATTTAATCTTCATATGTGTACTATTACTATTCATAAGGGTTAAATTAATATCCATAAGGGTCAGTTAATATTCACCAAAAATTATATTTGTCTTATTAGACTCCAAGCATCTTACTGATCACAACCATATATGTCAGATTTTCAAAATTCAAATCACAAAATTGAAAATATTTTGTTTAATGGTCACATAAAACATAGTAGTTCATTTTTTTGTTATTCCATGTGATTATAAGACATAATTTTAAGAATATAATTACCATCTATTAAACTTTGGTTCCTTACATTTCTTCTCTACAGATAATGAATTGAATATATTTTTCAAAAATTGTGATTTCCCTCTTGAAATAATTTTTTTGCATCATATTTTGGAATCCAATCTATACCATGGATTTTATAACAGTAAAAAATAGTTATGATGATAATAATTTCAAATAAAACACCTTTATATGTTATAATGGGGAATTCCTAACACATCTTTATTATAACGAGACATCCCTTAGGTGTTCTGACTAATAACTCCCTTCTTAAATCAAAAGGAACATATCTAATTTTATTATAAAACTGGGTATATATGAAAGAGTATGATTCCGTTGAATAAAATAGGGAATTTTATAAATTTTAAGATAGGATTAATATACCTACCACCACATCATTGATTACTTATTCCTTAGTTTTAGTAATTTCCTAAGATTGGAAATCCCCCCTTGGCCTCTTCAGTGGTAGATTCCCTTAACTCGTGTGCTATTAACTTGAAGATTTACCTATCATATTAAAGTTGTAACACTGAATATCTATGTTTTCCTTTTTACACATACATTATTTCACATGATGATTCATTTCTCAACACTTATAAAAAACTCTCTTTCCTTTCAAGCTTTTCCCTAAGTTATTCTTTCCATAGTTCCACATGATAGAAATTTCTTCATCATATTCTTTGGAACATTCCATTTGTCTAGTTATTCACATGTATTAATCTTCTCATGATTACCCTTGAATAAATTCAATCTAGAAAATTCAATATCTTATTTTATGACATATAAAATGATTTCATTATACAAGGTCAATTTTTGGTAGACCAGTTCCCTTCATATCCTTGTCATAAGACAATAAAAAATATGATCAATTGTACACTCTATGTGGTTTATATAATCCATGGAATACTTGGATAATATTTTAAAAGTAGAGTCACAATTTGGACCACTTTAGTATTCCTTTTTATTTCAGATAAATAAATTTCTCCTCAACCTTGTTTGTTTCTTATGAGAGAAATATTTTTCATAGAATGTGTCCTCATAAGCCTTCCATTCCATGAGTTCTCATTCCTCTTCCACAATTGAATTCTTGATCAACAAGAACCATTCATAATCATCTCCTTTAATAAAATACTTTTCAAGTGTACCTTATTCTTTTTCACCACATCCCATGGCCATATATATCTTATCCATGGGCTCAATCCATTGTCTATCAGCAAATTTATTTGATGTCTTACGAAATGTTGGGGGATTCTATCACATTAAGTGATGCAGTATATGATAATATCACATTATAAAAGGCTGATGAACATAAAAATGGTTGTTTATCCTAACATGATTAAGATTCATTAATATATCCATGATTTCCCCATTCCAATACCAGCTGTATTAGTTTCTTTACCCGGGAAATCTCTATGTTTTCTAAGAGTATTGTTACCATCCTTCCATCCATCAAAAATTTTCAAGCAATGGAATATGCTGGATTAGCTCATAAAATTATGGATCTTAAAACATATTATATAATTATAAATTTTTTGTAATAGTTAACATAGTCAAAAATTATATGCATTGTTAATCTGAAAAGAGTAAAATTTTGTTTCATTTGTGGTATATTTACCTTTAAATCATTTATAATGGCTTTTAAGGAAAATATAGATTATCTTAAGATTATCCTTCATGAGTTTAAAACTAGGTGAAAAGAAAGGACTAATGTCATTTACAAGGTTAAAATCAAGTCATATCTTACACTCCCTTTTCAGATTTGTTACCCCTAGGTACATATGTGTCAGAACTATGTCAACTTGTAGTATCCAGATAAGGATGTATTGTTAGAGAGACCCACATAATCTCCAAATCACAGAATCTTTTGAATATTTTTATATACTTATCCTAAAAGTCTATTTTAGGGTTATGTTACCAAATATATATTTTCCTACAAATAGTTCCCAAGGTTTCTATAAATCCTTCCCAGATACCAACTATAATGACCCAAATCCAGGTATCCAAGAGTCGATGCCTTACATTATTATATTGGAATAAATACAAAATTGAAATCCCTAAGGACCATATACTCAAAAAATGTTGTAAAACCATATTACTTACATGATGATCCTATTAAATTTAGAAATGAAAATATATTATTAAAAAAATAAAATCTCCGCGTCCTAGAAACTCATTCGAAGAATTTATCTTCATATCGTGGGGAAAGGAATGAAAATAAGGTTAATCCAAAATGTCTAGAATGGTTTGAGTATAGTTGAATAAATCATGAATCGATAATAATAATCAATATATAATGATAATAAACTAAACAAACATTCAATTTAAAAAACTAGATAATGAATAATCTATATAGAATGGTAAATGACTGAAAACAAATGCCATTTAATTATTAATCTTATAATGAATTGAATCGCTAGATTTTTTCATAGTGAAAATATCATAGATAATAATAAATTAATCTAAATGAAGGAAATTATTATTTATTGGATTCTATGTTTCCCAAGTATGTGGTACCTTTACCATCCATACCTTCACAAGATGGTATAAAACATATCATGTAGAAATGCCTCAGATTTGGCCAACTGATTCATCTCATGAGATTAAAAATGCATAGATATGATTAAATTAAATTATCCCAAACCATTTTCTCCCATATAAATAATTTATTATATATCTAATAATATATTTAATTCATAAAAAACATTCCTTATCAAATATACGTATTTTGTAAAGTAGACAGACATATCAATATTCCCCCAGTTAAACAAATAAATTTGATTGTGAAAAATGTATGAAAAAATCATATATAGTTTTGGAAATAATCATATCCATAAAAAAATAATATGCATACTTAATATAAATGTAATTACCAATGAAAAATTATTACAATAAAGTTATTGTTTCTAGAAAAAGTTAACAATCACATAAAAATTAACAATAACATTATTAATGGTAATTTTAAAATAAAATCCCCATGGATGAAATAATTTATATTGAGACATATAATACCATGAATAATGAATTATTCAAGATATTAAATATCATATGGACAATATATATTCCACATAAATGTGAATTTGTTCATAATAACAAAAAATTATCAACGATATGTAAATTGAGATCAAATCCCATACCTTATGCTCACTTTTGGATGAACACCATTTAAAATCTCACGTAAGGGTTTTAAGAATGTTATTAAATTATAAAATTACCAGATTAATATTTATTATTTCATATATAAACATTTTATATCATCTTTTCACCTGATTGTTAAAAATATTTCATGATTTTCATTTTTTGGGTGTTAATTACCATGGATTTCGAGTATGTTTTGACATGTTATTTTTTGTTCCTCTTACAAAGATAATTATTTCAAAATATATAGAATGTAAACCATGATTTAAATAAAAAATATATATTTATTTAAAGTAAATCAAAAAAATTTGTGATAGGAAATGAAATACACCATTCATGGAGACGGTAGGTCGTACACACCCATGAATGCTTTTTCAGTTTTCTTGTTATATTTAAAAATTTAAAAGTAAATTCAATATATATTTACTATCATTAAATTATCTATTATTATTTTATATATTTATCATATTTTTATTTACACCATCCTTAATAGATTCCATGTATAGTGTGAATGAATCAATTTTCTTAATGGGACAATATTACTCCGTACACACGAACAATGTTACCATATTTCTACAAAATGGAAATACTGAATATATGTGGTACATAATAACTATATAATAATATAGTAATGATTAATATCTTATTTTTCATATATAAAAAATAAATACATCAATATTCGAAACCTTGAAAGGTGGTAATGTAAGAATGAATGACATCAGTTCGTGAGGCTATAGACCATTGTTCACATGAATGATGATTGAGTATCCCCTTTGATATAAGTGTGTGAAGTTTTAGGTCATGATATTATCAAAATAAAATCTGAATATATTTAATATAATATGGTTATTACATAATAATTATATAATAATAAGTATAGAATGTGGATAATTAACTAAAATAAAAACACTTTTAGGATAATACTACATCTTCTTCAGGTATCCTATTTAGGATTGCAATACATATTTTTTAGGTTTGATTTATGCCAAAAATAAGGATAATAATACGAGGTTTGGGAAGGCTTTGAGTTATTTGGGTAGGTATGGTAAAACAAGAGTGTTTTGAGTGGCGTTAATAAGGGGGAGTGGGTGTTTCATTTTATAAGTGGGTGTGAGAACACACTTGTTATTTTTGAAAAGAATTTTTCTTGACCAACTTTTTAGCTGTCAAGTGGTTTTCATAACACACAATATAATATCATATAGATGTAAGGGAAAAAATATATACAAAAATGGGTATTGGACAAGTGTGGGGTTATTTTAATACCATATCCTTTAATATTAACCACTAAGTAAAATCATTTTATCGGGAATCACTGTGATTAACATCAACTGATTTTTCTAATAAATTTGGAAAAAAAATTATGATTAACTTTTTTGAAAATATAAATTTTTAATATTAAAAATATGGAATCAATTTTTTAAATTAAAATAATATAAGTGGCAAAAATTTATTTAAAATTATTCCTGCAGGTGGGATGAGAAAGAATAATTTTAAGGTAAAAATGTTCAAATTTTTTCTATGTTTTTATATCTAAATTAAATATAATAATGATTAAAATTACTGAAATTGGATTTATATTGTTCTAATTGAAATATTTTTACATTAAAACCAATTTAATATACAATTTAAACATATATAAATTTTTTAGATGGAAGGTCAACTTTCATTTGAAATTTAGTATTTTTCATTATTCATCAAAAATGAAACTTCTCAGAAAAATACAAAAAACTCAACATAATACAAATTACAAATTAATATTTGAAAAATCAAGTTTATTTTGAAAAATAAAATTTTTAAAAGTTTAAAAAGTTTTATTTAAAGCAATTGCGCCACAAAAAGGCTGCAAAACTCCCTTTAGAGAAATACTGCTTTTTTATGTATAAAATTGGATTTTTTTATCTCAATAACATGAAATATATTGGATGAATTATAAAAAATTATTTTAGTATATAATGTATAAATTTAATTTAATATCATTCATTAATAGTATTTAATTTAATTGTTTAAGATAAAATGTCTTTGGTGCATAAGAATAGTTGTTTTTGAAAGCATTCCTTTTATATTTAGTTGGGTTTTATATCAATTTATAATTATCTGGTAACCAATTAATTAAACCATATATTATCCAAAATTTGTAAATACTATTCATAAACATCAATTTATCAGAATTTTTATATAATAATATTAATAGTATTCATTAAAACCTAGTCTTGTATGAAACATATTCCCTGTAAAAATTCATTGTTTATTGTAATTAGATGAGAACCCATGTTGTATGAATTAAAGACTTTCAATAAAATTAAGCTTATTTTAAATTTTATATTTCGTAATGTATTGGGGTGTTACACTTAGGGGTCAAACTTGTTACTTTAAAAGGAAATTTTTTCTATAAACTAACTATTGTTTATATTTTAAACATATAAAAAACAATTATCTAAATATAGTGTTTTTAGGAATTTTAAATCATTTAATAATATATTATTTATTATAAAATAACATTAATGTTATTTTTGATAGTATTTATCTAATTTGACTTTATATACATCACCTAAATGGGGAAATTAGAATATTTTCATTTAACACATCAAAAATAAGCAGTATTCTTTTATAAAAAAATGAAAACATTGGAAGTCACTCAAATTATATTACACTTAATTTTTTGAAAATCATTTATTATATTTTTAAATTAATTAATGAGATATTATGTCGGTGTTTCATATGATTTTATGGTAATTATATAAATATTAAAAATTAAATATAAAATAAATTCATGAAAATAATTTTATTATTCTCTAAATAAAATTTAATTTTCATTCATAACTATTTTTATCACCATATGACCATATTAAAAAATTATGAACAACAGAGTGACATTTTGTTTTCTCCTTTACGTAAAGAATTTTATAGGTCACATTCATAGAAATTTGTCCCATTAATTATTTAAGAGTAAACCTAATAAGAAAATATTTGAAAAAATTCATATAATAAGAATTAATATGAAAAATATTTTCCTTACCAAATAGTTTTAACGTAAGGTATCTCGATTTACCCATTTATTGAGATGAATTTGTTTTTAATATTTTTATTAGTCATTATGAACAAAAAATATGTTGAACTTTTAAAAAAATATTAATTAATATAATTAAAAATTTAGACTCCATTTTATAAAAATAACTTCACATATGTGATTGAATTTAATTTAAAAATGATACTGTAAAATGTGTCGAAAGATGGGTTTACATGAAATTTATTTTTCAAGAATAAGATGATTTTCCATTAACTCATTTACCTATAATCATCATTATATGATATTAAATTCATATATACAGTTATATAATCTATAAATTTCTTTTAATTTATTTTTTATTTGGGGTTGTTTCAATTAACTAAAATGGAGACACATTATGCACGTATAAACTGTTTTTAGACAAATGTGTTTTCAATATTAAAAATTAAAAAATATTATAATACTGTATAAATATGATTCAAATTTAATTAAGTATTTTAATTATTAATATATAATTTTCTTACTTTTAAATCAAATTAAATGAATAATTTGACTCTCAAATACACAATTTATTAATGAGAAATGAGAGTTTTAAAAAAATTAGAATTTCTCAATATTCATTAAAAAATAAATCCTTCAAGAAAAAAACCAAAAAAATAAACCATTTCATATTTTTTATATGTTGATTTCAAAACATGTATCCTTTTTATTAAAGAACATTTCTAGAAAATAATTTAATAATTTTATTATAAAAATATATAAAAATTATTCTTGAATAAAATATATTTTTGAAGAAAGAAATATATTTACCAAGTATTGAATGATTATTTACTAATAATTTATCCATAATGAGTAGGAAAATTACAAATAGTTTATAAATTACATAATCCTATTCATACATACCAATTTAGTGGCCATGTTATAATGGTTATATTAAAATAATAATATTTCATTCTTTGAATATGATAATTGATTCAAATAATATACACTACCGAACATATATATATTTTTAATTTCCAGGGTTTTATATACTCTATACTTTAACAAATTAAATCCTTCAAATTTAAAATTAGTCTTTGTAATCTACTTTTTTAACAATTAAAATCATTTTTTAAATATCACACTGTAAAAAGGGTTAATAAAACTTCCCCTTGAAGGAATTGGAAAGAAAAAATAACGATTATTTAGAATAACACATAAATATGTATCCAAATTGGATGGAATTATTGAGAAGTGAAAACTTGGATATTTAGGTGAAACTTAATTTCAAAATAATGATATAGATTGATAGATTTCATTGATCATAAAAAAGTGAATTACTAAGACAGAGAAAATGACCATAAATCAACGAGGAGTGAAAAAGACCAATGATTCATCATAAATTATGGTAAAAGTATTTTTTTTTAATTTCAGGTTCATTTCATATAGTTTAGGAATTACATTACCGTCTAGACTAAAAACATAAATAAATTTAATTAATTTACAAGTATAATTTCATCCTTTAATAAAATTCCATTACAAAATCATTTTTCCTCTAAATTATTATTATTCAATATTATTTTTAAATGCCTTAAGAAATAAAATAAATTTATAGTGGATAGAATAGTCCATAAAATAATAATATCCAATTAGTATTACATTTAATAATACCAAATTGGTTCTCACAATAAAAGATAATTCCCAAATTAAAAAACTGTTTGTATTAAAAAATAATATATTAATTGCCAAAATTAAACAGTAAGACCAATGGTTTATCATAGATCATTCTTAAAATAAATAATCCCATATCCAAAATAACCCAATAACCTCAACATTAAAGAATGTTTTATCCTTAATGTTTATCTCACACCCTTCAACTGACATTTCCTAAAACATAATAGCATTCTTCCCAAATAGTCCTTCATATTAGACATATTGATTGTATATATATGCCAAAAACTAATAAAAAAGGTCTTGAAATATCATTGGTCACCTAAAAATAATAATAATTGAAATATATTTGATCTTATACTATGTCTCCCAAAAGTAAAGATAATATTTATCCATCAAAATATATGAGTAAAAACAATTCCCAATTAACATGGAAATCACATCAAATAGTGGTAGGTGTTGAGCCCCTATCATCCTTTGGTTTTGGGTTCAAGCCCTTTAGCATTGAAAAATACAATGAGTTATTGTTTTTAATGTGGGTTATCAATTTTTGTAAAACTATATTAATATAACTTCTTTAACATTACCAAAAAATGATTAACATACTAAAAAATAAAATTAATCATCAAATCACTTATTAACCACTATGGTTTTATACATTTCAAATTTTTTCCACTAGATAATACAATATTAGTTGATTTTCATTTCCAAAACATCCATGATCTTATTAACCCCAATGGTTATCAATTAATTTAAACTTTTGTGCACAAAATAAAAAATAATTATTCCTAAAATAACCTATTCAATAAAACATATATTAAACCAAAGTATTGGGTTACAATAAATATTTCCCAAAATATCCTTAATCATGTTAAATTTCCTTTAGACAAAATCTTGAAAGGGGTATATATTCTATAATACATAAAATCAAACAAAGACTTATGATCCCAAGACACATTATTATTATCCCATATCATTGTGGTATATCATAAGTTTATATTGGTTCTATTATCTAATTCAACATAATGTTTTTAGAGAGAATATGAATTAAAATAGTCACATACCTAGGTAGTGTCAAACTAGATGTGTTGTAAGGGCACACTAATGTACACCCTAATGATGAAATGATATAATCGAGAAGCTATTTTTGGTGTTATTACCCCGATATGTATCAATTCCAAAACCACTTCCACTTATTGAATCTAGATTGGGAATTATTTCAAGGAAACATGCATTATTATTAAATTAATAAAAATTAGATGACATTATCCAATAATTAGACCAATCCTCTATTATAAAACGACCCATGACTAACCCAATCCAGTCTCTAATATGAAAGGGGCGGGCAACCATCGCTGAGATAGCGTATCCCATAAATGGTAGGCATTATCCTGAAGTACACACTCACACACTCACCAACATTTCCAAGCCCATACAATGCTAAAATGAAAACAATTGAAAAATAGTGCATGCCTACATTTATAATCCCACAACCAGAGTACCACAATAATGTAATGAATGAATAAAGGGTCCAAATACAAGACCCAAAAAATCTCTATATAGTCCATACCACTACAAGGGAGAGGACTAAAATTCAATGAAAGATCCCTAGAAAAACATCAGTATTTTAAGATCTGGATAAAATCCATAATATCTGCATTTTATCTGGATTCCATCAAAAGGATAGCCATCTGTATAAAACACAACACATGCAGGTAGATCCCAAGTAGGGGTGACTATAAAAATTACCAGTAAGATAGCCTGAAAACTGTAGAGACCCGAAGCCTGACGTACATGAACATTACATTACTTTTGCGGAATACTTAGTACATAACAAAAACACACACACAAGGATCGTAATAGTTTAGTGTCTTTGGAAACTCGGAATAAAATCTTCTAATCGTGGTGAAAGATCTTCAACATCTCCCATAAAGATCTTTTTTTTTTACCTAAAACCTTTCTTTATATCCTGGGGAAAAGAAAACATAAAAGGGTGAGCTCAAATTCTCAGTAAGGGTAAACAAAAGAAATATCAATCACATCGTATTCATAAGAACATAACATTTTGGAAATCATAACCTGCAAAAGAGAGCATAATTTCATAACATGGGATAAATCATGGTAGTGAAATGTAATCACAATAATCATAACATAAAACATGAAACTTTGTGGAATTCACACATAATCATAGAGAATCATTTCTTGTTAGTCAAGACTCATTGCCAAGACTATCTTAGTGGACAAAGTCCCTTTCTGAATCGAGTAACCCTCGTTTCAGTCCTGTTTCACTGAACCGGTATAACCTACCGTTCCAGCCCTGTCTATCTCATTAGATATAAAATCTTTACCTAATGCATTGGAGGGAGATATAGGTCCCACCCATCTTATAATGAATCCTTTCTTATGTGTGCCACAAAATCATAAATCATACATCATTGCATAACCCATGTAGTAAAAATGGGATTCTTAAACATCATGACATCAAAAAACAATTCATATAAGATAAAGGAATTCATAAAAATAATTCCATCACAACATAATCAAATCAATGTAACAATAGGGATAAAAACATAACCCTATGTTATCTTAGATGGAAAATAATTTTGATAAAACACTTGAAATGAATTCTTGAGGAAAATATCCTTTCTACTTCAAAAACATTTTTCCTTTCATAAGATGTCATACGACTTTAAAATAAACGAAGTTGATTAAAAATAAACTGGAAAACTTGTAGAGGAAGTTTCTTGGAAATAATATTTTAAAATTCCATTCATGCCGTATAAGTTAAAAAAAACATTCTTCGTACTTTTGTCGGAAAAGTCAAAAAGTACCTCGTACAAAAAACGACAAAAGATTCCTTTCATACATATTACTAAAAACTCACCGAAGGGTAAAAATTGATTTAAACAATTGTAGGTGGATGGAAATAATATTACATATTTATGAAACATGGATTTGGATGATAAAATACACCCCAGTAAATACTTACGAATAAACAATCTCGGATAAAAATGAGATTGTGATATTTCCCTTACCTTAGGTCCGATTTGCTTTGTACGTGTCCGAAGCTCCTGTATAATGGTTTACATAATGTCATTGACTTATTAAAGAATCATATTCATTGTTATGATATCATATATGGTTCACTTATGACATTATATTACCCGTTCTTTTGTAAATTCCATGTTAAAGAAGCGTTTTGGGTAAAATCGTTTCTTTTATCGTAGGTGTTTTGACTTGTTGTTATTGACATTATTATTACTTATATCATGATTTACTTACTTCCCGAATATAAAATATGATTTATATATCATATATATTCAGTATATATATATATATAATAGATAGATAAATGAAATGAAAAACACCGTTCATGGAGACGGTAGTCCGTACGTACGCATGAACGCTATTTTCCTTTCCCTATTGTCTTGAATGGAAGTAAGTAGATGACATACATATATATATACATAAATCCAGTAGATTTATAATGTCATATATTTCATTATTATTTCTTATATATACTTTATAATCATTCTTTAATGGTTAACATGGAGAATGAATCTCATCGCGTCGTGGAGACGGCAGTCCGTACGTACGCACGAGCGATGATATCATTTCCATAAATATTGAATTGAATTGGAGTGGATTATACAATATATCAGAATCAATATGATGTTTTAATAACTATGTATAGTTATTCTTTACACCATTATACCCATCCATGTAAGGTGGTGGTGGAAAATAGATTACACCACGGCGTGGAGACGGTATTCCGTACGTACGCACGCGCGGTGATTTCTTTTTCCGTAGGATAGATAGATGGTGAAATAGGGTTGTTTCATACTTACAATAACATATCAGTATATGAGTGATACTGATGTTATTACTTCATAATGAAACAACCTAAGAAGAAGAAGTGGAAGAAGAAATAAAGATGAAAGAATTGGTAACGGTAATTACCACTTCTTTGAAGCGCCTTTTTGGAGACCTCCTCTTAGGGAACTAAAATTGGTCTTTGAGGAAGACCAGAACCTCTAGGATGTTGCTAGGGAAGTGGAGAAGAGATTTTGGCAGGGGTTGGCCGAGCTTGAGTGCTCAAATTGGTGTGAGGAGGAGGGGGAGGAGGTGTCCTTTTATAAGGGAGGAGAGGGGCACCTTAGGAATATCTCAAAATATTATTTTATATTAAAGTAAAAATCGGTTTATAATGGTTCCAAAGGGTCTTATTTCGACGCTAAAGTGGGTATGGGTCGAAATCCTATCAACCAATAAGATTTAGACAAGTTTAGGGTATTATTTTAACCTTATCAATTAGATTTAACTCTAAGTTAAATAATTTAACTTTTACCGTGTCTTTTTGTTTTCTTTCACTATATGGTTAATAAACATACTATAACATGCCAAACGAACCCTAAATTGTTTATTATTAATATATATATCCTTATCTAAGTCATTTGGCCGAACCTTATATTTTTAGGAATAAAATAACAATTAATAATATAATATTTGATTTAAAAACTACTTTGTGTCAATTTTGACACTATTTGATATATGATTTTTGTGAAACTCATAACAGAATTATATGTTCGAACCAAGTTGATTAAATCAACACTAATATATCATAGTAACCTAGAAAATTAGTGGAATTCATAAAAAGTCTCAAATTACATTCATTTGAGTATTTATAACATCAATTATGTTAATATTTCCTTAAAAGGGTAATTACTGCATCATCGTTGTGTCATAAATAAATTAATTTATTTAAAGTCTAAAAATTATAAATAAAATATCATTATGTAGGAAATCTTTTTAGATTTCTAATGAATATTTATAGTTGAATTTATCTTATGTATAACCCCATATTAAAAATGTTTTAGTGAATAAACTTTGATTTTAACTCTTTTAACTCTTCTTTGAATTAAATAATAATAAATGTCCTAATCTAATCCAAGTGGGCCTAAATGATAATATTTTACACTTAAGGTTGTTTTTGGTCGAGATAAACTTGTCCAATAGAATTATGACATGTGTTAGGGTAATATTAATATCATTCTTACCCTTAATTACCCTATTTACTTTTAACCGTGGTAAATAAAAGTAAAAAGTTACTATTCACCAAAAATTATTTTCATCTCATTGAACCACATTTTACTTACTGACATCAACCGTGTCTCTCGGATTTTTGAAATTCCGTTCACAGAAGCGGTAAAATTATGTTTTATGAAAAATTCAGTTTTTTAACTACCACTTAGTAGTTTCACTATTCATCAAAAAATGAAGGTTTTCAAAAAAATGCCAAAATTTCATCCTAAGATATATTTCATATTCCAAATTCAAAAATGAATTCTATTTTACCAAATTCATAACATAGAAGTTGCATTAATTAATTTTATAATTAAATCCCGCTGTTAAAACAAATAGCGTGTTTTTAAGAAACAATATCTATCAAAAGATTGACACTTGTTTATGTCTGGTTTAAATGTGCAATTACATCCAATGACCAACATTGTATTAAATTGTAAAAATATATTCTAAATATACTTTAAAACTACTACAATTAATAATTTATCACTATTAATTATTTCGATTTAAAAAGTTGTTTTTTAATTATAATTTAGTAATTTTCACTATTCATCAGAATATGAAAGTCATCCGAAATGTACCAAAATTTCACATTAGGCTAAATTCGATACTCCGAATCCAAAAATGAAGTTAATTTTGAAAAATAAGATTTACAGAATTTTAAAAAGTGGTTATTACTATTCATACCAGCTAGTTTTAATAATATTTTAATAGCATATCGTTGTTTAGTGAAACTCGGTATTGCGTATTACACACGCTATCGAGGAAGGTCGCGATTGCGTGTAATGAAAGGCAAGTCAAGGATGCGTGTTGTGCAAGCTCCTTTTCGTGTAGCGTACAACACAAGACATTAGTGAAATAAAAAGAATATTTTTCATAAAATCTCGGGCTGTTACATTCTACCCCCCTTAAAATGAATTTCTCCTTCGAAATTCGTCGGGGTTATAAATGGTTTACTATTCGAAAGTTTCTTTAATATAATCCCACATCATAAAAAGGAATACCAAAACCAATCTTTAAAAACAAAAGTATGAAACCTAACGGTTACCCAAATAAACTAATCACTGGGTTTCCACATAGGTGAAAATATGGATATGGAAGAAAAATATAACCATCATGTTCTGATGAAGAGTGGTAGAGAACATGGCTATGGAAAAGCCAGTAATCACAAAGCCATAAATTTGTGACGATCTAAGGTACCATCTGATTCATCAGATATAAGATCACTAGGACAACATTTTTGGTTTTCAAGATCGTTTCCCTAAAGTTAAAGAATTTGAATTAGAATAAATACTTACTTTATGTTGGTACAACCTCATTGTTGTTCGTTCCTTTAACAATTTCAACTTCATCTCTTAAATAAATGAAGTTGAATTTGTTATTTATGAAGTGTTAGTAGATCATGTGATAGAATGACGTGTCATTCCATCTGTCTCAAACAAAAGGTTAGCAAAAATTATATACATAAGTCGATCTATAGTGAGATTAATCACATATGGTTCCTAAAATGGACTTATACTTCATATATCATACTGCTTAATATAATAAAACTAGTTTCTACTAAACAGGGACTTCATGTAGGCCAGTGGTAGGCGATAAAGGCCAGTCGCACTTCGGTTGTGGGCTCGATTCCTACGACCTTGTCTGACGCGATGGGCTGTCGCCCGTCCTGCAGGTTGTCCCTTTTTCTAAAACTATATTACTTTAACATCCCATCAATAATATCGAGAGAACTTCTATCCTTAATCAATAATAACTTATGTACAACATAATCCATTCCAATTCTTTAGGCTTATCCATAATACTACAGTCCACTCTCATAACATAGTGAAAATGATTACCAGAGATTTAACACCATCGTCGATCCCCATATATCAAAAGATATGTTTTGTTGTTCACATTCCAAACATTCAAAGTCCTTAATCATGTATTCTATTGAATACCTTAGTGAAAACATGAATGCAGTTAAAATCTAACACTTTCCACATACCAAAATCCTCAAAATTCTATATACTCAAACCGTGATATCACTTAGTCCTTATATCAATCATGAGCTCATGAATACTGTTAAACATTTCATTTTCTCGTTTTCCCTTCATTATGCGCATAATATCTCAATTACCACATTAGACAAATACATAAATATTCCAATACTACATGATACAACATTATTTTGGAATCCCATTACATAAAAACTTAATCATTCCACCACATCATTGTCCTATTCAACATTGCCAATAGAGATCACATGTGACTTCCCTTTGTCCTTTGCCTTAAGTTGTTTCTCATGTTGATCGTCACTAACCCTTGGATTAGGGCATTTATTGGCATAATGTCCCATCTCCTTGCACTTGAAACATTGAAGTGTTGGTGGTGCGTTCTCTGCAGTGTTTTCTTTGTTCACATCATTAGAAACCCTTTTTCCATTACATCGACACTCAGCTGCTCGATGACCTTCTTTTCCACACTTAAAACATTTTCTAGTCCCTTTAAGAAAATCTCCACCATGCTTCTTTCCACACTTTGTGCATAAGGAAACATTCATATTCTTTTCACCATTATTCTGAGATTTCTCCTTGAACTCCATCTTTCGTTTCTTGTCAAAACCATGAGATGGATATGAAACACCAACTTCCATTTCTACCTTGATAGCACAACGCACAATTTCTTCATAGCTACTGAAGTCTCTTATAGCTAATTCCCTTCGAAGACTTGGTTTTAAGCCACTGAAAAATCGATCAACTTTACTTTCAGGTTGGATGATAATGCCAGATGCATACCTTGCAAGTGTTGTAAAATTTTCTTCGTATATACCAACAGATTCCTCATCCTTCTGCTTCAGCTCAAGAAACTCCTTTTCCATCTTTGTTCGAAGAATACGAGGGAAGTACTTACTGAAAAACAAGTTCTTGAACTCGTCCCATTCCATGGACTCAATTTCATCTCTTGGCCTCGTATTCTTGATAAGATTCCACCATTGATCAGCATCACCTTCCAAACGATACACTGCTAAGATGACTTTATCATGTTCAGAACATTGAAGAACTGAAAATATCTTTTCAGTAGTATTGATCCATTGTTCAGCAACAAGTGGATCGGAAGTCCCACTGAAAGAAGGTGGACGTTGCCTCATGAAGGACTCAATAGAATACTGTTCCCTTCTCTGCTCATTTGGATGTCCAGAATGATTCACAGCTTGTGTATGTATAGAAATAAGATTTTGCACTCCATCTCCCATAACATTTGTTTGTTCAGGAGGAAAATCATTGCATTGTCCATTGCATTGATCAACACGGTTCCTTCGGGTTCCAGCCATCGTCTAAAACCCAAAAAGAATAGTGTGAGAGGCAAAAATCATGCTAGGGAAAACAACATAATAAAGGGGGAGTACCTTCAATATCTAACATCTTAGGTTTAATTCTATGATCGTTAGCGTAATTCTAGTACTATAACCTATACGTATACTTAACCTTAGGGACATCCCTAGACATACCTTAGAAATATCTCTAGGGATCTCACTAACGTTTTCGCATCCTAGTTTCCAAAGGTTGACTAAACATTTCATATGATACCAACTGTAGAGACCCGAAGCCTGACGTACATGAACATTACATTACTTTTGCGGAATACTTAGTACATAACAAAAACACACACACAAGGATCGTAATAGTTTAGTGTCTTTGGAAACTCCGAATAAAATCTTCTAATCGTGGTGAAAGATCATCAACATATCCCATAAAGATCTTCTTTTTTTTACCTAAAACCTTTCTTTATATCCTGGGGAAAAGAAAACATAAAAGGGTGAGCTCAAATGCTCAGTAAGGGTAAACAAAAGAAATATCAATCACATCGTATTCATAAGAACATAACATTTTGGAAATCATAACCTCCAAAAGAGAGCATAATTTCATAACATGGGATAAATCATGGTAGTGAAATGTAATCACAATAATCATAACTTAAAACATGAAACTTTGTGGCATTCACACATAATCATAGAGAATCATTTCTTGTTAGTCAAGACTCATTGCCAAGACTATCTTAGTGGACAAAGTCCCTTTCTGAATCGAGTAACCCTCATTTCAGTCCTGTTTCACTGAACCGGTATAACCTACCGTTCCAGCCCTGTCTATCTCATGAGATATAAAATCTTTCCCCAATGCATTGGAGGGAGATATAGGTCCCACCCATCTTATAATGAATCCTTTCTTATGTGTTCCACAAAATCATAAATCATACATCATTGCATAACCCATGTAGTAAAAATGGGATTCTTAAACATCATGACATCATAAAACAATTCATATAAGATAAAGGAATTCATAAAAATAATTCCATCACAACATAATCAAATCAATGTAACAATAGGGATAAAAACATAACCCTATGTTATCTTAGATGGAAAATAATTTTGATAAAACACTTGAAATGAATTCTTGAGGAAAATATCCTTTCTACTTCAAAAACATTTTTCCTTTCATAACATGGATATGACTTTAAAATAAACAAAGTTGATTAAAAATAAACTGGAAAACTTGTAGAGGAAGTTTCTTGGAAATAATATTTTAAAATTCCATTCATGCCGTATAAGTTAAAAAAAACATTCTTGTACTTTTGTCAGAAAAGTCAAAAAGTACCTTGTACGAAAAACGACAAAATATTCCTTTCATACATATTACTAAAAACTCACCGAAGGGTAAAAATTGATTTAAACAATTTTAGGTGGATGGAAATAATATTACATATTGATGAAACATGGATGTGGATGATAAAATACACCCCAGTAAATACTTACGAATAAACAATCTCGGATAAAAATGAGATTGTGATATTTCCCTTACCTTAGGTCCGATTTGCTTTGTACGTGTCCGAAGCTCCTGTATAATGGTTTAAATAATGTCATTGACTTATTAAAGAATCATATTCATTGTTATGATATCATATATTGTTCACTTATGACATTATATTACCCGTTCTTTTGTAAATTCCATGTTAAAGAAGCGTTTTGGGTAAAATCGTTTCTTTTATCGTAGGTGTTTTGACTTGTTGTTATTGAAATTATTATTACTTATATCATGATTTACTTACTTCCAGAATATAAAATATGATTTATATATCATATATATTCAGTATATATATATATAATAGATAGATAAATGAAATGAAAAACACCGTTCATGGAGACGGTAGTCCGTACGTACGCATGAACGCTGTTTTCCTTTCCCTATTGTCTTGAATGGAAGTAAGTAGATGACATACATATATATACATAAATCCAGTAGCATTATAATGTCATATATTTCATTATTATTTCTTATATATACTTTATAATCATTCTTTAATGGTTAAATGGAGAATGAATCTCATCGCGTCGTGGAGACGGTAGTCCGTACGTACGCACGAGCGATGATATCATTTCCATAAATATTGAATTGAATTGGAGTGGATTGTACAATATATCAGAATAAATATGATGTTTTAATAACTATTTATAGTTATTATTTACACCATTATACCCATCCATGTAAGGTGGTGGTGGAAAATAGATTACACCACGGCGTGGAGACAGTATTCCGTACGTACGCACGCGCGGTGATTTCTTTTTCCGTAGGATAGATAGATGGTGAAATAGGGTTGTTTCATACTTATAATAACATATCAGTATATGAGTGATACTGATGTTATTACTTCATAATGAAACAACCTATGAAGAAGAAGTGGAAGAAGAAATAAAGATGAAAGAATTGGTAACGGTAATTACCTCTTCTTTGAAGCGCCTTTTTGGAGACCTCCTCTTAGGGAACTAAAATTGGTCTTTGAGGAAGACCAGAACCTCTAGGATGTTGCTAGGGAAGTGGAGAAGAGATTTTTGCAGGGGTTGGACGAGATTGAGTGCTCAAATTGGTGTGAGGAGGAGGGGGAGGAGGTGTCCTTTTATAAGGGAGGAGAGGGGCACCTTAGGAATATCTCAAAATATTATTTTATATTAAAGTAAAAATCGGTTTATAATGGTTCAAAAGGGTCTTATTTTGAAGCTAAAGTGGGGATGGGTCGAAATCATATCAACCAATAAGATTTAGACAAGTTTATGGTATTATTTTAACCTTATCAATTAGATTTAACTCTAAGTTAAATAATTTAACTTTTACCGTGTCTTTTTGTTTTCTTTCACTATATGGTTAATAAACTTACTATAACATGCCAAACGAACCCTAAATTGTTTATTATTAATATATATATCCTTATCTAAGTCATTTGGCCGAACCTAATATTTTTAGGAATAAAATAACAATTAATAATATAATATTTGATTTAAAAACTACTTTGTGTCAATTTTGACACTATTTGATATATGATTTTTTTGAAAGTCATAACAGAATTATATGTTCGAACCATGTTGATTAAATAAACCCTAATATATCATAGTAACCTAGAAAATTAGTGTAATTCATAAAAAGTCTCAAATTACATTCATTTGAGTATTTATAACATCAATTATGTTAATATTTCCTTAAAAGGTTAATTACTGCATCATCGTTGTGTCATAAATAAATTAATTTATTTAAAGTCTAAAAATTATAAATAAAATATCATTATGTAGGAAATCTTTTTATATTTCTAATGAATATTTATAGTCGAATTTATCTTATGTATAACCCCATATTAAAAATGTTTTAGTGAATAAACTTTGATTTTAACTCTTTTAACTCTTCTTTGAATTAAATAATAATAAATGTCCTAATCTAATCCAAGTGGGCCTAAATGATAATATTTTACACTTAAGGTTGTTTTTGGTCGAGATACACTTGTCCAATAGAATTAGGACATGTGTTAGGGTAATATTAATATCATTCTTACCCTTAATTACCCTATTTACTTTTAACCGTGGTAAATAAAAGTAAAAAATTACTATTCACCAAAAATTATTTTCATCTCATTGAACCACATTTTACTTACTGACATCAACCGTGTCTCTCGGATTTTTGAAATTCCATTCAAAGAAGCGGTAAAATTAAGTTTTATGAAAAATTCAGTTTTTTAACTACCACTTAGTAGTTTCACTATTCATCAAAAAATGAATGTTTTCAGAAAAATGCCAAAATTTCATCCTAAGCTATATTTCATATTCCGAATTCAAAAATGAAGTCTATTTTACCAAATTCATAACATAGAAGTTGCATTAATTAATTTTATAATTAAATCCCGCTGTTAAAACAAATAGCGTGTTTTTAAGAAACAATATCTATCAAAAGATTGACACTTGTTTATGTCTGGTTTAAATGTGCAATTACATCCAATGACCAACATTGTATTAAATTGTAAAAATATATTCTTAATATACTTTAAAACTACTCCAATTAATAATTTATCACTATTAATTATTTCGATTAAAAAAGTTGTTTTTTAATTATAATTTAGTAATTTTCACTATTCATCAGAATATGAAAGTTATCCGAAATGTACCAAAATTTCACCTTAGGCTAAATTCGATACTCCGAATCCAAAAATGAAGTTCATTTTGAAAAATAAGATTTACAGAATTTTAAAAAGTGGTTATTACTATTCATACCGGCTAGTTTTAATAATATTTTAATAGCATATCGTTGTTTAGTGAAACTCGGTATTGCGTATTACACACGCTATCGAGGAAGGTCGCGATTGCGTGTAATGCAAGGAAAGTCAAGGATGCGTGTTGTGCAAGCTCCTTTTCGTGTAGCGTACAAGACAAGACATTAGTGAAATAAAAAGAATATTTTTCATAAAATCTCGGGCTGTTACAAAAACAATGAACATGAATCATCACATATATTCATCTCAATAAAAGTATATATAAATCAATGTATAATATAAAACACCCATATATATTCATGAGGGGAACTACTTCATTAGGTGGTCACAACCAACTATTATCCAGAATATTCTAATCAAAGCAGCACTTTTTCTGGGAGAATTCAATCCATAATCCATGCTTCTATCGAAGAAAATCTATCAAGAGTTATAAATCATTATTCCCCACTCATGAATGGTCACCGGTCTCAGAAGACCATGAAACTCATATATAGGGTCACACCCAGAACTGTTGGGGGACAAAAAAAATCCAATATATATCAATCTATTGTGTAGGGGATCATATTCCAAGTAAATTAAAAAACCTACCAATATAACCTACAAGATTGGGGATAAAATCCCTACTCATTTATGTTATTATAATTCAATAAACACCACCTAGTGTATAGTGATGATAAAGGATTACACTCTAGTCACATAGTGGGACACTAAATTCTCTATTTGAGACTCATCCTCTATTGGGAATCACAATCACGTGATGTGTATGTAATTCCACACTATATCCTTAAGATAAAGTAAAAAAGGAGACTCACTCAACTGAAGCCAGTTTGAACTGAAGAGACGGAGAGATACAAGCATTATATTATGGGTAAAACAGTGTGTAAGTAGAGTCAATGACACGCCTTGCTCAACCTAGATCTTCCTGTGTTGTACTTCATTACATGAATATTAATTATCTATATACATCTATTGTAGTTAAAGTAAAAAATGTGGATATCATTTGAAACCATTCCCGCATCTCCAAGCTATGCTCCTGTACCACTAGATGTGTTGTGTAAACATGGCCATGTCCGTGTCAGAGTACACAGCGTGTTTGATCTTGGGTAATCTTGGCTATTCTGGTATACCCTCTGAAATACATTCCAAGACATCATAGAGGGGTGAGATATCATTTGACCATGTATCATGATGTGTGATATATATATCCAATTTAAACCCTAGTATCGAAACCAGGGGTCCAATTTTCTTTGTAACATTGGTTTATACGCTGCATAAATGGAGATTTTCCAGATCCCATGGGATCTTATGTCATATCAACCCACACATCTCTTGGGCTACCCATCCTAGTAGATAATCCCAGATTTGGGGTCTTTGAACCCTTTTCATCATCGAATTCTAGCATTCATGTTCATATATTTTCAGAAAATGTCACTGTCGAGCCATCCATTACTACAACACATCAGAAAAACCGAAAGAAAGTGAACCAAAAATTTGTTAAGTACACATCTGATCATCCAATTCTATTTTCACACCTCAATCGCACCATCAATCACACACCACACCCATGTTATTGATATTTTTCACTTATGAATGTTTGTATGACGATCATGTATGAATTACTCTTAAAACCACGAGAGCAAATAAAAAACCACGAGGAACATGAAAAGAACAGGAAAAGAAATCCAAATGAAATAAAATGGTTGGAATGAACCATAGAATTTTTTCGTTCATCCATGATTAATTTTCATAGAAAAATAAAAATAAATATGTATAATACACAATGAACAAATTTACTTCCATTAAATTAAATATATCGACAATGTGCGTATCAATTCTGTTGAAGGAATTGATTTTTGTTCTTTTAGGATTAAAGAGCATGATAGAAAACAAAAAATAACATCCTACCAATATTTTGTATTGATCTTTGGTGAATAAATGTTATATGTTACTGTTGTTGATGAGATCCACAAACTCTGTTGGTGGAACGATCCTCAATCCAGTTTAGATCTTTCATTATTGAGCAAGAATGAACTCCTCCAACGGTCTCTGGGTATACAAGGTTTATTAGACAACCCTAAGACAAAATCTATAACTATATATTTATAGAAAACCATATTTCTGTATAAAAGTAAAATCAAATAAATAAATAATTTTTTTAATTTTATTCACTTTCACACAAGAAAACATTATACAAATGCTGTGTATCAACAAATGTTATGTCACACCTTGGTTAAAACTCGTTTTCTAATCTCAAAAGTGCCCTATGTTTTTATTTCAAGTCTCTTTTTTTAGTTATTAAACCTTTTTCATAAAATTTTATTCAAGTGTTATGTAATATATTTAATATGATTTGAACATTTATTTTGGGCACACTAGTCCTTGGAATTCTACATCGTCTCGGTTCCTGGTCTTAAAAAAATCCATAACAAATCAAAAAATAATACATGGAAAATATGATTCATTAAATTCACTCCACACTCAGGATTATGATACAAAAAATAAAAATAACTACTTAAAAAATAAGCATAATTGGATTGTATATAGGTCTCCCAGTCCTAGGTGCTCTTATGAAGATTCCCATGCTACCACGAGACACAGAACAAGGGAATCAACCACCCATGACTGATCCCCACCTGACGATCCTTGATCTATACTAGGTACTCAACAAAGATATCTACAACCTCAATGTCTAGCTCCCCTTGGTAATAATATATGTTGGTTCAGGAATATATCTTTTCAACTATAATATGTGAATGAAATCATGTACATGGTTCGACTATAGTCGTAGAGATAAGTAGTACACCACCTCGCTAACTCTAAAACGCAACTATAAAGGTCCAATGAATCATAGTGATAACTTTCAACCATATCCATATCTACTCAATCAACCTCGAGGTGAGACCCTCATGAACACATGGTCTCCCTCCTCCAACTCTAGAGGTCTCCACCGTCCATCCAGATAACAATTATAAAGACTCTATGAAGTCCTCATCCACTCCTAGATGATTTTCAACTTTTATTTAGTGGATCACACCAAATTTGGGCCCACGACTTTTGAATCACCTGTATCAACTCAAGAAAGTGATGAAAATCATGGTTTCCTGTAAATAGCCTGAAATGGATCAACAAGAAATGTAGAATGGTAGCTGTTATTTTATAGAAACTATACTAAAAATAGATAATAATCCTAACTACAAAAAACTACAACAGAAAAGCCTGCAACATTTCATTAGAGTCCTTAATTATCTACTTAGTCTGGAAACCATTCTAGGGGTAAACCACTATGCGCAAGGGTAACTGAGTCACGAGGGCCTCCTGAAATTCTCTCCACAATTGTGATGTGAAGCCATTGTCACCGTCTGAAATGATTGTTTAGGGAAATCAATAGAGTTTGATTATCTCTAGCATATAGAGGAATCACATGATCTCTACTGATCATTTCTATCGAATAACTAGTATGTGGGCCAACCAATTGAGTTTCTCTATGATCACCCCTAAGGAATCATCAGTCATATTTCTCTTATCATGTGGTATTAACTAACATAATCCATATTTAATGACTAACTGCCTTTATATTAGAAAAAACCAATACTGGATGTTGAAACATCGCAAGGATCTACGTACTCAGCATCATCCTTTGGAAATATCAATATGGGAGAGATCGACAACATGTGCATAAAGCCATAAAATTACTCATAGATCCTTTCCATCCATAGGAAATGACTCCCTTTATAGGTGAAATCTATCAAGGGTGCCGCCACTCTGGAGAAATCTGGTTTAAACCTCCGATAATTCCCTACAAACCTAAAAAATATATGCACCTACGTAACACTCCTGGGTGGATCCAAAGAAATCAGTGCCTCAATTTTATTTTGTGTTCACTACCACACATGCCAGAAAGATGACGTGTCCTAGAAAGTGGAACTCATGAATCCCAAAATTACACTTTTATTGATTCCCATAAAGCTACTGCTCTCAGACTGTGTCTAGGAACATAATCAATTATCTCACATGATCCTCCTCGGATGCTGAATACACTAATATATCATCAATGAAGACCACCAAGAAAAAATCTAGGAAGGTAGAAAAATTTGGGTCTGGAGTCCCACAAACACTACTGGGGAATTCATCATTATGAATTACCAAAAAAATGTTCTCATATTTACAATATAACCATCTGAATTTCGTATTTCATATATCCAAATCCCATACTCATAGCTGGTGATAGCCTACTATGAGTTTAATCCTATAGAACTATCACTCTTATCCAAACTGATCGAATAGGTCCTCGATCATTGATAGTGGATACCTTTTCCTCACAGTCACCTATTTCTAGTGCCTGTAGTCCTCAAAAAAACATAATTTCCCATCATCCTTATTTCCGAAAAACAATGAGGCTGAACAGTGGGAACATTGTGTCTTGCAAATCCCTTCTCCTGAAAGTCTTCCAACATCAAACTCTAATCAAGAAGCTCTATGGGATCCATAAAAAATACTGGTTTAGATTTTAGGTCCATATTGGGATGTGTGTCAATATAGAATTACCAATCTCAGTTGGGTGGTAAAACTGGTATGACATCCGAAAGGATATCCTAATATTTCTCCACCATTATAGGAAACTAAAATCTCATACAATCCCTAACCCAAGAGTCATGTTATCCAAATTGTGTGTAATCTGATTCCCTCTCCTATTAATAAGCCCATCCTTATTTTCCAAGTTATTTTTTCCACCCACAATGGAAAACCATATTTGGTGACTGCGAATAGACCACATATTCTACATAAAATATTCAATCTAGGGATAAACTATAGATATCCATTCCATACCTAGGATGATGTTTTAAGGCCTCATCACTACTAAAAAAGTGATCCTGTTCAAAAATCTCTCCTATAAGTGTTAGATATAACTATTTTCACAAGTTTCCAATCACAGATTCACCTCTTATCAGAGTCTCTAACCACAATGGCTAAGTCAAAGGATCAACAATAATCAGTAATTCTCAGAATATAGAAGTGGAAATGAAGGAATGAATTGAAATTGTTTCTATAAATACTATATCTATGTTATAAAAGAAATATATTGTTCCTCATATTATCCTTGGAAACTATATTCTGTATTCCTCTATAACATGTGGTTTTCTTCTTCCCTGACCACTAGCTCCCAAAAATTATCATGGACTGCCTTGGGTTTGTGGTTGTGATTAAAAAAACCTTAGACCACCACCTGTTGTTCTGTCGGCCCTTATACCATGTTCTCCTCCCTATGTACTACCCTTCTCCATCCTCTATCTATACCAAGGTTTTCCGTAGACCATCTCCTGGTCTTCTTTATGACAATACAGAAAATCATGACCTGGATGTCTCAGACCATTGTATGAGAAAAACCATCCTCCCTTAGCTTATTTGAGACATCATGAAATCCCAACACCTATTACAATTTATTTTGGTATCACCACATAACGTGTATTAAATTCATGTATCCCTATGACTTCTATCAAATGGATGATAATGAGGTCTCAACTATTGGGTTCCCACTACTGTCATCCAATGTTGTTGCCTGATCTAGTAGGAAGATCTCCACTAATAAGGCTCACTTCAACACTATAGCTTATATTAAAATTCAGAGGGATATCAATGAACCCTTGATATTTTGATGTAATCCATAGTATAAGTTCCTTTATCTAAGGAACATAAGGCACATCATAAACATGGATTAATTTTAGAGATCAATAACCATCAAAGAGTATTCCAAAATAGTAAAAATAACCTGTCGCATATGTAGAATATCCTGTATATGTAATGATCACAACATGGCATGATAGAACTCCTCCCAGAAGAGAAAATAATTGTTTGAAATAAAGATATTAGTCTCATTGTATGACTGTGTTAATAATCTCTAACATTTCTCAATAGATTGCTAAATAATACATGCAGAAAGGATGGAAATATGATATACATACATCCTCACAAGGTATACAAATTTAGTGACTAGCTCAAGAAAATATTCATTCACTTGGGTGTCTAGTTGGGCTTGAAATCTTGGAGGAAATTTCCTTTGGAAATTGTGAAACTCAATCAGCCTACATGTATCCCATACTGGAACATACATCCCTAGATTTTTCTCAATGGGTGGTGGCATACTTGGAAAAAAACATTGAAGTGCTATCTCTAGTAAATTCCCCTTTACTGACTCATCATCACTCGGTGGATCATCATCAGGATCAAATATTGGAATCAAGGGTGTATCTATGTGCAGAGGAGTCTGGAAAGAAAAGAAGATGTTCCATGGTCGTAGAGTATATATTACTATATGACTCATGAAGGACTTAGAAAACATAAAATACTCTCATACGATGCATGTACCCAATTTTTCCCGTCCATATATTTCTATATGAAAAGAGTAAAAAGGTAGGGGATTAGAGCGTTGTTATTTGGATACATCAATCACCTACCAATGATGGAGTCCCTATCCTAAAAACAAAACATCAAACACATAACATACTTTCACCAAACCAATATCACTGACAATGTTTGTAAGGATGAATTAAATACTCTGATACCAATCTATCATGACCCACCCCATCTGGGTCGGAATAGTGACTACCCCAAGCCCCCCTCTAATAGGCCAGGGGCTGGTGACCTGCACAGAATAGGGATATCCCACAAAAGGGAGACATTATGCTCAATTACATATACAAACACTCATATCTAATCCCATAACAGTATAAAAAGTAAAAAAATTAAAACAATGCATGTATATAACTATAATCACACAATAAAAGTACGATAGTAAAGTATGGAAAGATAAAAAAAATGTGCCAAATAGAAGCCCAAACAAAAATAGTAAAGGGTTCAACCTACTCCATGGGTGACGAATATCATCAAATGGAAGATCTAGATAAACACTATAGTCATTAAAGATTCTTACACACTACACCATCTCTACATTACCCTTGGACACCATCTTAAGGCCTTTATCTTCCAAAGAAACATCAGGTGCAGGCATATCCCGTGCCTAGGTGAGTATAAAAATACCAAGCAGGAAACCCAAAAAATGATGAACATGAGAAATCAAGTATATCATATCAATAAAAGGATATAACATTCAATGTACAATTGAAAAGACCCATATATACTATAAAGGGACACTACACCAATAAGAGGTCAAAATGAACTACTATTTATAGGATTCCTCTCGAATCAGTACTTGTTCTGAGAGAATCCACTCCACGAGACATTATGTCACTTAAGAAGCTCATTGAAAATGACTATGTAACACCTACAGATTTTATGAAATGTATTTTGTTTTTTTGTATTATTTTATATGCATCACAAAAGGAATCATTCACTACACACAACACTATCTTGGCATGGGTTACATGCAATAACAACCTTTCCTCGATAGCTTGCATTATACGCAATACCGAGTTTCTCTAAACAACAATATGTTATTAAAATGTTATATAAAATAGCCATTATGAATATAAATACCCACCTTTTGAAAATTTATCATTCAAAATGGACATCATTTTTGGATTCGGAATATCGAAATTAGCCTCGGGTGAATTTTAGGTATTTTTCGGAAAACTATCAATTTTTTATGAATAGTTTAAACACAGAGTTATTGGTTAAAACCATGTTTTTATTTATATAATAATTTTTTTATTTAAATTTATTTTAGGTAAAAATATATACATAATACTTATATAAGTTCAATGTAATTCATTGGAATCATTTTATAATAATATAGATATATAAAAAATTTATTGAACTTTTTACCGTCTTTTACCCACCTCCTAAAAGAATTTGGAATTGTACATCGAACCTAATTTTACCGCTTCTGTGAGTGGAATTTCAAAACATCGATAGACAGATTTAATATCAAGGAGTAAAATGTGGTTCAATAAGATAAACATAATTTTTGGTGAATAGTAACTTTTTAATTTTATTTACCATGGTTAAAAGTAAATAGGGTAATTAAGGGTAAAAATGATATTATTATTACCCTAACACATTCATAATTATATTTTATAACATTAATTCGACCATAAAAAACCATAGGAATAAAATATGACCATTTAGGTTCACTTGGATTAGATTAGGATATTTATTATTATTTAATTCAAAGAAGATGTAAAAGAGTTAAAATAAAAGTTTAATAAGTAAAACATTTTTAATATAAGGTTATACATAAGATAATTTAGACTATAAATATTAATTAGAAATAAAAATATATTTCCTAAAAAATGGTATTTTATTTATAATTTTTACAGAATAAATAATTTAATTTATTTAAGATACAATGATGATGCAGTAATTACATTATTAATGAAATATTAATATATTTGATATAATAAATACCAAAATAAATGTAATTTGAAACTTCTTATGAATTAAAATAATTTTCTATGTTAACATAACATATTAGGGTTGGTTATATGTATTGTTTTCGAAGTAATAATGCTGTTATGAATTTATCAAAAACAAAATAGCAAATAGTGTGAAAATTGACCTAAAAGGGTTTTTAAAACAAATATTAAATTATTAATTGATATTCTATTCCAAAAAATATAAAGTTCGGCCAAAATACTTATATAATAATATATATGACATTAATGAACCAATCGGGCTTCGATTGGTAGTTTATATTATGTTTATTAACCATATAGTGTAAGATAACAAGAAGACATGACAAAAGTTAAATTATTTAACTTAGAGTTAAATCTAAATGATAAGGTTAACATGGTAACCTGAACTTGTCTAAAATATATTTGTTGGGATCATTTCGACCCATCCCCACCCTAGACTCAAAATAAGTCACTTTGGATCGATTATAAACTGAATATGAATTTATTATAAATTAATATTTTTAGGTTTCCAATGGTGCCCCTCTTCTCTTTTATTAAAGGGAACCTCCTCCCTCTCCTCCTAACACCACATTGAGCCTTCAGGTTTGGCCAACCCCTACCACTTTCCCTTCTCAACTTCTCTTAGAAACAAACTAGAGGTCCTGGCCTTCTTCAAAGACAATATTTAGCATCCTAAGAGGAGGTTAAGAGGAGGCGCGTCAAAGAAGAGGTAATATCCTTTACCCGTCCCTTCCAATTTATTTATTTTTATATTTATTATTCTTTATTTGTTTCATCAAAAATTAATAACAATAGTATCACTCATATAATGATATGTCATTATAAAAATGAAACAACCATGTTTCACCTTCTATCCATCCTACGGGAAATGAAATCACAGTGCGTGAGTACATACGGAATACCGTCTCCACGCCGTGGTGTAATCTATTTTTCTCAAGCACCTTACATGGATGGGTATAATGGGTTAAATAATAACTATATATGATTATTATAACATGATACTAGTTTTGAGACATTCCATCATCCACTCAAATACAATTCAAAAATTATGGGAACGATATCATCGCTCGTGCGTACGTACGGCCTACCGTCTCCACGATGTGATTCAACTCGTTCTACATTATCTTCATTGAATAATGATTATTGATGTACGCTTGTCATAGGGCATGTCAATTTTTTTTCCTATGTTAAAATTTAGTAATGTGGTTGACCTAGGATGTCTCTAGAAGAGGAGTGCACACAAAACGGTTTGACACTTTAAAATGAGTGTAAAATGTTGTTCTTTTGAAAGGAAATTTGAAATTCAAATGATTGGAAAACTATGATATTAAAAAAGTGATTAGGTTGGGGTCAGTTTGCTAATTGTAATGTTATCCTTGTACAATTTAATTCAAACCTCTTATTCTTTGTTGATAAAAGTGAGTTTCCACAATCTTTTCCTCTCACTTCCTTGATTAAATTATGATAGTGAGAGATAACCTTACCAAGATCCCGGTTTGGTCAACTCTCTTTCCATGTGTATAATAGTTGTATTGAATATCCTTAATTTAAATGGGCAATACCCAATCGGGTTTTTTTATCAAATAATCAAGAACATTCACATCACCTTTTACACGTACTGACGATCGTCGACTACTTCCCCACTAATCCCTAGTCTATTCCATCGTATATAAAGATGAAATTAGTGGAGGGAGATTATGATTATTTTAACAAGGAAAAAATCAATAACAGAATTAATATTAACAAACGATAGCACTTGATAATAAAATATGCTATAATAAATTGAAAAAAAACTTTTAAGAAGAAAGAAATTTATTCAATTACGTCCAAGAACTCAAGAATTACAACGTAGAAAACCAACCCTTCCCCAATCACTCAAAATGTTTACCCCACCATGGTAATGGTAATCAAGATGAATGGGGAAGAAGAAGGAAATAAAAAACTATGAAAAAGAATATAAATAAAAGAGAAAGCCGAAAAGTTCTCCTCCTTGGTGTCCTAGAAGGATTGGGATGGAATGATAGATGCTTTGAGGTGGAGGAGCTCTCCTCCTTTTATAGCCAGAATTTCCCCCCCGAATATTGACGCATTGTATCCCTATTAAATGACATATTCAGGCGTTTCACCCTTCTTGAATGTAGTTAAGAATTCTCTTGTACGTTTCCCTTAAAAATCTCAGTGGATTTCGACCTGTATTCCGAGAGTTATGACCGTTTTACTCTGAGAATATATTCTGTCCAGTCAGACTCTCAAAATCGCAAACCTCCATATTATTGTGATTTAATGACCCCTTAAACAGCCAATTAATGCGGCCTTGCCTATATTAAAGAATTTACAAAACTCTTTTCACGTCCCCCACCAAATTTCACAATAATTGGCCCCACCATGAATGTGTAATGGAGCCCACACCAAAACTAGGCAGAACTGCAAACCGTTTTCTTGATCCAACTTGTGAGCTTCTTTGGAGCTTCCATATGGTCGATTCAGCTATTGGTAAAAAAAATAGTAAATGAATCCCTTGATGTGTAGAATCTTTAAAAGAATGAAATTTTCAATTTGGATTAGTGTAGTAATGTTATGGCCAAACTAAAAAAAATAATTTAAAACTATTAAAAATCCAAAATGGCCCATTTTTACTATTCAGCTCAAAATAACACCAATATCATAAAAATGAAACAATTAATCTTAGAGGAAAACTTTTATGGGTTTAAAACAATTATATTTAATATAAATTAATTGAAAATGTTTTCTATATCAATTCGCCCACACTTAGCACTTGTACTCTTGGACACGTAAACATCAAAATCAAATCAAATCAAATCCAAAACACATACCAATGAGATCTACCAAATCCATACTATGAAACAAAAAGGTATCATGCCTCATCAAACAAAATTATTTCAAGTTCTCCATTTTAGATTTTAATATATTTACACTTAATTTCTTATTCAATGCACACAAAACACCTATCGCACATTAATTTTCTCTCATCTCACAAATGTAAATGCTGAACAAGGCTTTTCTCAGCCAAACTCACACAAGAGTCACCATAGGCTTGATAAATTCCTACTTCTCCACCCTATTTGAGTCATGGACATGTGTTTCTCATTAGGACTCTTCAGGGTTGTTCTTTGGATTTTGGTTGGTAGGATTTTGATGTTAAATATTCTGAGGCAGAAAAAGGAGGGCTTGTCTCTTTTTGGAGAAAAATTGAAAGATTCTAATTTTCACTCAAATATGGCCTCCTTATCTTATACTTTGTAGATAATTAGATCTATAATCATTCAATCAGCTCTGGATTTCAGCAGAAAAAATTTCAATATTTTCAAACATGAATTTTCTTGAAATCTCCAGATAGGCACATCTTTTTTTTACATCAGAAGCTCCAAAAAGGCACAACTTCTCTTATCATAAAAGCTCAAAAAAGGAATAGATTTTAACAAAATGAAATATTTAGCTGAAAATAAGCTTTTCGAAATTTTATATTCCACTAAAAGTATTACCAAATGAGGTAGTGCACCACAAGACATCCTCCCCCACACTTAAGTTCAACTAGATCATGCAATTTCACTTAAAGAGCAGGTTGGATAGGGAAAATTATATTGTAATGTGGTTAACCATACAGTATATTCATGGATAATAGGTGTAAAATGAATCATAAACATACAGGTGGGCCATAATGTAAAGGATTATTTTGAAAAGGGGTCTTAAACCCAAATAAATGCCTCAATCATTTAAGATACATGTACCACAAACCCTCATGTTTTGTAAGAAATAAATCAAATTCTAGTTTATGAATACATGGTCTGGTTCTCTCAAGAAATGAGGCGAATGAAAAGAATATGACAAAAATAGTTTTGAAGCCTCACAGGAAAGTGATTTCAATGATATAGACAGTGAAATATGGCATGGGAGTCAAAAATCTGTGTACTTTTCATGAAATTCCAAAAGATTTGAACTCAAAACAAAGTTTTTTTCAGCATTCCTTTAAGCTCAGTTTCATGGAATATATTGGTTCACTCATTAACATCAGTTTCAAAAATGGTAATGATAATATTTTCAGCTCAAAATTTGAAAAACACACCAAAAATTGAAAAATAAACTCACATAAATATGAAAACACACAATTTTTTTATTTTTATTTTCTAAAAAACAAACACATAATAAAAATCCTAAACTATAATGGTTCCCTCCCCCACACATAAATTATGGAGTGTCCTCAATGCTTTCAAGTGGATTTAACATGATAGAAAATTTTAAAATTAATCACAACGTCAAGCAAGTGTGAAGGAGAGGTACAACCTGATGTCTCTTATTGACAGACAGGTCGGAGGAGCGGGATCTCCTCCACTAGTTCTAATGAATGGGTCCCACAGAATTTTTTCAACCTATGCCCATTCATAGTGAATGGATCCTACTCTCCATCCTTCGCAATCTACACATCACCGAAAGGATATACATGAGTAACTATAAATGGACCCTCCCATCTGGAAAAAAGTTCACCTTGAATCAACATGTTTCTGGAAATGAATAGAAACACTTTATCTCCAGGATGGAATTCATTTGGTTGGATAAACATATCATGATCCACTCTTGTTCTCTCTTTGTAAATCATGGAATTTTCAAATGATTCTCCTAAAATTTTCTCCAACTCCTGTAATTTCAACCTTCTCTCTTTCCCAGCACTTCCAAGATCCAGATTCATCTTCCTCATAGCCCAATACGCCTTATGCTATAGTTCCAAAGGTAGGTGACATCTTTTCCCATAAATCAGCCTATATGGACTCATTCCAATCAGGGTCTTGTAGGATGACCTATAATCCCATAAGGTATCTTCCAACCTTTGGCTCCAATCCTTCCTATTTGGATTAATAGTCTTTTCCAAAATTCCTTTGATTTCTCTGTTGGAAACTTCAGCTTGCCCATTAGTCTGTGGATGATAGGGAGTTGATGTTTGATGATGCACCCCATACTTCTTCAACAAAGTCTCCATTATCCAATTGTAGAAGTTACTCCCCTGATCACTGATGATTCCTATGGCCACTCCAAACCTACAAAATATGTTAGACCTAACAAAATCACAAACAACTTTAGCATCGTCAGTCCTTGTGGCTTTTGGTTCCACCCATTTGGAATCATAATCAAATGCAAGAAAGATATAAGAATTTCCAAATGACATAGGGAATGATCCCATAAAATCTATCCCCCAAATATAAAAAATGTCACAAAAATTCAATGTCTTTTGGGGCATTTCTTGTCTCTTTGAAATATTTTATGAAAACTGACATTTTTTACATATTTTGAAAAATTCATGCTCATATTTAAAAATGGTGGGCCAATAAATTCACGATTCTAAAACCTTCCTTGCGATAATTTGAGGTCCATAGTGTCCTCCACAAGCTAAAGTATGAAAAAAATCAAAGACAGATTTAACTTCACTTTCAGGTAAATATCTTCTTATTACTTGATAATTGAAAATCTTCCAATGGAATAGATCATCGCAAATGTAATACCTAGATTCAGCTTTCCATTTTTGAATTTGGTGAGAATTTAAATGAGATGGGGCCTGAGATGTTACTAGAAAATTGACTATGTAGGCATACCAAGGAACTTCTCCTTCAATCAAGTACAACTGCCCTTCTGGAATTTGATCATTTAGTGGGTCTCTTTCTGGTACATCAATTTCAGCAGTGTTTGAAAGTCTACTTATGTGATCAGCCACTTGGTACTCAGATCCCTTATTATCCTCGATTTATATATTGAACTCCTACAACAGTATCATCCATCTCACTAACCTTGGTTTGGAATCATCTTTCTTCATCAAGTACCTCAAAGCTGCATGATCAGAAAACACAGTGATTTTAGTTCCAAGAAGATATGATCTAAATATTTCTAAAGCAAAAACAACTACTAAGAACTCCTTTTCCATGGTTATGTAATTGAATTGGGCCACATATAAAGTTCTCGAGGCATATGAAATGAATTGTGGTCTACCCTCAATTCGATGAGAAAGGACTGCTCCAACTGCTTGGTTGGAGGCATCATGAAGTAGTTCAAATGGTTCTTCCTAATTTGGAGGCTGCATCACGGGTGGTGAAATCAATATCTTCTTCAAATCATCAAAGGATTACCTACATGCACCATTGAAATCAAAATCAGCATCATTCAAAATTAATCTAAATAGAGGGAGAGAAATCTTACTAAAATATTTGATAAACCTCCGATAGAATCCTTCATTTCCTAAAATTGATATAACATGTTTCACACAAGTAGGGTAAGGAAATGAATTTATCACATCAATTTTTTATTTATCCACTTAAATTAAATTTTGGGAAATGACAAGACCAAGTACAATTACTATTTGATCCATTAAATGAAACATTTCAAAATTTAAAACATAATTTTTTTCAATGCAGGTTTTCAAAACTTTTTCCAGATTTTTCAAACAATGATCAAAAGAATCTCCAAAGACTGTGAAATCATCTATGAACACTTCCAAGAAATTTTCAATGTGATCAGAAAATAGACTCACCATGCACCTATTAAATGTACCTGGATTATTACATAATCCAAATGACATTATTTTTATGAAAAAGTACCAAAAGGGAATGTAAATGTCATCTTCTCTTGATCCTCGGGAGTAATGGGTACATGAATGTAACCTGAAAATCCATCCAAAAAGCAATAATGAGTTCTCCTTCCCAATATTTCTAATATATGGTCAATTATGGGGATGGGGAAATGATCTTTTCAATTGACCTGGTTCAATTTCCTAAAATTAATGCACACTCTCCAGCTGTTTTGAATTCTCATAGGGATTAAACTCTTTCTTTTCATTCCTCATAGTGGTCAGGCTGGTTTTTTTGGAACGACATGAATAGAACAGACCCACTGCAAATCTGAAATGGGATAGATGATCCCATCTTCCAAGGGCTTCTCAATCTCTTTCTTCACAACCTCCATCATGGTGGGATTCACTCTTCTTTTGGGCTGTCTAACAGGTTTGGAATCTCCCTCAAGAAAAATTCTATGTGAGCATATCTTTGGGTTTATTCTTTGGATATCACCTAAGATCCATCTCCTGAATGTTCTCTCTCAAAAGCTCAATCAATTATTTTTCATGGTTTTTAGGGAGATTATTAGAAATTATCACTAGTAGTTTCTCTCCCTCTCTAAGGTATTCATATTTCAAATTAGTGGAGAGTGGTTTGAGTTCCAGATTAGGGGATGCTCAAGGGATGAGACAAAATTGACATTTTCCACTTCCAAATTTTGGACCTCCTGCACACAAGAAACCATATCATCTTTATCAACATTTAACAAATCATTAAAGAAATCATATTTTACCTCTTCCTCCCACATGAAGTCAGAATCTCCAACATCTTCAGCATCCACATGTTCAATGAAATTTCCAAGGGAAGAAGTCTTTCCTAAGTCTAATAATTCATAGAACATTCCTAATTCTTCAATTGGTTCTGCACCAACTTGATGCGAAAGTGAAAAGAGGGAGTGATCATCTGATGGGTGCCACATGGATTCAAAAATATTGATGTGAACCGTGATCTCTCCAAAATCCATGGTGAGTGTTCCTTTATGCATGTTGATGATCATCCTTTGTGTTTTCAGGAATGGTCTCCCTAGGATGATGGGACATTGGGCTGGGGCTCGGTCTTCCTCCATGGAAAGGACATAAAAGTCTGCTGGAAATATTAATCCTATCACTCATACAAGTACATTTTAAACGACTCCAACTAGGAAAATGGTGGATCTGTTTGCTAATTTTACCACCACTGAGTTGGTTTTAGTTCTCCGATCTTTAAAGATGAAAACACTGAGTGAGGAATCAAATTTATCGAAGGTCCAAGATTACATAATGCATCAGTAAAATTTAAAGATCCGATAGTGCAGGGAATAGAGAATGTCCGTGGATCTTGAAATTTTTGCAGTATTGGTGGTGTGATCAATGCTGGGACGCTTCTTCCTATGTTGATTCGTTCATTTCCATCCAGCCTCTTTATTTTTTTTACAAAACTTCTTCAGAAATTTTTCATATTTGGGGATTTGTTTGATTGCATCCAGTAGTGGGATTTTAATCTCAACTTTTCAGAATGTTTCTTGAATTTCCAGTTGAATTCGTTCTTCTTAACCCTTCTTTGACTCAACCAATGCTGATGGGAATTGTGCTGGGATATCCACTTTCTCAATTTGTTGTTTTTGAAAAGGTTTTTCTATTCTTTCCTTCTGATACCTTGTTCTTTCTCCTTTTTTGTATACTCCATATTTTGGGTGGATAGGATGAGCTTTAGAAGATTCCCTGGAATCATCCTCCTCATTTTTTTCTAGTGGTGTGAGCTCCTTCCCTCTTCGGGTGGTGAATGCACTAACATTCTCCTTTGGATTGGGAATTGTTTGTGAGGGAATTTTACCTTGATTCATAGTGAGAGCATCCATAATGCTTGTAAATTGATCAGTTAGCTTGTCCATTTTATCTTCTAATCCCGCAACTCTTGTCTTCAACTATTGATCTTTAGTTGTCAGTGCACTTGTGGATGGTTTCTCATAACTCTTCCACTGGAAAGGTGGTGGTTGGAACGTTTGTTGTTGTAAGGAGGGATACTTATAAGGTAGTTAGAATGCTATCGGGTTCTGATATTACTGCTGAAAAGGTGCTCTGGCTTGGTTCAGTTGAAACCCATTGCCTGGTTGGGTTTGCGGTTGGTATTTCCTTTGTTGATAGGCTGCATGACAACTTTCTATCCCCAGCACTTCTGGACATTGATCAGTGTAATGAGAATTAGAAGAGCATAAACCACATACCTGATTCTATCCTTGTTGTTCTTTCACATGGTTCACAGTAAATTGTTGCACTAACCTGGTGAGTTCACTACTTTCATTTCTAATTAAATCTACTGAATTAGATGTTCTTACCTCAAGGATTCCTCTGGTGATCGTACCTCTGGTGTGAGACTACTGTGAATTGTTTCCAATCTTTTAAATAATAACTCGGATATCTGTAGGTAATTTTTCAATGAGGGCTCCCCCTGATGATGCATCTAGTAGATTCCTATCATTGTCAAGAAATCCTTTGTAGAATCACACAAGGAATTGGTCCTCTTCTATTTCTTGGTGTGGGAAACTTGCAAAAAGATTCTTGAAAAATTCCCAGTATTCATAGAGTGTTTCTCCAGTTTATTGATGGATGATATAAATCTCCTTTTTAATTGCAGTGCTCCTATATGTTGGGAAGAATCATTGTAAGAAGCATTTTTTAGATCTTCCTATTCACTGATCTCCCCTTGTTAAATATTGTACAACCATTCCTTCACTACTAACTCTAGTGAGAAGGGTAATGCACTCCACTTCACATGATCTGTCGCGACTGCTCGAGGTTTGAAGCTGTAGCATACATAGTTGAATTCATGAATATGTCGATTCAGGTATTCACCTGCAAGACCATGAAATTTAGGAATCACTTGGATCATGTTAATTCTGAATCCAAAATCATTTTCTAAGCTAGGAATTTAAAGTTGATAATTTTTATTGAAAAATTGGGGTGCACAGATGTCGCGCAGGGTTTGTTTGGGATTTACAGGCATTATTACAGGTTCAAAGTCTTCACTCAAGGTATCACATGAATCAGTGAGATTAATTTATTTGAAATATTTTGGAAGATTTTGATTTATCAATTTGGTTATTGGGAGCTCAGTTTCTGGATCGAATACCAATAAATTACTATTTGAACTACAGGTCATTCAAAAGAGATTTTTTTATTTTTTTAAAAAAGTTTTGAGGCACTGACTCCCTGGAAATGGAACCAATTTTGACGCACGCCTGTCGTAGGGCATGGAAAAACATTTTTTTCCCTAAGTTAAAAGGTAGTAATGTGGTTGAACTAGGATGTCTATTGAAGATGAGTGCACAGAAAATGGTTTTTCACTTTAAAATGTGTGTAAAAATCTCGTGCTTTTGAAAGTAAATTTGAAATTCAAATGATTGAAAACTATGATATTAAAAAGGTGGTTAGATCAGGGTTGGTTTTGTAATTCTAATGCTATCCTTTTTCATTTTAATTCAATCCTCTTCTTTTTTTATTAAAGTGAGTTTCCACAATCTTTCCTCTCACTTCTTTGGTGAAATTATGATGTTGAGAGCAAGCCTTACCAAGATCTCGGTTTGGTCAACTCTCCTTCCATGTGTAAAATAGTTGTATTGAATAATCTTAATTTAAATGGGAAATACCCGATCGGGTCTTGTTTATCCCAAAAAAGTAAGAACATTCACTACACCTTTTACACATACTGACAATCGTCGAGTACTAAACCACTAATCCCTGGTCTATTCCATTGCATCTAAACCAGAAATTAATGGAGGGAGATTATGAATATTTTACCAAGAAAAAAATCAATAACGGAATTAATAATCAAGAAAGATAGCACTTGATAATAAAATCCGCTATAAGAAATTGAAAACAACTTTGAAGAAGAAGGAAATTTCTTCAATTACGTCTATGAACTCAAGAATTACAATGTATAAAACCAACCCTTCCCCAATCACTCAGAATGTTTACCCCACCTTGGTAAGGGTAATCGAGATTAATGGGGTAGAAGAAGGCATTAAAAAACTATAAAAAAGAAAATAAATAAAAGAGAAATCCGAAAAGTTCCCCTCCATGGTGTCCCAGAAGGAATGGGATGGAATGATAGTTGTTTTGAGGAGGAGGAGCTCCCCTCCTTTTATAGCTAGAATTTGTCCCCCCGAATATTGATGTGTTGTATCTGCATTACATTACATATTCCTACGTTGATCCCTTACTGAAAGTTGTTCATAAGTCTCTTGGGCGTTTCCCCTCAAAATCTCAGTGGATTTAGACATGTATTCTGAGAGTTATGGCCGTTTTACTCTGAGAATTTATTCTCTCTAGTCAGACTCTCCAAATCACAAACCACTAGATTAGGGTGATTTAATGACCCCTTAAACAGCCAATTCACACGGCCTTTCCTACATTAAAGTTTCTCCAAACTCCTTTTGCGTCCTCCACTGAATGTCACAACAATTGGGGCCACCATGAATGCGTTATAGAGCCCACACCAAAACTAGGAAAAACTAAAAACAGTTTTCTTGATCCAACTTGTGATCTTTTTTAAAGCTTCATATGGTCGATTCAGCTATTGGGACAAAAATAGAAAATGAATCCCTGGATGTTTAGGATATGTAAAATAAAGAATTTTGAAATTTTGGTTAGTGTAGATAATGTTGTGGCCAAACTACAAAAATAATTTAAAACTGTTAAAAATACGGAATGGGCCATTTTTACTATTCATCTCAAAATAACACCAATATCATAAAAATAAAACTATTCATCTTAGAGGAACACTTTTGTGGGTTTTAAAAAATGATATTAAATATAAATTAATTGAAAATATTTGACCTATCACTTATATAAATGAATTGAATGAATAAATATGATATATATTACACTAATACCATCCTGTATATGAGGTATCTATAACCTAAAAAGAGGAATAAGAATTTATTCGATAACACATGCATAAGAACATAACGCAATGAACACCCGAAAAACAAGTAGCAATAAAATATTACTCATAAGAAGATATGAATATGACCATATATGATATCATAACAATGAATATGATTCTAGAATAAGTCAATGACATAATTTAATTGATTATACAAGAGATTCAGATACATACCAAGAATATCAGACCTAAGGTAAGTGAAAATCTCACAATCTCATTTTTATCCGAGATTGTTTATACTTCAAAATTTACTAGGGAATATTTATCATCCACATCCATGTTTCCTCAATATGTATTATTATTTCTATCCTCCTAAAAATTTTTAAAACCTATTTTACCTATTGGTAAATTTTTAGTAAAAGATATGAAAGGAATCTTTTGTCGTTTTCAATAAGAGATAGTTTTTGAATTTTCCAGCCAAAGTATGAGAAGAATGTTTTTTAACATATACGGCATGAATGGATTTTTATGATTTCATAGAACATTATTTCCATGAAGCATCATTTACATGTTTTCAATTTTATTTTTAATTCACTTCTTTTAGTTTAAAATTGTATTAGATGTTAAGAAGGGAAAAAGTTTTTGAAGTAGAAAGGATACTTTCCTCAAGAATGGAGATCATGTGTTTTATCAAAATTATTTTCCATCTATGATAATATGGGGTTCTGTTTCTATCCCTATTTTTACATTGATTTTATTATGTTATGATGGATATGAAGCCTTTTGATCTTATATGGATTATGTTATGATGACATGATGTTTAAGAATCCAATTTTTATTACATGGGTTATTCTATGATATATGATTTATGATTTAGTGGCACACCTAATAATGGTATCATTATGAGATGGGTGGGACCTATATCTCCCTCCAATGCATTGGGTGAAGATTTATATCTCATTAGATAGAATTGACTGGAATGACAAGTTAATCCAGTTCAATGGTACAGGACTGGAACGATGAGTGAACTCGTTTCAGAAATGGAATTTTTCCGCTATGATAGTCTTGGAAATGAGTCTTGACTAATAAGAAATTATTTTCTATGATTATGTGTGTATGCCACAAAGTTTCATGTTTTAAGTTATGATTATTGGGATTACATTTCACTACTATGATTTTTCCCATGTCATGATATTATGATCTCTTTTATAGGATAAGATTTTCAAAATGTTATGTTCTTATTAATATGATATGATTGATATCTCCTTAGTTTACCCTTACTGAGCATTTGAGCTCACACTTTTTTATGTTTTATTTTCACCAGGTTAGGAATAAGTGTATTAATTAGGATATGCCAAAATGGACTCTAGATATGATGAAATAAACGGGAGATAGTGTAGATGATTTATGAACCAGTTGTTTTTGTTTCCCAGTTTCTAAATATATTATACTTATAAGGTCCTATCATGGTTTTGTTACATATTTTAACTAGTATTCTTTAATTTTGAAGTAATAACCATGAATTTAATGTATGAGTCTTCATAGTTGGTATCATAGGAAAGGTATAGTCAACCTTTGGAAATAAGGATGTGAAAGACTTAGTAAAAACACTAAGGATATAACTAAGAATAGAACAAAATATTAGAATTTTATAAATGGACATGAATAACATATGATAAGACCTAAAGTATGAAATTTTATTCTTGATTATGTGGTTTTCTTCTTATGATTAGTGTTTATCACAGTATGCTTATTGGTTTTAGTCAATGGATAGAACCCGAAGGTACCATGTTAATGCCGAATGCGATGGGCAATGAAATAATTATCCACCTGAGGAACCAAATGTTATGGGAGTTAGAATGAAAAATCTTGTAGACATGCTCACACAACTTTCTCAAGCTATGAATCATGCATGACTTCCAAATGAGCAAAGGAAGGAGAAACATTCTGTTGAATTCATCATGAGGCAGCTTCCACCCTCATTCAGTGGGTCTAATGATCCATATAGAATCCCGCCTTTTTATAACACAAACTTTCATTACATTACACAAAACTGAGGATCTTTAAGGTTTAGTGTCTTGGAAACCAGGAACATAATACATGAAAACAAAATAAAACATTCTTCTTAAACACTTGAAAGGATTATCCTTAAGTTCATCCTAGTTTCATTAATGCATCTCATAACATGGGGAAATACATCAAAATAAAGGGTGAGTAGAAGGCCCAGTAAGGGAAACAATGGAAACATTTTACATGTAAACTTGAGATACTTCAATAAGGTCATGAAAAGAACCTTAAGGCATGAGAAAGAAATCATGAGGCATTTCATAATAAAAATAACATTTTTCATAACTTGAAGATGTGGGTACATCATTTAACATAGAAAATCATGAACATATCACTGAGGTCCATCCCCAAGGTGTTATTTGAAAACTACCAAGGTTATTCACCAAGGTATCGTGAAAATTGTAATCTCTTGTGGTTACATCATTACCTAATGAATTGGAGCGCTATCAGGGCGCACTGTTAAATTTTCCTTTAATATCATGTGAGCCACATATATCATCATGAAACATTTCATAAATAACCCATATAGCATAAAATAAATGGGTTTCATTTCATAATCATAACGTTTTAAAAACTTCTTTAAAGACATGATCTTAATGTCACTTTAAACCCACAGAAAGGGAAAGCGGGTCTCATGTATGTAAATACCAGAATTTAAAATAGAACATTTTGATATATATGTGAATAACCTTGTAGAAATAAGAGCTTTGAGTATTCACTTTATAACATTAAATAATTTTGAGAAAAGAGAGAGGCATTTTGAGAGGATAATTCTGCAGCATAACGACTATGTTTCGGGGTTTTAGAAAACATTTAAAGGAGAGGGGACATGGGTCAAACATTCATAAATGACCCATAAAACAGTATAGGGACAGAATAAAAGGATATATGAACATGGTAATGAAATTTTAAGTACATACCGTTTGGAATGAAAAACATGGAAGGAAGACAAAAATTAGATTTCTCTTATGAAATTTCGGCAGCCTAACGACGTCACTTAAACTTCAATAAAATGATTTGAAAAGATAAAATAGGGTCTCTCATCATGTGAACATAAGAGTTAAGTATGATAGATATAGAGATCATATCCCAACATAATAAAAAAAGAACTTGAAAGACTTGACATGAAAGTATAATTTTGAAAAGAATGAGAAGGGTGAAAGAATCCCCTTAAAAATTCGGCAGCCTAACGATGTCACTCATACATTCTTAAAATGAATTGATGAGAGAAAGATGAGGTCTCTCATCATATGAACATGAAATGGTAAGTAGAATGAATATAGAAGAACATCCTCCAACATAAGAACATGGAGTATAAAATAAATGACATAAAAGAGATTACTAGAAAAGAAAGAGAGAGGTCGGATCCCTTACCTTAAAACGTAACTCTTAAAACTCAATTGTTTGGACCTTAGGGCTTGGGGGCGCCTTGGGAGGACTCCTTGGGAGGTACGGAGACCAGAGATTCGTTGGGGGAGAGTTGGGAGTGAAAAATAAAGGAGGAAAGGGTGGGTATTTATAGGGAAAGTGAGGGGACAAGGCATTAATGGCCAAGGGACACCTCACAAGTGCTTTTCTCAAAACCATGTTCTCTCCCATGGAATTTACCATGGATTTAGGCCACATGGATCCCCCAATACAATAATTAATCACCTTTGGTCGGCCAACCCTTAAAATATCTCATGACATCATCATGACATAGTTATGATGTCATTAAACATACCGAAACCCTAAAACTATATTTTTACCATTCACTGAAAATTCAACTTTCTCAGAAAAATCCCAAAATTTCACCTTTACCAAATATCAATGCTCTAATTAAAAAGATAAATTCCTTTTTATAAAAATAATTTTACTATTACTTTCAATTACATTTTTAAATAAAAAACACTATTCACTTGAAAAAACTAATACTGGATTAATAATTTATGAAACCGTTATTTAACCATTTTATTGAATCACATTACTTAATCAAGGCATCTAAATTATATTAAAACATTCATTAAGTGAGATTAGTAATCCATTTGGTCACATTACTAATCCTAAGAATAAAATAACTATTCATAATTTATTATTCATCAAGAATTAAGTTGATCTTATTAGACTCCAAATTCCTTACTGAACACTTTTGCAGAAGACCAATTTTTGAAAATCATTACACATCATTAATTATTTAAGGTTTACATAAATATTTTAAAATATCTTTTTTTTCCAAATTCATCAATAAAATACATCCTAAAATTATCCGGACATTTGAAATTTCACAAACATCACTAAAGGATGAAATCTCAATTTATTCATCCCAAGAGATTACACAAAGAATATACGGTCTCATCACATAGCCCCTTATACACCAGTATATGACCTAAGTCTAAGTTGTGCTATGGTGAGAGAATCTGAGGGAGGCTCAGATAACATTGCCCTAGTAGTAATCTCTACTAACTTGAACTTCTCCTGCAGGCGTTTCCGTTCAATCTTGACACGCTGGAGTTCGGCTTGGTCTTGGTCCAAATAAAATCCCAATGATGCCACCTCCTTCCCAAGCTCTGATAAGTGGGCTTCATAAGGTTCGAGTCTACTGGATGAAGACATCGACTCCTCTTTCTGCATTAACCATTAACATCTGTATTAAATCATTAAGAGTATGTTAATATAATATTTAAAAAGTTTGGGTGGTTACATGTAAAGACCCGTAGAATTGAAGGAAATTTTTTTTAATTTTCTTTGGGATTTTACAAGAACGCAGTTTCAGACGGCACTTGATTTTGAGGCCCAGTGTGCCCGGAATTTCTATCCGAAGTTTAGCTCAGGTACGTTCAGTGAACGAACGAGCGGGAATTTATAACTTTTGAACCGGTGCTCGGAATCGAATTCTGAGGGCACCGATGGAACCGTAGCACTGGTAATTGCTTAGGAACACCTGTTACGGAGTTGCATTTTCACGAGAGTTGATGATAAAAATTGTGGAAGTTTAATTTATAATTATTCTACAATATTTATTTTACTCTAAGTGATTAATCCTTTGGATAGAAGTTGGGTAACTACCCAACCTCCCTTGGGAGGTTATGAGGGTGGTGGGGCCCACACGAACCCCACCCCTTCATATCCTCTAACCCCCTCAACTCTCATTGATGTTGTTAACTTAAGTTTATTAAACTTATGGCATTAATGTAGTTAGTTTAATGTGAGTTTTGAAATTCAAACCCCTGAATTTCAAAAGGCTTGTTGTGTTAACAAAATAAGAAAGGATCTTATTTTATTTTGTTGTTAGAGTTTTGTTGTTGAGAGATTTTGCGAAGAACATCTTCTTCTTTGAAGAAGAATGCGAAGAACAAACGAACTCCAACGTGGAGAGCCGATCCCTCGGAGACCGTCTTCCACAACACTGACCCGCGACACGACGTCTTCTTCTACGACATCTTTCTCCCGCAACATCTCTTTTCGCGATGATTTCTTGCGAGAAATCTCTGTCAACGTCTTCGAATCCTCACTTCGTGACGCCGATGTTCGTCAGCTCTTTTATCAATGTAGGGGATTGTTTAATTATTTTCGTTCGTGATTTCTAGTTTTTCATTCTTCATGGATATACGACCAAATGACACCGGTTAACGAGAGGGGTCTGGACCGCACAAACACGGACGAACCTCCTCCTTTATCCTTTTTTTGATTCTTTGTGTTTGGGACGGAATGGCGTGGTGCCGTCGCACGACGTGGGAAACACACGACAGGTAATGCGCGGCGCCGTCGCGCCGCGCCGTGAAGACGAACAAGGACGCGACGCCGTCGCACCGCGTCGAAGAAAACTGAAGATGCCGTGGCTGGAGTGGGGTCGCGGCGGAGGGGCGTGGTGCCATCACACCGCGCCGGATGAACCAAGCCGTGGCCGGTTCCGGGCCGTGGCGGAGCAGGATGACCCGCGGCCGGTTCCGGGCCACCGGTGTCGGCGATGGAGGAAGGACCGGCCGTCGCCGGTCGTTGTCGGCAGAACCGGCCGACCGGTGTGGGCCAGCCGGACAAAGGGGAGCTGGGGGAATTAATTCACCCAGCCGGCTTACAGAAACGGCCCCCAGAATTGGGGGGCCTCGGTTACACTAGGGGGGCAGGGCCCCTCCCCCCCTTTTTCCAACGGCTCGGCCGTAGGCTGAGCTGGCCAGCACACTGGGCAAGCTGGGCCCAGTCCATGCCGGCCGCCTGGCCGGTCTGCCAGGCCGGGCCGCACCGGGCTGGGCCGACCCGGACCCGGGGTGGGTCGACCCGGTTCGGGCCGACCGGGGGTCTCGGGCCGGGTCCGTAACCCCCGTTTTTTGACCATCTACGGTCTTTTTCCCATAACATGGGCTACAGACCTCCGATCGATGCACCGTCAGTTATGATGTGATCCTTGAATTGAGATGGACGTTTCGTTATATCGCACTCAAGGTTTTGTATTACTTTGAATTTGGCCGGGTTGGTTCGTAAACGAAACCAACCGGGACCTCGGAGCGGAAACACTCATATCTTAAGCTCTGGATGTCCGAATGACGTGCAGACGACTTTGTTGGATTCCACTTAGTGAGACGGATCTTTTGGCTTACTCCGCCCGAGGTTTGGACGCAGGTGGAGTATGGTCGGGTTGGTTTTTTCTTAGAAACCAACCCGGCCCCTGGGACGAAAACGCCAATAACTCTCAGACCGGGCGTCCGATTGACGCACCGTCTACGACGTTGAGTTCCTATTGAAGATACAAAACTTTTGGATACATCAACTCTGTACTATGTGTCAGTTGATGTACCAGTATCTCGGCTCGTGGAGCGGACCCTCCCGAAGGAGCTTGCTGTGTGCGGGAACCCTAGAGCTGGCTGCGACTGCTACTGTGACTGCAACAATGACTGTGCAGAGATCCTTAGTGGATTCGACGATGATGACTACAACACTCAGCGATCTTGTGTGGATCAGTGCTACCTATCCTGTGTGGGTCCGATCCTGTGTGGGTCAGCACTCAGCGGTTCTGTGTGGACCAGTTCCTACAGATCCTATGTGGGTCCGATCCTGTGTGGGCTATTGCGGGGGTTAGTACCTATCGATCCTTTGTGGGTCCGGTGACTTAGATGGATCAGTGATCATCTCTATCATCTTTCGAAGAAGTATTCATGGGTGAGCTGAATTCATGTTTTCTTTCCTATGTGGATTGTGTTGTGCTAACCTATGTGGATTACGTTTTGCTTTCCTGTGTGGAATACGTATGCTTTCCTGTGTGGACTGGGTTGTACATGGGCTCGGAGGTTGGAGCGTATTGGAATTGATGACTTAGGTATATGTATGGGAATATACCTAAGCAGTTTCAGTTTTTAGTTCGTGATTGTATCTTTCCTTTGTGGTTTATCCATTGTGGATTTTGGGAGACCTTCGGGGGTCTCGGGGTCCGTACTGAGTAGCTTATACTCACCTCTGCACGGGATATGCCCGCACTACGTTGTGTTGGTTGCAGACGACGGACAACGCTGATCGTGGTGGAGGCTTGCAGAGCAGGACAGTACCTGGAGGTGGACCACTGGGCGGGACGTACTCGGAGCGGTAGGATAGACCCGAGGAGCAGTGGAGGCTTTCTGTACCCACCCTTCAGGTGGGATTCCCATTGGACAGCTCGTCATGGCAGCTTTACCTTTCAGTTGCTGTTTTCCCTTTCGAGTTGTACTTTACTTTTAGTTTGGGTTTGTATACTGGCCCACTTACTTTTTCGCACTTACTCTTATACCAGTTTTACATAGTGTTTACTCCTACTGCTGGTTTACTCTGTGGTGTTAGTTTACTTTACAAAGGCAATGCCTTCCCTTTTTACTGGGATTTAAGCCTTGGTGGTAGTGTCCAGCCCCTGGCCTATGGAAGGCGGGTTTGGGGTAGTCACAGAATGGGCCTCGAGGACGGGTCGTGACAAATTGGTATCAGAGGAGTTCGGTTCTACCGCAGAACTTTGGACTCTGACATTTTTCTATGTGAAGTAATAGTGTTTAGCGTATTGAGTGTGGTTATCAGTCCAGGGAGTTCAGTGTTGGTGCGGTGGCCGATGTATCCGTACACCAGGACCCTGACTTCTGATTTCCAACTTAATGCACAAAAACATTGATTGCACGTTTGTTTCATGTTTGCTTTGTGATTACTTTGTATCAGCTCACCAGGTATACTGTTCTGACCGTGGCGCACCTATTTACTTTTCAGGATGGCCCCACGACGGCGGCCAGCTAGGGTTCCGAGAGTCGAGCGTGACGACAACCCACCGAGCAACGAGGCCTCGGTGCAGGGACCTTTGTCAGCAGTGGCACCGACGGTAGCTTTACCCGCCGAGCCACCGATGCTTCCAGCACCAGCCGCTGACGATGCACATCTCCTCAGTGCACTGCATGAGTTCGGGTGCCAGCGACCGCCCAGGTTCCGTGGGGAGATGGACCCCCAGGCAGCTGAGGACTGGCTGGAGGCAGTGGTGAGGGTTTTCAGGTTAGTGAGGACACCAGCAGACCTCATGGTGGTCCTCGCAGTGATCCTACTGTACACAGCAGCAGGAAGATGGTGGAGGTTGATTCTCATGGTGCACGATGAGGCATCTATTCTCTGGACGGACTTTGAGAGCCTCTTTCACTCGGAGTTCGTCCCAGCCACCCTCCATGCGGTGCGCATCCAGGAGCTTCTTCAGCTGCGGCAGGACAGCATGACAGTCGCCCAGTACTCAGCGAGATTTACCGATCTCTCACGCTACTCTACAGACATGGTACGGGACCCATTCTTCCGGGCCCGGACCTTTGAGCAGGGATTGAGACACGAGATCAGTGCATCGCTGATCTCCCTCAGCATTCTGACTCAGACAGGTGTATTGGAGCGAGACCTTTTGATCGAGAGCTTTCTTGCTGAGTCTCCACCAGTGCCGAAACCCACCACAGGGCGGCACGTAGAAGAGTATTCTGCAGTAGGCAGTCGACAGATGACTCTTGGGTCTAGGTAGACCAGACCCTCAGGCAGACGACCTCAGGACACTGGCTCAGCAGTGCGGGGCACACAGCGCGGAGCAAGTCTTTCGAGAGGCAGGCAATGCTACTCATGCGGCGGGCAGGGCCACATGGCTCGTGATTGCCCAACCCGCCATTCCGAGAAGCAGCAGACGGTTGAGGGACCACCGAGGCAGAGGTAGAGGGTCGACCGTTGTGGTCCGTAGGTAGGAGGCGGACGAGGCAGAGGAGCTAGCCGAGCAGCAGGTGGTGGGCGACACTTTTAGGCTCTACCACCACCACTACCAGGAGGTCCACCCCGACCACAGGGAGCTGGCGTGCAGAGACAGGCACAGCTCCAGGCAGTGGGGGCCTATGACCACGACGTGACCAAGATGATTCGAGGTACTATCTGTGTCTATTCCACCCTTGCTGCAGTTCTTATAGACACAGGAGCGAGTCAATATTTTATAGCTGATGCCCTTGTTCGGAGCTCGGAGATTCCAACAGAGCCGTTGGCTCGATCTTTACGGCTAGAGACTCCTACGGGAGCAGACTCGATGATTACGCACTGGTGCCGGCAGTGTGAGCTTACTCTAGGAGGCGAGAGCTTCGACTAGGATCTTCTTGTAGTAGCGTCGAGGCCTTACAACGTCATCTTGGTCATGGATTGGTTGTCTATGGTCCATGCACATATTGACTGTATTAGACGCAAGGTGCGATGTGTACGCACCGACGGGAGAAGGTTCACCTTCGCTGGCGAGAAGGGAGCCTTTGCAGCATAGGATGTACTTCCGCAGAGGAGAGGACAGCCCATCACTCATCAGTTGGCTAGCCTCATCCTAGGAGCAGTTGACGTGCGGAGTCCTGGTTTTCCTGCAGTGGTGGATTAGTATGTGGACATCTTTCCCGACGACGTTCCAGGGAAACCTCCTCGCAGAGAGGTAGACTTTTATATTGACCTGTACCCTGGGACAACCCCGATATCGACTCCAGCATATCGGATGGCCCCCGCCGAGCTTCGAGAGCTATGGGTACAGTTGGTGGACTTGCAGGGAAATGGGTTCATCCGACCTAGTGTTTCACCATGGGCTTCCCCGATATTGTTCGCCAGGAAGGCGGACGGGAGCTTGTGACTTTGTTTCGACTATCGTCGCCAAAACCAGGTGACAGTGAGGAACAAGTATCCTCTACCGAGGATTGATGACCTCTTTGATCAGATCACGGGAGCACGGTGGTTCTCAAAGATAGACCTCAGGTCAGGTTATCATCAGCTCAGAGTTCGAGATGAGGACGTGCAGAAGACGGCCTTCAGATGTCGGTATGGCCACTACGAGTTCTTGGTTATCCCTTTCGGTGTAACCAATGCTACAACAGTGTTCATGGCCCTCATGAACATGATCTTTCAGCCATACCTCGATCGATTTGTCGTGGTCTTCATCGACGACATTTTGATTTACTAGACGACTGAGGAGGAGCACGCCTACCACTTACGGGTTTTACATGACACACTCTGAGAGCACTGGCTTTATGGTAAGCTCTCTAAGTTCCAGTTCTGGATACGTGAGGTCCACTTCTTGGGACACGTCATCTCTGAGGCGGGAGTTGCAGTGGATCCTGCGAAGATCGAGGCAGTGCTAGCTTGGTAGCCACCCAGGAGCGTGACGGAGGTGCGGAGTTTCTTGGGACTAGCTGGATACTACTGGAGATTCGTGCCAGAATTCTCCAGAGTTGCAGCACCACTCTCAGCTTTGACAAAGAAGGGGAAACCCTTCGTGTGGTTAGAGAGATGTTAGTAGAGCTTCCAGGAGCTGAGACAGATATTGACCAGCACACCTATCATGATGTTGCCTGAGGAGGGAGTATGGTATGTAGTCTACTGTGATGCATCAGGGACCAGACTCGGATGTGTCCTGATGCAAGAGCGGGTAGTGATCGCTTATGGATCACGTCAGTTGAGACTGCATGAGCAGAACTATGCTACCCATGACCTGGAGTTAGCAGTAGTGGTCTTCGCTCTGAATACATGGCGACACTATCTGATGGGGGAGCGCTTTACAGTCTTTTCCGACCATCAGAGTCTCAGATACATCTTCTCTCAGAAGGATCTGAATCTGAGACAGCGGCGATGGCTTGAGTTCCTCCAGGACTATGACTTTGAGATAGTCTATACTCCTTGGTGTTGAGTCAATAAGGTTTTCCTTATGACTTTTCCATTTCTTCATGTTTTGAAAATCACAAACACCTTATCTTTAAGAAAATCGCTTTTATAAGGAAAATTTCTTTTATATGGAAAATTGATTTTGTAAGGGAAATCTCTTTTGTAAGAAAAATTATCCCTATCACATTTTCACCCATATATTTCTTAAGTACTAGATTCGTATTCATTTCTAGATTTTCAGAAGTGTATAAAACTTTGACTTAAAAGCATTCTGTTTTAGGCTCCGAATTCTGGATACGAACTTTAATAAAGATCAACTCCAAATTCTGGATGAGAACTGTAATGAAGCTCAACTCCGAATTCTGGATACGAACTTAAATAAAGATCAACTCCAAATGCTGGATACGAACTCTCATGAAGTTCAACATCGAATTCTAATGACATTTTTCCATTACGATTTCTAATTACGAATTCTGATGACGAATTCTCATTACGAATTCAACATTCTGAATTCACCTATTAAACAGAATCTGGTCATCTTTGTTTTATACACTCTAAATTTATTTAGACTCTGAAAATTATTTTTTTTTAGACTTCGAACTTTCTTTTTTCTTACACTTCTATAATTTTTCTACTCTTTGACTTCTTGTTTACACTCCGAACCTTCACTCCGATCCTTTTAGTTAGACTTAAAACAATGTCGTACATTATGTTACACTTGTTTTGTTATAAAACGATGTCTTCTATTCTGTTATAAAACTAACCGTTGGCTAAGTGACACATGTATAGGTCCCTCCGATTTTAAGGAAAATATGACCGTTGGGAAGGAGGCCGACCTTACCTATAAATAGGAGCTCATTTGAAAGAGATCGACACAATGAAGTTGACCAATATAGAGACCACACGCCGCTAAGGTGATTTATAGAGAGAGAAATATTTTCATGCCTTGTGCGTACTGAACCGCTCATTCAGTTTTTGCTTTGTGAAACTCCGAATGTTGGTGATTACATGCGAGGACTTCCCCGGATAGGAAGACAGAGGTTTCCAACACCTTGTAGTTGAGGGCTTCCTTGCTGAGGAAGACAGAGGTGACCAACTACCTTGAAGTTTAGGGCTTGCGGGGATAGCAAGACAGAGACTCCGATCTTCGTATCGAGGGCTTACCCTGGTGTGGGTAAGACAGACTTCCTTGAAAGTATAAATCAAGGGACCTTTATCCAAGGTTGTTGGATACCCTTCTCTTTGGGTTAAAAGACTTATATCTTGTTACTTTTAGTTTTACTACTTTCTTGTTTCCGCTATATTTTTCTATTATAAGGAAAGTATAACTTTCTTATACTTTTTTACTTGTACTCTGTGTCATTCAGATTTTATACGCTTTAAGGTAGAATCTCATTTTGTAATATTTTGTTAAGTTTCAATTTCTGGAACCATATTTTCGGAACCTAATATTGGAATCTCTTTCCATGTTTTCATTTGGTATTAGAGGTGTTGTGAATTTTCTTAGTTTAAACTTTGTTAAACTTAGCCCTTTCCTTTGCTTAAGGAAATCACAGTTATTCGTAACTAACTTTAATGGTTCCAAAGGAATTTTTAAAGTATACAATTCATCCCCTCTTGTATATTGAGCATCTAAATTATTATTTCGATCCTACAATTGGTATCAGAGGAAGGTCTCTGAAATACTTGTACTCACGTATATGTTTTTCTTACTCACTTTGTCATTCCGAACTTTCTTATTCCGAATTTTGTCATTCCGAACATTGTGATTACTAATCTTTTCTACTAACAAATTTGTGTGCCAAGGTTATTTTAAGTATGGCAGGAATTAATGTTGGTTCAATTGATAATATAAATCCTACAAGACCACTAATCTTTGATGGTAATGATTATGAGTACTGGAGAGACCGAATGAAGACTTTTGTTATCAATACTGGAGTAGACAATTTTGTTATGCTTACTGGTGATTATAAAATTCCTGATAAGGAAGTTAGAACTTTCACTAACCAGGAAAAGCAAGAATATCAACTCAATTATAAGGTACACAATACTTTACTGTGTTCAATGACTAGAAATATATATATCCAAATTTCATCTTGTGAAGCAGCTAATTTTATTTGGAAGAAGTTAGAGGTTACACACATTGGAACTTCTAAAGTGATTGAGACTAGGAGAGCTATGATTAGAGCTGAATATCATGGCTTCAATTTTACTTATGGATAACCAATTTGTAAAGTTCAAAAGAGATTTATGACTATCGTCAATAACCTACAGTCTATGGGAGAAAAGGGTTAGATGATGAAGCACTTGTGGATAAGATAATTGAAATTATGCCTAATGAGTGGGAATCCAAAAGAACTACTATAGATGAGAACAGGAAGGTCACTCAAATTTCTCTTGATGAGTTATTTGGAACTCTTCTCCAACATCAAACAAGAATGAAGAGAGATGCTGGCAACATCATGAAGAAAAATGGAAATGGTACTGTTTCTTTCACAACAACATCAAATCATATGACATCTAAGACTCCTGAGAGAGTAACCAGATCCAAGTCTAAGAAGATGGGTTTTCAATAAGATTCTAGTGAGAGTGAAATATCAGAAAATGAGTTAGCTAATCTTGCTCGGAGGATGAACAAGATAGCTGGCCAGAGAAATTTCCAATCCAAGTATAAGAAAAAGGACAGGAAAGATAAGAATGATGGGGAAGTTATTTGTTATTAGTGCAGGAGAGATGGACATATTAGACCAGATTTCCCTCTGCTCAAAAAGAAAGAAAGGAAAGAAAGGCATTCATACAGGAACCGAAAGAAGTATTATAAAGCCAAAGCTAAGAAAGTTCTGAAAGCTAATGATACCTAGAGTGCCAGTGGTGGTGACTCTTCTGATGAGTCTTCTGATTACGAATCTTCCGGACATATGAATCTTGGTCTTATAGCCAGATTACCTATTGATAATCATTTTTTTATGGATAAGGTACGAAATGCTGAATCATTGACCAATGTTTCTTTAAATTCTAATGATAGTAAGTATTATAACACTTCTGATGAAGAATCCTCTTCTGATGAAGAAAATGCTTTACCTACTTATGAAGAAGTCTCTAGGTTTGCTGAACTTCTTGAGAATGAGAATTCTAAACTCAATAAGAAACTTGATAAGGAAAACACTAGGAATTCTATTCTTACAAAAGAGAAATCAGATCTTTCTAAAGATCTTGATTGAAAAAATGCTGATTTTGAAAGTATTTCAAAAAATCTTGAGGAATAAAGTTCTGAGAAGAACAAACATTCTAAATAATTAGAAAAAGTAATTTCTAAGAAAAATGTTTTCGAGCCTAGGTCTAGTTCTAAAACTAATGATTTTGAGGAGAAAAACATGGTTATAAAACTCAAGTCTGAAATTTTTTCCTTAAAGAAGTGTTTATCAAACTTTACCCGTGGTAAGGAAAATTTTGATAAAATGTATTCCCAAATATGACCTTTAAGAAATAAATCCGGATTTGGTTATACCCATGAAAAACCAATTTTTAGTAACAATTATTTTGTTCCTCAAAGCACCCCATTTTGTACCAAGTGTCAATGTGGTGGTCACTGGGCAAAGAATTGTTCCTTAAACAAAACCCAATCCTTAGGATTTCACAAAGCATACTTTTCTAAGAAAATGTGGGTTCCTAAAATTTTGTTATCTGGTAATCTCGGATACAAACAAGTTTGGATGCTGAAAGTCTAATTTTCTTCTCGATTTTATGAAAACAAAGAGAGTACCAACAACAATACATGGTACATGGATAGTGGATGTTCCCGACACATGACTGGTAACAAAAGCTATTTTGAAAATATTATCAAAACGAAAGGAGGAAAGGTAAGTTTCGGAGATAATGCTAAGGGAGAGATTGTTGGTATTGGTAATATTGTTCTTCTTGGTAAAACCTTGATTTCAAATGTTCTTTTTGTTAAGGGTCTTATGCACAACCTCATTATCATAAGTCAGTTATTTGATGAAGGTTACCTTGTGAATTTTAGGAATGATAAGTGCTTAGTTCACAATTCCAAGGAATAATATATTCTCTTAGCCAATAGGCAAGAGAATGTTTACACCTTGAACTTAGAAGACCTTAGAAGCCAAGATTTACCTTGCCTAAGTGCAATGGAAGATCATTCCTGGTTATGGCATAGACGACTAGGTCACTGTAACCTTATGAACCTATGTAAGCTCTCTTAGAAGAAACTAATTAGGGATCTATAGAAGCTTAGATTTGATTCTTCTAATGTTTGTGATCCTTCTCAATATGGAAAGCAACATAAATCTAGTTTTAAATCAATCGGTAAAGTCTCAACAACTGATGCATTACAGTTAGTACACATGGATCTTTTTGGTCCGACACAAACTGGATGTATTGGAGGCAAATACTATGTGTTTGTTCTAGTTGATGATTACACTAGATTTTCTTGGGTCTATTTTCTATCAAAGAAGTCTGAAGATTTTTCTTATTTCAATAATTTTAGATCTCAAGTTAAAAATGAGAAAAATCTTCCTTTGAAAACTATTCATAGTGATCATGGAGGTGAATTTCAAAATTCTGATTTTGAAACTTTTTGTAGTAGAAAAGGTATTACTCACAATTTCTCAGCACCTAGAACTCCTCAGCAGAATGGTGTAGTTAAGAGAAGAAATAGAATTCTTCAAGAGATAACTAGAACCATGTTGAGTGAATATTCTATAGCTAGACATTTCTGGGATGAAGTAGTAAGTACTTCTTGCTATACTATAAATCGAGTTTTGATTAGACCTTTTCTTAATAAAACTCCTTATGAGTTATGGAATGGTAGAAAACCAAGACTATTCTACTTCAAGGTTTTTGGTTGCAAAGTATTCATTCTGAATACTAAAGATAATATACATAAATTCGAACCAAAATCTGATGAAGGAATTTTCTTAGGTTATTCCACAACTTCTAAGGCTTATAGAGTTTTTAATAAAAATACTCATACTGTTGAAGAAATAGTTCATGTAAAATTTGATGAGTCCGATCATTTTGTTTTCAAACCTTCCCAACCTACATTCTTGGATGTGTTTTCAAAAACTGATTGTCAACCTTTGATAGAAGAACCTACTAATAAGGAAAATTTTCAGGAAGATATTCCTGAAACATTTACCCCAGAAGACCTTCTACCCTATGTTGATGAATAGGATTTTCAAAACCCAAATCAGGTGTTTCTTAAGAATCATCCCAGTGATAGTATCATTGGTGATGTAAATCAACCAGTAAGGACTAGAAGTTCCTTAGGAAATGAATTAGAACATCTAGCATTTCTTTCCCAATTAGAACCTAAAAGCACTGATGAAGCTTTAGGTGATGATGATTAGATCAAAGCCATGCAAGATGAACTAAATGAATTCGAAAGGAATAAAGTCTAGATCTTGGTTGAAATACCTAAGGAAACTTCTATTATTGGAGTTAAATGGGTCTTTAGAAACAAATGTGATGAAACCAGAGTCATAGTTAGAAATAAAGCTAGACTTGTTGCTAAAGGCTATAATCAGCAAGAGGGAATAGACTATGAAGAAACCTATGCTCCAGTAGCCAGACGTGAATCTATCTGTATTCTACTTGCCTTTGCACCATTCTTTAATTTTAAACTTTTTCAAATGGATGTGAAATGTTCTTTTCTTAATGGTTATGTTCAAGAGGAAGTTTTTGTTGAACAACCTCTTGGCTTTGAAGATACAAAACATCATGATTATGTTTTTAGACTTACCAAATATCTGTATGGCCTTAAAAAAGCCCCACGAGCATAGTATGATAGACTTAGGGGATGTTTGCTTCAAAATAACTATGTTAAGGGAAATGCAGATCCCACCCTTTTTATAAAGAAAGATAAGAAAAATGTTTTGATTGTTCAAATTTATGTTGATGACATCATATTTGGTTCAACTCAGCAATCTTTGACCGACTCTTTCGCAAGTCTAATGAAATCTAAGTTTGAAATGAGTATGATGGGTGAGTTAACATTTTTCCTTGGTTTTCAGATTTCTCAAAAACCAGAAGGAACTTACATATCTCAACATAAGTATATTAAAGATCTTTTTAAAAAGTATGGTTATGACAACAATAAGAGTATAAGTAATTCTATTGGTACCTCAAACTATTTAGATCTTGATGAAGCTGGAAAACCAGTAGATCAAACATCTTTTAGAGGTATGATAGAAATTCTACTATACTTAACAGCTAGTCGACCAGACTTAATGTTTTCAATATGCTTATGTGCAAGATATCAATCCAATCCTAAGGAATCTCACTTAAAGGCAGTAAAAATAATTTTTCGCTACCTTAAGGGAACCATGGATCTTGGATTATTTTATACTTCTGGAAATGATTTTATCCTAAAAAGATTTTCTGATGCTGACTTTGGTGTATGTAGAATGGATAGAAAAAGTACATCTGGAACTTTTCATTTATTAGGATATTCACTAGTTTCTTGGTCCTTCAAGAAGCAACATTCTGTAGCACTCTCCACTGCTGAAGCTGAATATGTAGCAGTTAGAAGTTGTTGTGCTCAAGTGTTGTGGATGCAACACACACTCACAAACTATGGCTTAAGTTTTACTAAAACTCAAATTTTGTGTGATAACACAAGTTCCATTTCCCTTAGTAAGAACCCTGCACATCACTCTCGTGCAAAACACATAGATATTAGGCATCACTTTCTTAGGGATCACACACTTAAAGGAGATATTATTCTCCGGTTTATCGGAACGCAAGATCAACTTACTGATATTTTCACAAAATCCTTGCCTTCTGATATATTTGAATACATTAAAAGAAGTTAGGAACGATAACCGTAAGGTAATCCTTCTTAATTAACTTTCTGTTGAAAAAGTCTCCTTACAGCAATAAAATCCTTTTCATAGGGGGAGTACATTTGATTGTTAGAGTAACTAAATTATTCAAAGATAGTTTTTCAAACTTTTCGGAACTAAAATTCCGGAATGGGAATTTCTGGAACTAAAATTTTACAGAATGGATATTTTCATATAGAAAACATCTGGAATGGAAATTTTTGTATTGAAAACTTTTGGAATGCCAAATTCGTACTGGTATTTTCATAACGAGACTTTCATACCGAATCTTTCAAATGATTTTTTCGTTTTCAAATTCTGTAATGAAATTTTCGTACTGAGTTTTCCGTACTGAGTTTGTTTTACATAGTGAGTTTTGCAAACTATTTCTTTTCATAATAAATATTTTTCATATTCATTTTTATATTACCCATTATGAATAATCCTCTTCAGCCAATCCGAATGATATGATTTCCTTACCCATGTTTTCATAGTCATACATTACTTGATGGTATTTTTTTATACTTTGTTTTCGGATTATAATTTTCTTAAATCATTGTTATAATAAATCCTCAAAAAGATCAAATTCAAGTTTTCATGAGAATTGGTTTTCGACTGTCAGATCTGATCTCAGATTGTCACAACCGTTCGATCAACCGTGGAAGATGAACCGTTTTTTCAATGCCTATATAAAGGGGACCCCAAAATAGTTGTCCCACATCGATTTCAAGCTCCAGCGTCCCGAAACTCTGCCTCTCCATTTTAAAACCATTCCGAACTTCAGCTTTATGTGTTCTGAACTTCTCACAAGTCTTCAAACCCGAATGTCTGTGGAATTAGCTTCTCAAGAAATGTCATCCTCCAAGCCAATTTCACAATGGTTAGTTTATAGAGAACGGCTGGTTTATCTGGATTTCTTCATCAACTATGATTCTCTTATTTCAAAGAACATAAAGTTGAATGGGTGGGAAGATATTGCTGTGTCCAAACCGGGGAACCAAGATGATGTTTTTTCAGAGTTACATTTTGAATTCTATGAAACAGTTTCCTTCTTTAAGGAAGATAATAGGGAGAAATTTTCTTTCAAGTCTTATGGCAAGACATATGAGCTTTCTTATACCAAGGCAGCAAGCTTGGTAGGGCTGACCTATGAAGGAGAAGCCGAGTCCATATCTCACGTTTTTCCAGATTCTAAAGGAAGCTTCCAAAAGGAAAAAGCTTTGACAACTCTAGGACTGTCAGACGACAAGGCTCTGAAGATTGCTAGCTTGCCTACAAATTTCCGGATTCTAGAGTTGTGGGTACAAGGTCTTATAGTACCGAGGAAAGGTGATAAAGATAGTCTGAAGAAGATGGAAATCTATATATTAGATTTTCTGATAAATCTAAGGAAGTTTAACTTCATGAGGCACATTCTTATAAATATTGAGAATGTTAAGAAAGGAAATCTCAGATCCCAAATCGTAATGTAACCAGCAATTTAATCAAAGTTAATAGTTTGGTGCCTTGAGTGTTTCAAGGAAGCTTGCAGGACTAAGCCAAGGGTTTACGAAATTTTGTTGGTGAGTGATGATACTCTTAAGAGGAAGGATGCGGCTTTCAAAGAGGAGACTGTTGAGTTCTTCGATTTTCCAAATCAAGAAAAAGAGGTTCCAAAGGCTGCTGAACCAGAATCATCTAAGCTAGTAAAGAAAAGAAAGTTGAATGAAGTTGCAGCTGAAGTAGAGGATCCTAAGTCTAAGGAAGTTCAAACCGCACCGCCAAAACCGAAGAAGAAGAAAGCCTATCCTGATGAGGTAGTTGCGAAGCAGAGAGCAGATAAATGGAAAAGTAAAGAAGGGGATCCGCAGTTCAGATTGGATCCTGTGGAAGATAAGGCTTTGAAGGATAGGACAAAAGATGAATTGGTAAAACTAGCAAAAGAAAAGAAGCTCAAGAAGAAGATGTCTGAAGCTAAGGCTATCCAAGCTTTGTTAAAATTTAATGAGATGGTTTTTGGAAACATTCTAGTTCCGAGCTCTTTCTCCTTGGATTCTCTCCCCGTGACTCCAGGAAGAATCATTGATTTTCTGGAAGAGATTAGAGCTGTGCGTGTTGAGCAACTCGAGTAGATTCAAAAAGTGGAAGAGGAAGAAGCAGTTGCTGAAGGAAGTGGTGAAACTAGAGATCTGTTGAAAGAAGTAGATGATTATAAGGGGTCACCTTCAGAACATCTGTCACTCCAATCATCAGAGGCTAAATCCTCAAAGTTAGTAACTCCAGAGAAGGATAATAATGAGGAAGATGTTGTTCAAAAAGGTGTTGATGACGTTATTCAAGTATCTACTAGAGAGAAGAAAAATCCAGATGAAGAATCCATTCCGAAAAAGGACAAGGGAAAGAAACTCCTTGTTGATACTCCGAAATCAGTGGAAAGCAAGAAAAGAGAATTTGGTGATTCGTCTAAAAGGAAGTTGGAGCTTATTGAGGAAGAAAATTCTTGAAGCAATGTTTCGGATTCGAAGTCATCCTTGTTGGGACATGAATTTGTTGCTCAATCTTTGAGGAAGTTAGTGGGTTCCATTTCGACCATCTCGACTATAGATTCAAGATGCCAAATGCTCCAACATGCTCTGAATCAGAAATCAGATTCTGTATTCATGGTTATGGATAAGTGTGTCGAGATAGAAGCTGAATTCAAATCTTTTCTTGTTGGCTATGAAGCCCACAAAAGATCTTGCAAGAGGATGACTAGCTGGTCGAGGAAAACTGTAGAAGAGAAGAGGCTATTTGATGAATTTCAGGACAATGTTAATGATGCTTTTAAAACAGAGGATAGGAAGATAAATGAGCTGACTTCTTCCTTTGAAGAGAAGCTGACAGATGAAAAGAAATTCCGGATTCCGAAAGTCAGAGATCTGAATGGGAAACTGAATTCCATTTCTCAAAACTAGAAGTTTGAAAGGGATCATCAGATTGAGTTTGAAGAGAAATTAAAGGCTCGGGAAGAAAAGTTGAAGGCTCAGGAAGAAAAGCTTAAAGCCCAGGAATAAAAGATTGAAGCTCAATCTGCAAGAATAGTGGTCCTAGTGAAGTAAGCTGAAGAAGATCATAAAGACCTAAAAAAGATCAAGACTATTCTTAAGGGGCTCATTTCGAAGGAAAAATATCCGAAATAGTTAAATCTGATCTTTTTGTTGTATCTTTCATTCCTTAAAATTAATGGCAATCTTGGTTGCTCGTCTTTTGTTATTATTACTAATTTTTCAGGTACTTTGTTATTTTTTTCCATTCTCTCGAATTCTTTTTGAAAATCACAAAGGGGGAGAAGGAAGAGATCCTTATGGAAAAAGAACTCTAATAAGATCTTATCTAAGGGGGAGTTTTTCATCAAAGAAGACTTTCTTATTCGTAATAAAATGTCACTCTGGAAATCTAGAATACGATCCTTAGATTTTCAAATCCTAAGGGGGAGTTAGTCGTATTCATCAATATCCTTAAAGAAAAGAGAGATAAGCCTTAATGTTTTTTATTTCTTCTTAGAATTTCCTTTTCATAAGGATGTTTGTTCTTTCCAAAAAGGGGGAGATTTTTGAGTCAATAAGGTTTTCCTTACGACTTTTCCATTACTTCTTGTTTTGAAAATCACAAACACCTTATCTTTAAGAAAATCGCTTTTATAAGGAAAATCGCTTTTATAAGGAAAATTGTTTTTGTAAGGAAAATCGCTTTTGTAAGAAAAATTATCCTTATCACATTTTCACCCACATATTTCTTAAGTACTAGATTCGCATTCATTTCTAGATTTTCAGAAGTGTTTAAAACTTTGACTTAAAAGCATCCTGTTTTAGGCTTCGAATTCTGGATACGAACTTTAATAAAGATCAACTCCGAATTCTTGATGAGAACGGTAATGAAGATCAACTCCGAATTCTGGATACGAACTTAAATAAAGATCAACTCCAAATGCTGGATACGAACTCTCATGAAGTTCAACATCAAATTCTAATGACATTTTTCCATTACGATTTCTGATTACGAATTCTGATGAAGAATTCTCATTCAGAATTCAACATTCCGAATTCACCTATTAAACAGAATCTGGTCATCTTTGTTTTATACACTCTGAATTTATTTAGACTCCGAAAATTATTTTTTGTTAGACTCCGAACATTCTTTTTCCTTACACTTCAATAATTTTTCTACTCTTTGACTTTTTGTTTACACTCTGAACCTTCACTCCGATCTTTTTAGTTAGACTTAAAATAATGTCGTACATTATGTTACACTTTTTTTGTTATAAAACGATGTCATCTATTCTGTTATAAAACTAACCGTTGGCTAAGTGACACGTGTACAAGTCCCTCCGATTTTTAAGGAAAATATGACCGTTGGGAAGGAGGCCGACCTTACCTATAAATAGGAGCTCATTTGAAAGAGCTCGACACAATAAAGTTGGTCAATCTAGAGACCACACGCTGCTAAGGTGATTTCTATAGAGAGAAATCTTTTCATGCCTTGTGTTTACTGAACCACTCATTTAGTTTTTGATTTGTGCGACTCCGAATGATGGTGATTACTTTCGAGGACTTCCAGGGATAGGAAGATAGAGGTTTCCAACACCTTGAAGTTGAGGGCTTCCTTGCTGAGGAAGACAGAGGTGACCAACTACCTTGAAGTTGAGAGCTTGTGGGGATAGCAAGACAGAGACTCTGATCATTGTATCGAGGGATTACCCTGGTGTGGGTAAGACAGAGTTTCTTGAAAGTATAAATCAAGTGACCTTTATCCATGGTTGTTGGATACCCTTGTCTTTGGGTTAAAAGACTTATATCTTGTTACTTTTAGTTTTACAACTTTTTTGTTTCCGCTGTATTTTTGTATTATAAAGAAAGTATAACTTTCTTAAACTTCTTTACTTGTAATCTATGTCATTTAGATTCTATACGCTTTAACGTAGAATCTCATTTTGTAATATTTTGTTAAGTTTCAATTTCCGGAACCATATTTCCGGATCCTATTTTCGTAATCTCTTTCAATGTTTTCATTTGGTATTAGAGGTGTTGTGAATTTTCTTAGTTTAAACTTTGTTAAACTTATCCCTTTCCTTTTCTTAAGGAAATCACAGTTATTCGTAACTAACTTTAAAGGTTCCAAAGGAATTTTTAAAGTATACAATTCACCCCCTCTTGTATATTGAGTATCTACTTTATTATTTTGATCCTACACTGGGAAGGGGAATGTGGTAGCTGTTGCTCTCAGTAGGAGGACGGGCATTCAACTACTTGAGGAGGCGATAGAGCAGCTAGCCTCTTTACATATATCCTTCGTGGATAGAGATGGAGCAGCCTTACTCCAGTATCTCACAGTCACTCCTCCACTACTGTAGTGGGTCAGAAAGGCACAGCGTGGGGATGCTGACTGTGAGACGTGGCGTGCACAGATATCCTCAGGACATGCACCTGATGGTTTCTCCTTTGGAGCAGAGCACAACATCCTTTTCAGAGGACGTACCTTGGTACCAGTTGCTTTACGGGAGGAGGTGCTGAGAGAGTTTCACACTTCTCCTTTGGCGGTACATCCTGGAGTGGCGAAGATGTACCAGGATCTCAGGCGACAGCACTGGTGGCTGGGCATGAAGAAGGCTGTGGCAGAGTTCGTTTCTCGATGCCTCACCTACCAGCAGGTGAAGGCAGAGCACCAGGTACCAGCAGGCTTGGTACAACCCTTAGAGGTCCCGGAGTGGAAGTGGGACGGGATATCTATGGACTTTGTGACTGGACTTTCACGCACTTCCAGAGGTCACGACTCCATTTGGGTGATTGTCGACCGACTCACCAAGTCGGCTCACTTCTTACCTATCAGAGAGCAGGGCTCGGTAGAGAGATTGGGACTTCATTACGTTAAAGAGATTGTGCAGCTTCACGGTGTGCCATAATCTATCATCTCCGATCGTGATGCTCGCTTTACTTCCCGGCATTGGAAGGGGTTACAGGAGGCATTCGGGACGCAGCTACGTCTGAGCACAACCTTTCAACCTTAGACAGATGGTCAGACAGAGAGGACCATTCAGACTCTCGAGGAGATGCTCCGCGCATGTGTCCTCGACTTTGGTAGGAGCTGGGAGGAACACCTACCCTTGGTGAAGTTCGCGTACAACAACAGCTACCACTCCACCATCGGGATGGCACCATACGAGGTGTTGTACGGTAGACCTTTCAGATCTCCTTTATGTTGGACAGACCCTGGGGAGTCAGCACTTGTGGGTCCGAAGATGGTCCAGGCCATGATAGAGAAGGTCCATGTCATCTAGGAGCGGATGAGGACAGCTCCGAGCCCGCAGAAGTCTTATGCTGACAGGAGGCAGAGGCCACAAGAGTTTGAGGATGGCGACCACGTCATCTTGCGTGTCTCACCTCAACGTGGATTACAGAGATTTGGATGAGGTATCAAGTTGTCTCCACGCTTCATCGGACCCTTCCAGGTCCTCAGCAGGATTGGCGAGGTGGCTTATCTCCTGGATCTACCACCTCAGTTGCACCGGGTGCACGACGTCTTCCATGTATCTCAGCTGAGGAGATACGTGCATGACCCGACGCATATCATTGACCATGGGGAGCTTGGCGTTGATGATGGGGTGACTTTTGCGGAGGTCCCAGTGGAGATCGAGGATCGATAGGAGTGGGTCCTACGTGGATGGTCGATTCCTCTAGTGCACATCAGATGACAGCACTGGAACCTCCAGGAGAGCACTTGGGAGCGGGAGGCTCAGATGCTTGCTCAGTACCCACATTTGTTTCCCTAGTTCTCGTTGTATCTTTATGGGGACGTAAATTCCTGAGGTGGTAGTAATGTAAAGACCCGTAAAATTCAAGGAATTTTTTTTAATTTTATTTGGGATTTTACATGAATGCACTTTCAGACGGAACTTGATTCCGAGGCCCGGTGTGCCCAGAATTTCTATCCAAAGTTTAGCTCGGGTACGATCAGTGAACGAACGAGCGGGAATTTCTAACTTTTGAATCGGTGCTTGGAATCGAATTTTGAAGGCACCGCTGGAACCATAGCGCCGGTAATTGCTTAGGAACACCTGTTCCGGAGTTGTGTTTTCACGAGAGTTGATGATAAAAAATGTGGAAGTTTAATTTATAATTATTCAAAAAAAATTATTTTACTCTAAGTGATTAATCCTTTGGATGGAAGTTGGGTAACTACCCAACCTCCCTTGGGAGGTTATGTGGGTGGTGGGGCCCACACGAACCCCACCCCTTCATATCCTCTAACCCCCTCAACTCTCATTAATGTTGTTAACTTAAGTTTATTAAACTTATGGCATTAATGTAGTAAGTTTAATGTGAGTTTTGAAATTCAGACCTTTGAATTTCAAAAGGCTTGTTGTGTTAATAAAATAAGAAAGGAGCTTATTTTATTTTGTTGTTAGAATTTTGTCGTTGAGAGATTTTGGGAAGAACTTCTTCTTCTTTGATGAAGAATGCGAAGAACGAACAAACTCCGACATGGATAGCTGAGCCCTCGGAGACCGTCTTCCGCGACACCGACCCGCGACGCGACGTCTTCTTCCACAACGTCTTTCTCCCGCGACATCTCTTTTCGCGATGATTTCTCGCGACGAAATCTCCGTCAACGTCTTCGAATCCTCGCTTCGCGACACCGACCTTCGTCATCTCTTTTATCAATGTAGGGGATTATTTAATTATTTTCGTTCGTGATTTCTAGTTTGTCGTTCTTCGGGGATATACGACCAAATGATACCGGTTAACGAGAGGGGGCCGGACCACACAAACATGGCCAACCCTCCTCCATTATCCTTGTTTGATTCTTTGTGTTTGGGACGGAATGGCGTGGTGCCGTCGCACCACGCGGGAAACGCACGACAGGTAATGCGCGGTGCCGTCGCGCCGCACCGTGAAGATGAACAAGGATGCGATGTCGTCGCGCCGTGTTGAAGAAAACTGAAGACGCCGCGGTCGGAGCGGGGTCGCGGCAGAGGGGACCGGTGCCGTCGCACCATGCCGGACGAACCAAGTCGCGACCGGTTCCGGGCCGCGGCGGAACAGGGTGACCGGCGGCCGGTTCCGGGCCGCAGGTGTTGGAGATGGAGGAAGGACTGGCCGTTGCCGGTCCTTGTCGGTAGAACCGGCCGGCCGGTGCAGGCCGGCCAGACAAAGGGAAGCCGGGGGAATTAATTCACCTGGCCGGATTACAATAACGGTCCCCTTAATTGGGGGGCCGCGGTTACACCAGGGGGGCAGGCGCCCCCCCCTTTTGCCAACGGCACGGCCCTAGGCTGAGATGGCCAGTGCGCTGGGCACACTGTGCCTTGGCCGGGCTGGGCCACGCCGAGCCTAGCCGACCCGGACCCGGGGTGGGTCGACCCGGTTCGGGCCGACCGGGGGGTCTCGGGTCGGGTCGGTCCGGGTCCGAAACCCCCATTTTCGGACCATCTACGGTCTTTTGCCCAAAACCTGGGCTACGGACCTCCGATCGATGCACTGTCAGTTGTGATGCGATCCTTGAATCGAGACGGTCGTTTCAGTATATTTCACTCAAGGTTTCAGATGACATTGTGTTCGGCTGGGTTGGTTCGTACACGAAACCAACCGGGCCCTCGGAGCGGAAACACTCATATCTTAAGCTCCGGACGTCCGAATGACGTGCTGACGACTTTGTTGGATTCCTCCTAGTGAGACGGATCTTTTGGCTTACTCTACCCGAGGTTTGGATGCAGGTGGAGTACGGTCGGGTTGGTTTTTCCTTAGAAACCAACCGGGCCCCTGGGACGAAAAAACCAATAACTCTCAGACCGGGCGTCTGATTGACGCGCCGTCTGCGACATTGAGTTCCTGTTGACGATACGAAACTTTTGGATACATCAACTATGGACTATGTTTCAGTTGATGTATCAGCCTCTCGGCTCGTGGAGCGGACCCTCCTGAACGAGCTTGCTGTGTGCGGGAACCCTAGAGCTGGCTGCGAATGCTACTATGACTGCGACGATGACTGTGCAGAGATCCTCAGTGGATTCGACGACGACGACTACAACACTCAGTGATCCTGTGTGGATCAGTGCTACCGATCCTGTGTGGGTCCGATCCTGTGTGGGTCATCGCTCAGTGGTTCTGTGTGAGCCAGCGCCTACAGATCCTGTGTGGGTCTGATCCTGTGTGGGTCATTGCGGGTGTTAGTACCTATAGATCTTTTGTGGGTCCGACGACTTAGATGGATCAGTGATCATCTCTATCGTCTTTCAAAGAAGTATACCTGTGTGAGATGAATTCCTGTTTTCTTTCCTATGTGGATTGTGTTGTGCTATCCTGTGTGGATTACATTTTTCTTTCCTGTGTGGAATACATATGCTTTCCTGTGTGGACTGGGTTGTATTGGGCTCAGACGTTGGAGCGTATTGGAATTGATGACTTAGATATATGTATGGGCATATACCTAAACAGTTTCGGTTGTTACTTCGTGATTGTATCTTTCCTTTGTGGTTTATCCTTTGTGGATTTTGGGAGACCTTCGAGGGTCTCGGGGTCCCTACTGAGTAGCTTATACTCACCCATGCATGGGCTATGCACGCACTACGTTGTGTTGGTTGCAGATGAAGGATAATGCTGATCGTGGTGGAGGATTGTGGAGCAGGACGATACCGGGAGGTGGACCACTAGGCGGGATGTACATGGAGCGGTAGGCTGGACCCGAGGAGCAGGGGAGGCTTTCTGTACCCACCCTTCAGGTGGGATTCCCAGTGGACAGCTCGTCCTTGCGGCTTTACCTTTCAGTTTCTGTTTTCCCTTTCGAGTTGTACTTTACTTTCAGTTTGGGTTTGTATACTGGCCCACTTACTTTTCCACACTTACTCTTGTACTAGCTTTTACATAGTGTTTACTTCTACTGCTTGTTTACTATGTGGTGTTAGTTTACTTGACAAAGGAAATTCCTTCCCTTTTTACCGGGATTTACGCCTTGGTGCTAGTCGCCAGCCCCTGGCCTATGGAAGGCGGGCATGGGGTAGTCACGACACGGGCCCCGAGGATGGGTTGTTACATTACATTCTTCCCCCCTTAAGAAATTGTGTCCCCAAAATTTTATACTTGAGGCCTAGTCGAAAAGGTGAGGGTACTTTTGCTTCATTGTTTCCTCAGGCTCCCAAGTCGCTTCTTCATATTTATGATTCCTCCACAACACTTTCACAAGGTGGGTGGTCATGTTTCATAGAACCTGGTCTCTACGGTCTAAGATCTCCACTATCTACTCCTCATAAGAGAGGTCATGTTCCAGTTGTACCACCTCTGGGTTCAGTACATGCGAAGGGTCGGGTATGTACTTTCTCAAGAGAGATACATGGAAGACATTTTGAACTTGAGCTAGGTATGGTGGAAGTTCTAGGAGATAGGCCACAGCTCCTATGCGATCAAGGTTTTCATAGGGGCCAATGTACCTAGGGCTGAGCTTCGCTTTCTTCCTAAACCACATGACTCTCTTCCATGGAGAAATTCAAAGGAAGACTTTATCGCCAACACCAAACTCCAAGTCCCTTTTAACGGTTTTCAGCATAGTTCTTCAACCGAATCTGAGCAGCCTTTTTGTGTTGTTGGATGGAATGAACCTGTTCTATCATCTCTTGCACAAGATCAAGCCCAAGAAGCATTCTCTCACCAGTTTCATTCCAAAAGGTAAGAGTTGTACATCGTTTTCCATACAGAGCTTCATAGGGAGCCATCTGAATACTCGAATGGAAGCTGTTGTTATAGGAGAACTCAACTAATGGGAGGGGTTGAACCCATCCACCGTTAAATTCCATTGAGCATAATCTCAGCATTTCTTCGAGTTTATGAATTGTCTTTTCAGATTGGCCATCAATTTGAGGATGATAGGACGTACTATAATTCAATTCAGTATTCAGAGTATGTTGAAGACTTCTCCAGAATTTTGATGTGAATCTAGGATCACGATCAGACACGATGGATAGTGGTACCCCATGCAGCCTTACCACTTCCTTTACGTATATCTTGGAAAGTTAATCCAGAGAGAAATCTTCCTGAATAGAGATAAAATGGGCGGTCTTGGTGAGACGGTCCACTACAACCCATATCGCATTGTTCCCTTTGGATGTTTTTGGGAGACCGATGACAAATTCCATTCTAATATTATCCCACTTCCATGCTGGTATGGGTAGCAGTTGTAATACCCCCTTAGGACGTTGTCGTTCTTCCTTCAGTTGCTGACACACCAGGCACCTTGTAGTGTAATAATCAATCTCCATCTTCATGTTATCCCACCAATAATGATCACGAAGGTCTATATACATTTTTGTGCTTCCCGGATGTATAGAGAAAGTAGAGCGATGATCTTCATCCATCAATTCTTTCTTTATCTCTGGAATAGATGGAACACATAGTCTTGTATGAAATTTCAATACACCTTCTTGATAAATATTGAAATCAAGAAACTTCCCATCCTTTACAGCCTCAAACTTCTCCTGTAGAAAAGGATCTTCTTTTTGAGCCTTCTTGATCTTCTCTAGTAATGAAGGTTGAGAAATCATTTGGGATAAGGTTGATGATGTCCCTTCCCTTAAAACTCCCATGTAAAGTTTTACTAGATCTTTAATCAAGGGAACTCCTAGGATCCTCATTGTTTCCAGAACAACAGGATCTTTCCTTCTTAATGCATCAACAACTTTGTTTGCTCATCCAGGGTGATAATGAATTGAACAATCATAGTCATTAATAAGCTCCAACTATCTCCTTTGTCTCATGTTCAATTATTTCTGTGTGAAAATATACTTTAAACATTGGTGGTCGGTGTGTATATCACATTTCTCCCCATAAAGATAGTGCCTCCATATCTTTAGAGAAAAAACAACTGCCGCTAGCTCTAGATAAGGCATATGATAATTCTGCTCATGAATCTTCAAATGTCAATATGCATAAGCAATTACCTTGTCATTTTTCCTGAGGACACACCCAAGCCCTTTCAGGGATTCATTGCTAAAAATAACGAATCCTTCTCCAATAGAGGGTAGTGTTAACACAGGTGGAGTAACCAATATCTTCTTCAGCTCTTTGAAACTTTCCTCGCATTCCTTTTTCCAGATGAACATAACCCCTTTTCGAGTCAACTTGGTTAGAGGATTAGAAATCTGTGAAAAGTTTTTCACAAACCTCCTATAATATCCTGCTAAACAAAGGAAACTACGAATCACAGTTACTGTTGTGGGTTGAGGCCACTCCTCCACAACCATTGTCTTTGCAGGGTGAACCGTGATTCCTTCATTGGTTACGATGTGCCCCAAGAAAGCCACTTGTTGTAACCAAAACTCACACTTGATGAACTTTCCAAAGAGCATCTCCTTCCGTAGAGCTTTCAAAATAACCCTCAGATGATCTTCATGCTCCTCATGACTTTCTTAATATTTCAAAATATCATCAATAAAAACTACCACAAAGTTATCAAGGTAGTCCTTAAAGACTCTATTCATCAAATCCAAGAAAATAGCAGGAGCATTAGTCAATCCGAAGGGCATAAAAGTAAAATCATAATGCCCATATCTTGATCGGAAAGCAGTCTTTGGAATATCATCCTTCTTTACCCTTAGTTGATGATAACCAGATCGAAGGTCAATCTTGGAGAAGCATTGAGCCCCATGAAGTTGGTCAAATAAATCATCAATTCTTGGAAGAGGGTATTTGTTCTTCACTGTGATCCCATTCAGTTCTCTATAATCAATGCATAGCCACATTGATCCATCCTTCTTCTTCACAAAAATAACTAGTGCTCCCCAAGGAGAAACACTCGGTCGGATAAAACCCTTCTCAAACAAGTCTTGGAGTTGTTTCTTTAACTCCACTAATTCCACATTTTCCATTCTATAAGGGGACTTTGATATCAGTTGAGATCCAGGTACGAGTTCAATGGAGAACTCTACCTCTATTTCTGGGGGAGGTCCAGGTAACTCCTCAGGAAACACATCCATGTATTCCTAAATAATAGGAACATCTTCTCTTTGTATACTCCCTTTTACTTCTTCATCCTCACCGATTAACTCCATAAAAAAGGCTATAGGAGGTGCTTCTAGACAAGGATCAGGTCGGGACATCTCTCCTTGGAAGATAATTGTAGTTCGTTCATTCAAGACTACTGATATTTCCTTAATTCTGCATTTGATCTTAGAATTATACTTTGAGAGACAGTCCATCCCTAGTATAATGTCGAATTCCATCATGGGAATGACTACTAGATTTGCGATAAGATTGTCCTCACCAAAGTAAACACTACAGTCTCTAAATAATATTGATGCAAGGATAATCCCACTTGGAGTCTTGACTGACAACTCTACCTCTAGCAGTTCGGGGATTGATTCTATATTCCTTGAAAACATGGAGGAAATAAAGGAATGCATAGAACGAGAATCAAATAAAGTACTTACTAGTTTTGAGAGGACAACAAGAGTACCTGCTACAACATCGTTTGAAACTTAAACTTCAGTTGTTGTGATAGGAAAATCATGACCTTCCTCCCTTAGCCTTTGCTGAGGTTGATGGTGATTCCCCTCCACCGCTCTCAGATTTGGACAGTGATTAGAAAAGTTCCTAAGCTATCCACACTTGAGGCATGTAACTTCGGGTAGGTCCTGAACCATCTTTCCTCGGTCGTTAGTCTTGGGAAGTTTAGGCTTCACATCACTAAGACAATTCCGAGAAATATGGCCTTCTCTTCCACACCTTTATCACTTACCACTTCCGATCAAGCAGTTCCTCAAATGTTTCTTCCCACATTTATTGCATGTGGCATGTTGCATATGCTTTCCACCTCTTTCCGGATCAAAAATTATTCCCCGGATTGGTTCTAGAGTTCTCTTCTTCTAATTAGATTTGTGAGACCACTGTGTCTCCCCAAACTCTAGTTCAACATTCATAGCACTTCGAACTATTTCTTCATAGCTATCGTAGTCCCTGCTGGCTAGATTATTCCAATGATGAGGTCATAGTCTACCAAATAATCTATCAACCTTCCCATTAGGGTCCATGACAAAGATTGAGGTATAACGGGAAAGCCTAGTGATGTTCATCTCGTAGGTTCCAACTGATTTATTCTCCTTCTGCATCAGCTCGAGAAATTATTTCTCCATTCTCGTTCTCATCGAACGATGGAAATACTTATTAAAGAATATTCCCCAGAACTCTTCCCACTCCATAGCTTCCATATCTCATCTTGGCTTCGTGTTTTTAATCAGTGACCCCCACTGATCAGCTTCTCCCTCTAGTTGGTAAACAGCAAGGGTGACTTTTTCTTGTTCCGATCAATGAAGTACAAAAAAGATCTTTTCAATGGAGCTTATCCATTGTTCCGCAACCAATGGGTCAGTAGATCCACTGAATGTTGGTGGTTGTTGACGCATAAAGGACTCAATAGAATATTGTTCCCTTCGTGGTGAGATCGACCTCTCAGCTTGATTCAAGTTATTACTCATAACTTGAGTCAGTTGGTTCATCATTCGCATGAATGCTTCCATTCCAACTTCCATCGGAGGGCCGTCAGAACATGGTGCATTGCGGTCACCATCTGCAGGGTTCCTCCTATTGCCCTCCATTTTCTAAAAGAATAAAACCTTCGTGAGAAACTTATTTCATTTATGAATCTTTTAACTAAGACTTCATGCTTAGACAATTACACTTCTCTATAATTCGTTCATAATGATTCATAAAAAGCTCTTGATTAACCAAACATATCCCCCAAGAGTGTCGTAACTAAGAGTGTAGCAAGGCCTGTTATCGTGCACCAGTTCCCGTTCATGTCTAGCTCAAAGCGGTGTTTTCGGGTTTTAACCCTATGTACATCTGTGCCAGAGCCGCCTCTACCAGCTCGTATCCAGACAGGGATGTATTTGTTTGATAAACCACTTACTCAATACTTACCAAAATACCAGGAAGTTTTCCTATATTTAATCTTTTCTATAGGGTTCTTCCTAAAGTTTTTATATCCTAATTTACACAAATAAGTAAACCTCCCTTTGATACAAACTATAGCATCCCGCCTTTTTATAACATAAACTTTCATTACATTACACAAAACTGAGGATCTTTAAGGTTTAGTGTCTTGGAAACCAGGAACATAATACATAAAAACAACATAAAACATTCTTCTTAAACACTTGAAAGGCTTCTCCTTAAGTTCATACTAGGTTCATTACTGAATCTCATAACCTGAGGACATACATAAAAAGAAAGGGTGAGCAGAAGGCCCAGTAAGGGAAACAAGAGAAACATTTTACATGTGAACTTGAGATACTTCTATAAGGTCATGAAAAGAACTTTAAGTCATGAGAAAGAAATCATGAGGCATTTCATAATAAAAATAAAATTTTTCATAACTTGAAGATGTGGCTACATCATTTAACATAGAAAATCATGAACATATCACCAAGGTCCATCCCCAAGGTGTCATTTGAAAATTACCATGGTTATTAACCAAGGTATCGTAAAAATTGTAATCTCTAGTGGTTACATCATTACCCAATGCATTGGAGAGCTGTCAGGGAGAACCCTTAAATTTGCCTTTATTATCATGTGAGCCACATATATCATCATCAAACATTTCATAAATAACCCATATATCATAAAATAAATGGGTTTCATTTCATAATCATAACGTTTTAAAAACTGCTTTAAAAACATGATCTTAATGTCACTTTATACCCACAGAAAAGGAAAGCGGGTCTCATGTATGTAAATACTAGAACATAAAATAGAAAATTTTGATATATATGTGAATAAACTTTTAGAAATAAGAGCTTTGAGTATAAACTTTAAAACATAAAATAATTTTGAGAAAAGAGAGAGGCATTTTGAGACGAAAATTCTGCAGCATAATGGATATGTTTCGGGGTTTTAGAAAACATTGAAAGGAGAGGGGACATGGGTCAAACATTCATAAATGACCCAAAAAACAGTTTAGGGACAGAATAAGAAGGATATATGAACATGTTAATGAAATTTGAAGGACATGCCATTTGAAATGAAAAACAGGGAAGGAAGAAAAAAATTAGATTTCTCTTATGAAAATTCGGCAGCCTAACGACATCAATTAAACTTCAACAAAATGATTTGAAAAGATAAAATAGGGTCTCTCATCATGTGAAAATAATAGTTAAGTATGATAGATATAGAGATCATACCCCAACATAATAAAAAGAAGAACGTTAAAGACTTGACATGAAAGTAGAATTTTGAAAAGAATGAGAAGGGTGAAAGAATCCCCTTAAAAATTCGGCAGCCTAACGGCGTCACTTAAACATTATTAAAACGAATTGATGAGAGAATTATGGGGTCTCTCATCATATGAACATGAAAATGGCAGTAATATGAATATTTAAGAACATCCTCCAACATAAGAACATGGAGTATAAAAGAAATGACATAAAAGAGATTACATGAAAAGAAAGAGAGAGGTCAGACCCCTTACCTTAAAACGTAACACTTAAAACACAAAGGTTTGGACCTTGAGGGCTTGGGGGAACCTTGGGAGGACTCCACAGGAGGTAAGCAGACCAGAGTTTCTTTGGGAGAGAGTTGGGAGTGAGAAATAAAGGAGGAAAGGGTGGGTATTTATAGGGAAAGTGAGGGGACATGGCATTAATGGCCAAGGGACACCTCACAAGTGCTTTTCTCAAAACCATGTGCTCTCCCATGGCATTTTCCATGGTGTTAGGCCACATGGGGCCCCAATACCATAATTCATCACCTTTGGTCGGCCAACCCTTAAAATATCTCATGACATCATCATGACACAGTTATGATGTCATTAAACATATCGAAACCCTAAAACTGAATTTTAACTATTCACTAAAAATTCAACTTTCTCAGAAAAATCCCAAAATTTCACGTTAACCAAATATCTATGCTCTAATTAAAAAGATAAAGTCCATTTTATAAAAATAATTTTATAATTATATTTAATTAAAATTTTAAATAAAAAACACTATTCACCCGAAAAAACTAATACTTGATTAATAATTTATGAAACCGTTATTTAACCATTTTATTGAATCAAATTACTTAATCTAGGTGTCTAAATTATATTAAAACTTTCTTTAAGTGAGATTACTAATCCATTTGGTCACATTACTAATCGTAAGCGTAAAATCACTATTCATAATTTACTATCCATCAAGAATTAAGTTGTTGTTATTAGACTCCAAATTCCTTACTGAACACTTTTGCAGAAGACCAATTTTTGAGAATCCTTACACATCATTAATTATTTAAGGATTACATAAATATTTTAAAATATCTTTTTTTTCTGAAATTCATCAATAAAATAAATCCTAAAATTATCCGGACATTTGAAATTTCACAAACATCACTAAAGGAAGAAATCTCAATTTATTCATCCCAAAGGATTACATAAAGAAGCTACGGTCTCGTCACACATCCCCTTATAACACCAGCATATGACCTAAGTGTAAGGTGTGCTATGGTGAGAGAATATGAGGGAGGCTTAGATAAAATTTCCCTAGTAGTAATCTCTACTAACTTGAACTTCTCCCACAAGCGTTTCCATTCAAGCTTGACACGCTGGAGTTCGGCTTGGGTTTGGTCCAAAGCGAAGCCCAAGGATACCACCTCCTTCCCAAGCTCTGATAAGTGGGCTTCATAATGTTCGAGTCTACTGGATGAAGCCATCGACTCTTCTTTCTGCATTAACCATTAACATCTCTATTAAATCGTTAAGAGTATGTTAATATACTATTTAAAAAGTTTGGGTCATTACAATCCATTAGTGGCTGAAAAATGGATCAATACCACTGAAAAGATATTTTCAGTTTTTCAATGTTCTGAAAATGATAAAGTCATCTTTGCAGTATATCATTTGGAAGGTGAAGCTGATCAATGGTGGAATATTATCAAGAATATGAGGCAAAGAGATGAAATTGATTCCATGGAATGGGATGAGTTCCAGAACATATTTTTCAATAAGTACTTCCATCATATTCTTCGAACAATGATGGAGAAGTAGTTTCTTGAACTAAAGCAAAAGGAAGATGAATCTTTTGGTACCTATGAAGCAAATTTTACAAGACCTGCAAGGTATGCTTCCAGAATTATTATCCAACCTGATAGAAAGATCGATCGATTATTTAGTGTGTTAAAACCAAGTCTTCAAAGGGCGTTAGCCATAAGGGACTACAATAGCTATGAGGAAATTTTTCGATGTGCTCTCAAGGTTTAAATGGATATTAGAGTAACCAAACAGTCATATGGGATTGATAAGAAGAGGAAAATGGAATTCAAAGGGAAATATAAAGACCACACTAGAAAGAAGATGTGTTTTTCCTTATGCTCAAAGTGTGGAAAGAAACATGGAGGAAATTATCTTAAAGGGACAAGTAAATGAATCAAATATATAAAAGAAGGTCAACGAGCATTTGAATGCTGCAATGATGAGAAAAATATGTCTAGTGATGCGAACAAAGAAAAGGCTTCCCAGAATGCACCTCCTACACTTTAATGTTACAGGTGAAAGGAAATGGGGCATTATGCTAATCAATTCCCTAATCCAAGGGTTTTTGATGATGATCGACGCAAACAAACTCTTAAGACCAAAGACAAAGGAAAGTCACATGCAATTTCTATCCGTGATGTGGAGTACGATAATCAAGTGGTGAAAGGTACACTTACTATACATTCTAAAGTATAAAATGAATTATTTGATTATGGATCCACCAAATATTTTATTTCTGAATAATTTTCTAAGGGTATTGTTGTATTACCTCAACAATTAGATGTTGAGTTAGCTGTGACAACCTCTAATGGCACAACAGTCACATCAAAAGTTTACAATTCTTATCTGATTGAAGTTTGTGGGAAAGTGCTTCCTGCAAATCTTGTGATCCTTCCTATAGTGGAATTTGATGTGATTATTGGCATGGACTGTCTTTCTTTATATGGACCTCATATCAATTTCCAAAAAATGGAAGTCACATTTCATATTCCAGATCAATCAACGATCATCTATCGATGCAAGGATGAATATAACCTTCCAGTGGAAAATTCATCCATCTTATGTGTCTTGATTCCAATAAATGAAGGTTATTTATCTCAAATAGTTTGAGAGAATCTCACGATTAAGAATACACCCATTGTACGAGATTTTGATGATGTCTTTCTAGAGGAATTGCCAGGTCTTCCACCAAATCATGAAGTTGAGTTTTCAATAGAACTCATACCGGGTGCTATACCTATTTCAAAGACACCTTATAGAATGGCCCCAATTGAGTTGCAGAAATTGAATAAGTAACTCCAAGAGAATCTTGATAAGGTATTCATACACCCTAGTGCATCACCTATGGGAGCACATGTTCTATTTTTTAAGAATAAAGATGGATCAATGAGACTCTCCATTGATTATCGAGATCATAAAAAGATCACTATCAAGAAAAAATATCCTCTCCCATGCATTGATAACTTATTTGACCAGATACACGTAGCTCAATACTTTTCCAAGACTGATCTTTGTTCAGGGTATCATCAATTAAGGGTCAAAAGGGAGGATATACCAAATAAAGCTTTCCGTACAAGGTATGGACATTATGAATTTATAGTGATGCCATTTGGTCTTACTAATTCCCCTACTATCTTCATGGATCTAATGAATAGAGTCTTTAGAGACAATCTTGATAAATTTGTAGTAGTCTTTATAGACAATATTCTTGTCTATTCAAGACAAAGTAAGAACATGAAGATCACTTGAGAATTGTATTAAAGACCCTAAGAAAAGTGAATATTTATGCCAAATTTAACAAGTGTGAATTTTGGATTAAAAAAGTTTCATTTTTGGGTCACATAATCTCAAAGGAGGGTATATCTGTGGATCCAGAAAAAACAGTGGTTATCGAAAGATGGTCGAGACCAACAACAGTAACTGAGATCTGACGTTTTCTTAGTTTGGATGGATATTATCGATGTTTTGTGAATGATTTTTCACGATTATCTAATTCACTCACCAGGTTGACTTGAGAAATAGTAAGTTCGTTTGGACGGAGGAGTGTGAAGAGAATTTCAAGGAGTTAAAAAGAAGGTTATTGAGTGCACCTATGATCAAACTGCATTATAGTGGAGAATGGTTTGTGATCTATAGTGATGCATCCAAGAAGGGATTGGGGTGTGTTCTCATGCAGAATGATATAGTGATAGCTTATGCCTTATGACAGTTGAAAATCCATGAGCAAAATAACCCAACTCATGATTTGGAATTAACTATGGTAATATTTTCCTTAAATATTTGGAGGCATTATTTTTATGGTGAAAGGTGTGATATTTCTTCTGATCATAAAAGTTTAAAGTATATTTTCACACAAAAGGAGCTGAATATGCACCAAAGAAGATGGTTGGAGCTGATTAAGGATTACGACTTCTCAATTCATTACCACCCTGGGAATGCAAACAAGGTGGAAGATGCATTATGTCAACAAGACCATGATAGATTATCCATGATGAGGATCACGGAAGATCCAATATTTATGGATTTACAAAGGACAGATCTTGGAATTTTAATGGAAGGGGAAAAATCTTATCTTTCTCAAATGAATGTTCATCCATCTATATATGAGAAGATTAAAGAGGAAAATAAAGAAAATGTTGAGTTACAAAAGAAGGTGAGAAATGTTACTGAATTCCACATTGATTGTGAGGAAATAATAAGGTTCCGGAATCGGGTTTGTGTTCCTCCCATCCTAAAATCAAAAGAAGGAAATATTGGATGAGGCTCATAGTTCTTCATTCTCTATTCACCTTGGAAGCACGAAGATGTTTATAGACCTGAAAGAGTACTTCTGGTGGGATGGCATGAAAAGAGATGTTGCTAAATATGTCTCTCGATGCTTGGTTGGTCAACAAGTTAAAGATAAGAGACTGAATTCTAAGGGGTTGTTACAACCATTACCGATACTAGAATGGAAATGGGAAAACATCACTATGGATTTTTTCACCAGACATCCCAAAATATCCAACGACAATAATGCTATCTGGGTTATAGTTGATCATCTTATGATGTCGGCAAACATTATTTCTATTAGAGAGGATTTATCTCTTGATCATCTTTCTAGGATATATGTAAAGAAAGTGGTAAGATTGCCTCGAGTACCACTTTCCATTATATCTGATCGTGATCTGAGGTTTACCTTGATGTTTTGGCGAAGTCTTCAGCATACTCTAGATACATAGTTGATTTTTAGCACTGCTTATCATCCTCAAGAAAGATGGTGAGTCTGAGAGGAAAATTAAAACTCTAGACGACATGTTGAGAGCTTCCTCTATGGATTTCAAAGGCAGTTGGAATCAACACATACCTTTGGTTGAATTTTCTTATAATAATATCTTTCACTCCAGTATTCAGATGGCTCTTTATGAAGCTCTCTATGGAAAGCAATGCATATCTTCAACTTGATAGGATGATGTTGGGGAATGAATGCTATTAGGACGTGATCTTGTTGATGAGATGGAAGAAAAGGTAACAGCTCAGAGTCAACAAAAAAGTTATGCTGACAACCGAAGAAAAGATCTAGACTTTGAAGTGGGTGATAAAGTGTTCTTATGAATATCTCCTTGGAAGGGAGTAATGAGATTTGGAAAGAAAGGAAAGCTGAGCCCTAGGTATATTGGTCCTTTTGAAATTCGGGATTGTGTTGGGAAGGTAGATTACATATTGGCACTTCCACCAAATCTCTATCATGTTCATGATGTGTTCCATGTATATCTCCTGAGAAAGTACATACCCGATCCATCACATGTACTATTCTCTGAAGTTGTATGGCTAAAGCAAGATCTTTCTTATGAAGAACAACCAATAGAGATTCTGGATCGTAGCGAAAACGTTCTTTGAAACAAGACCACTTGCTTAGTTAAAGTGTCATGGAGGAACCACCAATTAGAAGAAGCTACATGAGAACTTGAGGATATGATGAGGGAGAGGTATCCTCATATGTTTTTTACAAAGTGACGAATTTCGAGGGAGAAATTCTTTTTAAGGGGGGGGGGGGGGTAGAATGTAACACCCTGAGATTTTATGAAAATTATTTTGTTTTTATGTATTATGTAATATGCATCAACAAAGGAATCTTTCACTACACACAACACTATCCAGGCTTGCGTTACACTCAAGAGCATCCTTTCCTCGATAGCATGCGTTGTACGCAATACTGAGTTTCGCTAAACAACGATATGTTACTAAAATATTATCAAAACTAGCCCTTATGAATACTAATAATCACTTTTTGAAATTTTATCTTTTAAAATGGACTTCATTTTTGGATTTGGAATATTGAAATTAGCCTACAATGAATTTTTTGTATTTTTCTGAAAACTTTCAATTTTTGATGAATAGTGAAAACACTGAGCTATTGGTTAAAACCGACATTTTTTTTAAATAATCATTTATTTTATTTAAATTTATTTTAGGTAAAAATAGATACATAATAATTATATAAGTTCAATGTAATTAATTGGAGTCATTTTATAATAATATAGATATATAAAAATTTTATTGAACTTTTTACCGTCTTTTACCCACCTACTTGGAGCATTTTCTATTGTACATAAAACCTAATTTTACCGCATCTGTTAGTGGAATTTCAAAAATTTGAGAGACACGGTTAATATCACGAAGTAAAATGTGGTTCAATAAGATAATTTTTTTTTGTGAATAGTAACTTTTTACTTTTATTTACCACAGTTAAAAGTAAGTAGGGTAATTAAGGGTAAAAATGATATTATTATTACCCTAACACATATCATAATTCTATTTGATAATTTTAATTCGACCAAAAACTACCTTAGGAATAAAATATGACCATTTAGTCCCACGTGGATTATATTAGGACATTTATTATTATTTAATTCAAAGAAGTGTTAAAAGAGTTAAAATCAATGTTTAATCAGTAAAACCTTTTTAATATATGATATAAATAAGATAAATTAAAATATAAATATTCATTATAATGATAAAAATATTTCCTACATAATGGTATTTTATTTATTATTTTTAGACAATAAATAATTTTATTTATTTAAGTCACAATGATGATGTAGTAATGACCTTATTAATGAAATATTAGTATATTTGATATTATAAATACCAAAATAAATATAATATGAAACTTTTTATGAATTAAAATAATTTTCATGGTTAATATAACATATTTGGGTTAGTTAGAAGAATTATATTTGATGTAATAATTCTGTTGTGAATTTATCAAAAACCAAATACCAAATAGTGACAAAATTGACATAAAATATTTTTTAAAACACATATATAATTATTAAATGATATTTTATTACAAGGAAAATAAGGTTGGGCCAAAAAGCTTATATAATAATATATATGACATTAATGAACCAATTTGGGTTCTATTCCTTGTTTATAGTAAGTTTATAAACCATATAGTGTAAGAATACAAGAAGACACAGTAAAAGTTAAATTATTTAGCATAGATTTAATTCTAAATGATAATGTGAAAATGGTAACCTAAAATTGTCTAAAACCTATTGTTTGAGAGGATTTCGACCAATCCACACTCTAGACTCTAAATAAGTCACTTTTTATCCATTATAAACTGAATATGAATTTATTATAAATTAATAGTTATAGGTTTTTATAGGTGCCCCTATCCTCTTTTATAAAAGGCAACACCTCCCTCTCCCCCTCACACCACTTTGAGCCTTCAAGCTCAGAAAAACCCTGCCAATTTACCTTATACACTTTACTAGAAACATACTAGAGGTCCTGGTCTTCTTAAATGTCCGATTTTGGTGCCCTAAGAGGAGGTCAAGAAGAGGCACGTCAAAGAAGAGGTAATATCCTTTATCAATCCTTTCAAATTTATTTATTTTTCTTATTCTTCTTGATTATATGTTTCATAATAAATTAATAACAACAGTATCACTCATATACTGATATGTTATAATAAATATTAAACAACCCTATTTCACCTTCTATCCATCCTATGGAAAATGAAATCACCACGCGTGCGTACGTACAAAATACCGTCTCCACGCTGTTGTGTAATCTGTTTTCCACCACCACCTTACCTGGAAGGGTATAATGGTGTAAAGAATAACTATATATGATAATTATAACATGATATTAATTCTGAGACATTCCATCATCCACTCCAATACCATTCAATAATTATGGGAATGATATCATCGCTCGTGCGTACGTACGGCCTACCGTCTCCACGATGTGATGTGACTCGTTCTACATGATCTTCATTGAATAATGCTTATATAAAAGATTTCAATGAATAAATATGATATATATTACACTAATAACCTTTTTTAAATTAGGTATCTATTAATTAAAAATAGGAATAAGAATTTATTCGACAACACATGCATAAGAACTTAAAGCAATGAACACCCTAATAATAAGTAGTAATAAAATATTACTCATATGAAGATATTAATATGACTATATATGATATCATAAGAATGAATATGATTCGGGAATAAGTCAATGACATTATTTAATTGATTATACAAGAGGTTCATAAAAATACAAAGCATATCGGACCTAAGGTAATGGAAAATCTCACAATCTCATTTTTATCTGAGATTGTTTATACTTCAGAATTTACTGGGGAATATTAATCATCCACATACATGTTTCCTTTATATTTAATATTATTTATATTCTCCTACAATTGTATAAATCCAATTTTACCTATTATTAAATTTTTAGTAAAAGATATGAAGGGAATCTTTTTTCATTTTCAGTACGAGATACTTTTTGACTTTTCTGGCCAATGTACGAGAAGAATGTTTTTTTAACTTATACGGCATGAATGGATTTTTATGATTTCATAGAACATTATTTCCATGAAGTTTACTTTACATGTTTTTAATTTTTTAATTAACTTTTTTAGTTTAAATTTGTATTACATGTTAATAAGGGAAAAATGTTTTTGAAGTAGAAAAGATATTTTCCTCAAGAATGGAGTTCAAGTGTTTTATAAAAATTATTTTTCATCTAAGAAAATATAAGGTTCTATTTCTATCCCTAATTTTACATTGATTTGATTATGTTATGATGGAATTATTTTTATTATGTCCATTTATCTTATATGGATTATGTTATGATGGCATGATGTTTAAGAATCCCATTTTAATTACATGGGTTATGCTATGATATATGATTTATGATTTAGTGGCACACATAATAATGGTATCATTATGAGATGGGTGGGACCTATATCTCCCTAAAATGCATTGGGTAAAGATTTATATCTCAAGATATAGACATGGATGGAACGACATGTTAATCTGGTTCAGTGATACAAGACTAGAACGAGGATTGAACTCGTTTCAGAAACAAACTTTGTCCACTATGATAGTCTTGGAAATGAGTCTTGACTAATAAGAAATGATTTTCTATGATTATGTGTTTATTCCACAAAGTTTCATGTTTTATGCTATGATTATTGGGATTACATTTCACTACTATGATTTATCCCATGTAATGATATTATGATCTCTTTTGCAGGATATGATTTTCAAAATTTTATGTTCTTATTAAAATGATATGATTGATATCTCCTTCATTTACCCTTACTGAGAATTTGAGCTCAACCTTTTTTATGTTTTATTTTCCCAATATTAGGAAGAAGGTTATTAAGTAGGATATGCCAAATGGGACTCTAGATATGAAGAAATTAATGAGAGACAATTCAGATGATTTATGAACCAGTTGTTTATGTTTCTCAGTTTCTAAAGACACTATACCTATACGGTCCTATCATGGTTTTTTTATATGTTGTAATAAGTATGATTCAATTTTGAAGTAATAACAATGTATGTAAAGTTTGGGTTGTTATAGAATAGATCATTGGGCTTTCCCCAAAATGCTCCATGGTCTCATAAGGCCCTGATAGTTAGATTGGGGATCATACCCAGAACTGCCTGAGGATAACATGAACCCAATCTATATCAACCTGGTATGTAGGGTATCATATTCTTAGCACAATGAAATCCTTACTGATACATCAAACTATATGTTTGATCAATTCCCTTATCAATGAGGTCATTCCAATTCTATAAACCCCACCTAGGGTATACTGATGATAGTGGACCACACTCTAGTATTACTGAGGGAATCCACAAACAAAATCTGGGACTCTTCTTCTAGAGGGGATCACAATCCTATGATGTAGATATAATTACGCAAAGTACCCTTGAGAGAAAGCACCGAGGGGTAATAAATCAAATGAAATTTTTCTGAATTGAATGTATGAAGATATCCAGGATGACTCTAAGAGAGTACAAGAGACACAAGTATAGTACATGGAATGTCTTACTCAACCTGGATATTCCTTTGTCATGTTTCCTCAAAAAACATGTAAATCACTATAAAAATGATGTGTAGGTAAAGTACACAGTGTGTGGAGATGATTAAACAACATTCCCATGCCAGTTGGATAAGCTTATTTACCACTGGACACTGCATGTACACTAGGATGTGCATGTGTAGGAGTACACTGTGTGTCCTATCTCGTGTACAACTGGTTATTCCCGTGAACCTTCTAAAGTACACGCCGATCCTTCATAGAGGGGTCACATTGCGTGTGACCATATGACAGTGTATGATATTAAATTCAATTAGAGACCCTAACACCATATCTAGGGTGTCTCACATGGCATGTAATCCCAGTTTACATGTTGTGTAAACTGGGATCTTCCAAATCTGGTGGGAGTATCCCTCGAGTTGTCCAATATTTAACTGAAGTCAGCCATCTCAATAAATAGTCCCATATTTCTGATTGAATAAAAATTTACATAATCAATCATCGAGAATCGAGGTTATATTTTCTTGGAAAACGTCATAGTAGAGCCATATTTCATCACCATTCATCAAAACTAGGAAGAGCTGGAAATGAAAATCTGTAAAATCTACCTCTAATCGTCTACCACGATTGCACAATAATCCAATATAGGGAATTTTTTGATAAAATGGACAAAATTAATTCCCCAATGAATATGAATATAATTATAGAATAAATAAAAAAATTCAATCAATCATTAGGAACAAACATTGGCATGTGTTCATTCCACCTCGATTTGGTGTTTTAGAAAAAACAAATGATGGGGAATAAGACACAAGAAATAAATTTAATTCCAACAAACTAAATATATCAGAGTTGTGTCTATAAATATTATTCATTGAATTGATATAAATTCATCTGGGACTAAATAATGTGATGGAAACATAGATGAAAAACCTACTTGGGGTCTGGATCGATCGTTGATGAAGAACAGTTCTATATTTCAATCATTAATGAGATCCAAAAACTCTATTGGTGCAACGATCCCCGATCTGGTAACGATCTATCATTTTCACCAAGATTTCTATCCTCTAGTAATCGCTATGTCTCTAGGGTTTATAGGTAAACCCTGAGATGAATTCTATGTCAATGTATTTATAGAAAACCCATTATCTATGTCAAAAAAAACAAACAAAGAAATTAATTTATTTTTTCATTCATAAACAACCACAAAAATAGTTTCAGATTTTCCTTATGCCAACAATGTTTATGTCCTGCCTAGTATAAAAACAACATTATGGACTCAATTTTTCCCTGTAGATTTCTGATCTAGGACCCCATTAAGGATTCATCCCACATTTTCTTGAAAACATTATGTGCGTGTTTCAAAATATATTAATTATATTACAATCATTTATTTTGGGCACACCAGACATCAAAATCACACTCCATCTCTAATCCTGGTCTAAACAATAATCCATATAATATTAAAAAATAATACATGTAATATCTGATTCATTAAATCCTTAGTGTTTTTCCTAGGGGTATGTTCCCTAATACATATTTTACTAAATCTAGTATCCAATTTTTCTACTAAACTTACTCTGAAACTAATTATAAAGACCCTGGCCTCCATATCTAATAGCTAGTGGTCAATTTTTTACATCGATATTAGATAAAAAAGTCACACTCCAAAAAAATAGAATATCTTAGAATTAATACTGAACTATATAAATACTGAAATCATAAATAATATTTGTATACAAAACAAAACATAGTGAAAGTAAATATTTCGTATCCATAAAATCATTTAATAATTATTTCTTCATACCCTTGAGAAAGGGACTAAAATATATGGTGCGATAAAATTCTCAATTATTTTTATGTATAATGGAAGTATTCATTAGTAAACAATTCCTTATAAATATATAATGTTAAATAATGGAAAAAACATTCCATTTACTCATAAAATTGATAATGGAGAAAAATATTTCAGAAATAATATGATGACCAAATAATTATATATAAATAATAACAAGTAAATTGAAATTATCCTTAAATATAATAACTTTTCAGATAATCATGTTGCAATCAATAAATAGTCCCATATTTTTGGAATGCATAATGTCGAACATCATAAACATAACATCAATTAATTGTTCCAAGGAATCTTACATAATTGGGTTATGGATTATAAAAATACCCAAACTAGTTGGTCTCTTGAGACCAACAAATGGATTGAGGAGCTATTGTGGTCCATTAACATCCCTTAATATGTATAATTAATTCATCATTTGAAAGGGGTGAATAACATAATCAACATGAGAATTCATACTGTAAAACTAGCGTTAAAAATGCTAAATATTTTCCCCTATACAACCAATCAAATACCATCTAGAGAAAGAATAAAGATGTTATCATTAAATCATATCCCAAAAAAAATATTTTATCTAAAGGGTTGTTTCCGTTGTTGATTATAAATACAATAAAAAGTTCTTTAACAACAATCTTGAAGAAAATTCTACCTTTTTATATTGGAAATTAATTTTAGAAATAAAAAATTTGCAGAATATTTGGGAAAAACATTTTTTGAAAAGAATCACTAAAACATGTAATGTATGATACAAATAATAGAGTGGCCCTGATGGTGGGAAATTTAATTCATGTTTATTAAATTAAATCAAATATTTTGTAACATCTTGGTTTCAGGTGCCACCCAAAGGTGCCCCGTACTCGGTTGGTCATATGGCCTCAAGCACATTTCCCCAAATGGGAGAGGCTGTTGACTAGAAGTGAGTTCCTTGGGTGTTATAGTGGGGGAAAATATGCCCTTATTGGTAGAGTAATGAAGTGGAACGAAACAGAAAAAAATATTAGATGTTGTAATAATATTCAATAAGTAAACAACAGAATACTTGAAGTAATAAAAAACTGGGTCATATATATATATAAATGATGCAAGATACATATGTCTAGGAAAGAACCCAAACAAGTCACAATGATGGAATATAGTAATAAACCAAAATACATGGAAAATTTATAAACTCTAGTAGCATAGAATTCCTCAGCATGGTCACATTCTCTCAAGCTCCACAACAATCATGTTCCTGATGTAGAAGTGTGCTTTCCCTTATCTATATCTGCATCAATATAATCTGTTTGGGACAAAAAGCATGACCCAAATAGGGTAGTGAGACTAATCCATGTAGGCAACCAACCAATGATATGTTCCTAACAATCAGTTAATATATATGGCAGACAATAAGAAAAATGAAGCAGTGAACAAGAAGTTACTCAAAAGTAAACAATCCTATTGTTTCAATTGCATTCATTTTCATATATCAAGTAAGTAGCTAATAAAAAAAATGACCCTGTTGGAAGTATTGACACCCTAACCAATATGGTTCAACCAATCAAACACAAGAAACCCTCTGGGATGTACACAAAGTCTAACCCCTTTGGTTCATCTTTAGCGAAGACTCTCTAAGTAATCAATAACCATCTGTTCTCCATGTGGTATTGTATCAGTAAGAATATACACTATGAGGATGCACTCATTGTCCAATTCCCCATATTGTCTCACAATGTGGAACTTGAAACACTCTAAGGGAGCACAAATTCCCCACCCCCTTTGGTCTCACAATGTGAAAGTAAACAAACACTCTCGAGAAGCCCTAAGATTCCATTCCCCCTATGGTCTACTACACCATGTTCCCAAATCGCTATGTAAGTCAATCATGCACAACGATGTTCAAAAAATATTGAAAACATGAAGATCTACTTTGATAATAGCGTTCATGAACTACATGGCTAAATAACTACAAGCATATAAAATAATCAGATAAAATCACTCTATCCTAACAATACTAGGAAGGGAAAGAAAGCAGCTCAGGAGACAAAGCTAAACCAAATGGAAAATATCAAAACGAACATTGGAAACACATCCATAGCATTGAAAATATCTATATTCACAGTCAATGAACCTCTACTCAGGCACACAAGGCATAACAGACATTAACAGGGCTAAAATCCCTAAACACCCAAAACCCTGTTATACAGTATTTGGAACTTTTACCTATAATATTCAAAGACTAACTTCATAAAGACACAAAACACCTACCTCGACATTGTAAAATCGATATAATCTGGTGTTAGCCCTTTAATTGATGTAGGACACAGTAGAACTACAAAAAGTGTATAACTATCAACCAAGGATATCTCCAGAAATGAGGGAAATCAAGGAATGAGGCTCTAGGAGAAGGAATAACTCACCATGGTGATTCCAACACAATCAACGTGGGTTGATTCAAGGAATAGGTGGCGAGTCTGGGGCACAGAGAAGAATCATTGCTCCCACTCACTCTGGGATGAGACACAACCATAAGAAGGGAATTCTTCCAATTAGATGTGACCCTAGTCCATTTAATCAATTAAAAAACATATAAGACATGTAATTTAATAGTACACATTGTGTATATGCTTTTTCTAGGCCCCGCTTTAGGCTATCCGGCCACGTTGTCACATGGTCTTGTACACAGCCATGAGAGGGCCAGACACGACCTGGACCTAGTGCCAGAGTACACAATGTCTACAACAAAGCACATGGCGTGTAATATTAAAACATTCCTTCTTTCCATTTTCCTAAAAAACAACCTGAAAAGAAAAAAATGCCTGAAAGGAAGATATGGGCTCATAAAAACATTCCCCCTTAGGGAAATTCTTCCTTAAATTTCCCTAGACGAGCAGTGTAAAAGAAGAATCCTCGAATAGCTTCGGCCTCTACGATCGTACATCAGACTCCCTCTCCAAAGCCTGTTCTTGTATGCTCCCATGCTGTAATAGCTCTCATACTAGAGGAAAAGAATGGCTATGGAGAACCATTGAAATACAATCAACAATCCAGATAGGATGCTCCTTGAACGATGTGTCCACCTACAACTCAACCCCCTCGGGTTGTAAAACATGAGACAAGTCTGAGAAGTAACACCGTAGTTGAGAAACGTGTAATAATTTGTGCATAACCCAGTATCACTAAGGTAATTGCATATGATAGGAAACTGTCTTAACTCTCTCTAAAACCTCAAACGGTCCAACATATCTCGGTGAAATCTTGTCATGTCTTCTCATCCTCCTGTGTCCAAACCTCGGTGTGGGACGTAGATAAACCTGATATCTGATGTAGAACTCTTGAGTTCGTATCTATCGATCAGCATTAGACTTCTGTTGTGACTGTGCAGTAGCCATCTTCTTTAAAATCAACTCTATCTTTTCTGTGGTCTCCTAGACAGGATGGGGTCCCATCATAGCTACCTCTCCTACCTTCGGCAAACAAAAGGATGATCGACATTACCAACCGTAAAAAGCCTCATAATGTTCCATTTTAATAGTTTCATTAAAACTATTATTATAGGAAAACTCTATAAGAGGTATATTCTTCTCCCAAGAACCTCAAAAATCTAGGATGTATGTTTGAAGAATGTCCTCTAGAACCTATATTGTACACTCAAACTGTCTGTCTATCTGTAGATGGTAAGTTATACTCTGAAGTACCGGTGTACCCAAATCCCTTTGTAGTATCTACTAGACCTAAGAAGTAAAACATGCATCCATATCTTAAAAAATTAAGTGTGGAAACCCATGTAGACATACAATCTCTCAGATTTACAACCTTCCCAGGTCATCTACACTTAAGGTCTCCTTGATCTACAATAAGTGACCAACCTTCATGAGTCATTCAATGGAAACCAAACTACATCATTCCCTTGAGGCGAACATGGTATACCTATCAATAAGTACATCATGACATCATTCTACTTCCACTATGGATTGGGTGACTGCTACAAAAGCCCTACTGGTGGCTGATGCTCTGCCTTCACCTACTGACGGGTGGAACATCTCATAAAAAACTAGATACATATTTCATCATACCTGGCCACCAATACCAAGGGTGCATATCTTGATACAGCTTGGTGAAACCATGATGATCTACCCAAACTGAGGAATAAATGTCCCACATGAGCTCCTTGCTTATGTCTTTTGGGACCCACACATGCCGATAAAAATGCAAGATCTCATCACCTCCTACGGTCCCTCCAAGAATATTCTGACACACTCTCCCCTAGAAATAGGACTTCAAAATTTGAAATCTACCTCATTCAAACCCGATCAAGTAGAGAAGAGGTAATAGCCATAGTATATAGAAACATATGCCCTTATCTGTCATACACTTCCAAATGCATCTTAGAGAATAAATCAGTAAGCTGTCACTCACTGCTGGCCACTTGAATACCTGTATCTGAGTCCTCGTACTCAATGCATTAGCCATTGTGTTGACTTTCCCAGTTGTGTAAGAAAGTTCAATGTCAAAATACTGAAGATATTCAACCCACCATTTCTGTCTCATATTCAGATCACCCTGAGTAAATATGTACTTGAGACTTTTGTGGTCCGTGAAAACAACATAATGCTCTCCCGACAAATAGTGTCTCCAATAGCGTATGGCATGAACAAATGTAGCCAAATCTAGATCATGCTTCAGGAAATACATCTCTTATGGCCTCAACTTCCAAGAACCATATGCAAAGAGTCCTTCCTGATAATTAAGCACCACTCCCAGCCCGATACTTGATGCATCACAATTTACAATATAGCTCTTTGCCGACTCTGTAAATACTAGTATCAGTGCAGAAGTCAACATCCCTTTCTTCTCCTTAAAGGTTGACTCACAAGAATCTGAACAAAATTACTTCACACCCTTCTATGTTAGGCCCATCAGTGGCGCTTCTAAAAGTGAAATGTCCAGTATGAAACATATGTAGTATCCATCCATCCCTAGAAAACATCGTACCTCATTAACTTTCTTTGGTTTCTCCCAAGAAAAATTGCTCTCACTTTCTATGGGTCTACTAACACTCCAGTCTCTATGATAACTTGAACCATGAAGTGAATTTGTCCCATCCAAAAGTGGTATTTTGTGAGCTTACCATATATCTAATTCTCTCCCATTTTACTCAAAATGTTCTCAAGAAGTGTGGAAAGGTCGTGTCAAGTGTGAGAGTACACTAAGATATCATCCTCAAAGACTACCATGAATGAATCCATGTATGAATGGAACACTCGGTTAATCAGTTCCATGAAAAATATAGGAGCATTTATGAGACATAACGACATAACCAAATACTTGTATAGACCATACCTACTCTGAACGGCTGTAAGAGGTATATCTGATGGTCTAACGCACAACTGATGATAACCAAATCTCAAGTTAATCTTTGAGAACACCCATTCTCCTTAAAGTTGATCAAAGAGATCCTAAATACTCGGAAATGGATATGGGTTCTAAACCATAAACTGGTTCATCTTCCTATAATATACACAACGTTTGAGGGTAATATCCACCCTCATCGCAAACAGGACTCGAAATCCCCAAGGAGAAGTATTAGTTCAGATGAAACCCTTCATCTATAACTCCCCTAACAGCTTCATGAGCTCCTGTAACACTGGTGTAGCCATCCGATAAGGTGGGATGGACGTAGGTGGTAGCACTAGCACAAGCTCAATGGAAAAGTCCACCTCTCCCTGTAGTGGAAAACCAAAAAAGTCCTTTGTAAAGACAACCCTGAAACGATCCACTATTAGAGGAAATTCTAATCGTGAATTCCCATGGTCATACAGATATAGAGTAGCAATATGGGCTGTAACTCCTCCCAACCCATGATGCTTAGGTCCCTCTCTTCTTTCCTGGAAATCCCATTCGGCCTTTTGTAAGAACCAACCACCCTCTGGTGATGTGAAACTCACAATTTAAAAATAGTAGTCGACAACATCTTAGAAGGGAACTAACCAGTCCATTACAGGAATGAAATCATAGTCTATCATCTTTAGAACATAGAGGTCCCATAAGAAGTGACATCTACTAACCTCAAGAGGGAACTCCTTACACTAACGTAGACAAGCTGTTCTTGCCCCCAGTGATGTGTCTAGCGTTAAGACATCAGCAGATGTAAAGATATAGAGCCCAAGGATGTCCACAATAGAAAAATATATAAAACTATAGGAAGCCCCTATATCGAGAAGTTCAGAAGCTAGAACTGAGGAAAATAGAATCGTACCTTGAACTATAGAGGATTCAGGATCTTTCTCCTACTGGGTATGCTCCACTGCACAAGTCTAGCGTATACAGCCGCCCTGTGACCCTACCTGACCACCCTGAGCTGATCCACCATGTTTTCACTGAATGCATGTTGACTGGATACAACTATCACAAACTTCCCCTCGGCCTGAATGGCTAGAAGAACTCTAGTTCCGTGACTGATGAGAAACTAGTGGTGCTGCTCCTGATCGAGGAGTCATAGAAGAACCCCTGTCACCGGATAAAATAGAGTAAAAACATATAGAACCACTAAAGAAGACCCCTCTTTCTGCAAGATCAAAACTCAACAGGGTATCTTAGGCAATGTGGCCCCGTTTGACTACTCTTTCCGCACTGGCATCACACAACCTATATACCAGAAAAAGTATCACGCTTCCTCGAATCCCCATGAATAGACTCTCTTCAACACTTATTACTGTTAGTTGGTGGGGTACCAACTCCAGATGTCATGCTGCCCTGTCACACAGCTCCCTCAAATTGCGTTCTGTGATCAATGCTTGGATGACTATAGAAGTTATGGAAGTCAACTTAAAGATTTTCTTATGAGATCATATGTCATGCCTAAGACCATCCTCAAACTTCCTCTCTAGGAATAACTCATCTCCCCTGGAATGGGTCTGAAGCATTGCAGCTCTATGAAAAAAAAGAGTACTCCATAATGGAGAGGGTACCCTGCTCCAAATGCATGATCTCACCGGCTCGATCAGCCCTCAATGTCTCCGAGTACATGTAGTCATATAAGGAACACTAGAACTCATCCCACAACATAAAATTATGGAGATATACCTAAGAGATCCAATCCAACCATCTCTTGGCGGAGTCTTGAAGAATATAAATGGTGAAATTCACCCTCATCTAGGGAGTCATCTTCAGATGCTTGAAGATAGAAAGAATGGCCTCTACCCATGATTCTCCAGCCTGAGGTCCTCTATCCCCTGTGAATGTGGGAGGATGCTGCTACTGAAAAACCTGTGTAAAATATTCCATAGTCGGGTCATTAGGTGTTACTCCTCATAATGTATGCATGAACCTCATAAAACCCACTTTGTAATGTGCATTGACACATGTATCCAGAATTATGGCTGGTACCATGACAGACACGACTAGAGGATTTGCTTGAAATTTCTGATATTCCTTTTCTGGTGTCTGGTCACTACCCTATATCTAGCATACAACCGGAGGAAGTCTCTGTGGAATGACTCTACAAAGTCAGGCACACACCTTAGTTCATGGTTATAAAGGATTGAAACATATAAGTGCTAGAATGGAATAGTAGAAGGAAATCATTCATTTTTTTCAAATCAGGGATACACCGCGTATATGACCCCTACAAAACGTGTTACATTAATCCTTCACATGGGTGTGTACTCCAGCCAATTCTGGTTGTGTAACACCCCATACACATAGCATGTTATTCAAAGACATGATTTGTACTTAAATCATTTTCCCCTTACCAAATTCTTCTATATGACTAACCCACACAGTTTTCCTAAAACAAGACTAAATGGCGTGTTTGTACCGAACACGACATGTACTAGAAGGATTTATCTGACCCATGTTGTTAGACACAAAGAGGGATACAAGGATTAAACTACACGATGTGTTTAATCTTGAAATATACTGTATAACCTAAGTTTCATCCATCCCAATCATTAGTCACACAGGTGGACATATGGTCTACACAACTAGAAGTGTACATTCGAAACAAGGTGTGTGCCACTAAAGATTTCCCAGCCCCGTGTCTCTGCCCACAGAGGCTGTAAGATAGTTAGAGACTACACGGAGTGCACTGATGGCACACAACCTGTACTTATGAAAACTATTTCTTTCCTGAACAGAAGGATACATGGTGTGTATTCATTAATATACACCATGTGTTCTGGGTTTTTCCACACAGTAATCCTTAAGAACTACTTCAGAACCCCAAAAAACACTGAAACAAATATAAAGTTCCAAATTTCGACCTGTGGGGTCCATACTCCCAACGAATCAATGCTTTGCATAATATTCATTTCATATACAAGAAATAAAAATTTAATAATTCACTAAATTCTATTCAATGAGGTCCCATAAACCTTCTAGAAACAAAGATTTTCATTCATTCAAATGAAAGAATACAAACATCTAATACACTATCAATTAGCTGGTATTCTATCGAGGCATATATCACAACAACATGCATATCTGGCACAAAATATATCACATGAATATGAAATTGGTAATGAACCCCAAATGGCATGGTAAGAATGCATGACAAGTGATCTCTAGCAAGTTACCATATGATGCATGATATGGCATAACCTCATCTTATAGAGTTTCAATAGAAATAGAACCTAAATAATATCAATAATAACAGCAAAAAACAAGTCAATCACCCAACAGTGAAATGAAATAAACTTTTATAATTTCAAAACAAAAAGATTGAAATAATTGAGGTAAATGAGCTTTTCTCTGTACATGAGTTAGCTAATCCCCGAAAAAACTTATTACCAAGTACATATTCCTTATTATCCTTCGATATAAGCTCTAAACAGTATGTCAAGAAGAAAATAATAAATCTAATACCACTCTGTAATGTCCCGGTTATTGGTTCCACTAGAGGTGCCCTATACCTGATTGGTCACATGTCCTCATGTGAATTATTCCAAATAGCAGAGGCTGCTGACCAACAGTGAGGGCCTTGGGTGTGAGAGTGGGAAAACTATTCCCAAATAGGAAGAGTAATGTAGCCAAATTAAAATGATAACAATAGTGGAAGCAGCTATAACATGGAACAAGTAAACAACAGAAGACTAGAAGTAATAAACAACTGGAGCACATATATATAAATGATGCATGATACATATGTCTTTGAATGTACCCAAACAAGTCACAATGCTGGAATATTAAAATAAACCAATGTACAAAGAAAAAAAAAATTCCACCAGCATCGCAAGCCTCAACTTTGTCTCATGCTCTCTAGCTCCACAACAATCAAGTACCTGAAGTAGAAGGTCTCTTGACCTTATCTATACCCTCATTAATATAATCTATTTGGGAATAAAAGGATGAACTAAACATAGTGTGAGACGAATCCCAATAGGCAACCACCCAAAGATACGTTTCTAATAGTCATTGAATATATATAGTACTAAATAATCAAAATGAAGTAGTAAACAAAGAATTACTCAAAATAAACAAACCTACAGTTTCAATTGAATTTATTTTCATATAGCCTGTAAGAAGATAATAAAAAATAGGTAACCCCTTAGTAAGTATTCACAACATAACCCATCTAGTTCAAATAATCAAACACAAGAAACCCATAAGGAAGTACTAACAATCTGACCCCTCTAGTTTAGAATTAGAAAAGAATCTCTGAGAAATCACTCATCTTCAATTCACCATGGGGTATCTTATCTGAAAATATAGTCACTCAGTGGAAGTACTAAACATCCAATTCCCTCTGTGCTCTCACAACATGGAACTACAGACACTCTGAGGGAGAAAAAAGTTTGTCCCCCCTATGGACTCAAAACATAAAAGTAAAAAAACACTATGGAGAAGCCCTCAATGTCCATTCCCAGGATGATATACTACACCAGGTTCCCACATCCCTGTGTTAGTCAATCGTGCACAACAATGTTCAACAGCCAAAGTAAACCTTATGAACTACTTGGCCAACAGCTTTCAAGAACTACTTGGGTAAACACCTAAAATCATATAACAACATCAGAAAAAATCACTCCATCCTAATAATACAAGGCATGGAAAAAAATAAGCCAAATCATCAAAGCTTGAACAAATGGTCAATATCAAATCGAATATGGGAAACACATCCAAACCAATGAAAATAACCCTATTCAGAATCCAAAAAACTCTACTTAGGAACACAAGGCATAACATGCATTAACATGGATACAATCTCTAAACACCCAATACCTCATTTTAGGGTTTTGGGAAATTTTTCACATAATATTCTAAGAATAACTATAGAAAGAGACAAACTACCTACCACAATTTTATATAATCAATATACTCTGAAATTATCCCTTGAATCGACCAAGAACACATTTGATCTATAAAAAATTCTAAAATATTCAACCAAGGATATCACTTGAATGAATAGAAATCAAGGAAAGTGGCTCTAGTAGAAGGAAAAACTCACCGTGGAGATTTCAATGCAATCGACGATGGTTGATTCAGATCCTGGATAATGGGTCGGGGGATCAGAGAAGAATCTTCAATTCTAGTTTCTCCTGGACGAGTAATTGCCAGAAGAAGGGAGTTCTAAAAATTAGACTCATCCTTGATCCGTTTAATCAATTAAAAAGAAAAGTGCATGACATGTCCTTTAGAAGTACAAGATGTGTATATGCCTTTACTGGGCCCCTCTTTAGGCAGTCCTGCCATGTCATTACATGGTCTTGTACCCATCCATGACACTGCCAGACACGGCCTGTGCTTAGTGGCAGAGTACACAACATGTACATGCAAGTACACAGATTGTACTCATAAAACATTTTTTCTTCCCATTTCCCTCAAAAACAGCTTGAAAAGAAAAATATACCTGAAAGGAAGATCTGGGTTCTTACAGATTCCGTTCAATTTTTTTTTGTAAAAATTCATTTACCCCTTTTCAGAAATGACATAAAATCCATTTAAAGAATGTTATTAAAATATGAATATGTGTAAAAATTTATTTAATTGAACATTGGAGAATAGTAAAATTATTATTTAAAACATTTTAAAGAAAATATTTTCACGGAAGAAATATAATCATCAATGAGTAGAAAAAAATTTGTTTTTCTTAAAAATATTATTTATTTATTTTGAGTAATTAAATAGAGGAAAATGATAAGAAAAAAATATAATTTATAGAAATAAATATAGGAGAATAAAATGTACTTGGATTAATATATAAATATTAAATAATTCCCCTTCTGGAGACTTAAATAAAATAATTATAAAAAATAATGAAATTTTGAAATAAACCCTTACCATTTTGGTAACTTTTGAATAATAAATATCATGAAAGAAATAAATTAAACTGATTTTTTAAATAAAATGAAAAGTAGTGTAATCGTGATATATAATATAAATGGGGTGGTATATATTCCACATTAATTTAGAAAGTGGTAAATATGGAATAAGTATCATGGAGATAAATGTGAGATACAAAACTCTTAAAAATATTTTATTATCAAGGTGAGAAATAATCAATGTAGAGGTCATGTGTGAAAGAATTTAATAAAAAATGGAAAAAAATTAAAATATGTATTTTCACCCATAATCATAGAATAACAATGTAAATGAAATATAATTATAACCCATTAAAACATAAAATTAGTTATTAAACCCCTTACCACATGGTAACTTTCAAGTCAAATTACCTTAGATGAAAGGATTTGAATTGAATCATGAAATTCCATAAAGCATTGGAAATTCAGGATGTAGAAATTTAATTAGTATTATATACACCACAAAAAATTTATTGGTACATAACATTAAAATTTGACTCAATGAGTGGAAATTGAGATAAATTCCCTTATATAGATCGTAAAATTATTCTGAGAATCAATCAATGAATTGATTATGTATAAATTTTTCAATTTACATAAAACAAGATGAAATAAAATATAAAATATTTATTATTTATTCCATACATAATCATGTAATAACATTTTAGATAAATAAGTAATATGACCAAATGAAAATAAATTGAGTCAAGAAATCCCATTACTCTTGGTATGCTTTCTGTAAAATCCTGAATTTTGAAATAATTTCAATTTATGTGTAAAATAAAATAAGGTCTTAATAATTCAATTTATAAAATTTATAAGGGGAAACTAAAACACTATATACAATAAATTATTCTCAAACCATTAAAATATTCCATATTGTACGAAAATTGAGATGAAATACCTCTCCTAAGCTTTGATTTGTCACATTCCATCATTATCTTCATAATAAATAATTGTTTACATACGTAAGAACATTTTTTAATTATTAAATTTATTTTTTTAATAAAAATTTAAATATAATTACCTAATTAGTTATGTTCAAATTGTAGGTTTTGATGATATTCAGTTCGAATGTCCAAAGTGACATCGTTTGTTTGACAATGGTTATAGAGGGTGTTTTTCCATTACCACCCTAAAAATAATCAGGAAATAATTATCAAATTTTATATATAATTTATTATTTATATAACAACCATGAAATATGGTTATAAAAAATTAACTACGTAGTAATAATGGAGATAGTAATACATACCTACGCAAAAGTAACGCTTCCAATTTTCAATGATCATTATGGAAATAAAATTTGTATTATTTTATCATTAAAGAATGGTAATTATTGAAAAAATAATAATATGTTTTCTGTAAATGAACATATATACTGTTGTAATGTGAGTTAGTTATAAAAAAATGATCACATCACTTTATGGAGGTATTAATCTACACATACACACGAACAACGTTCTCATTTTTTAATGAATAGGAATGATAGAATTTATTTGATATGTTATATTTATAAAATGATAACTATTTCAATATTATTATATGAAAACACAGACACACACACATAGATATATACTATATATATATATATAGTAAATGAACCATTAAAATCAACTCTGAGTGGTGGTGATGGTAATCTTATCACATAAGTTTCCAAGGCAGTTGTCTGTTATAAACGAGAACACCTGTTTCTATTACCATTTATTGGAAAAGGTGAAGGTTATAAGGTATGAAATTAACATAGGAATATCCGATTATATGGGATTTAGTAATGTTAATATATCATCATGTTTTAATAATATTTTAAAGAGGTGTATGATGAAATAAAACAAAATCACCTGGTTAAGATCGATACATGTTCTTCAGACAACTTGTTTATGTTTATTTTTATTTTTTTCCAGAATGGTTTTAGAATAAAACCATGGAATAAATTTAATGTGGACGTATTTAAGGATGGTATTTGGGTAGGGATTTTCTAAACCAAATTTATTCACAACTGTTAGGAAAATTGAAGTTGATACGACATTTTGTAATTGTGGGGAGAGTCAATTTTCAAATTTTATAAAAGATTAAAATATATAAAGGTAATTATTTAGGAAAAATCTTCCATATAGAAAGATACTAAAATATAAATTAGTAATTTTCTAAGATACCATCAAACAATTAAACATGTAATGTTTTTATTTAGGTTTCTACCCATATCTCTTTATTTTAACGCACATTAACAATTTTGGAAATTAATGTGATAATTTGTTCTACTCTATAGGGATCGGGATAGTTAATATAAAAGACATATTGGTCAATGAATATAATTAAATATTATTTATAATAAAATATAATTTATTTAATTTTTAATTATATTCAAATAGTTATACATTATATTCATCAAGAAAAATGAAAAATTACAATCCAAACATTTTAAACATAAATAATATGTTAATTTTATCTTTAAAAATTGTGTATCTTAATAAATCAGTCAAATTATTTTACATTAGATATTTTAAAAATCATTTATTATATTTTTTCTATTAATTAATTAAACAATGTGTCTGTTTTATGTAATATCATTCTATTATTATATTTTCAGTAAATATAAAAAATAAATTATGGAAATTAAAATATTTTAATAATGCTTAAAATAAACGTTAACATTCATTTACCACTTATTTCTATCCATATGTGAATATATACAATAAATTTAATAGCAATAGAGTGACATTATGGATTTTTGTATACTAATGTTATTATTTAAGTTACTTTCATAGAATAGTGTCCTGTAAATAGTTGAATCTCATCCATAAAGTGATAAGGGAAGAAATACATTCATTAAATTATAATTTGATGATAAATGGCGTCGTTATCACTTAGTTCTTGCTATGTTAACTCGATCTACCCTTTTACTATGATTAATTTTTATTTTAAAAATTCATTTAGACAAGAATTTAAAAAACCCTTTCTATTAATATTAGTTATGATGATTCATAATTTCGAAATATATTTTATAAATTTCTATTCAATGAAGTGGTAAATTTTAATTTAAAAATGAACGTGAAAAGCATGTCTAAAATTGGGTTTTCAAGGTTTTTTTTGAATAAGATGATCTTAAATTAAATATATGATTAGTAATCATTACTATATGAATTTAAATTCCTAGAGATTTATATAATAATTAATTTAAATAATCCATCATTGTGGGTTACTATAATTAATTAAAGTAGGGATACATTATACACATAAAAATATTTTCCAGAGAAGTGGGTTTTAAGCATAAAAATAAACTAATACCCAAATATAATATAATGATGATTCAAATATGACTAATTATATTAAATATAACCAAATAATACGAATTATGATTTTATATTAAATTTTAATCGTAATTATACTTTTCAATTTCTTAAATCACCTAAAATAAATGATAGTTATATAGAAATTGTTATTTTTCATTATTCCCTAAAAAATAATTTTTTTTGAAAAACCTATAAATATCAACTTAAGTTAGTTTTTATATGATTATTTAAAATATTATTATTTTAGAAAAAAATAACTAATATAATATAGATAAATTAATTATAATATTTTCTAACAAAAAGTCAAAATAATCATTTTTTGAAGAAAACACATTTTGGAAGAAATAGATGAATTTAATAATAAATTATTAATTATTAACTAAGAAGTCATTTATAATTAAATGAAAATTTATATTTTTCATAAAATAGTTAATCCTCTTCATACTCACTAATTTAACTACAAGGATATAATAATCATATTTTAATAATAATATTTCATGAATCATTTAGTCTTGGTGATGCATGACATATATGGTTTGAAATGTTTCTTTCTTTTTTAAAATATCTAGTTGTTAAAGGGATAATATCCAAGAAGATTAAATAGTGTAAAAAATATTTTCAGTGGTTGGCATATAAAATATTTTTTATAGTGTCAGCATCCTTTGGACATGTTATACTGATTGTGATCATTTTATGTCCCAAGATTAAAAGCTTTTCAATGTTCCCCACATTGAGTAGTATTAATCATGAAACACAGAAATTATATAGTTTTCTAATTTCCCTTCATTTATTTTTAACATTTTCCTTTAGAATCTCTTTTTTTGGATTGGTCATGTACACTTGGGTACAATGGTTTCAGTAAAATTTTTCTTTAACATTCTGATACTTCATATATGCATGTTCACTATGATTCGGTGGATATAGTTATTTTTTTATAGTGTATGTTCTTGGAATTAAATTTGATTTGGTATGTTAATTTGAAACCCAAAAATTGATTTTAGAGCTAAGTTATAGAGTTCCATATAACTAGAACCTAGAAAATATGTTTTAGAGTTCAATTTAGTAGTATGATTGCACACTCGATATTATTAGAGAATTTAGATATGTAGTTATTGATCCATTTTATATATTTTAGATTATGTGTATGTTTTTTTATTCTAGATGACATGTAATTTTATAAGTGTAATTTTTAGGTGTAGAATTTCAGCAGAATGAATATTTGATTTTGAAAGACACAACTAAAGCATAGTCTAATATAGAAGGATCTTGAACATTCAATGAATGGAATCAAAGTGGTTGGGATAAAGAAGGTTGAATAATAGAGGATGAATAATATATTATTGGGATTGATCCAAATGTAACTTTCCTAGAACAAGTCTTATAACATCCATCTGAAACTAGAAATTTTTGATCTTATGAATTCTCATGATAATATATATTAGAATTTAACTAGGATTAACATATTGTTCTTGTTATGAAGTCTTTTCAATATGATGATATCTGAAGGAATTATGTATGATTATCTTTTTGAGGAAATGAAAATTATTTTTATTTAGTTTTAATAATTGATGGTGGGATTTAGGGATTTGGATGTTGAACTATTATTACACTCATTACTCATAAAATTAGGGGATTTGATGGTTTCTTTGGTGATTAACTCAAGAAGAAAGAAAAAATAAGTGTTCGTGGATTATATATATATGGTTTTGAGTGAGGATATTCAATTTTGGTAGGTCTACATGTTTAAAAAAAATTTATAGTGTGTAAGTCTATGGATGTTTTGTTGAATAGAAAGTCGATGAGGAATAAAAAGGAAGGAGGTGTAGGGTTTAAAGTAGTTTAGTTGAATTTGGTCCCATGTTTTAAAATTACTGAATGAATGGTCATCTAAAAAATTATTAAAGTTATTAAAGTGTATTTTTTGGAAGATATACTTCTAGTTGAACATCTAAAAATTTCATTATGGATGATTTAGAGGTTGTTTGTGAGACCACTTGTTAAAAAAATTCTTGGATTATATTTTTCAGATGTTCTTTTTACTATATATCAAATGGAGTGAAAGTGAGAGTGATGTTGTTGAATTATACTTCAGGAAGGTGTATATTTGTAAATCATATAGATGAAGAAGAAATTGAGATTCTGGGATAGATAGATTCTTCCATTCCAATAATGAACTGACGATTGTGGGAATTACAAGGTGTGCAATACATACAAGGGATTAGTAAAAAATCGATTTTTTAGGATAGATAAGTGATATGGGTTTCTATATAATTTTTGAGAATATATTTTGGAGAATAAAACATTTATCTATGGTGGTTTTAAAAGGTGTGACAGATAGAATATTTTACATAATGTGAGTTTTGGAATGTGTGATTCATGCCGATTACGTTACTTTTCTATAGTAATTATAATGCATATTAAATTTTTTTTTATAGTGGGATAAAAATATATACTGATAAATTAATGATAATATTGAGAAGTATGGGGCATGAAACATGTAAATATTGGTTCCCTGGTTAGAAGCATAAGACATTTCTATAAATAGAATTTAAGGAATGTATGTTAGATCCATTTCAGATGAATGTATGGTAGAAAAATGTAACCTGTTATCATAGCGGCTCACTGAACTATATTAATTTCATCAATGATATGATACAGAATATGTGTGATTTCTATTTCTAGAATGAGTTTTATTTTTTTAAATCAATATCGATAGATATCCATTGTGGAAAATATGATTAAAAGAAATCATAAATCATTGATGTCTAAAAATAATGGAGAACGTGAATGTATAAAGTCTCAAAGGTTTTATTGGTGGAAAGAAATGTGATTTAAGAAGACTCTACCAGGTATTAAAAAAATTGAAACACAGAGAGGATAAATTGTTCATTAGTACAGAAGCAAAGAAGTCAAATGATCCACTTTGGATATGCCATGGTATTTTTGGTAAAGTGGTAAACTATTCTTCTAATGTAGTGAATAAGAGTCATTTTTCACCCTTAGTGTAGTTTTTTCTAGAATAATTTTGTTCCTGGTTAAATATTGTTATTTACATTCCCAATTTATTTTATTTATCCACCTATTTTCATATTTATTCCATTCAATGGGATAAGGTATAGGGTATTCCTAGAGTGTGTTACATTTTAATGTATGGTGATGAAGACATTGGATTTCAACCATGGGACAGAAATCTATAGAATTTTGTTAGTATCCAAATTTCTATATGTAGTGAATAGATTAATGGAATGATCTAAACTGAGAAGATGTTTTTGATGATATCAAATTCTTATCTCAAGTTATGGTTTGAATGATTGGAACATCAGAACTTTTGGATGTTCTCAAAAATTCAATGTGTTTTTATATTTTGAATGCATCTGATTTTCCAAAAGTAATTTTTTATAATGGTCAAACTATGACGGTTTTTTCAACATTAGAAGTACTAGAAATATTGAGGACTGCAAAATCTAAATGAAGAGATTATGAGAGTGATGTTCTGGAAACAATAGTTCTGGAAGGAACTGATCCCCAAAGTCAATATTGGATGTCAACTAGGACTCAAAAACCAAGTATAGAGATGTGGATGTAACATTCACAATTTTATAATCAAGGATTATGGAGAACCTAAAATATTTGATATACATTCTTAAAATGAGATCCACTAAAATAGTTCCCCAGTCTGATTCGCTATGTGGACTCAAGCATGATTCACGGTATACCAGAGTCTTCCCAATAATAGTGAGCATCTAATGGTAGTATAATGGGGAGAGTATAACCTCTAGATCAAAAAAATAAAGTATAATTGATCAAAAATAAAGTCAAAAAATATAGTAGTAAGTGACAAGGAATAATAAATTGATGAATAATCTTACTTGAATAATAAAAAACATATATAAATGAACACACATAATGTACATCAATTTATAAATTATGAAAAGAAAAAAAATCAATATGTCTATCTACCAGAGAATATTGAGCATTGGCTCAGTACTATTCTCTTAATATTCCATATGCATGTGAAACAACACAAATCATAATCCATGATCGTAAATATGAAAACATGAGGTCCGTGTGAGTAGAAAACGATGACTCGAATAGTGTGTGAGATAAAATCAGTAGGACACCCCCAATATTGTATAATGAAATGAAATCTATTAATATAAAATATTTCAGTATGAAGGCTTAATAACTAAAGTAGCTAATGAATGAATTTAATTAGATCAAGCTCATGTTCCTCATGGATGTATGGCTAACCATATATAGTTTTTACTTTTCCATAAAATCTCCAAATACATTGCACCATGTATATTGGTATACCCATATATAGTTATGTATCTATATATTTTTACTAAATATTTTATATTGATAGAGAGTCATATATATAGATACATATTACTACCCACGACAAGAGGCATAAGTCAGGAATCAATGCGTAATCATAAAAATATCATTAGGGAAACATTATTTAAATATTCTTACAAGCCCCAAAATTTAAATATGTGATACAGAGCACAAATCCCAAGTATCCTAAATACTGATGTGAAAAATCTTGTCCCACACCAAAATCTTGAGGTGTGAAATTCCATGTTAGACCACCCGAATGGATGAAAAAAAATCATGTCAAATATCCCACACCAAGGTGGTATGAAACCTAACGTACAACATCCTAAACCTAGGCCTCTCACTGATAACCATGTATAAGGTAATTTCACTTTCCCGGTGATCCCTTAACCAAGGTGTCCTATAAATCAGAAGCCAATATTTCTTAAGGTGTAGTTTACTTTCTCAAATCAATGATCCAATCGAATGAATTCCTATTCGGGATTACAACGTTCACTCATGGAATAATTTAATTCATCTAACCTATGATCCCATCTAATGAATTCTTACATGGGAATAAAAGGTTCTTTCAAGGTTTAATAATTTAATGTGTATGAAATTTATAATCAGGATATTAAAAAAGGTCAGGATAATTCATTCATACTATAAAAAAAGTAATCATGATTCATTTGATTAATCAATCTAATTACCATGGAATACACAGATTATGTTGTTAATCATGATTCATTACTATTCAGTTTTGATGTTGGGTTGATCCATTAAAAATGATCAAATACATAATATACTATAGGACAATGGGAAATAGTCATATCCATTTAACAAGTTCCTTTATTATATATGTTATTTCCCTTAAAACTAAAGAGACACAATTGAACGTAAATAACCATATGAATATTCATCCAATTATTCACAATAATTGCACAAAATTTAACTCATTTCATTATATATTCCATTTAGTAATTTAGTTATGGTAATTATAGAACTCACTACCATGTTTCATTGTTACCACACCCATGGGACTATTCAACACCCTAGGAAACATCAATTATTTTAAAATTTTTAACCAAAATCACCTTTTGGAGTGGTTTATGTTTGGGTAGTCAGCCTCCAATAATTAATAATAATATTATTTTGTGTCTAATGGAGGTCTAGATATTCAATTTATGTTATATCATGATTTAGAAGAAATTTATGAGATGTCTGAAGTGCGGAGTAATGGAAATAATTTATAAATGTTGAAACATTAAGGAAAAATAAACAAGACCACATACCATATACAAATATTGCTTCACAAGTGGAATCTTAAGAATTTATTCGATCTGAATTGATAGAAATAAAAGGATCTAATAAAAATCTAGAAAATAGGAAAAAAGTGCTCACACTATAATATAAATTTCGATATAGAAAAAAGAACTAAAAAATTATTCAAGGGGAGTCATCGAAATACCCAGAGGATTCCAAATCGTCTAATAATGATGAAATTAGACCAAGAAAAATGATTAATACACCATGGATGGGGAAAGAAGTGGAGAGCATGTGAGGGGGAGATCCTAGTGAAATGAGGGTAAAACAATAAAGTAGAAACCCTGTATAGAATGGCTGGGTAAAATGGGAATTTTCTTATTTCAATAAGACACATGGTTTTTTGGAAAAAAATGGCTAACTGTGTTCTAATTGTTTTGTGAAACATTCCAAAGTGTCACCCATCACATACGGACAATTCATGGTTAGAAAAACCATTCACAAGACATGCAATCCACCTCTTTAATTTTTTACAGACCCCTCAAACATCCATGCACTCAACCTAGGATGGATTATCATACCTTTCTACTCTCTTTTGTAATCACATGATTGTGTAATATGATTAAAATTAACCATGCATTAACCATTCCCCTATGTATGATCCTCCCTAAAAAATATGTTTTAAAGCCTAATACTTCCATAACCCAACTAAATAACCATGAAACCTTCCAAGCTTCAAAACCCATCTAAAAAAATCCAATTTTAATGTTAAAACAACCAGAATTAAATAATAACGATTAGTTTAATATCCTTCCTATCCACCCAATTAAAAGTCCAAAATCTATTGTAATTTTTAACCTATTCCAAAACACAGAAAATTACATTAGAGGATCCATAAACCTTGAATGAATCAAGAAATTGGGTTTCATCTAAGAATAATAGATTGAATTATTTATATGTTTCAAGGATATTCGAGAAAAGTGAAAATCCTACAAAGAGAATATTTATTCAAAAGAAATGGGTTTATCATTTAAAATATAAACATAGTATAATATAAAGGTATAAATAAAGGGTTTTTATGATGTTTTTTAACAAATGGATGGTGTATATTTTTTTAAGATCGTTTATTTTCCAGAACATGAATGTTTAAATTATACATAGGATTGTTTTAATGAAGGAGTCTCATATAAATCTATTTGATGTGAAGTCTTATTTTCTTTTTGGGGGCAATATATAAATATATTTACATGTAACAAATTATGGGTTTCATGATAATACTGCACTAGGATCTCATGATAAAATAAAAAAACTCTTTTTTAGATTGAAATACACATAAAAAAAGTATAACCATAGGTTTAATGCCTTTTGGGTAGAACATTATTTCATCGTAAGAATCATATATTATTATTTTTATTATTAGTTGTTTGATGATGGGTGTTCCATTACATGATTATTTCCATTTTGTAAAGACATTGATTGATGGATTGGAAAAAAAATTTGTAATGTATTTGAGATAAATGATCTCAGTTAGAAAAACATATTTTTGGTGATATGGATTTTAAGAGAAAAAATATTGGAAGTTTGTTCCTAACACAATATGAATATATCCAGAATGTTTTAGAATATTTCATAATGAGTGAGGAAAAACTAGTTTCAACTCACATATATAGAAATTTCATTTTAAGAAATGATAATTCACCTCAAATGAAAGATGAGGTCTTGTAAATGGAAAATTTTTCTTGGACATAAGGATTTAATGCTTGATTTAATTCATGGTTTATATATTGTCGGACATTGTGAAAAATGTTGGAGTATTTATCATGTTAATAGAGAATCCTAAAAGAGATCATAAGGAAGTGGTAAAAAGGAATCTTCGGTATGTCAATGGATCCATAATAATGAATTTTTATTTAATAAAGGATGAATCATTACAGGGGTTTTATGAATTAGACTTTGGGGGATATATAGAGGTGTTGGAGAGAATATTGAGCTTAGTTTTAACATTTAGAGGCATGACTATGAATTCAATGTTGAATATTTAACTGATAGATGATCTTTATATAATAGAATTTGATTAAATTTCATTAAAAAACCATTAATGGTAATTATTTGGCTATAGGGGATAATGAAACAAATCGAAGGAAATAAATTGGATAGTTTTTTATTTTCATATTCAGAAAGTACTAATTACATTCCTTAAAATCTAATGATTCATTATATTAAAAGACATATTTAGATAAAATACCACTTTTTTGAGAGGTTATTAGAGGAAAAATTAAAGGATCTATGAAAGGTAGATTGTCTTTGAAATATAGTAAATTTTTTGATCAAGGTTATAATCTAAGATATATTGAGTTGGTGTTTCACCTTTGTCTTGATGGTATAACCAGAAGCATGATAAGGAAACCATGTAGCTATAAAATAAGAATTGTAGTGGATTATTTTTTATGGATACTGATGGAGGACTTGATAGTGAATATTGAAATTTTTTCTCATGTAAGAGATTATTATTTCTAGCTATGTGAAATAAATTTTCTAACTAAGTGATTAGAATCCTTGGGATGGAAAATTCAAAAATTAAAAAGTCCATGTAAATAATGGAGATAGGGGGTTGACATATGAATGTTTATATGTCTACAAGTAGGAAGTTTATAAGAAATCACTTAGAGGTAGAAAATTAGAATCTATCCTGAGGAGTATAATTGGGAGTAGTGACATAATATAGGGTTTTAAGTATTGATATACGAGATGTGTTTTTTAGTTTATGTAATTTGTTCACCCACTGAAAAAGGATACATACGAGTCTTTAAAATGTAAAATAATATTAAATTCATAGATTTTCTGGATACTTTCACTATTATCAAGATAAAGGAGTTATAGTAATTGATGTCATTGAACAACTTATGAGATTCTAATAAACATCATATCCATAATGGTATACTCCTTTTAAAGATCATAAGTCTATGAAATAAGTTGGTATGGATGGGATCTACTATATTTTTTATTGTATTGGAATTGAATTAATTATTTTTTTCTAAATGTAGTAATCATCCATACCTCAAATAAAAATATTCTAGCATTCACCATGATCCTAAGTATGATGTTCGGTCCATACAGAGACTTGATATTTTGGGTTTTTATATTTCTTTTAAACATGTAGTCTTGATTTTTTATGTGTATTATAGTGTAGTATATTATGTTTGGTTGTTATTATATGTTTTGGTTAAATGTATACATGGATTAATTTAGATTTAGTGGTTCTAATTATTATTTCTTGAGTATGTATGTTATGAGTGCTAAATTTTGATATTTAGGTTCATTAGACCACCAACACATATATCCATTATGATAGTTGAATGGTACATAGGGTTAATGTTCCTCCGTCACCTTCTTATGTTAATAGGGTGAGAATTCCATTTATTGAGTTTTTTTATATATTTGGAATGATAAGATTGACCCAGGTAGACTGAATAGTGAGATAGACATTATTCCATTCCATATATAATTTCATAATTTCTAGTTTTTTTACATTTTGGATTAAAACATAATGTAATTATGGATATATTTGAGTTACACTGTACCCATTACGTGACAGATAGGTAAGAGGTGTCAGGAACAAAAAACAGAACCCATGAATGGGTCTTAGATATGTTATAAAATAGAGGGCCATGATGAGTACCCTAGGTGCCTTCTTTGAAATTTAAAAGATATTCTTGAATGGATTACATGGAAGTAGCCTTTAGTTATTTATATATGAGAATAGGTTGTTATAATTAAAGGAAAACTAAAAATAAGTTTTGAGATTTTTTTGGAAATTTGATTACCATATTGACCCATCACGAGGTATACCTGATTTATATCATGTTTAATTGAATGAAATTTTAAATAATAAGTTATTTATATTATGTTAATTAAGAGTATTCAATTTTAAAATTGTTATGGGTTGTGTAATAGGTTGGGTGCTCATGCCATCTCTAATCAGAACATATAACATGATGGTTGGTTAGGTGAGGATACAAACTGTTAGGTACACTAGGTTAGATACCCAAAGAGGGGGGGTGAATCAAGGTATGACAGATTAAAACAACTATCCTTATTGATATTGTTTCTCTATTATGAAAAACTCTCTTCTCTCTCTTTCCCATAGTAAAGAATAAACAAAAATTAAATCAGGCACATGACACTACAATTTTTACATAGTTCACCCTCACTAGGCTACATCTAAGGATCATACACTGGTGATGTGCCGATGTACCAAAATCACTAAAACCAGACTATTGTGTGCAATGTTCGAATCAGAATCACTGTCATATATGGTTTACAACCATTCACAATTTGAATGCTCTATGCTCTTTCACCTGAAGTGTTCTCACTAATTCTTCAGTAGATCCACTCAAATTTTATAGACATGTAGGTCCCTTAATATTCACAAATGAATGCATCTTTCTCTATATGTTGATGCTCTGTTGACATCCAACTTCCACCCGTAGATGAATATCACTTTGCACCGACAGTACTGAGAAATTCTCAAACTTTCGCACAGCCATAGAATGAAATGCGTTCTTCTGTAAGCCTCGAGGGATTATATATAATTTGCCGCACTTCTACAAGCCTAGCACGCAAGTGTCACCTAAACACATGTGAGACACTCCCTTCACCAACACCAAACTTGGGCGACTCCCAACCTTTTATGCCCAAACCAATATTGGCGCACAATTATCAACTAGATCAAAACTTTTAAAAAACATTATAATTGCACGACCAAACCACCACTTACGCGACCAAATGACCTCCGTGATTGGAGCTTAGATTTTCTATATGTGTTGAGTTTCACCAAAAATGAAGTGTGGTTGACCTCTATTTATAGGCATTTTGAACACCCTGATTGTCGCACACAAGTCTCCTCCTAGCACAGAAGTCCAGTAGCCCTAGTGTCTGTCACTCTAGTCACCTTGCGCACCCAAACCAAAACATGGGATCCCCTCTTTCCATTTCTATATTTTGACATTTGATCTTGAAAAACATATCTCACACAAGTTTTCAAGCCTCTAAGTTCGTCCATTCCTTTTTTGAGGTTCTTTTGTCAATCATAGATTGTCAAAAACATCTTTATAACACAAAAACTCACCATGTGAACCCTCATTTGTCAAAAAAGTGAACATTTAGGTCTACATTGAGAACAAATAATACATGGAGGCCCACTTTTTCAACAAACACAACAACCTCAAAAATGATTCAATGATTTCTTGAGAGATTTTTATCGAAGAATCTCCAACATTGGGTTTGTTTACAACTCATTCATAATATGATACCATGTTAATGCTTCAGCCACCATTCGCCTCTTTCAATTTTGATAGCGATCAAGGATTTTCTCAACACATACTCAAATCCCACACGAGAAATGCTTAGCGTGAGAAACAGGAGTAAATGAAAATTTCATCAATGAATCACATACATTTTTCACCAATTATTGAAACCAAACTGATAACAATTGCTGTTGGCTAAATGAAGCTCTTCTTCTTTTATCACGATCCTCAAATTTCATGATATTTATACTTTTATTGATCACTTCTAGCATCATCAGTTCTTATACTCCTCCTACCATATTTCTGGGGTACTTGTGTTGTCCAAGATAAGCTATGGCTAATCACTTCTAACACCATATACTCTCATCATGGTGCTCCCACTATCATCTTTTTCAGCTGTCTTGATAATCTACCCTATCTCGTTTCTCCACCTTTCATATTATCTCCATGTCATGTAAAAAAAGACAATGTCTTCCTATTATGGACCTAGTTTTCCCTCTATAAGAGTCACTCTTTTATCCCCCTTTGTCAACACACCCAAATGAAACTCTTTTTTTGTTGGCAATAGAGTAGAGAACAAAAATTATCACATTAGAGAAAAACTCAACATACCTCAGGGAGAGGGTGATGCCACATCCACACATGTTCTTGTGTGGGAAGTCTGCTGAAGTCTCAGAGCTAGTCGATGAATCTGATAAGCTTCCATGGGTATGTCCTTAATCAGAATGTCTACAACCTATAGGTATATAGGATCATCCTATAACATCACGATACCTTTCTCAACCTTCTCCTTGATAAAATTATAATTTATGTCAATGTGCTTCTTCCTATAATGATGGATGTGATTTTTTCTATGATTTATAGAACTTGGGTTATCACATTAGAATCTGATCGGAGACTTCACTTCAACTCCCATATCATCAAGCTACTGCTTCATCCATAATAACAGTGTGCATGCTTGAGATGCCCTAATATACTCAGCATCTATAGTAGCTAATGAAATAAAATCTATATTATTGGTTATCCAAGCAATACATAGTCCACCATGATATAATACACCTTCTGACGTTGATTTCATGTTATCTACTGAACATGCCCAATCTGCATCAGTATATCCTAATAACTCTATGTGAGATTTTTCATTATAAATCAAGCCAAAATCCACTGTTCCCTAGATATACCAAAGTATTCTTTTCACTGAAAGCATGCAGATTTCCTTGGGATACTAAGATATTGCGCTGTATAATATGTGGTAAACAGAATATCAGGTCTTGTCGCTGTCAGGTATAGTAAAATCTCAATAATATGCCTGTATTCTACGACATTAAATGCCATTCCATAATCATATTTTGATAATTTCATCCAGGTAGCAACCATAGACATCATCTCCTTGATATTTTTCCTTACAAATCTTCTAAAAACCTCCATGGTGCTTTTGGATTGGGAAATCAATTTTCCATTCCTTCCATGTGTCACCTATAAACCAAGGGAAAATATTAGTTCTCCCATCATTGAAATTTTAAACACACTTTTGAGGAATTCAGAAAAATATATACATTGAGATTAATATAATCCACCAAATAATATGTCATCAACATAAACAAGCACCATCATCCTTTGATTACTGTCGTTGTTGAAATAGAGATTGGAATCAACTCCACCACACTGGAAACCATGATTTTTGAAATAATGATCAAGCCTTGAGTACCATGTTCTTGGTTCTTGTTTTTATCAACACAACGCCTTCTTCAGTTGACAAACCTTATTCTCATCCTCCTGAATGAGAAAAAATCTAGCCACTTGATATACTGTTATTTCTCAAGAAATCCGGTCAAGAATGCAGATTTGACATCCATCTATAACATTTTGATCTTTCTTTGCACTACGATGGCTATGAATAATTTGACTGTCTCCAGCCTTGCAACCAGTGAAAATGTATCATCAACATCTATTCCCTCTATTTGGGAGTATCCTTTGCACCATAGTCATGATTTTCTTCTAATCACTAATCCATCTTCATTAATCTTGTTTTGATAGACCCATTTAGTCTTGATGACATTCTTATCTGTTGGGCTCAAAAAAATATCCCATGTCTGATTCTTGTCAATATGATCTCACTCTTCATTCATTGATTGATTCCAGTTTTCATCCTCAGCTACATCAGAAAAGCATTTAGGCTCTACCTGAGATTGGAAAGATGTCTATTTCAATGATTTAATTCTTCTTGTTTGAACTAGAGCTAACTGATCACCAATGATATTCTTCCTGCCAATTTTAGCTCGTCTTCTTGGCTATTGTGTAGATATGGATTTTACTTCGTAATTCTCATCATCTTTACCTTCTTCTGAATCAAAATCAGCTACTTCTGCTCCTCCAGAGTTACCATCCTCTTCATCACTTCAATCATAAAATTCTTCAATGTGCTGTTGAATTCTCTATTCATTCTCCACTATAGTGACATCATTTCTCTCAACAATTTCCCATCCTTTTTTAAAGCATTTGTATTCTCTTATTTTTCCTGAGTAGCCAAGGAATATCCTCTCATCTCCACGTGACCATTTTTTTTATTTTTCCCTTATTGAGAATGAAGCACACACTCTTTATGATCGAAAGTATTTTACTATTGGATTATTTCCATACCACATCTCTTATGAAGTCTTTTTTTTTACACAACATATCTCTGTTAGAAATGTAGAAAGATGTGAACCCTCCTTCCATCTAGGACCTCTCTAGAAGGTCTTTTTGTATATCCATTGTTATTTCCATGTTGTTGATGATATGATTTCTCCTTTCAACCACTCAATTATATTGGGGATTTATCACTAAGGAAACATGATTCCTTATCCAATGTTTCTAGATATGGTATTCCACCTAACTATTCTGGAATTTCGTACTATTGTCAGCACACAACTTCAAATTTTTTTGTCCAAGCACTCTTTCACACTACCTCCGATACTAATTTAGGTAGCTAAACACATCGGACTTATGGAAAATAACAAATACCCAAGAAATTTTAATAAAGTCATTAATGAAAAGAACATAGTACCTCTTTCTGCCAATTTCTCTTGGTGTGATAGGCCCACAGACATCATCATGAACCAATTCGATCACTCATGTTGACTACCTTTCCTTTGACTTAAACTTATTTCTGATGAGATTCCCTTATTGGCATACATCACACATGTGAGTACGATCACGTGATAGCTTAGGGATGACTCTTTCTTCATCACAAATTACTAGATCTTCCAGGTATTGTTGGCATACCTGACCAAGTATTTTAGGCCACAACTTGTTTTCTTCCTCTCTGGATAGAATGAAAATATATTCTTCTGTAGTTTCAAGGTATATAATCCCCATTTTTTATTTCCCTATAGAACATCTTCCCCATATCTTCCTTCGATGTGACATATATTCTTAGTAAACCGTATAGAATTTCCTAAGTCACAGAGTTGACTAACGTTGAGAAAATTGTGACTAAGGCCTTCTACAAATATGACATAAACATGTCTTATTTATTTTCACCCAAACATGGCCTTTCCCTAGTTAATTATTGCCAGACCTTCATCATTTCCATACTTGAAAACTCCCTCTTTGTCATATTTGATACTTGTAACCAGATCCTTATTGCCTATCATGTGAGACCTGAAACCACTTTCAAGGATCCACACACAAGAGCAGATTGATGATTTTAAGAAAATTTGAACAACCACTTCCTTCTATACTCTCTTCTTCTTGGTCCATATTTGTTTTTCTTCATAGTTGTCAAATATTGAGACTTCTGATCTTTACCAGAGTATGATGGATTATCTTCATCTTACAAAGCATTAAATCTAATTTTCATTTTTAACTCACTTGTTGGTTCATTGATATACTGCTTGCGAACATTTTTATTGTGCTTTGGTACATTCCTCTGTATTGTCGATGTACGGTATCATGCCATGTTCCCCAATACTCCGTACCAAAAAACATATTTGTCCGAAATATGTTATATAGAACCATTCTATCAATGGCTTCCACCTCTATTCTTATTCCATTCAATATATCTTGGCAACGAAACACACATATAGTGAATTTCCCATATTTCCAAAACAATAACACATGATATAAGGTGAATTCCTTCATGTCACTTCGGGACTAATAGTTTCCCCTTGGGAACATTGAATATTCTGATTCTGATTTGTGCTCAAACAAACCTCCAATCTCAGAATGGGTTCTTGTTTTCTAACTTCAATTTACACATCTTTTTTTGCTTTCAACAAAGCCCCCATCGACCATAGCATCTTAACATAATTGATGATTCATTTCTGAAAAAAAACTATGCTCTACTTTTAACTTCCCGTTTCTTTTAGTGATCAGCTTTACTGATGTCCCTCTTGGAGTCGAGATTGTTTCTTGATCCTTAACCTTTTCAACAAACCAAAAACTTCTACTTAAAGTTCTTCAATATGCTTGATTTTATTTTTCCTTGTGTTATTGAAGCCATCGATCTCCCTTTTCAAATCTTCAAACTTGAGTTTATATTCAACAACCTTTTCTGAGCTCTCTGACCTAGTGGACTTATGGTTTTCAATTTCTTTTTTTAGATCAGACCTCTCTTCTTCTTATTTTTTCATGTAGAGTTTGACATTATGTACCACCTTGTTGGAATTATTTGTTTTTTATCCCCAAACATATATCTCATCAATAGTTTCTACTTATTGAACTTCCATGTCTACTCTTCCTTAAATTTGTTCTTCTTCTTCATCAGTGTCAGTATCTTCCTTTTTCTAAGAACTACTGACAACTTCCACCATAGAATTCTCTCCCTGATCTGTTCAGTTCTCTATCTCGTCAACCTCCTCAGCCTCAGACTCATCTGAACTATCAAATTCTTTTGAAATAAGGTTAATCTTCTTAAATTAATTTCTTTTGAACTATTTCTTGCCTTTTACATAGGATGAACACTTCTTCTTAGTAATTTCTTCTTAATTGACATAATCATCCTCTTAGAAAATTTTGGGAACCATTCCGCAAGATGTCCAACATTTCCACATTGAAGACAAGAAAGTGGATGTTTTCCTTTATAATTTCCTTTTCATATTTGATGATTTGAGGAAAGGAGTGACATCACCTTGTCTGTCTCTTATTCTTCCTAAGAATATTTAATGGGGATCTTCTTCCTGGCCTTTAATTACACCTATTTTGATTTTCTATTTTCCACAACATCTTTATAATCATTTCTCATTTATTATTAAACAAGGGTACTGTGTAGGTTATCTAATGTAAGATCTTTTAGATCATTATCTTCCAAAAATGAATCATTCGGATTAAATCAAGGTAGAAGTTTCTTCAAAATGAGCTTCACAATCTTTAGGTCTTCAATGACTTCTGAAAGACCTCACATATATTCCACAATGAAATTTATCATTTCAAATAATGCATCAAAAGACTTATTCAGGTTCATTCATAGATATTCATATTTTTTCCATAGAAGTTGCATCTTTTCCACTATGACCTCTGTACCTCCTTTATATATATTCAATAAATTTTCCCACAAGGAATGTGTGGTTTCATATGAAATCATCATTGTATATATATAATTGGATATGGATCCCTCTAAAGAATTTATTCCCTTGCCGTGATCATCCAATTATCTTTGCTCACCTTTCAATAAAACAATGCTTATGATATCTGTTGCTATACTATGCATTGCTGCTGTAAACACATCCATTATCAAAGATTAGAAGTAGCATTGAACTTTATTCTAACATAGATGAATATTTTTCCTATCAAGGATTGAAATACCTTTATGATTAGGGACCCCCATTTGAGAGAGATCCCCTGATATTAACCATTCCCTCTGATACCAATTGTTAGGTCCAGTAGGATAGATACCATGAGGGGGGGGGGGATGAATAAGTGTATGACAGATTAAAACAACTATACCTATTGATCTTGTTTCTCTATTAAGAAAAAATCTCTTCTCCCTCATTACCATAGCAAATAATAAAAAAAATTAAATCACGCACAAGACACAAAATTTTTTACTTGGTTCACCCTTACTGGGTAACGTCCAAGGAGAATACACATGCGATGTGGCGATGAACCAAAATCACTAAAAGTGAACTACTGTTTACAATGTTTGAATAGGAATCACTATCCCTTATGGTTTATAACCATTCACAGTTTGAAAGCTCACTGCTCTCTCAACTGAAGTGTTCTCATTGATTCTTTAGAAGATCCACTCACATTGTAAAGGCTTGTAGGTCCCTTAACTATAAAAAATGAATGCATATTTCTTTGTATGTAGATGGTCTGTTGATTCCCAACTTTCACCCACATATGAATCTCACGTTTCACCAAGGGTACAAGGAAATTATCCAACATTTTCACAGCTCTAGAATGATAAGAACAGTTCTCTAAGCCTGGAGCACTACTCTATTAATTGGTGCACTTCTCCAATCCCAGATTGAAAGTGACACCTAACAAGTTTCATGACACTCCCTTCGCCAACTCAAAACATGGGTGAATCACATCCTTTTACGCCAAAAACAATATTGGAGTGAAACTATCAACTAGAGTGAGACCTATGAATAACGTTATACTTGCGCGAGCAAACTACCACTTGCCTGACCGAACCACCTACACGACTGAAGATTGAATTTTCCCCAAGTGTTAAGCTTCAACAAAAATGAGGAGAGTTGGACAAATATTTATAGGAACTTTGACCACCCAATGTTCCACAAAAAAGTATCCTCCTAGTGGCCAAGTCTAGCAACCCTAGTCTCTATCTCCCTAGTCACCTTGCGCGCTAAAACAAAAACATGGGCACCCCTATTTAAATATCCATATTTTTATCTTATGATCTCGAAAAACATATCGCACACAAGTTTTCATGTTTTCAAGACATCCATACCATCCATTACTTTTTTGAGGTTCTTATGTCAATCATATATTGTCGACAACATCTCTAGAACTTTAAAACTCACCAAGAGAACCCACCTTTATCAAAAAACTGAACATCATGGTCGGCTTTGACAAGAAATACAACATAGAGGCCCACTTTATCAACAAACACAACCACCTCAAAAATGATTCTATGATACATTGAGGTATTTTTGTCCAACACAAACTATGATAGTGCATGATGATATGGAATTAATTGTGCTATGGGTTGGGCAACATGCCAACAATGGGAACATTATTGTATGGGATTGGTGTTTATTCCAAATATGTATGTGCATGTTATTATTGAGTGGATATTATGATTTGGGTTCAGCGATCATGCTAAACATAAAAGTTTTAAGGGATGAGTTCAATTTCATTATAGCAATCAACTAATAGATATTTATGCTTATAAATTAATGAAATACGTTGTTTAATAATTTCTATTGAATGATCAGTGTTAATAATATAGAAAATTCAAACTATAGATGGGTTTTAATGATTGTGATGTCGTTTTGGGAATGTGAGGTCTCTAAAGGCGGATATGATGTGGTTAGTCATACGTAATGTATCCTAAGTTTGTATTGATGTTGTTGGTTATACGTGCTAACTCCCAAGGTGTTTTTGAAATGATTGGTTAGATATTATACATAATTATGTGGTTTGGATGTGGAATGTTTCATTTGATGCCTCTTGAGGTGATTTTTATGTGTTGGGTTGGTCATTTAGCTTCTTGAGGTGGAATCATGTAGGATGCATTGGGTACTCTATGAGGATGACCATGGGGGTTAGAAAATTTGCCACCTGAGTGGTGGTGATTACCCTATTTTGATTCATTAATCTATGTGATATGTCATAGGAAGTCATGAGAAGTAAATATTCTTATGACTTAGTAAAATATACCTAAAAAATTTCTGAAGTTGGTATTTTTAAAACCATGTTCCTTGGGTATCATTTATGGACACGAAAAGAATTATCTTTAAATTTTGTAATATATTTTTATGAGTCAATCACATCATTAGTAAAATATAAAAATTTGATATGTTAGGGACACTTTCTGTTGTGTTTGAGGGAGTTTCAATCAAACCTTTCTCAGGTGTCTATATCAGTTTGTTATATGAGAAGAACTCATGGTTAGAAGCATAAATATGGAAAAAGTTTGATTCTAAATGGCTGAGATGAAAAGATGATTTAGAGTTCGGTGATGGTATTGGATTCGGTCTCAAGACCATTGTAATGTTTTTCTAGATTATATTGTTACATAAAAAGGGTTAGTATGGTAACATGATGGGAAGGGGGTAAATTAATTTAAAAAAATTAAATGAGAGTAAACCCCAATACTCGTTATATAAACCTTATAGGACACAATGATCATCTAATGTTAAGAGTAAAAAAATATGAATACGAAACTATTAAATTATATCATAGTACATTTATCCATATCACCGAAACATAGAGAAAATAATCTGTTAAAAAAATATATAAAATAACATTCGAAAACAAGAACAATGGAAAATAATTTTTTTATAAAAAAGTAGTTCAATAGAATAAGAAATTAATAATTAATAATAAGATTAAAAAAATATTTCACTATTTTACCTTAATAGTTAAGGTATTCATAATCCCTAACTAAAAGTATTTATAGTTTTATTCTTCATTTGAAGGTATGTATTTTTTATTAGGAAATTCCATGATATGATGATCAGTATGGAGCTATTTTCCAATCCCCTATAATCTGTTGATATGATTGTTAGTCTCAATCATCTTATCCTTACACGAATTCAATATTATGGATTGAAATCACCATATTAATATCTTTGGAAGCCCCCATTAAACACCATGATTGGAAAATGAATTAATAATACTACTTGTTCTGTGGAATATACAATCCTCAGAAGGAATCCATAAAACATTGACTCTCTAAACAATTTAAAAGGAATATAATGATGTGTTCAGGCAGAGAAATAATAAGATGACTTGAGTTGTGAATGCCCCGCATCCTAGTTCATTAAATGACCTCTTATGTATAGTTAAAATCCTTAAGATTCATATTTCAGAGTTGGTTGCAATGACCTTGGAAAATATTCATTTGATTGCTCATAGTGATATAGAATAACTGCTTTTCTATAGTAAATTTTAGAACAATTACAATGCTATAATGTATTCTTTCAAATAGAAAAAAGTATATATATTCGAAATATAATTTTTGGGTATCCCAATTGACATCCTAATTATTTATTAATATAATAAACTGAATATGGTTCAGTCCTATGTTTCCCTTCCAATATCAATCTGATGGTCATGAATTTTTTCTCCCTGACAGAAAATACATAATTATAACCATTAATTAAATTAATGTGATTACGATTAATAAGAGGCACCTTCATTCTGATGGATCACACATAATAATAAAATTTTATATTCTTAATACATTAGAACTATTTCTATGTTTGTTATAAAATAATATTTTCTAAAAAAATACAAAAACTCTTGGCATGTAAAATTTTATTAAAAATAGTTTGAAGAAGGTATTATTTATTTCAAAAACTAAACGAATTTAAAATTTTAAAGTAAAACTTTTAACTCAACAATATCCCCCTTTTGGAAATCCCAAAACACAATACTTAAATAAAAATAATAACATTTAAATACATAAAACCCTTTATATATTTTATATATTCATAGAAATAAATTATATCTTAATTCCCCTTGAGTTTATAACTTCTTTTTAATAATATGGAATGTAGGAGAGTTATTTTATTCCCACCCTACGTAAAATTCATTAACATAGAATTTCCCATTTTTTAGAATTCTTTCCCTTAATAATATTTCTTAAAACGTATTAAAAATTTTTCCCCCTTAAATGTCCACCTTTATAAATTTATCCTCAATTATAAATTTCTCCAAATCGTCTCACCATTATGTGATTTTAAAAAAGGAGAGGGAAAGTATATTGCTTGAAATGATATAAAAGAAATAACATATGAAACAAGTGTTAATGAGTTATCTATTCATCTAAGAAAAAAAATAACATACATCCAAATGTGATTGGAATTCATTCAAACACCAAATATTAGGATGAAAAGTAATTCACATTAAATAATTATTCATTTATTTTAAAAATATAAAATCTTGATTTCAACATGAATATGTTTAGTCTTTCTTCATAAACATTTTCAAAATTCACTTCATCTTATGGAACTCATAATGATCATTTTGGGATGCTACCACAAATTTATAAAGCTTTATAATCTACTCTTCTATAATAAGTTTCTTCCAAAAATATAATATATATCTTTAAACTCCCTCAGTAATATTTTTATTTTATTTATTGAAAAGAAAAACCTCATATTCAAATGTTATGTGTTTTTTATTCTCTAATTCCAAATTATGAACTTTTTCCTAAAAAAATCAATTGCACATTATGTTCTATAGTTATCTACCTGAATTCTTCCACATATTCACATTGTTTGAAACAATTATGCATTAATTTTTAAAAAATTTGAACATTTCTAGAGAAAGTATTTTTTACTTCAACAAACTGATCATCATGGTCCTGGATTTCATAATCAACCTGGTAAGACTAATTAAATATATGTTGTATGATCTTTTCATTACCTTTTTATTTTATTTGAACCTTTTATATCCTTCTTCAATGTTAAAAAAATAATCTATTAAAACATTAAATGTCTATGATATTTCTTTATGATTAATATTAATGTGTCTACACCATGCCTCAATGTTAGGATGATATAGAATATAGTCTCTTAACCTTCTCAAGGGTTGGTAGATTCAATTAAAAACATTCTGAGTAATAGAAGCATTTGAATCCAATAATAATGATAAAACTTTATGATATTTTTATCCGGAAGATATGACATCAGGTTTCTCTATCTCTTTACATTTTTCTTTTCCTTTTTTCTAATCATTATCATCACTAGAAACTTTTTTATGTCCATTTCATTATCTGATTCAATTTTTGGTGAATATTTTGAATGTGATTGTTGGTATTCTTATTCTTTCATTAATGATTACGTTACATCATATTTTGAATATGATATTACTTCAAATTTTAAAGATGATTTTACTTCATCTAATTATTTTATGTTTTCATCCTTATCTGATTGAGATGGAAATGTAATAGGAGACGACGATGACTCTAAAGGTCCATTCTCCATTGACTATTCATAAGATACTATTTCTTCTTCATGATTTCATTTTTCTAGTTTATCCTATTAATAATACTATTAATATTTTTGTTCCACTTATTTTTATTCCCATTCTTGTTGTTCTAATTGAAACATCCCGAGGATTATGAAAGAAACACTATGTTTAATAACATTCATGATATGCAACATTGGGCATCAATGAAAATCTAAATATTATTATTTAAATGTTACAATTATTACATACACGTTGGAATAGAGGAAGTGAAAAATATTAGTTGATTTATTAATTTTGTTTACAAATGAATATAATTAATTCTTTTATGAACAACTACTTATAAAATAAATAATACCCCTTTTAATTAAAAGGAAATGTTTTTTTGAAAAAGTATTTAAATGGAAATAGGTGAGTATATAAAATAATAAAACAACTATTTATGGATTTAATTAATGAAATATATATTTAATATATAAAATTTAATATTTAATAATCATGTTTTATGTATTATATATAATATATAATATCAAATTCAATTTTCCAGATAAAAGTTCTATTTTTCGAAAAAATGATGTTTCAACAACTTTTGATGGAAAAAACATTATAAATATAATTTTTAAGCATTTATAAGTTATATTTGAAAAAAATAATATTCTTATTTGGTATAGGGTCATCAAAATTTACTTTGGTTGAACTTTTGGTATTTTTCTGAAAAAATTCATATTTTAATGACTACTGAAAAATAATGCATTTTAATTCAAAACTGTTTTCCATAATAGTAATTGATATTTTATGATTATATATTTAATTGGTTTTAAATTATAATAAGATTATATTTTTATAATTTATTCCAAATCATTTATTTTATGTAATTTCAATTTGAAATTAGATATAAATGCAAGTAAATCTTTTGATGGTTTTTACCTCTAAAAAACATATCTCCCATTTTGACAATGGGAATTAAATTTAAATTAAATAAATAATATTCAGTGTTTTGAATTTGGAAAAATTTATTCCATATTTAGATTCATATGGTATAGTGTATTTAAATAGTCCCTTGTTTTTTGGACATTATGTATAGTATATTTAGTAAATTTTTTTATTTACCACTGTAAAATGGCAAATCAGGTAAATAATGGTAAAAATAATTTTATAATAATATAAAACCACCCTATTATGTGTACTAATCCTAATGGAGGAGATATTTCCATAAAATACAACCCTAGGGATGAAAATTTGGCCATTGTAAGCAACATGGGTGTGATTATGACACTTATTACTTTTAATCTAAAGTAAAGGAAAAATGTTATATACATATATCTTCTTACTAAATTAGTTTTAATATAGGTTTATATATGTTATATATTCAAATATAAATATTCATGAGAAAACTAAAAATATTTTTTAAATCATGGTATTTTGTTTATAATTTTTAGATTTTAAATAAGTAAATTTAATTATGATTCAATGATGATGTAGTGATTTTTTTATAAATAAATGGATCAAATAAATTATATTATAAATATCATCTGACAAAATTTATGACCTCCTAGATTTTTATAGGAGAATATGACATAACAAAATACTATTCAATCTTTTATTTCGAAGTTTTCTCTCAATTTGGAGTTTATTTAAATTCAATTAAATGAATAGCGTAAAAATTGACAAAATTGATGTTTTATAAAAATAGTTAAATATTAAATTATTTTTAAATCCTAAAAATATTTTAAAATAAAAGAGTTTATATTATGAGGTATAAATTTTCATTAAGTTTCCAATTATATAATATTTATCCAATATAAGTTAAATTAATAGCTTCTTAATAATTAAAATGTTATTACAACAAATTAAATTAAAAGAGAATTAATAAGGGTAAACAGAAAAGATAATGATTAAAATAAAGTCAACACATGTCTAAAAATTATTTGATGAGTTTATTTCGAGATATCCTCATCTTATCCTCTACATATCTTGGGTTGTATTGTTTTAATTAAAAAATTCATTTTTTTAATTTAATAATTTATGATTTTCTAAGGGTGCCTCATCACTATCCAACAAAAAGGCATCCTCTCTTCTCCAAAACTCACACTTCAAGAATCCTTTGGTTTAGTAAATCCATCCCCAAACATATTCGATGAATACCTACACTAATATTTGAATCCAAACTTAGAGAATAAATCCTCCCAATGAAAACTTTTGTTATAAACCAAAACAAGTTACCAAATAAATAGGTAATGCCTTCTATCATGTTTTTTAGATTATTTTCCATTCTCCACTCCGTAAACTCTTATTACTATATTATTACATAGAAGAATATATCCTAATTATATTGGTATGTTTTTATGCTCTTTTTTTCTCTACACTTACACACACCTCCATTTAATGGGTAACAAACATACTATTTTTGTGTACGGTGAACTACTGCCTCAAAAAACAATGATTGTTCAATTTCCCCTACCACCTCTCTTGGTGTACATTATAATGGAAGGTATTATTCATATGAAATATATTTTATTTATATTTTTTATATTCTTCAATAATTATTATTTATATCACACTTTTTTTCTTTCGTTGTTGTGTAAATTTGATAATTTCGTTTGAAAAAGTGTGGACTACCACCCCCTCAAAGTAATATGACTCGTTCCCGATATACATGGAACATATAAAGGAGGTATTATTAAATAAATGAGACCTATATGACATTAATATAAAATTGGAATGATTATATATAGTTATATCATTTAATTATTTTTCTTTTAATATGATAAAGAAATGAAAGTAGCATTCATGCGTATGTACGACCAATCGTCTCCATGACTGGTGAATTTCAATTCATATCTCAAAATATTAGGTATTATTCTATATATATATATACATGATATATATGATATTTAAATCATGAATAATATTCTAGAGATGATGTAATTTCTACCGTGAGGACAATTTACATGAAAACAAGTTTATTTTTGACTCAAATACTAAATATCGACAAAGAATTCGATGTAAACTTTGATACTTAAGTAATATTTTATTACATGGTAATAAGTGATATAAAAGGTATAATAACAATGAAAATGGTTCTAATGAAGGTTTAAAATAACCACAGTTTATTATTCTAGATAATAAAGAACGTAAAAGACAACTAAGACTCATGGTAAGAGAAATATTTACCCAATTTCCCTTCATTTGGATAAATATCCATGTCACTTGTTTTTTTTCCAAGAATATTTGTGAATGAACATTGATTGTTTTACACTGAATATCCACTTGTATCGGGTGTATTTTTATTTTCCACACATAATAATTTCATTGATCTATTGATACAATCCTTGTAAGGGACGTCATCTCAGTATCTTTTTATTGAGGCATATCTTGATTCTATGCAAAATTGTTATTATATAAACTTATATAAAACCATTTGATAGGTTATATCATTAAATAAAATATTGTCATAATATTTAATGTTTTTATTAATTTTATTCCTCAATGATTTTTATTCATGTTTTTCTCATGTAGAAAGGGACTCTTTAACTAAAACATCATTTTAATGTTTTAAAGATTTATTCTTCTGTAACATTCTAATTCAAGTCCATATTTTAAAAATGGGTTTTATGCATTTATAAATGTGGGCATGAATGTTTTCAATTGTTAATTTCGTTGAAATGTCTAAAATTGGTTTTGGAAATATATATTCAAAAGTCTCTTTATTAAATGTTCTAAATTGTTTTGAAAGTGGATTGACTATTTCATTATATTGAAATGATTGCTTGTGATTAGAAATGAAATTGTTTGGGTGAAATGTTTATAGTGTAAATGATTTATTTTTAATGATTATAAAATGGGACAAGAACATTTGATAAGTGGTTAAGTGATAAACCGAGGATGGGTGGTTACATGATAAACCAAATATGGGTGGTTACAAGATAATTCAAAGAGAGGTGGTTATGGGATAAAAAAAAGATGGGTGGTTCCATGATAAACCATGGATAGGTGGTTACTTTATAACCTCCAATGAATTGTGTATGGAAGTAGGATGTGTGGATAACACATTTAGTTATATGTGTCGAAGTCAACAGTATGTTTATTACATTTAAGTATGTTTATATCCCATGTTAACTTTAAATGTTATATGTTTCTTTATATGGGATTCATGGTAATATTTTGATTAAAAAAAGGGTAAGAAATGATCGTATATTCACTGAAGCATATTAACTTCTTTTTAAAGGTGGAAAGTATTACATTATGAAAAAATATTCATGGTTTACATGATTTCATAATGAAAAACTGTTTTCTTCTTTATGTATCCCTTATTGAGCTTTTTTATGTTCATCCCTTGTTTTTGAAATGTTTTCACATATTTTAATGAAGAATAGAGTCAAATATGGGATCAAGGAAATTTTTATAGTTTAATATGAAATGTAACCACTTTTCTTTTTAAATTTGTTCGTTTAATGAATGAAATAGATACTGTTGTTAGTGTCTACTTCATATTTCTATAGTCTTGTTATGTATAAGTTATTAACTAATTCTATAATACTCTGAAACTGAAAATATCTTCAATATGAGTTAAGCTCAAATTATTGAATTCGTTCAAGATTATCTAACATTTAATGCTAAGGCCTTATAGTTGATATTACATAATGATTTAGAAAACATTAGAGATTAGGATATCTTCTTAAGATTATTGTATATCATCATGGGTTTATAATTTTGAGGTCGATCATAAGTTCAATGACTAAGAAACCCCTTTTGTGGCTGTAAGATAAGAAATACTATGGTTTTTAAATGTATTTTTGAAGACATTCACCTTTGAGGAAATCATGGGTTATTAGTCATTGGGAAGAGAAATGAGATGAATAAAATAACCTTTGAGTTTAAATCATTCTATATTTATATTTGAGGTCTATATAATATTTTGGGGAATTTTTCAAAACTATATAATTTTTTAAAATGGAGAACACACAAACTGCATGAAAACCAGTTGCGTCAGACATGTCAGTAGGAATCAAACCCACAACCGAAGTGCGAAAGGGATTTATCACCTACTACTAGCATACATGAAGCCCCTATTTTTAAGAAATTTTATTTTTATTAAACAAGCTTATGGAATAATATGAAGTTGATTATTGGAACTTATGTTTTATCAAATGGATATCCTTGGTATTGGAAAATGATACGGGGATTGAGTGTTACGTTTTATTTTGATATACATTCACTATTTTTGGAACCCTATTTGCCTAATGAAAATAGAATACTATGGGATTTTATTTGTTGTGTAATGGATGAATTTTATTTTTTAAGAATATATGATTCTATAGAAGAAATATGGAGATTCAGGTTATTTATGGAAGGGATTAAACTATATTGGAGAAAATGTGATTAGGATAATTAATCTTTTGTATGAAACATTAAGGGTGTTTGATGTTATTTGGACATAAATTTTACAATTTATCTTGGAAGACTATGTGGTCAAATCCTTCTAATTTTTTGTATTCAATCATTGTTTTTAATTTTTGTGTAATTTTACAGAAAATTATCTATCAAATAGTCTTTATTAAATTTGGGATAATACTTTTGAATTTTGGATATTAGAAGTAGTTTTTCTTCATACAATGGTTTATTATTTTGGAGGAATTATTTTATTTTATCCTATCATATTTGGGTTTAGTTAATGTTTTATGACATAATGAATATATAGTTAATGTTTGGAAAATTTATTGATTCTCAAGAAGTTAATTCTAGTTCTTTAAGTGGGACCTAATCATATTGAATACTTGTCATTTGGAGAAAATATTATCTTGTGGTAGAGATTTTTTAAAGTATGAAACTCAACATTACTAGTATGTATGTTTTCTTATGTTCTTATTCAATATCCTAAATAAATTCCTCAGCTTATTGAAAATGATCTTAAAACAAAATCTTTTTCCATTTACTTTTCCTACTGTGAAATCAATAGCCGTTTAACCCATCAAGATTTTGTGGTTTCCTGATTATTAATTTTCTACTAATCATGTTTTCTATCACTCTATATTATAAATTAACAATTATTTTTTTCTTCTATATGTATTTTTTCCTACATGAAATCCTTGAATTTGTTATCTTAGTTGACCTTTGTACTTCTATTTTTTTTTGATGTTGCAGTTTTATTTAACCTTTTTACGATGTGGGTTTGCAATAAAATTATTTTGAAAATTCATACCCTAGTTACCGACACCAAATTAAAATTTCCATGATTCAATTTATTATAGGGTTAGGATGTCACATCATGGTTTTTAAGAAAGAAACACTATGTTCAATAGCATACAAGATACTATACATTGAGCTTAAATGGACATATAAATATTATTATTTAAATTTTACCATTATAACCTAGCCATAGGAATGGATGAAATTAGCAATATTAATTGATTTATAAAAAATATTTTTTATAAATTTATAGAATTAATTATTTTGTGAAAAATTATTTATAAATATAAATAAAACCCTTTTTTATTAAAAGTAAATGTTTTTCATAAAGAACTATTTGAATGAAAATATGTGATTTTATAAAATAAAAAACATTCCATTGAAGGATTTAATTAATTAAATACATATGTAATATATTCAATTTAATATCTAATATTAATCTTACCTTTTTTTTTCTAAACATCAATAATGAAAAAGTTCGATTTTTCACAAAGAAGAAGTATTATTCGAAAAAATGATGTGTTACTGCCTTTCGATGGAGAACCAATTTAAAATATAGTTTTGACACATCGATAAGTTATATTTCTCAAAATAAACTTCATATTTTGAATATGGAAATCAATAATTACTTCGGATAAATTTTTTGTATTTTTTCTAATAAAATTCATATTGTAATGAATAAATAAAATATATAATTTTTGTACAAAACTGCCTTTTCATCTATGTTATTTATTTGGACGGATTCTCTGTTTAATTCGTTTTAAATTAAAAATAGAAAAAAATATATCATTTAATCCATTTTTTTTATTTTAAGTAATTTCATTTTGAAATTAGATATAAACACACATCAATCTTTTTATGGTTTTTACTTTTAAAAACCCCCTTTTCTCATTTTGACAACAAGAATTAATTCTAAATTAATTACTGGAAATTATTTTTTTAGAATTTGAATTTTTTTTTACATATTTGGAATCATAAGGTCCTATTTATGTAAATAGGGCCCTTTTATTTTTGGACAATATGAATAGTAATAATTGTAATTATTTTTATTTACCACGTTTAAATGATAAATCAAGAAAAAGGGTAAAAATAATATTATAATAATATAAAACTACACTAACACAGGTAATAATCATATTTTATGAGATATTAACGAAAAAAACATTTTGGACGAAAATTCATCATTTGGAAGCCACTTGATTGTGATTATGACACTTATATCTTTTAATTTGATGTAATGGAAAATAGGTTATAAATATATACCTTCTTAGTAAAACAATTATAATATGGGTTTACATTAGTTATCTCTTAGACTATAAATAGTCATTAGAGACCTAAGAATATTTCCTACATAATTTTATTTTATTTATAATTTTTATGAATTATATAATTAAATTAAATTATGACATAATGATTATGCAATGATTTCTTTATTAATAATGGTATCCATAAATGATATTATAAATATTAAAATTAAAATTATATGACATAATTTATTACCCACATGATTTTTATATAAGAATATGACATGTGTAAAGACTATTTAATAATTTTATAGAAGTTATATCTATATTTATAATATATTTTTATCAATAAAATTTATTTTGTAAAAATTGAAATAATTGATGGTTTATAAAAATAGTAATTTATTAAATTATTTTAAAATCTTGAAAATATTTTAAAATGAAAACGTTTCTAAGAAAAAGTCTAAAAGTTAATTAACTTTCCAATTATGTCAAACATTCTCCATATAAGTGTAATTAATAGCCTCTAAATAATTAATTTCGTATTCCCACAATTAAAATTAAAAGATAATAATTAAGGGTAACCTAAAATGATAAGATTTTAAATAATGTAAACACATGTATAAAAATTATTTGATGAGAGGATGTAGTCCTTTAAAAATCTTAACTTCTAAATATTTCATGTAATAACCCTTTCAATTATAAAAAATTTATATTAATTTAATTATTTAAGTGTTTCCAAAGGTTCCTCTTACCTCTCCTATAAAATGGTAGCCTCTCATCTCTAAAAATCACACATCAAGAAACCTTTGATTCAGCCAATCCCAGATCCAAAGAATTATAATAATCCATAACCTCATAAAAAATAATCCCTTGGGGTAGAAATATGTAAGGACTTGGATTTTCCATGTAATTATTTTTCTTAATTACATGGAATTATTATAAGTCTGCGAAAATTGACGGTGAGTTACTCCGAGGCCCGGTGTGCCCGGAATGAATTTCTGAACATTTTTGGGTATGTTTAGTGAAATCATGAATGGTGTTTTTTAACTTTTGATTCATTTCTCGGAAAAAAATATGAGGGTATTGTTTAATCCACATCGCAGTGATTCCCTTAAGGGAGGATTCAGTTTGACCATAGTAGGTACAGAGAAAATGTTATGTTTTTTGACATTTATAAATGAGATGAAATAAAATAATTTTTTTGTTAATTTATTTCATAAACCTCCAATGGGCCAATTAAAGGGTGCAATCAACAGTGTTTCAAGCCATTAAATGGTTTGAATTTCCAACCTTTAGTAAAGACGACGTTGGGGAAATTAGTATGATTCTTAATTTATGAGCTCCATTAACTCCCCGAAGTTTTACCTACTATCCCCCTATCCTATAAATATAGATATTGGGGGCAGGGGTATTATAGAATCCTCGCCAAGAAAAAATTTTCTATTGGAGTGCCATTACATCTAGCCATTAGAGTATGGAGTCGACCCCAGAAGGAGGTGACATGCGACACTGAAACTCCGAACCTGAGTTTGACGTTCGAGCAGTGGCGACAATAGCTTGTTGTGGGGACGATGAACAACAAGACTCCCTCAACCACAATCACCCTCCAATTTTTCAAGGTAGGGATTATTTTTCATTTGTGCATTTTTTATTCCCTCTGCCCTGTTCTTGATATTATATGAAGAATGCGGGCCAACCGACTAACGGGTTGACCCACGATTCATTCATCTTTACAGGCGTTTATTCTAGTGAATATTATGGGGTTAACCATATTGTTTAATTCAATTGTTATTAAACCATTAACCCCACTCATGTTTATGAGATAACAAAGAGGGTGCGGGACAAACTAACATGGCCCAAACTCTCCGCTATCTTTATATCCTTGCGCGGCCTTGGAGGACTGCGAGAACATCGACGCATGCCACAAGAGGAAGGCCGTGGATCCTTAGCCATGGAGAGAGGAGGTGGCGACCAACATGACGGCCAGCCACGAGAAGGAAGGAGGCCCTATTGTTGTACCGCCGGTGACCAGAAGCCACACCTGATGCCACGACGGAGCCTGAACATGACTTCAGCGTGTTCTGTAGCGACCGAGCGGCGCCCACATGGAGCCGCCATCCCATCAACCAAACAACCGTCAGGCCATTTGAAAACCCGGGAGACTAGGGGGTTACACCCCCATGCATCAGACCAAACTGGGTCATCGTCCTCGAGTTAGGTTTCCACCCTCGAGCTGGGCCATCTCCCCTGGAGCGGGACACCGCCCTCGGACTGGGCCAATACCCTCCCACCATGCCGTAGTCCTCGAACCAGGCCGCTGCCCTCAAAGGAGTCTGCTGCCCTCAGACCCGGCCACCGCCTTCGCACTAGGCCTCTTCTCTTGGACCGGACTGCTGCCCTTAGAGCATGCCACCACCCTCGCATCCGGCCGCTGCCCTCCCACCAGGCCGCCGACCTCTAGGCAGGGTCACCACCCACAGACCGGGTCACTGCCCACGGAGTGGGATGCTGCCCTCAGAGCGGGCCGCATCCCTCGGACCGGACCGCAGCCTGAGTGGTCTCTTACCCCAATGGGCCGCATCCCATGGACTGGGCCTCCGCCCCCGGACCATACCGCCGCCCAGCGGGCCTCCGCCCCGTGACCGGGCCACTGTTCTAGAAGGCCGCCGCCCCGAGGGGACCGAGCCTCCCCTTTATAGCTTGCCCCTCTTGTGAGCTGGATCAGACATCAGTCCAGTGGGACGATTCCACCTCGTCCCAGACCAGACCTGGTCGGGCTAGGTCGGTCGGACTGGGTCGAACCGGACCGAGGCCCAACCGGGTCCAGAAACAGTCAAAGGACCTTATCTTGAGAAGAAGACACCCGTTTGACGAATCGTATGCGACGTTGGGACCCTTGGAGAAAGGTATAACTTTTGACTTACCCCATTAGAGTTTCTGTGAAAGTTGGAATTTGGATGGGTTGGATCGCACCTGAATCCAACCGGGCCCTCGGTACTGAAATGCCAATAATGCACATACTGGGATTCTGACTGACGCGCCGTCTATTTCATTGGAACCCTTATGACATGTAAGAGTATTGGGTTACTTATTTGTGAGACTTCATGCTGTTTTAGAGATGACTGATGGCTTTGGGAGTGGTTCTCCTAAGCGCACTAGGTACAGAACCTTACGACGAGCTAAGACTTGACGACTACTGACTTTTCAACTCAGATTGACTCAACGGCCACTGTACGTGATGGGGAGGAGTACGTTAGCAGACCAAGATGGGGGTGGGTGTTTCTGTGTGACCTGGCGGGCCACAGTGGGGAGTGGCCGTGGTAGGCGATGGGGAGGAGTACCTTAGCAGACCGCTTTGGGGGGGCAGACGACTCTGTGTGACCTGACAGACCCACAATACACAATGGGGAGCAGTACTTTTGTAGTTCAGGGATTGTGGGAAACTCCTATGTGTGACGTGGCAAGCCCACTGTAATCAATATAGGAGTAGTTATCCCACAGTCGAGGCATTCAACATTTTGACTGGCGATGTTACTTGTTACTACCCCTAGAATAAATCCTGGTGTGAGATGTCTTTACTTTATTGTAGTGAATGAGGTTATGCTATCTGGTACTTTAACAATGTTGTACTTTACCTTCATGGTGTTACCCAGTGGTTTTAATTGTGAAATTATAGGAGACCTTCAGGGTCACTGGGTCTCTAATGAGTATCGTTATACTCACCCCTACACGGGCTTCGCCCACACCTTGTTGTTTCTTATGCAGATGTTATAAAACATTGATCGAAGATAAGGGATCTAGGACTGGATGGTGATCGGAGGTGGAAATTTTGTATGATGTGACATGGAGGAGATAGGTAGGCGAGGAATATTGTGGAGGCGATCTATAGCTTCTCTCGAGGTAGGATCCGCGATGGATGATCAATGAGATTATTTCCAACTTTCAGCAATTTTTTACTTTTTAGTTGTACCTGTACATTTCTAGTTGGGCTGCTAGTCCATCCCCTTTACTTATAGTACACTTTTACTACAACAGTTTACTACACAGCTGCTTCTTGTTGTGTTCTCAAACCATGTGTTTGTATAGGTTTAAAGGCAATGCCTTCTTGTTTTATGGAATATTCCTTTCAGTGCTAGTTGCCTGCCCCTGGCCTATGGAGGGAGTTATTAGGGTAGTCACAATACGAGCCGGAGGGGACGGGTTGTGAAAAAAGACTCCCAAGGAAGCCATTTGGTATAAACAAAAAGAAGTTACCTGATTAAGAGGTAACACCTTCTCTAATTATTTTTAGTTTCATTTACATTCTCCACTCACTAAACTCTTATTATTCTATTATTAAAAAACAAAATCATTATAATAAATATACTTGGATGTTTTTATGAAATGATTTTTATCTACACTTACACACACCTCTATTTAAGGGGTAATGAAATTACAATTTTTGTGTACGGTGAACTACTGCCTCATGAAACGGTGATTGTTAAATTTTACCCTACCACCTCTCATGATGGCCATTATGAGGAAAAATAATTTTTATATGATATATGTTATATTTATATTTTCTATATGACTCTGTAATTTTTATTTAGATAATTCCATTATGCTTTCCATGTCGTGAAAATACGATAATGTTTTTTGAGGAAATGTGGACTACCACCCCCTCAAAGAGTTATCACTCATTCCCGCTATACATGGAACAAATAAATGATGGTTTTATTAAAAATATGATAAATATAATAAATTAATATAATACTGGTACTATAATAAAAATTTATATCATTTAATTATTATTCATTTTATATGTTAATGAAATGAATGATGTGTTCATGCGTTCGTACGACATACCATCTCCATGAACGATGCATTTCATTTCTTATCTCCAAATATAAGGAATTATTATAAATACATATATAATGGATATATATTTTATTTAAATAATTAATAATATTTTGGAGATTATGGACTTTTTAGAACATGGACAATTTTCATCAAAACAAGTTCATTTTTGAACCAAGTACTGAATATTGACAAAATGTTCTATATGAAGTTAAATAGTTATGTAATTTTTTATAACATGATAATAAATGACATACAATGAATAATAAACTTTAAAAATCTTCTCAAGAAATTATTAATTAAACATTGTTTATTATTCAGGGAAATAAATAATTTATGAGACAAGTTGGAATCAAGGTAAGGAAAATCTTAACTCAATTTCCATTCATTGAGTTAAATATATAGGTCCTTGGTTGTGTTTTTCCAAAAATACGTTTGAATGAACATTTATTGTTTTAAATGGAAGATCATCTTATATTGGGTTGATTTATATTTTCCACACATAATCATGTCATTGATCTAATGATACGATCTTTGTAAGGGAATTTATCTCAATCTCCTTTCATTAAGGCATATCTCGGTGTTGTGAACCATTATTACCCTATAAGAATCCTAGAAAACTATTTTATCAAGTTATATCCTGAAATAATGTATTATCATGAGATTTAAAGTGTTGATGAATTATATTCATTAGTCATTTTAATTTATATTTTTCTCAAGTGGGAGGAGACTCTTTATATAAAACATCTTTTTAATGTTTAAATGATTTATTCTTTTAAAAACCTATAATTCATATCAATGTTTTCAAAATGGGTTTTATGAATTTCTTTATATGGACATGAATGTTTGAGAATGATAATTTCATTCAACTGTTTCCTAGTGGTATGGGACACTTTGATTAAAATGACTATTTCTTAAATTTCTTAAATTGTTTTGAAAGTGGATTCACTATTTGAATATCTAGAAATGTTTTTTTGTGATTAAAAATGAAAATTTATGAGTGAAATGTTAATAATTACAATCTTTTATGTGTTATGATTATATGATTTTACTTTGAAATTCTATCGGTGGTTACGTGGTAAACCAAAGATGGGTGGTAATGTGATAAAAAATGATGGGTGGTTGCATGATAAACCAATGTTGGGTGGTTATATGATAAACCAAAGGTGAGTGGTTGTATGATAATCCAAGAACAGGTGGTTAAATTTTAACCTTCAATGTATTGGGTATGGATGTTGACTATATGACAGTTTTATTTAGTGATATATGTGGTAGGTGACCATATGGTTATTCCATTAATGTATGTTTATGTCCCAAGTTACCATTATATGTTATATGTTTCTTTCTATGGGATTTATGGTAGTCTTTGTGTTAAAAAATTGTAAGAATGAGATTATGTTGGGTCATGCATATTTAATAATTATTAAAAGTTAAAAGTATTAATCTATGATATTGTATTTATGGTTGACATGATTTTGTAAGACTTATATTTTTCTATTTTTATGTATCCCTTACTGAGATTATTTATGCTCATCTAATGTTTTTGAAATTTTTTTCATAGGATTTAATGTAGAATAGAGTCAAGGATGGGATCAATGAAAAGTTATAATTTAACAGGAAAAGAAACCACACTCTTTTAAATGTTTTTGTTTTATGGAAGAAATGGATACTGTTGGATGTTTCCACTTTGTATTAATATGGTTTTGTTATGTATAAGTTATGACCTAATAATCTAAAGCTCTAAACCTGAAAATACACTGATGTGAATTTAGGTAAAATTATTGGATTGACTCGATGTTAAGTAATAAATAAAGATGAGGCCTTAAACTAATATTTATTGTTCTCCCTTTTAGTCCTCTAAAAATTCCTCATGTTCTTTCTCTAACCATCATAGTGTCCTGATAACACTTTTACTAATGTAAATTTATTTTACTTTATAATAAACCATCCATACATCTGCTGGAATCGATTATGGATATTCTTGAACTAATTGTTTCCCTTTTCTATTATCATCCAATAAAGGAACAATTATTAAAACAGATGGTGTTTCAATAAAGTCCAGACTATCATCAGGAATTATTTCATCGATGTGAGGTACGTTTTAACTCTAAAGTGATGGATATGACACTAAATTTTCTGAGATCAAAATAATTAAATTCACTAAATCTATTTCAACACCTATAATTAAATGTTGTACAATATTCTCAACTGTAAATATATTCTTTGGAAATGTAATTATCTATACTTATTTTTCATAATAATCTAATATAAATCCTCAATGTTTTGTCTCCAACCTTATAGGGACCAAATTTGGGTTCACTTGGTTTTTTAAAGCCTTTTGTTTAGGAATTCATAGATCTATTTAGCAGTATTTTTCTCTTTCTTTGCATTTTTGAGGGGAATATCCTGCCTTTCTATTCTTCTTAAAATCCAGAAACTTCTTAGAAGGTTTTCCTTCAGATTCATCTCAATAAACACTGTCAAAAAAATTTATTAACTTTTTTTAAAGAAATATCTTTATTCTCGAGATTGTTTCTTCTCCAATGAAGGAAACCCTTTATTGTTGGATAAGTATTATTATTGAAAATTAAATGTTATTAAATGATGACTAAAAATTTGTTGATAAGACATGGAAACCTCAAAATCATTGAGTTTTTTGTAGCATTCTTAATTGATTCTGTTTTAATGAAAACAAATTTCACCAGGTTGGTCTTTCTCATGTTTATCAGGATATCTAGAATAAAAATGTTTGATACCTTGGAACATTTTCTTTTCTGTAAAGTATACTTCCATACATACTTCTAAAAGTATTTTTATTAACTGGATTCATCTAGATCCTATGTATTGGAGGTTCTGATTGGAGTACTAATACTGTAAGTAATTTCTTACCTTAATTTAATATAAATTTATTTTATATATTTATATTGAGATATAAAATTTACTTTTAGTTGGTGAAAATTTTTAAAACATTGAAATTATGCTAACTCAACCATCATACTCATTTCAAAATCAAATTTGATAAGATCCAAAATAGAAGCTATTAATTTTTTTGATTTAAAAAAATCTATTTTCATCAACATATATATTTAAAATAATAATTTTTTTATAAAAATAATTTATTAAAAGATTTTTATCTGCATCTCCCTTAATAAAATTATTTCGCAACAAAAATCCAGTTAACCTATCATAACACGCACTATGGGCTTGTTTAAGTTCATAATGTTCTTTGGAATGTTTATAAACATATTTTAGTTGTTTTTGATTTTCTAAACTGGGGGTTGTTCCACATAAACATCCTCCTGAACTTATTCATAATGGAAATGAAACTTCACTTCTATTTGAAGAGGTTTGAATTTTTAGAATGCTCCATAAGATAGAAGTAAATGAATAGCCTCAGGTATTAATACCAGAGAATAGGTTTTTTCATATTCTATTCCTTGTTGTTGATTATATCCTCTAGAAAAAAGTGTGTATTTATTTCTAAAAATTACCCCATTTTCAACACTTTTATTGTAATTCCCCGACTCCAGTTACCCAGAGTCAGTGCATTATTTTAATACATTGGAATGCTTACAAGGAATCAAGTCCCGAAAGAGCAATCGGTTTAGAAGTTTTGGAAAATAAATTACATACATTAACATTACATTACAATTTCAAAGATAAAACACAGTGTAAATAGTTCTTTGAGAACGCCATTATTCCCTTTAGCTTAACCCTGCATATCAATAACAATACACTTCTTGGAATCCTGGGAAAAATAAAACATAGAAAGGGGTGAGCTCAGATGCTCCGTAAGGATAATAATATAGAGGAGACTTTCATAAATAAACATAAACATTTAACGCAATGTATAACTAAAACAAAAGACACTTAAACATGATCTTTAGAAAAATATGGAAAAGATAAAATTAAATAATTCTATTTACTTATTCACATGGATATTCTACTAGTAGTATAATCACATGCAATATCAATAACCACTTTCATAACAATGAAATGCATAATTCCAGACTATCATAACCACATAGCCAAGGCCTCGTGCCATGACTACAAATAAGGTTTTTTGAACGCCTCGTTCCAAGACACTAGTTTGTCTCATGAGACCTACTGATGCATCGAGGAGATATAGCGAGCTCCACTCGTCACTTACTAAGTTCAATTCATTCCTCATATGAAAAGGTCTAAACATAACATAAACATTCATTTTAAAAATAGCATACAAAATGTCAATAATTTACCCCTAATCCATGAATGGTAAAAAAATAACACATCCACAGTAAAACATATCACAAAACCTTCATCACAATATGGAAGATTTGTATCATGATAAATCAACTTCAAAACAAGTTTAAAATCCATCAAATAATTTTGACATAGATAAAAATTATTTGTAAAACTCTTTGAGAGAAATAACCCCTTTTCAAGAAAACATTTAAAAGTCACACAATTTAGAAAAGAAGACATTTAAATACATTTTTGAATAAAAGTATCCCATACCACTTTGAAACTTTTTAAATGAATTAACATTTTAAAAACATTCATGTCCATGTAAATAATTCCTTACAAACCATTTTGAAGACATAACCATTAAAGAGAATGATTTAGATGAATAAATATTTAAAACATTTGAAATGATGTTTTAGTAAAAAGTCCCTAAAAATAATTCCTTTGAGAAATATTTCATAAAACATGGACATAGATAATAAATATGTCCCAGTAGATACTTACATAAAAACAACCTCAGATAATAAAGAGATTGTGAAATTAACCCTTACCAATTTGGTAACTTACGAAACATACAACCCATGAAAGAGGTATCAAACAACTAATATTTAAATACACATAAATTAAAGTGTATTACACAATTAATACAATTATAGGCAGTACATACACCACAAAAAGGTAATAGTGGCAATATGGCATGAATCTCTCGGGGATAAGGAGTGAGATGAAAACCCCTTACCTTGTACTTTTCCTTGAGAGTGTGTATGTTAACCTCCTATATAATAGTTAAATAACTATTATTAAATTATACAAGAATCATATTCATAAATTTGATATCATATATGATCTTTTAATATTTCTTTGTTAATAATATTTTAGTATTATCGTCGTTTCGGGTGTTAACTGATTCGTTTTCCTTTATATGCTTCGTTACATAAGACGTGTTTGTTATGGTTAGGTTGTATGTTATTCATATCCAAAATGATATCAAGTCATTAAAAATTACTTTTAGTCATCAAATGATAATTATTCTTTAATGGATATGATGGGGAAATGAATCTCATCGCGTTCGTGGAGACGGTAATCCATATGTACGCACTAACGCTACTTCCATTTTATTTTTCATTTTAAAAGGAATAAAAACCAAATGATAACAAGGTATATTATTATCCAGTATAATATAATATCTTATATTTGTTACCTAAGTTCATTAACACCATCCTTTATACTTTCCATGTATGGTATGAATGAGTCATATCACTTTGAGGGGGTGGTAGTCTGCACTTCTTCAAATGAAATTATCGTATATATATATACAACATTAAACAAATAACGGTATGATATAAAAGGGAATTAGAGAAGATTATATAGAAAATAAATATCATTAATATCATATTTAATTATAGTTCCATCATAATGGCCACCATGAGAGGTGACAGGAGATAATTGAACAATCATCCCTTTGTGAGGCGTTTGGTTTCTATCCACAGAAACATTATGTTCTTCACCCATTAGATGGAGGTGTGTGTAAGTGTAGTTATAATACTTCTAATAAAAATATCCTAGTATATTTAGGATACTGGTTTTGTTACAAAATAAAATAATAAAAACAGTTTAGGGGTTGGAGAAGTAAAATAAAAGAAAGAAGCTAAGGGAAATCGTTACCTTTAATTTGGGTAACTCCCTTTGGTTTGAACCAAAAAGGACTCTTGATGTGTTTTATTCCTAAGGTAAGGCTTCTAATAGGAGGAGAGGGATGTCTAGAGATTAATTTGTCAGAGGTTGGATGAGCCAAAAGGCTTGAGAGGTGTGAGTAATTGGTTAGAAGTGGTGTCCTTTTATAAGGGGGAGGAGGGTCTCATTAGGAAAAACATAATGAATTATTTTAAAATAAAATTATATTAAGTTTATAATGGCTCTAAAGTGGATTATTCTAATACCAAGGTGGGTATGTGTCTAAATCCTTTCAACCAATAGATTTTAGACTTGTTTGGGTCGTTATATTAACCTTATCTTTTAGTTTTAACTCTTGGTTAATTAGTTTGACACTTACCATGTCAGTTTGTATTTTTATATTATATAGTTAATAAACTTATTATATACCTCATATAAATTCTCCAAGTAGTCCATTAATGATACCCATATCATGATACAAGTCCTTTGGACGAACTGTAGATTTTTAGGAATTTAATATCAATTAATAATATAATATTTGTTTTAAAAACTCTTTATGTCAATTTTGACACTATTTAGTATTTGATTTTTGTGAAAATCATACCAGCATGATTACTTCGCAAAAAGATAATTTAATAAATACTAAAATGTCATATTAACCTATAAAATTCGTTGAATTCTTTAAAAGTCTCAAATTATATTTATGTGGCTATTTATAATATCAATTATTTTAATATTTCACTAATAAGGTAATTACTGCAAGATCACTGTGTCATGAATAAATTAAATTATTTAATATATTAAAATTTTAAATAAACTACCATTACGTTGGAAATATTTTTATCTTTCTAATGAATATTTATATTCTAAAATATAACATATATTACCCTATGTAATAATTGTTTTTCTAAAAGATATAGGCTTATGTCATTTTTGCATTTACTTTAACTTAATTAATATAAATTGTCATTATCACTTACAAGTGGATCCATGGGGTCCCAAAATCGACCCAAAGATGACCATGGTCAGAAATGTATCAACCAATAGGGTTAAGAGACGTTTAATGGTAATTTATTATTATTATAATATAACTTTTTTACCCTTATTTACCGGATTTACCTTTTAACCATGGTAAATAAAATATTTACAAAAGTAATTATTCAAAAGTATAAAAACAAAAGATACATATTTAGACAATTTGGAAATCCTGATTCCAAATATGGAGTCCTTTTTTCTAAATTCAAAACACAAAAGTGACAAAAATTAATTTAAAATTAATTCCTGCTGTCAAAATAAAAAACGTGTTTTTAAGAGATAATTACAATCAAAAGATTGACACTTGTTTATGTCCGGTTTAAATGTGAAATTATGTCCAATGAGAAAAAATGTATTAAATGGTAAAAATATATTGTAAATATACTTTAAAACCCCTAAAATTCAAAATTTATCAATATTAATTATTTCGATTAAAATTTTTTTTTAATAAAAATTTAGTAATTTTCACTATTCGTCAAAATATAAATCTTACCCAAAAAGTACCAAAATTTCATCCTAGGATAATTTCGATATTACGAATCAAAAAATTAAGTCAATTTTGAAAGATAAAATTTATAAAATTTCAAAACGTAGGTATTACTATTAATAAGGGCTAGTATGATTGGTTGTGGGGTGTGTTAGAACTCGAAGTTGCATACAACAAACACTACTGTATTATTCAAAGAGAAGTGTACTGAGAAAGCATGGGGTGTTACATTGTAAATTTTTGATGTTCCCATTCTAAAGAATAAATTTATTAAGTCAAATTGAATATATAAAAGTTTTAAAATATTGGATTTAAAAAGGATTCACCATTAAAAGTTGTTAAAAGTGCGTTTTTGAAAAATACTTCTTTTATCTGACAAAAATGAATTTGTTCTTACATTATGTCTAAGAAACTCATAATATGGATTCTAATATTATAATTATTATACAATGTTCAAAATTCAGTTAATACTATTCATAACTTCTTTTGAACGGCTAGTTTGGTAAGTCATGGTGCGCTTGAACTCAGTGTTGCGTGTAGTGCATGTTATTGAATTATATTGATTAAATAACACACTATGAAATCTTGGGGTGTTACATTTATTCTAAAAACCCTTGTCACACAAAATATAAATGTTTCTTTAGGTTATTTAACTAAATTATAAACATTGTTTCTTTTAATTTGATTGAGATTGTCTTTTATAGATTTTATCCAATAATCATTAAATAATTCATCATTAGGATTATTAGGTACATGTTCAGATAATAAATCTAGAAGTTCAATTTCATTTTTCAATGAATTTCTATTTCACGATAGTTGATATAAATCACCAATTATATTATCACATGGATTATTCTTAAGAGTCAACTAATTTATAGGGTTTTAAAAAGTCAATTATTCAACAATATATAGAAAATATCCCTTAGTAATAACATAAAAAACATATTCTTGAGTTACATTCTCATGTTAACAACTTAATAATGTTGGTTGAAATAAAATTTAGAAATAAAATGAGAGGATGTAGGTGGGTGTTATTTGGAAAAATGAGATTAGTTTTATCAAACATTTAAAGTACCATTTCTTAAAAAATAATAGTAATTTTTTTAAAAACTCTTAATCTATACTATTTGTGTAATAACAAAAAAATAATCCATCATTAGATTTCAAAGAAACTTTTTATAAGTTTTATTTTGTATTCATGTCGAATTATTTAGATCAAAAGACTTTTAACAAAGAAACAATTGATTTTATTATTGTTCACAACTAATAATGAGTTTTATTCATAAAAGGTATTATTAAAACACCATTTATACTATAGTAAGCAATACTAACCACTTCATCCAAAAAATATTAGCAACAATGTATTCACTCAACATGGTTCTTGTAATTACCTGAAGAATCGTGTATATTATTTCAAATACACCATTTTTCTATAGAGTTTCATGTTCTAAAATGTTATTTATAATACCTTCATAATTCTTGAAGTTTTAAAATAAGAATTTTAAAATTATCCACCTTGATCAATATGAATAGTTAACATGGTGTGGTTTTTCTAGTTTTAAAATCTGGTTAACTTTTTTTAAAAAAATTATCTAAATGTTTAATATTTTATAGTAAGAAAATTGACCCACATGTTTCTAGGGAAATCATAAACGAATATATATACATTTTTTCCTACCAATACATCGATTTTTTAGGATGAAATATGTCCATGTGAACTAACTATAAATAACAAAAAGTTAATACATCAATAGTATATTTAAAATATGGATCAAGTTTCTTACCATATAGGCACATATCCCAAAATTTTATAGAATTAAACCATTATTCAAGTAGATCCTTAACACGTCCTTTATTATTACAATTAGCTATATTTATAAGGTTATAGTGTCTTATTCTTATTTTAAATAACCAATATTAAAATACAAGCATTATTGAAAGGTAGACATTGCCTCCTAAAGTTTCTATTTTTATGGTGTAAACATTCTCAAACCGATTATGTAATGGCCCGAATCTCTATAGTATATTCATTTTTGAAAATCTGGTGTTTGAGGTGTTCTGGGAGGTCAAGGTGACTTATCCCCAAGACTTTTTCAAATTTTTTCCAATTTTGCAACTAGTTCCATCATTGAGATCGATGTGAACAGTTCTATCCGTGAGACCGATGTGAGAAGTTCCATCAGTGAGACCGATGTGACCAGTTCAATCGGGGAGACCGGTGTGAACAGTTCCATCGGTGAGACCGATGTGAGCAGTTCCATCGCTGAGACCGATATGACCAGTTCCATCAGTGAGACAGATGTGAACAGTTACACCAATGTGACAGAAGTGAATAGTTCCATCCTTGAGACAAATGTGAACAGTTCCATCAGTGAGATCGATGTGAACAGTTCCATTGGTGAGACCGATGTGAACAGTTCCATCAGATCGGTCTGTCATTCTATGAACAGTACCATCATATCAGTCTGTCATTCTATGAACAATACAATCAGATCGGTCAGTCGTTCTGTGAACAATACCTTCAAATCGGTCTGTTATTCGGTGAATAGTACCATATGATTGGTGTGTCCTGGATCGACGAGTCATTTTGTGAACAATGTTTCCAGGATTGGTGAGTCCTCGATTTGTGATTCATTCTCTAAACTGTGTTTGCAAGATCATTGAGTCCATGATCGGTGAGTCTTTTTGTGAATAGTGTTTATTAGATTGGTGAGTTGAGGATCGATGAGTCCAGGATTGGTGAGTAATTCCGTGAATTGTGTTTCTAGGATTGGTGAGTCTAGGATCGGTGATTTATTTTGTGAATAGTGTTTCTAGGATCTGTGAGTCCCAGATCGGTGAGTGTACAATATTTCCAGAATCGTGTACAATGTTTCCATTATCGGTAGGTGTACACTATTTCATGGACCGTGAACTGTGTTTCTAGCTTCCTATAATTTCACCCCTTTGACATTTTCATTGACGTAAAATGCTTTCAAGGCCTTGTTTTATGGGATTTAATGCCAAATAAAATCTCATAACTCCTATATTAATTTTCCTATGTCCCGAGATGCCTTTAGTTATTCAACCCATGTGATTTAATGCAATCCTCTTTTAATGGAAAATCCAACGTATCATAAACTATTTCTTCATTAAATATTTTAAAGGGAAGAGATATCTTCTTCTCTTGTACTACCTTTTTGTTCCCTGGTGCGAGACACTCAAACCTTTTCTTCATTCCATAGGAGCAGGGTGATTGAACTTTAATCCTCGGATAGTTTCACCTTGCATTTTTTTACTTCTGTATGCGCACCACCTATTTTGGTGAAATCCACAAGTTTCGATCCTTCGTCGATTTAAGGTATGTTTTATCGGTGTTCATTGGGTTCATCTCCTTCTATTACACAATGAAATTTTATGGAATGGTATCTTCATGTTCTTAATGGGCTTTTATTGGGTTTTGAATAGTATGGTGGTGACTCTACATCCACAGGTGGATACAATTGTCACGGGAGGAGGTGATCATGATCCTTTGTGTAGATTGTCTCATATAAAGAATGAAAAGAACCAGTTGGAGTTAGGGGATTCATTTCTTCCCTTTTCTATTACGTGAAACTGTATAGTTTGCATGTTTTATCCCACTGTATCACAATGTAATTGACATAATAAATATTTGAACTGGACATGTAAATTGATATCGATCCTATGTTATTACCACTTTTTTTAGATATTGTGATATCTATGCATGATTCTTTAGAATTCATTCATAATAGAAATTGGTAAAGAACGTAAAGCTAAAATTAATTGATAATTGTTGGGATAAATATAAATAGGCATGTAAAGGAATATGGTTCTTCTTGTTGTAATTTTATGTTAACCAAAACAGTTAAGTAAGCATGTTTAATTATTTGTGACAGCTTAATGGTTAGGTTTCCTGAATTTGGAACCTATGAATAATAAATCAGTTAATCCAAGAAGGATTAAATAACTAGTTGTTTGATAAAAACTAATTCCTTGTAGGGTTCTGAGTTACCCACTTTCTTATTTAAGGGCCAAGAGAAAAATTGATATAATGTTCGTTTTCCTACTGCATGTGTAGTGATGTGAGCATGGATGGTTGTTTTGATATGTGGGGGGAATGGAGGCCAATAGGTTGTGGCAGCTGTTGATGCCAAGAGTGATGGGATGCATCCGTTTATGCATGTGGGTGTTAGGGAGGACACCATGGATGATTAAATTGGTTGGATGTGAATGGGTGAATTAATAATAATTCTTAATGGTTTTTTATCAACATTAGTTTCCCCACTGCTCAAGGAAGATGGTATTTCTTACCCTTCTTTCGGAAGGGTCGAAGACACAATGGGTATGCCATGTGCTTTCCATATTTAGCATCTCAAGGGAAGATGGGTCTACACTCATGATATAGGTAGCAAAGACTCGACAGGTAGTTCATATACTCCTCCTTTTGAGGCCCCTTGTGTATAGTAGCATAAATTTTTTTTGTCGAATCACTGGGAATTTGGGAAATTAATGATGTAAATAAATAATTAAATAAATAATGTTAACCAATGAGGTGGGAGCAAGCTGGGATACAATGCTGAGGACAACAGACCTTGGGTGTGAAGATAATGAAATATAATGTGGACTTGTTAATGGTTAATTAATGTTTAATAAATTAATTAATGTAAATTGTAACTGATAAAAAGGTAATGAAGTAATGTATTAAATCTATTTTAATGGTTGTGTTCTTATAGGATACATAGTCATAGAAGTGGCATCTGAGAGTGCGAGAGATGTTAGATGCAGTTGAGTCCAAGACAAGGTTATGACCATGGTGTGGTTGTGAGATATAATATATTCTATACTTTTTTGTGTTTCTACATGGTACGCTGCCCCACTAGTTAGGGAAGATAACATCTTGAGTATTCTGAGTCCTGGGGGGGGGGGGGTGTTTTCCCCCAACAACCTGGTGGGAGGATGGATTACAAACTACCCCCTTTGTCCACACTCTCCTCTCTGGGTATTAACTTGTGATGATTGGTATAATGGTTAGTTTTCCTCATATATATGTGTAGAGGGCTATAATGTCTTCTTGTTATTCAAACACATATATTCTGGATATAGTTTCTTATTGACTACTATAGGAATAACATGTATTGGCTGTGACAGCTTGGGGATACTTACTCAGTGTGTGGGCTATAATTGATTGAGGTATAATGCCCAACGTATGATAGAAATTATGCATGTTTTGGTGGCTCCCAGAAACTACCTGGTTACTTTACTCTGTGGATGTGTTGGTTTTGTTGCACAAAGTTCATGTTGTGGTGCTTCGCTCAGGTGCCTAAAAGAAAGCCTCTTTGGAGAGAGATGCTTAGGACGTGAGACACTGGGGAACATCAGAAAACTAGTGGGGAAGTAGAAGTGAGGTACAATTTATATTCTTTATTATATTATATACTCTTGTATGCGTTTCTTGGTATGTGTAGACATGATGAGACTGGGAACTTAGTATACCTCTTTAGGTGATGAATTAGTTTCACTTATTGTTCACTGTTCTATATAATTAATTCTTTAATTTTGCATGAGAGGCCTTGGGGAGGATCTTATTGAGTATACTATTATTTTCACCGTATGTTTATATAAACTATTTTTATTTTCACTTGGAGAAAGATTGAGATCAAGATGGATTTTACCACCTTGGGGTTGCAGGAGCTGTTCAGGCTTGTGGTTTCTACTGTTTTTACTTTCCTTTTGTATTTTTAGTTTTCCCCAATTAGTTATAGTAGTTTTTCATGACATTACATATGTGTAATTTGGTTTTATTTTATATTTTATTCTGAATTGGAGTTTGTTAGTGTCTATCTTATCTCTCTCTTCCACATGTGTTCTTATAGAGGGTAATGCCTCCCATCTATGTGTTTACTATACACTCGGTAAAAGTCTCCAAGCCGGGGCCTATTGGAGGTAGGACTCGGGGGTCATTATCTCCCTTCTCAAATTTTTGGCCTAGGATTGGTACACATGGTGGGGAGCGGGTCGTGACAGAGTGGTATCAGAGGTGCGATGTTTCTTTCGTCTTATAGGATACTACAGGAGGTTTGTTTCTGATTTATATCAAGTTGTGACTCCTCTGGCAGCTTTGACCAGGAAGGATCAGGTGTTCATATTGACTGATCAGTTTCAAGTATCTTTTGAGTATTTAAAGAAGAAGTTAGCATGTTCTCCAGATCTTTGTTTTCCATCATAGGGAGTTCAGTTTGATGTTTTCAATGATGCTTCACATCTGGGGTTTGGTTGTGTTTGGATGCAGTAATGATCATTTGTTTCTTATGGGTCTCATAAGATACGTCCCCATGAACATAACTATGCCACCAACAATATTGATTTAGCAGCCATGGTGTTGGCTCTGAAGTTGTGGAGACATTACCTCATTGTTGATCGCTTTGGGGTTTTCACCGATCATAAGAGCCTAAGGTATGTTTTCTCCCAGCGTGACTTAAATTTATGACAGTGTGGGTGGATGGAGTTCTTACAGGAATATGACATTGAAATATCATATAAACATGGGAAGGGGAATGTTGTAGCCAATGCACAGAGTCGGAAGTCATGTAGTGTTGTAGTGCATGAATCTGGGGACTCCTAGAGAGTAATGGATGAACCATCTTCATTACATTTTGATATAGGATATGTTGGGGGTAGAGGTTGTATTTTTCAGATGTTGGTGTAGTCGTATCTGGTGCATAAGTTAGAAGTGTCCCAATTGGGGGGTCTTGAGGTGGAGTTCTGGAGAGACAAAGTTGTTTCTGGCGAGGCCACTGATGGTTGTACTGAGGATGAACAACCCCGAGTGTTGTTTCATGGAAAGATTTTTTTCCATTGGTGTTGAGCGAGAATGTTCTCAGAGAGTTCCATAGTTCACCATTAGCGGTGCATCCTGGGGTGAAAAAGATGTACCGAGCCATGAGGAGTTAGTTTTGGTCACCTGTAATAAAGCGTGTAGTTGCAGGGTTTGTGTCCCTATGTTTGGTCTGTTAGAAGGTGAAGGCCGAACACCTTGTTTCGGGTGGTCTGCTCCAGCCTTTAGATGTTCCTCTGTGGAAGTGTGAGGACATATTAATGGACTTTGTTACTGGTTTACCTCGATTTATAGATGAACTTGATTCTATTTGGGTGGTAGTGGATCTTCTAACAAAATTGGACCACTTTATAGCGATCAAGGAGTTGTGCTCATTGGATGTTTTGTTGAGGTAGTATCTGGAGGAGGTGGTGAGACTTCATGGAGTACCAAGGATGATCATTTATAATAAATATCCTTGTTTCACCTCTACGGTGGGTAGAGGTCTCCAGCAAGCTTTCTGTTCTCAACTATGTCTTAGAACTTCTCTTCATCCTTAGACGGACGGTCAAATAGAGCAGACTATCTAGACTCTTGAAGACCTGTTACACTTTGTGTCTTGGATTTTGGAGGTTCATGGTTGTGTAACATACCCTTTATGGTGTTCTCTTACAACCATAGTTTTCCCTCCACCATCGGTATGGTTCCGTTTGAAGCCTTGTATGGGTGGACTTTCCGTTCTCTATTGTGCTAGACTAGGGTCGGAGAGTCAGTAATTCTCGTACCTGAACTAGTGCAGAATACAATAAAGATGGTTCGGGAGAATCGTGAATGGATGAACAATGCCCAAGATCATTAAAAATCATATGTCGATCAAAGGAGGAGACCCTTAGAGTTTGATGTTGGAAATAACTTGTTTCTGAAGGTGAATACCAATCATGGGAAGTGAAGGTTTGGTCATGGTAGTAAGCTTTATCCCTGGTTTTTTGGGCCTTTCGAGGTTTTGGCTTGTGTTGGAGCCGTGGCTTATCCAGTAGAACTTCCCCCACATATGAGCCAGATACACAATGATTTTCATGTATCACAGCTCCATCTTTATCTTCATGATGAATCTCACATCATTGAATGTGGAGAGATCAATGTTGATGATGACGCAGCCTTTGAGAAGCAACCTGAGAAGATTCTAGACCGCAAAGTGAAGGTGTTGTGTAGGCATTCTATTCCCTTTGTTCATGTCTTGTTGGAACATGGTGGCATGGAAGAGAGCTCTTAAGAACATGATTCACAGATATATTCTTAGTACCCAGGTTTTTTGGATGTTTAACTCTTTTCATGTAACAATATTCCCTTTTGTGGTTATAAACCTTTCGTGTTTATGAGATGTCTTTCTTTGGTTGCTTCTTGTGGCTTGCTCTCTTTTGAGAGGTAGCTCGATGGGTGGGTTTACAAACATATTTTCTATTTCCTTTTATGTTGGTTTTAAATTCTCAAGGACGATAATGTTTTGAGAGGTATATGATGTAATGTCTTGGACCTCTATGGTCCATTCCATTGCAAAAGTCTAGTGTCTGAGGTGTTCTGGGAGGTCAAGGTGACTTTTCCACAACACCTTTTCAATTTTTTTCCAATTTTTCAAGTAGTTTCATCTGTGAGACCGATGTGAATAGTTCCGTTGGTGAGACTGATGTGAACAGTTCTATCAGTTAGACCAACATGAATAGTTCCATTAGTGAGACCAAGGTGATGATTTCCATTAGTGAGACCAATGTGAAAGGTTCCGTTGGTGAGAACGATGTGAGCAGTTACATCGGTGAGACTGATGAGAAAAGTTCAGTCTGTGAGACCGATGTCAAAAGTTAAATTGGTGAGACCGATGTGAACATTTACATCGGTGAGATAGATGTGAACAGTTCCATCAGAATGTTATGTCGTTATGTGGATAGTACCATGAGATCACTGAGTCGTTCTGTGAATAGTACCATCAGATCAGTGAGTCGTTCTGTGAACAATACTATCTGATTAGTCTATCGTTCTGTGAACAGTACCATCAAATCAACCTATTGTTCTATGAACCATCAGATCGGTATGTAATTTTATGAATAGTACCATCAGTTCGGTCTGTCATTCTATGAATAGTACAATCAGATCGGTGAGTCATTTGGTGAATAATACCATCAGATCTGTTTGTTGTTCTGTGAACAGTACCATCAGATCAGTCTGCCATTCTGTGAATAGTACCATTGGATCGGTGAGTCCAAGATCGATGAGTAATTTTTTGAATAGTGTTTCTAGGATGGGTGAGTCCAAGATTGGTGAGTCTGGGATCAGTGATTCAATATGTGAATAGGGTTTCTAGGATCGGGGAGTCTAGGATCGGTGATTCATTCTATGAATAGTGTTTCCATGAACGGTGAGTCAAGGAACAGTGAGTCCAGGATCGATGAGTCATTTTGTGAATAGTGTTTCCAAGATCGGTGAGTCCAGGATTGGTGAGTGTATAGTGTTTCCAATACCATGTACAATTTTTTCAGGATCAGTAGTTGTACAATGTTTCTAGGATCGTGAACTGTTTTTCCAGCTTCCTATAGTTTCACCCCTTTGACATTTTCTTTGACATAATATTGATTAATGGCCTTGTTTTTAGAGATTAAAGGCAAAATAAAATCTCATAACTCCAATATTTAATTTCCTAAGTCTCAGGATGCCTTTACTTGGTCAAACTGTGTGGTTTAATGGGATCTTCATTTAATGGAAAATTCAGTGTACCTTAAACTATTTCTTTGTTAAATCTTATAAAGGTATGAGATATCTTCCTCTATTGTTCTACCTTCTTGTTCCCTAGTGTGAGACACTCAAACCTTTCTTTCTTCCCATAAGAGCTATTTGATCGAACATTAATCCTTTGATATTTTCTCCATGAAGATTCTTACTACTTCATGCACACCCCCTATTTTGGTGCAAGCAACAAGTGTCGATCCATCATCGATATAAGTTATTTTTTATAGTCATTCATTTGGGGTGCTATCATTCTATTTTCAATTTCCCTTTTATGGAATGGTATCTCCATGTTCCTAGTGGGCTTTTCTTGGGTGTTGACTGATGTGGTGGTGTCTCTGTATCCTCGGGTGGATACAGTTGTCCCAGGAGGATGCGATTGTGATCCTTTATGTGGATAATTCTCATATATGGAACGACAAGAACAGTTTGAGGTAAGGGATTCATTTCTTCTCTTTTCTTTTACATGAAACTATATAGTTATAATGGTTTATCCCACTAGATTATAATGGATTTTACATAGTAAATATTTGAACCGGATAAATAAATTGATATCGATCATATGTTATTGCCTCTTTTTTTCTAGATAGTGGGATATCTACTCTTGCTTGTTTAGCTTTCGTTACTGTATGAAATTGGCAGAGAAAGTAATGCCAAAATTAATTGATAATTGTTGGGCTAAATATAAAGAGGCTTGTAAAGGAATCTGGTTCTTCTTGTTGTAATTTTATATTAATCAAATTGGTACAATAAGCATGTTTATTTATTTATGAAAGGTTACAGGTTAATTTTCCTGAATTTGGAACCTACGAATAATAAATTGGTTAATCCAAGATGGATTAAAGAACTGGTTGTTTGATAAAAGATAATTCCTTGTAGGGTTCTGAGTTACCCTCTTGGTTGTTTAAGGGCTAAGAGCCTAATTGATAAGATGTTTATTTTCCTACTTCTTGTGTTTTGATGAGAGCTTTGATGGATATTATGATATGTGGGGGACATGGAGGACTACTGGTTGTGCTATATGTTGACACCTAGAGTGGCGAGAAGCATTGGTTTATGCATGTGGGTGTCGGGGAGGACACGAGGGATGATGAAATGGGTTCGATGGGAATGTTTGGATTTTTAATTATTCTTATAATTTGTTTATCTACTTCACACTCCCCACTCCTCAAGGTTACTGGCCTTTCATACCCTTCTTCTAAAATGGGCAAATATGTTTGAGGTATGCCATGTGCTGTCCATTTTTAGCTTTTTAAGGGAGGATGGGTCTTTGCTTTTGATATAGGCGGAAAAGACTCGATGGGTTGTTCATCTACTCACCGTGTTAATACCCCTTGTGTTTTGTAGCGTAGAATATTTTTCTAGAATTAATGGGAATATGGGAAAGTAATATTGTAAATAAATAATTGAATAAATGATTTTAAACCATGGGGTGGGAGCTTGTTGGGATGCAATGCTGAGGAAATCCGACTATTGGTGTGATGATAATGAAACTTAATGAGGAATTTTTAATGGTTAATTAATGTTTAAAAAATAAATTAACGTAATGGGAAACTGATAAAAATGGGATGAAGTAACGAATTAAATATCTATAAATGGTTGTGTTCTTATTAGATACCTAGTCTTAGAAGTGGTAGCCGGGAGTCCTGGAGACATTAGCTGCAGTTGACTCTAAGACTAGCTTATGCCCATAGTGTGGTTATGAGATATAATATATTATGTACTTTTTGTGTTTCTATATGCTACTCCACCCTGTCATTCAGGGAAACTAACCCCCTAGGGATTCTGAGCCCTAGGGTGGGGGGGGGGGGGGGGTGTTGTCCACAACATCCAGGTGGATAGATGGATGGCTGACTACCCCCAATGGCCCTGCTATCTTCTCTTTGTAGTTACTTTTGCTGGTAGGCACAATGGTATGTTCTACAAATATATGTTCGTTGAGGGATGTAATGTCTTGTGGTTATTCACACACATATATTCTTGATATAGTATTATATGGACTACTATAGGCGTAACGTGTATAGGCTGTGATGACTTGAGGATTCTTACTCGGTGTGTGGGTTGTAATGGCATGAGGTATAATCCCCGACGTATGATACATGTTATGAAAGTTGTGGTAGCTACCGGAAACTACCTTGTTACTTTCTTATGTGTATGTGGTGGTTTTGTTGCATAAGGTGCAAGTTATGGTACTTCACCTAGGTGTCTGAGGGATTTTTTTTTGGAGAGAGATGTTTGGGACCTGCGACATTGGGGAAAAGAAGAAAACCAGTGAGGAAGTAGAAGTAGTGTACCTTTGATATTAATTGTAATATTATATAATCTTGTATATGTTACTTGGTGAGAGTTTCCATGGTAAGGCTGATAACACAGTATACCGGTTTAGGTGACAAGTTAGTTTCACTTGTTGTTTATTTTGATTTAGAAATCATTCATAACTTTTTCTTGAGAGGCTATGGGGAGGATCCTACTAAGTATACTGTTATACTCACCCTATGTATATATAATCCGTTTTTCAGGTCACTTGGAGCAGGTTGGAGATCAAGCTGGTTTCTATGAGCTCGGGGTTACAGGAGTAGTTCGGTCTTGTGGTTGCTGTAGTTTTTAATTTCCTTTGGTACTTTCAATTCTCCCCATTCAGTTTTAGTAGTTTGGCATGAAATTACATATGTGTACTTGGGTTTTATTTTATATTTCATTCTGAGTTGGAGGTGGTTAGTGTCTATCTTATCTCTCTCTTTCACATGTGTTTTTTAGAGGGAAATTCCTCCCATCTGTGTGTTTACTATACCCTCGATGAAAGTCACCAACCTGGGGCCTACTGGAGGTAGGAATCAAGGGTAATTATCTTCCTTATCACATTTCTGGCCCAGGAGGGGCACACTTTGGGGGGAGGGGGTCGTGACAGATTAGAAGAAAAAATAAACAAAGGTTTTGAACTATGAAAATTAAATTTATAATTATGAATTTCACTAGAAAAACATCATCACATAATTAAATTATGATTATAAGGTTCTTCTTATGTCCTAAAAAAATAATACTTTTGAAATTATGGCTTTTCCAAGAAGAACAATGTCACATATTCCAATAATCTACCCTTTAGCATTATCAATAAAATTTATTGTTCCACATTTAATATTCATAATATTCTTCAGGAAGTATTTTTTTCTGATCATATGTCTAGATAAAAAACAATTTCTAGCCCCATAAGTTTTTTTTGGTATTTTCTCTATATTCATGAAAACAAAGATATTAGTTTTTCTGAGAAAAAACATAATTGGGTTTGGTATTATCAAAAAATAGAATTTTAGTTACCCCAAATTCTCAATCATTATTATTTTGATAAATGTTTATTTCCTTAGGAAAATATGATTTATGAAAACCAAGATACAAAAATCAATTTAAATAAAATTTACTTCTCCAATTCCCACCACTTTTACACATTGGAAAAAATGGATAACTTTTTGGAAAAAACTAGTTATGGATGAAAAAATGTTTTCGGTCAGTATATCCCATTCCAGTTTTATCACAATGAGGTCTAATTTATTTCTAAATATTATTAACATATTCCTTACCATTTTTAAAATTTGAAAAATGTTTTTCTAAACTTGAAATCTCAAAATTTAGTTTTATAACTAAATTATTATTTTATATGATATTTGTATTGGAATTAAGTTTTACAAAATAATTTTGTAATTTTTTTTCTAAAAAATAGTTTTTTATGATCTTTATAAATACATTACTTTTTAAAAATTATAATTATCAATAAATTCTAAAATATATGATATTTTATTAGTTAATATAGTTATTCTTGAATCAGTCTTCATATTGTTTTCTTGTTAATTATATTATTTTTAAAGAATTTTAATTTTTCCTTTTCTATATGATTAGAAAATAAGGATACATATCCATAATTAATTTAAGAATTATCTTCTTTAGATGAGGAAGATTCTTTATTAGAAAATGTATAATTTTACTGATTTTTACTTTAACTTTAGCATGTATTTAATAAAATATTAGTAAGGGAATCAATCTGGTGTACTTATCTATAAGAAATTTATTTAAAAAAGGAATTTCAGAAAATAATCTCTTGTTCATATGTCTATAAATTTCATTTTTTACGAATTATCTAATGAAATTTCCCCTATAATTGTACTCCAAGTGTCAGATGATTTGAAAATTTTATTGTTTCATGATTATAATAATTTTTGGGTATTTAATTGTAATTTTTCTTTTTATTTTCATATCCTTTGTGCTTAGAAAAAATGGTCTAATATGTCATTTCCTTTTACATTCATTGAAAATTACTGTAGTAGAGGCTTTCTTGTCATTTTTATTATTATTAATATTTTGGTTTCTATATTGAAAACCCTTCTTATCACAAATCTTATACATAATTCTATACATTTTTTTCTAACTCATTCCCATATTTTTTGGATTGACAAGAATTAGACATGACAATAATATTTTTATTCATTAAATATTTCAAAATGATTATAGATAGCCAGATTTTTTTGGGGACCTTAGAAGATGTTTAAAAGGAAAAACATCTATTATTATTCAACTGCTTCTTGAAATCTCTTTTCAATTGTCCTTCATGTTTCATGAGGGTACCAATAAGATCATTAAGAGTTATATTTGTAATCTTCCCTATGTTATCCATGTTTGATCTTTTGGATTCCTAGTCATTTGGACTATTCTCTATAATCTTTTAATCAAAAAATATTATATTCAATAACATCTCTCCAAGACACTATAAAATATATTTTATAGTCATAAACTTTTGGATCGTCTTTGATGCTTTCTCTATAGGTATAAAATAAACGGATCAATAATCTGCATGAAGGATATAGCTTATTGTTTTCATAAACTTAGAAGTTAGAAAATGTGTTACTTATAATTTTCTTGGAATACTATTGGTAGATTCCCATGAAGAAATATGACTATATATGTTTCAAGCCATAAAAAAAATAGTATGTTCCTTACTCTGTAATTTAGTCAATAATTCAAGATTTCCTAATTTTAAAGGATGTAACATCCTCATCAAGAATCTAATAACTACCTGTAAGAATCTCTAATTTATCTACAACTGCATTAATAGTGAAATAATTTATCAAATTACTATAATATTCATAATAATCAACATCAAATATATGACATATGATCAAATTTAAATTTTCAAGGGTTCCAATATTAAACCCTACCATCTTATCAAGAATAGAATCTTTTTCTACAAACAATGTAGTGCATCAATTTTTATAAAAAAATAGTTTATAAAAAAACATAATAAAACATGTAGTTGAAAAAATAAGTAAAAATTAAATAAGTATATTTTGTATAACAACCTATGACACCAGTTGATGGATCAAAATATTCAATCTGTTTATGGGGTGAATTATTGTTTACAAAATTAATCTACAACAAAAAAATTCATCATTTAGTTAAAATAATTAGAAATAAATTTCATCATATGTTCAAGGTAAAAAAATACGTATCAGAAAATATTAAATTATATATTATTATGATTATCAATATCATTGACACACCAATTAAATAATTTATATAGAAAAATAATTATATAAACTAACATTGTAAAACTAGAAAAAAAAAATTAAATCCATTCTAGAGAAGTAAGAAAATAGATTAAAAAATTATGAATGACTTACATGCGTAATGTATTTTTTTACTATTTAACATTAAGAGTTAAAGTATTCATAATCCATGACTAAAAGTATCCATTTTTTATACATCCTTCAATTTTATATCCTTATTTACTAGGAAATCACCCAATATGATGATCGTTATGAATATGGCTTCCAATGCCTTGAAATCCCTCAATATGATGATCGGTCTTTATCTTCGTATCACTAGAATCCCTTGATCTGATGGATTAGATTCATTGACTTCCAATCATGAGATTCCCTTGATTATTACAGTGATCAAACAATTAATAAAAATTAATATTTTTTTTCTATGGAATATAAAATCATTGAAAAGATTATTTAGAACATAAAATCTCAAATGATGTAAAATGACAAGGAATGAAGTGTTAAAATAGTGAAATAATTAAATGGATTGAGTTGAAAATTAATCATCTCCAAAATATTCAAACGAACTCCTATATATAGGAAAAGCTCCAATTGTAATATTTCATAGTTGGTTGGAAGATGTTTCAGGAAAATTTCATTTAAGAAATGATAGTGATCTAGAATAATTGAATGACTGCAATTATAGTGTTTAGAACTATTACAATTCTACTCTATTTCCCATATGATGAATAAAAACCAATATATAACTTTTATAAACATTAGACAGTTCGATGGAATTTATTATCCTTTGTAAATCCTTTAAACTGAATAAGTGTCATTTTGATGTATCATTACGAGTTTTAGTCGAATGGTCATGACTTTAGTCAGTCTAATAAACAAGAGATATAGCTAACATCTGGTTGAAACAAAATTTAGTCCGATTAATCAGACACCCCTTCAATCTGATATATCAGATAGAATAATAATATTTTATATTCATAATAAATTAGAACTATTTATATGTTTGGTATAAAGTATTTTTTTCTACAGAAACATAGTAAATTACTTGGGATATGAAAAGTTATTAAAAATCCTAATAAAAAGGTGTTTTAGAGTTCCAAAACTAAATGAATAGAAATACAGAATATAAGACATTCATCTCAACATATTTATGATCTTCTAGACAAGACCAAGTTTATGTCTTTATGACTATGTGACCCTCATTTGTAAATTTTTTTATAGTATGGTTTGTTTATTTTCATATTTATATCATTATACTATGATTTTTATATATTATTGTTTCCATTGATAGATAAGTTTTTGTTATGTATATTTAATTTATGTGATCACAAAGGTGGTTATATTCAACCCATAGTGTCACCAAAAACCATCACCACTAGTCAAAGACCTATCTAATATGGGGTCATTCAAGTAAGATCTTAGGGAACTCCAATCATTTTACTGTTCAGTGAATCAATACAAGATGTTGAATTAGTGTTTTTAGAGAAGGTGGGTCTTTTTAATGGAAGTTGTGCGGTGGTGATCAATGGTATTGTCCCTGTGGGAGAATTTTCAACCAGTAAACAAATATTTTATCTTGGAATTTGTTTATGAAAATATATTATATTTCATTTTTTATTTTTTGTTGTATTTTTCCTTAATAATTAAATTGAATATTTATTATATTTTGTTTTTAGGATATTTAATCTCATACATTCATGAATTTATTGTTATAATTTTGGTATATTTTTGAAGGTATAGTATTTTTAGCAACTGAGACTCTAATTACCCATACCCAATGATCACTTTATTACATTGGAAATAGATTCATGTGGTCTCATCTAGTGGGTTCAAATATTATAGTAGTCTTGGATAACTAGATTGGTGATTTAAACTCATATTAAATTTGAATACCTAAAATGAAACATAAAACTTACTTTGGGAAAGAAATTATTCTATCTAGAATATCATTGTATATCAATTGTAAGATACTTATTGGAATCATGGAGAAAAGAAAAAAAATAAAAGAGTGAGCTCATATAATCATAAATTGAATGTAGATATCTGGATTTATCAAAGAATTACTATGGAATGAATAATATTTTAGGAATAAATGAGCATCAAACAAATTCATTACAATAATCCCATGAGTTTGAAACTAATAAATTAATTAAACAATATTTTGAATAATCACATGGGGAATAATAAATGATTTTATAATGCTATAATGCATAATGTAGGGCATCATAAACATACAATTGAGGTCTCATGACAAGATATCTTACATAAATGTGTAAGGACAATGTGAAATAGACATCATATCTTATCACATGAGGCAAATGAATTTATCAAGGTTATATGTAATTAAAAGATGAAAACATCACATAATCACTCTAATTTATCGAACATATGAATAAATAGTACTACTTAATCACCATTCCATAAAATGATTAATTATCCATATTAAAAGAACTTTTATAGAGAATTTCAAAATGTTTACATATAAAAAGGATTATAATACATCCCTATAAATATTGGGGATGTAATCCTTAGATTATATCATCAATAAAGTATAATATTCATAAAAGTATATTTACATAGATGAAAATGATTTTAAAATATCATCAGAGCATTTATTGAAGAAAATACTAGTTTCCTTTTGAAATTAGATATTTAAAATCTAATAATTTAAAAAAAAATTGGGAAAAAATATTCTTTGTAAAGAACCAAGGGAACTTATAAAGGAAAAATAAAATAAAATAGTATACATGATGTTAGAAAAATACATTTGTACGATTTATGTAAAAACAATGATTCCATTAAAGGATTTGGTAAATGGTGTGTCCTTTATGAAAATACAATAAAAATACTTTTCAATATTTTATAACTAAATTTAAAAATGTGTAAAATAACTTTAATCAATAATTTTATAATAGTAAAAAGACTCATGAAAACAATTTTATGATATTTTAGACATGGATGGAAAATATTCCCCACTGAATAAATAAATAAAGATGATTTTCCATTAAAAAATAATTTCAGTCTTTTGAGTATATTAAGAGAGGAAAATGAATGGAAAAATTTTAATTCCCTAAAATAACTGGAGTAAATGAAAATTTATGGGGTTAAAATATTGAAAATAGACAAACCCAAAAATGTATAAGAATTTGAAATAAACCCTTATTGTAGATATCACATGCTTCATATGTGATTTTGACATCCTTTAAATAAATATATATATATTTAGAATTCATACGATAACCATATACATATTTATAACATAATATATTAACCTATTAATATAATCCAAAACATCTTTATTTGTAGGTCTTTTTTTTAAATTATAATTTCTGAGTATAAAATGTTTCTATGTTCTTGTAAATTTCATTTTGGTAGATTTGATCCTTGAATACTTACAATACTTCCATAATCTAATTTTTTTAATAAATTTATAAAATTCATAGATATTCTTAATATATATATTTTGGATCATCCATGAGGGGTAGACATCAAAATTGAATCAAATATCTCTGTGAAGGTGGTGGTCCACATGTGTGCACAAGCGATATTATTATTTTTGAACCAGATGAATAGTAATATGGTAGATGATATATTATATTTTTAGAACTATAATTATGTAATAAATATTTTTTTTATTAGTTTCATATTTATAACAATAAAAGTAATATAGTGATGGAAAAATAATTTCACTCCTATGTGGAGATGGTTGACCATACACACACAATATCGATATTATTTCTTACCATATGATGTAATGGAGGTAGAAAATTCTGGTCGAATAATCATAATAACATGTTAGTATATTTATGACATTTGAATCTTTATTATAGTAAGGTTAAATAAAATTTATAAGAATTATAAGAAGAAATAAACCTAAAAGAGTTAGTCTAGGTGATTGCCCATTCTTTCAGCGAACTCATTTGGATTTAAATATAACCCTTGAAATATTGGAGTGGGATAGAACCAAAGGATATAATATGAATGGAATTAATCTAGGAAGGTATTAAATAATGTGTTTTTAAGGCTATAATTCTTAAAATTTTTGGATAATTGTGGGGAGGTGGTGTCCTTTTATAAGTGAGGGAGGACACACATGGAACTAATTAAAAATATTTAAATATAAATAAATTATTTATCATGTATAAATATTTCCCATTACATGGGATCAAAATTAGGGTAATATTGTTTTTAAATATCTTAAAACAATAATATCTAGACTTGTTCATGTGGCATTAAAACTCATATCTCTTAATTTAACCAACTATAAACCTATTTCCACAAAAACCATAGTATCAAATAGTAACTATTTTTACTATTAATTATTGAAAAAGTTATGTTTAAATAAACATATATATATATATTTAATTAAGTGATACAAATGAATTTTAATATATGTGTTAGAAATTCATCAATTTTTTTTTTAAAACATGTTTGTTTTAAGCATATAATTGATTTCATAGTAAAATTAAGCATAATGTGGGTTCAAATGTAATTAATTAGTTTATGTCAAATAGGGAAATAAATATTTTCCTTTTAAACTATTTGAAAACTAAATTAATCCCTACCTATTAATTGTTAGATAAAATATCTAAAAACTATTTTTATTTGACAAAAACATTACCTAGATTTCCAAAATTTTAGGAATTATATCTAATTCACAAAAATAAATTTCTATATTAATTAGTTTTCTTATAGAAAAAATATTTTTCAAGAAAAAAGGTTTCATAATATTTAAATTTATTATTATATCATTATAATTTCCTAAACATAATAATTTTCTTAAAATCTGTTTTTTTCTATATTTATATAAAAATCAACAATTTCTAGAAAATAAAATAAAATCCTTTTTAAATATATTCCTGATGGTTTCAAAAAATAGAAATATTTTACTAAAATAAAACTTATAAAAATGAGAATTTAGGTTTTACACATATTATTGAATAAATATATGTTTATTGTATTATTTTTTCTCAATAAAGAACATCCTGGTTTATTTAATTCTTGGGTATTAATTTATTCTATATTTCAAAAATTTGATTCTAAAAAATTGTAGAACTTAACCTCATGAATAGATGTAGGAAATTATTTATCATAAATTATTTATGATTACACATCACCTGTTCAATCTTATTATTTCTCAAATTTAGCTTTACCTTCCAAGTCTCTTGATTCTGTAACATGTTTTCTATATGACCATGAATCTGGAATGTTTCTCCACAATAAGGTAAATCAAGTTCCAATAACATTTCCATGGAGTTGAGAACTTTTTTTTAAATAAGAATACTTCCATAATAAGTGTATATGGAAGACATTATTAAATATAATGATTTTTTTTATAATTACCAAATAGTAATCTATAGCTCTAATTATTTATAGAATTTAAAAATTCATGATATAAATTAGACTTAGTTTTATTTTATTTACAATCCTTATAAAACCTTCCCCGAAGATACCTTAAATTTAGCATGATCTATAACGTTAAATTAATAAAACTTTATTTATCACAATACATTTTTCTCTTCATTGACCTTTTATAATATGATTCTAAATATTATTCACATTCACTATTGTCTCTGAAACAATATATTGGCCTATATTATTTATTTGACTGACTTCATACCATAAATATGGTGCAAAATAAATTTTTCCATATAATTCTTCATATAGGTCCACCTGAATGCTGGAATGGGAACTTTTCTTATATGAAAATTACACTACATTTAAATTTTAATCCCATATACATTAAAATTCTATTGATAATGACCTCAACATATCATATATTGTCTAATTTTCTATTTAGGCTTCCCTTGAGTGTGAGGATGATTGTAAATCCTCAAATGTGGCTATATGTCAAAATACTTTTGAAGACTCTTCCAAAATTTAATTCTCAACCCCATATCCTGGTAATAGAACATTTAAAGAGGTGTAACATGAAGTCTCACAACTTCAATTACATAGTGTTGGGAAAGGATCTCAGGATTTAGATATTATCTTATTGTGAAAGAATGTATACAGTTGGTAATACAATCAATAATATATTATATGTCACCATTCATTCCAGGATGCATTGTAAATATATTGTTAATGTTCATAGTAATATCATCCCATTTTAATAACAGCTTAGGTGGAGGTATCAAGACTGTTTTGAGATGTTTTCCTTAGCCTTTACTTATTGAAAAACCAAGAATATAGATATATATTATAAAATTTCCCATTTCCAATAATCACATAAAATATGTCCCATAAAATTTTGATAAATTTTAGTGCTTAAGGGTGTATAGATAAATTTTATCTATGTGATACATCTATTATTTTTTCATCATATCAGGTATTGATGGAACACATAACAATATTCTAAATTTTAGATCACCATATTCATAAACAAATTCCACATGTTTCTAATCATTATGATATTTATCTTTCCTTTGTAAAAACATATCACCAATCTATGAACATTATATCTTTTCCAAAATGGATGGTCTAGAAATATTATTGAAAATGATTGATTTTTTTCCTTTCCCTAATAATTAACAAGTGAAACTTTATTATGTTCTTGAATAAATAGTCTTTTTCAATCTATATCTTAGTTAAGAAAACATGATATTTCATACTCAATATACCTGTTACCATATTATCCTTCCTTGGTTAGATTTTTATTATGAAAACATAATCCTTAGGTAACTCAAACCATATCCTTTTACACATATTGACCAATTTCAATAAAAATACGTAGTTCAAACCACTATGATTCATATATTTGTCTCATTATTCACCATATAGATAATACCTCCTTTTCTGCAAGGAAAATATTTTAGTTTCCAACTAAAGATCATGGGTAGGATAGTACAATTAATTTATATGTAAATACATTGGTTCATATGAAAACAATTTGACATTCTGTATATGGACACAACCAAGCCCTTTCTTCTGATCATTATTCTATATCACATATTCTTCCCCGTTCATTGATAATTTCAATAGCAGTGTGTTGTTTATCCCCGTATTTAATTAATCTATTTATATGAAAATAATCCCTTTATATATCAACTTGGTTGATGAGTTAACTAATTGGGATTTTATTGAAGAAATAATTGAAAATAACAAGTGAATCATAGGAATCTACGTACATCTATAATTATTTTCAGTATATGCCCTTCTTGGACTGTGTTAGTATTTGATGTATTGATTGATATTCTTTCAATTGATAAAATATAGAAAAGAAAAAAATATCTTCCTAATGAAAGAATTTAATCATTCTAAATTTTCCACATAACTACTTTTCATTAGGTATCTCAAGAATTATATATAAATGAAACTTATTCTCATTATAATATTTGGTAGAGAGAAAGATATAATCAATGAATACCATAATGAAATTATCATGAAATTATTTGGATTGTATATTTATTAGATCCATAAAATAGAGGTGAGATATTTAATCCAAATGGAATTAGTATAAACTCATAATTTCTATACTTCATATGAAATAATGTCTTTGGAATAACTTCCATACAAAAAACTGATGATACCGATAAAAAAGATCTGTATTTTATTAAAAATGATCTCCTTGAAGTTGATGAAACAAGTAATAAATATGAGGAAGATGATACATGTTATTTATAGTACTGTCATTTATTTCCCTACGGTCAATGTAATACATCATAGTACCATAATTAATTTTCACCAACAAAATAAGAGATCCCCTTAGTAAAACACTTGGGTGTATAAATCCATTATCACACAACTCCTATGTTTAATTTTTTTTTAACACCACTAGGTACAGAATGGAAATTATATCGTGATTATTGGATATAGGTTTTTGATAAATAATGATTTCAATAGAAAAATCCAATTCATGCTCCAGTGGATGTCAAAGTGATTCTTCAGGAAACAAATAAATATATTATTTCATAAAATAATATCTTCTCTCCTAGGGATACCATCCCATCCATAAGTTTTGTCTTCCCTTATTCTCCAAAAATTTCATTAAGGATAACTACTATGGGTGGGTGTGAAAATAATTTAGATACTATTATCTATATTCTATAGACATGGGAATCCATATATTCCTAAAAAATAATGATCTCCTTCTCATGAAAATTTATTTTTTCATTATACTTTGAATGACAATCATTTCTATGTATTATATTAAATTACACGATAGGTATACTAATAATAATCGTGAATATGGAATTTCCTGGAAACATAATGAGGACTGACCGACATGTCATTTTTACAATAACATTTCCCCTAGGTGTAATGATTGATAACTCCATTTTTAGTCTACAAGATAAATATGTAATTTTATTGGATAAAATGTATGATCTAAAATAATTAATGGATATATAATAAAAAAAGTAATATATAAATTTGAATTAATTATCTATGTAATTATAACAACATCTCAATGGACATCAACTTTAGATGTATTAATTTCCTAGGCTCAGCCTTCTCCAGATGGCCACTTATGTGGCAAGTTCCCTTAATTTTTGGGGAATTTCTTTTCATAATTCCACATATCCTTATAGTTAAATCAATTTCCCTTGATAGATCTCTCCTACCATTGCATTCTATAGAATTATGACCGTTTTCTCTATAGTTAATGTAAACTGGTATTTTATTTAATCATGTACCATGATAGTTCATTCCACATGTATCACATATTGGAAGTTCCCCATATATTCTCCCCCTAATACTTTTCTTCTTTACGATCATCTAAAAAATAGTCTTCACTTCCCTTACTTAAAAGTTATAATATTTTATTTGGATATTAATTCCATTAAATTATTTTATTTATAAAATTAAATAAATGTCTATTATAAATACTTTGAACATTTAAAAGGTTTTCAACATGCGTTTATAACCTTTTAAAGTTGGATTTATATTTAGAAACTTTTCTTCATAATTTTTTGTTTGAATAAGGATTTTTCGATCAATATTTTCTCAATTCATATGAAGAAAATATTTTTCCATGAAATTTGTCTTAAAATACATCCAATTGATTATCGTTATTTCCATCACATCCTTATTGTCTTTAACTTATGTTAACTATTGATCTGCATCCCCCAATAGATTATAAAATACCAATGAAACAATATTCTTTTCACTACATCCCAAAGTCTCAAATATATGTTCTAAGGAACATTTTCATTGGTCAATAAATTATGTATTTGGGGTTCCATTGATTTATTGATGACATAATATCATTAAATTTTATAACTTCGTTACACCATGTTTTGAGTCCTCGTGATTCTCTATACGGGAAAGATTATTGTTGACAATCTAAGACAATTGCCTCAAAATAGTTATCATTTTTCTGCTCTAGAAAAAATTCACTTCCAGATTCATTTTCTTTTTAAAAAGAGAAATTACTACATAGATTATGATCATTTATATAGTTTCTCTTCCAACCACTAATTTATATTTATAGATAATACAATACACTTTATTAGATCATAAAATCATAATTCATAATGTATAATTTTATAATTGTAGTGAAAATTAAACTAAATTAGAAATTAATGCAGAGAAAATTTTAAAATCATATGTTTAGTATGTTTTCCTAGAGAATAGAAAAATGAAATCTCAAGAGTGTGGTGAACTATGTATATAAATATATCTTTTATAGAAAACCTCCATATTCAGGTATGATGGTTCAAATCATTTGAGAACATTAATTAGTAGTAAAAATATAAAATAATAAAGGAATGATATTGAACACATTATTTTGATATTTTTGGGGAATGGAAATCCCCTAGATCACTCCACCAACACTCAACTCCATGAGTTCAGTAATTTCCACAATAAAAACCCTTTTACTAGGGGTTCCAGTTGATTATAAGTTGTTTTCACTTAATTTAATGGTCCAAGATCTTTCAACATGGATCTCCGGTCACAATACCGATCCACAATCTCAATAGAGACACTTAAAATTAGTGTAAAAAAAATATATTGAGTTAATTGTTGAATGATGGTGGTTACACATAGTTGAAAGAAGCAACCAACAATAGTGGAAGACAAATCCTGAGAAAATGATAGAATTTTGGGTGTATCTAAGAATGATGTTAAATGAAACGCATAAAATTATAAGAAAATAATGAGAGCCTATGTGTTATATTTATTATGTATAATAATTTTGAGTATTCATATCTACATGAATTCTAAATGTTCTCCTTATCCATCCATATTCAAACAACGAATAACTATTCATTTTACATGTAATGTTTAGTACTAAGCATATGGATGTTATAATAACAATAGTTGAGCTGATAATCCATTTAAAAGTTAAAATGATAGGCCATTCCAAGAATGTGTCCATTTCAGCCAAATATTGAATAATATTTTGGGGTTCCACTATTAATGATCATCTTCATTGGATTTTTCAACTATTGGATACATCAGACTTTGTAAAAAAATTTCATTCCTTAAACAGATAATCCCATTTCTTATACTTACAATAGGAATGAAATGACTTATCTAGATACTGTATGTGTAATTATGCCATTATGTATAGCATCTAGATCATCATAATAAATTAAACTAATATTACTATTCATTATAAGATAACATTTTGAGAGACGTTTAATGATAAAGAATGTATTTGAATAAAATTGTGTGTAAGATAAACTGACCCAAAAATTTCTTAAGATAAATCTTCAACATATGATAAATATGTTAGTCTGATGTGATACTTAGATTCCACAATTTATTATAACTTTCTTTAGAAAATATTTCTCAAATATTCATTTCATAAGACGACATCTTCGAAAAAATTAATTATCCTTGAAATACTTGAATTTTTTGATAGAGATACTAAATAATTATTTTGATAAGAAAATATCATATTACTAATATATAACATAAATATAGAGTTTTATGATTTTCAGTAGAAATAAAAATATAATTCATTCTCATAAGATAAATTACATTGTTGTGAAACATATACATCACAAGATATAAGATAATCACCTAGATAAAAAATGTAAGATAAATTATTTTTATAAATGTATATAAAATAATTATAAAAAACTCATTATAATTGAAACAAGGATTCATTGAATATTAAAAACACAAAAAACATTGTTGTGTTGGAGAAACATATGTCCTTCCAATAACTCTCCATTTTTTATGATAAAAAACTCATGAAATAGAAAAAAATATCACTAAAAATGAGCTTTAGAAAATATTTTTTTTTGCGTTTTGAATAATACTTTTAATCCAAGTATTCATCATTTTTCGTCATTTATTTTATTCCCCCTAGTGAAATAATTTTTTTTAAATTTTTTGTTTTCTCATTTTCTTCTCCATAAAATAAAATTTTCCAACCTTAATTTTTGTATTCCCCTTTTATTTCCCCACTTTTTGGGATATGAAAAATAATTATAAAAAATGAATATCTTCAATATTAGACATGTATATTATTAAATATTTAATGATATTATTTTAGAATAGAATTTTGAATAAAGATGTAGAAAAAATTGTAAATAATAGAGATCATTAAAGGATACTCATATATAATAAAAAATATGAAAGTATAGTAAAAATAGAATATTTTTATGGTATAGATTCAAAAATAAAATAAAATAATGAGATAGAGAGATCATAAGATAAAAATAGTATATAAATACAAAAATATAATCAAATTCCAATCAAATAGTCTTGTATGAAAAATAAATACATTCAATGTTGAGAATTATGTATTCAAAGAAAAATATGAATTCAAATGTTTAAAAAATTCGATTTAAAAAATCAAGATTCAAATAAAATTCTTATGAAAAACCATTCATATGTTCAAAGGACTGCATTCAATAAATGAGGATTCAAATGTTTTAAAACTACCCATACACTAGAAAACCATCATGAAAATTGATAACTATCAATATTTTAAATCCTTCTACTTGAAATGATTTTATGGTGGTATATTTTTGAATGACAAGGGTTGGATAATAGGTATAGAGGATAGAGTAATAGGAGTGTCCACATTATCTCCAAAAACTACTTTAATTTTAATAAGGTATGATCCAGTACTCACTTTATAACATTATGTGATCATTATATATGTGAATATGATGTAGGGAACAAATTTATATGATATATCTATATCAAACATATCTATAGGTGAAAATGATATCTTATAGGGTGGTTCAAGTAATGTAAATAAAAACATTTTCCAAACATGTTGTTCTCCCTTAAATGAACAACAATTATGTCAAGGATATACCTTCTTCTTTGAGAAGTAGAAGCATGTCGATAAACTATAGGAGGTCCTAGAAAACAACTCCCTCTCATAAAAAATAATGATTTTTCACATGAATTGATTATTTTTACCATTTCATTCTTCAAATAATCCAGGATAGTCTTGAATCCACTAAAAAATCACATTGAGAAACTAACTATAAAATTATATATATATCATTTTTAAGAAACACCAATCAACTTATTCATTAATTATTTGAACTGATTATCATAAATTGTAATTATATTATTAGTAAAAAATGTGTTTTCCTTCCAAATAGGTTTGAGAATCTTGTATCTCAGTATATGATTCTACTAATTCGTCATAATATTCTTCATTGGATTTTTTGTTTAATGTATTTAAAACTATTTAATATATGTCATCGCCATTTTTATCTATAACCTAATATTTATTCAACAAAATACAACCATTCATCGAACTCTAGTTATAATTAAACATTCAACTTTCTTCCCTTAAAATGAAACACTCTTAACTTCTAGAACATTTTCTTTCAATAAAGGGGTATCTCTTTTTTAAATTGATCAACTGATATAGGATATTCTAATGGAACAACATAGACACATCTTACTTCATTTAGAATATCTTGTTCAAGACCCAAAATGATTTCCTTTGAGGATAGATTTAATCACATTGAAGAATTGGTAGAGGTTAATGTGTCTATTTTCAGAGACACACACTTTAACTTTGAATGTAAATTACTATCGTTTTTTATTTAATTAAATTATTTCGATGGATATCTATATATAATTTATTTAATCAACGACTTTACATAATTTACTTTTTCATTTGATACTAAACATTATTGAAGAGTCAGAATTTAGTTTTTGGATTAAACTAATTAGGATTTCAAAGATTCCACATCTAGTACCATATTAGAGTGACTCTATTGATCTCCATCAGTAGCATCTCATCCAAGATCAGGGACTTAATAATTTATATAGTCCTTATGTAAAGGATAATATCTATCATATTGAATTAGAATACACCCATCATCAATTGGTTGAATTTCTTCATTGTTTGATTCCATAGATTTGGATTAAATTGTTTTTTGAAAATAATTTACCCAATTCCTAAAAATTTTAATCAACAGTAAGAGTTGGATGTCTTGGAATTATTGATATTTTTCATTCATAAATAATAGAAAAAACATGTAATAATATAGGTCATCCTTTATGTATTTATAAGAACTAGTACATAAACTAGAGCAGGATGTGAACTCTCTCGGGGATTAGTTTTTTCTCCATATTTAACAACAAAACTAACTATCCTTTTCCATTAAATAGTCTTATAATTGTTATGATCTTCTCTTACTTCAACACTTTGTAATTTTCTATTTACCAAAATTGGTATTTCTTCTTTCCCGGATGTGTAACCCTATGTTGAAGTAGGACCCACTTCATCTTCTTATATAGATACCACATGCAACATCTCATTTTGGTATTTATTCCTTTAAAAACCACTTTAACCTAAGATATTTATATTTAATATTATCAAACCATGACACTGAACGTTTTGTATTTTATCCATGAAAAATATAACATAATGAAAAAATAATTAAAATCCTTTTAAATGGATGAAACATTAATGATTTTTTTGTAAACATAGAACATGTTTATCAGGACTTATAATGATATTTTAACAGGGTTTTCAATAAATAATTAATAATAGTATGTTAGATATTTAAATATAAATTTTTAATACTCACCATTCCTCTGATCAATTACATACTGAGTAAATTTCATAAGAAACTTTATCTTTGGATCTAAGTCCTTTAAAAGTTTCTTTTCAATATATTTTATTCCAAAAAATAACTTCATAATTTATAGGGGAGTAACATCATCTACAAAAAACTAATTATTTATTAAAGAAATTATACAATTGATGGGCTCTCCTGAAAGATTTATCTATCGAAAAAGAAGTTATCACTAAATTCTTTGGGTGCACTATTACAGATACCAGGTGTTCATTATCACTAAAATGAAAATTCTATATTTATAAAACTAAAAAAATTTATTCTAAATAAAAAATATGTTTATTTATCCTACAAAAAAACTCACACACTTGGTGAATGATAGATTTATTCTATAATATATCTGTTTTATCCAACAAATAGAAATATATTGCTCGTCCACTCATAAATTTTCTGGATGTACTTCATCATTTTGATTCTACTTTTCAAGGAACCATTTTTTCAATTAAATTTCTTCATTTTACAAGAGGATTGATGGTTTTGAAAAATTATGGCAAGGAGGTTTTGGATAGTATAGATACAAGATGATTCAAAGGTTTATACATGGTTTCACATATAGTATTAACACAATTTCTTTTATTTCATAGTAATAGAAAGGTTATATAGAGATGTGTGAATTAATTATTATAATATTTATGTGACATGCCTTATTTCATTCAAATAATATGTAAAATAATGACATAAAATCTCAAATAAGATATAAAAAATAGATATTTAGTAGGATTTAAAATTATGTTACATAAATGAAAAATTTTAATCCAACAATATAAAATAATATGAATTTAGAAATAATAAAATTAAATCACTGAATAGGGGATGGGTTTTTTAAAATTTATTCATGTTAAATTTTTTTCTGAAAAAAATACCTAAGAGATATAATTATTTTGAAAATGATCTCTTATGAAATGATGACTTAATTCAATGTTCTTCATTATGTAATGGTTTATTGGATTTTTATAAATTATGGTAGAACTTATGTTATAAAATTTTATTATAAAATAATTAAAATAATATTCAAAACCTATTAGGGTATGTTTCATCCACAACACTTATGCAAAAATACATTTCTATGCAATATATTCAGCCTTAGTAGCTGAACAATTTATAGAGTGTTGCTTATTACTTGATAGAGATACTTCATATTTAATTTAGAATATGATAGGTTTATGAGGAAATTTTCTAATCTAATCTACATCTAGAAAAATCCACATATGAATATTATGTTAAATTAGATTTTGTCATATTTGTAAAAATAAGGGAAAGAAAATCCTTACCTTTAGAACACCTTAAAATTATTTTTGTAGAATTTAAATAATATTATTTCGAATTAGATAGAAATATTTCATAGTGACATAATATAAACATAATGTCTAGTCGACTTCCATTATGATACCGTAATCATCTAATTAATCTTCTATAAGACACATTTTTTAATGGATTTCCAAATTTCATTCCTATCATGTTTAATATTGCATCTCACAAGAGTTTAGTAAGTCAAATTGTTTAGTAGTCCACACATTTTGAATAAATAATGTTTTTATTATATATGGTTTAAAAATATCCAAATTTTCTTTGAAAAATAAGAAATATTTGAAACTAATTTCACTCACCCATCATACTCATTTTATTATATTTCTATATATGTTTGGAAAAATTAATATATTTTTTTTTTATTTTTTGATCCCAAAATATCATCGTCCCCATATACATGTACTAAAAATATATATTAGAATGTAGATTTTTTAAATAATGTATGCTCTACTATTTATATTCTAAAACAATTTGACTAAAGAACATAACTAAATGTTTTATACCATGCTCATAGTTTATAATTAAGTCCATGTAGATATTCAGTATATTTTATAAAATCATAATTAATGTAAGGATCTTCAAAATAAAAAGGATGTTTTATAAAGACTTCCACCAATAAAAATCAATTTTAAATATCATATTTAAAATACATATGATATAATTTAAAATTCAAATAAGATTCATAATATAGAAGAATCCTAACTACTTATAACATAACTACATGAGAAAAGGATTCTTTAAAGTCTTTCCCTTAGTCTTAATTGTAAAATTATATATCTAATCTAGACTTTTTATAGCATTTATTCCATAATAATATTTATTGTTTCAAATTTCCCATTTTATTACAATAATAGGATAATTAGAGGGTATTTTAACTAATTATAGAAATTTTTTTCTTTTAAAATTATTTAACTCTTATATCATATATAAGAAAACAATTTCATAAAAAAACCAACTTTTATATATTTAAGTTATAGTATGGAAAAAGAATGAAAATTCAATTTGGATTACAATATTTCTTATAGTTTTAACTCCTTCTTCTAGGTTTGTTATAAATATTTATATAGGATGATCTTTAATATTTCAGTAAATCTAATCATTTAAGTATTTTGTTAACCAGTAAAACTCTTACTGGTTTAGTTTCGAGTAATCATGTTCCTATTCGTTATCCAATTTTTCTGTTAAAGAGATATTCATGCATCATATCCTTGATATAATCACTTTTTTTATTAGTTTAATTAATTACTTTCACAAAATAATCTATTCCATAAAAATTCCCATGAGTCGATTCTTCAAAATTACTAAACCATATGTTGAAGACTCTATATGATTTGGAATTAGTATATTAAACTAGTAATGTACCTGAATAACCATTTAGATCTAATTTACCAATATTTTCCTTGGTTTTCAAGATATAAACCATATATATAAATACATTGAAGTATCATACCTCTGGATTAATACTATTGAATAACTCATAGGGTGTATTCTTCAAGACTCACCTTATTAGAAATATGTTAATGAAATAACATTATATATTAACATACTCAAAATAGAAATGAGTTGTCTTGTTATATTCACATATCATAGTACTAGAAATTTCATGAGAAGTCTAATTAATCATTTTTACAATACCATTACGTTTAGGTGTCATAGGGGTAGAAAATGTAAGTTTAATTCGTTACATTAAAAAATGAAAATTAAATTCATGATTAGCATATTATCCTCCATGAAAAATTCTCAGAGAAACATTTTTGAAATCTATCTAATTTTGTACAAGTATACAAAAATTAATAAAAATAGAACAAGATTCATTTTTGTCTCTTGAAAATTAAGCCCATGTAAATCTGAAATAATCATCAAACAACAAATAAAAAAATTATATTCTAGTAGGGCTTTTAGTTCTAGCATGTCCAAACATATCCATATGTATTAGCTAATGAGGTCAGGATTTAGCAACATATTTTGTTATTTTAAGCCATGAATTTTTTTCTTTACAATTTTAAATTTGTCACATATATTATCTTAAACAAATTTAAGTATATTAAAGTTAGAATTTCAGATATTTCCTGCACATATTTTTGAATAGGGGAACATTAAATTGTCTAAGCCTTCTATTCCATATCCATGATTCATTAATTTTTTTCATTTAAATAATTTATTTTTTTTAAAATTTGGGATTGATATCTATTTTATAGTCATTATTTATTCTAGGTTATTTAATATTAATTGATTTATCTTTGATAACAAAGCATTCATTGTTAAAAAAATCAACTTAATAACTGTTATAAAAAAATAGAGTGATACATAATATGTTTCCATTCAATACATCAATATAAATAAAATTTTTATAAGAATTAAATGAGAATTTGCAACAGATATAAGGTCAATAATTTTTTCTTTTTCATTGTCAAAAAATCTTACATAGGCTCCATCAATCCTTGATAATTAATAAAAATTTGAGAAATATCCACTCATATGTTTCAAAAAACCACTATCCATAAACAATTATTCATTTTGGTTCATGTGGTTTTCTCTAAACAATGAAAAAATAAACAAAATGTTTTTTTGGGTAAAAACATATCATCTGTCTTATAGTGTTAGCAATAATGGATTTGGGTATCCAAATGTGTTTTTCTTTTACATAGAAATTGATAATCACATTGAAAATTCCTTTTTTAGGAAATAAAATTTAGTTCAATATAATTGAGGATTTTTTCGGATTTAAATTTTCGAATAATGTCTTATTTACTCACAATGATAAACAAGTAACTTTACAAATATTTATGTTTAAGAACTAGGAAAAAAATAGTTTTGATTAAAATTTGGATTTTCTCTATAACTTATTATTCAAAATAGTAATTTTTATGTTGATTATTACTAAGATTTTTATTTATATAATCTTCCAACTCAGTGAAAATATAATCATTAATGCCTCAAACCTCCTTTGGTAATTTTTTTGCTTTCATTAATTATTCAGTATATATGGCCTTAGATTTTTCTAACTAATTTTTCATATATAAAATTTTTTAATTTAGGCACTTCCCTTTATTAGAAATATTATTGTATGAATTTCATAGGTCATTATTATTATATTTTAATATTTTATACTTTGTTTCAAACATGATACAATATTCATTTGTTTCCTCATATGAAATGTTTTCAATTTCTTTTTATTGATCATTTTTAGAATAATAATAATTTTTACCTAATATAAATTTCCCAGGAAACCAATGTTGGTCTTTTGATTATGATATTGATCTTCTGATTATGATGGTATTCGTTGAATAGAATCTTTAAAATACCTACGGATGAACTTTATATATTTTATGGAATTTATATTATATCTGATATTTTTAATGATTTTATATCATTATTTTTATTTTCATGTAGTTTGGGATATTCTGGATTGGCGTGTCAAGGATTTTTGCACTCTTAACTTCTTAATTATTTAGATTTATCACCATATTTTTTATACTTCCTGGACGGTCTTATAAATATTCTTCTATTGTTATATAATTTTTTAAAATTTTGAAATAACTATATGAGTTCATCCTTTGATATAGAATATCATGAGGGTTCCTATTCATCAATTTTTTTAGATATTTGTATTATTTTGTTCTTTCTATCATCTATAGATAATGAAACCATCAAGGAAGAATTTTATTTCTCGATCATTTTAATTTCTCTAACTTCATCTTCCATTTCATATTTATACATTAGAATAGTTCTGAAGAGGTATTTTATCTTGAAAGTTTTGACCTCTATATTTTTTTGATGGAAAATAATATTCCAATCTACTTGGGTGGTTATATTCTATGTACATTCAATGAATGTTCATGCTCAATGATAGGTTCTCCTAGTGAAACAATATTATTAAAAAACTTAGGGATCCTTACATTCTACAAAGTAATGATTTCTTATTAAACCATTTTAATTATTTTGAACATGAGTTTTGGAATATCATAACTAAGAGCCTTCACATTGTTGTTGACTTTATATGAAACATCAATAGGGGACCACATTTCCTGTACTGTTAGATAGTGAGAATATCCATTGAATTGATGAAATAATAGTCAACCTAATATATCATTAATTTTCATGGAATAAAAATCATATTTTTATTCAATTGTAGAATTAATCACAAGAGGTGTTTTCTTAGTATTTTAATAAGACTTTACTTCTTTAAGATGATGTTTTAATATATGATTTTGTAAATAAATATTTATATGATCCTTCACAAAAAATATTTTTCTCCATTAAAATATTGATCTCTTGATATTAACATAACTTCTAGGTTATCATCCATAGAATCCATTTTAAAATAGATCTTTGTACATAATCCATTTACAGTTTTGAACTCTAGTGTCACGATCTATTAAACCAATTGTTGTTCTATATAATGGAAAGATAAAAAACTAATAGAGTGGGGGGGGGGGTTAATTTAGTTCTTAGATATTTATTTTATATGAAAAACCCCTATTCATGTATGATAGTTTAAATATTTACCTTAAAAGGAATCACTAGTGGAAATATAAAAACATAAATGAAATAGATTGAAAATACAAGAGTTATAGTGGTTCATGGAATATAAATCCACTTGTCCACAACACAAACACTTTACTCAATGAGTTCGGTAATTTTGACTATAATAGTAATTTTATTTGGGGGTCCTAAATAAGTACGAGAAGCTATCACTTAATATAAAATTATAAGATATTTCAACCAGAAGTGGATGATACATCATTAGAAAATGATAATATTCAACATGTAGCTCAGAATAATATTTAGTGCAACTGATAAACATTTAAGCATAACATGATATTTTACATTTCATTTTTCTTTGTACATGAATTTAGAGTATTCATATATATGTTCATTCTATTTTTTTTTCTTATCCATCCATATCCATGAAGAATCTAACTTTTCCTTTTATATATGTTCTTAAATATTTATCTTATGTATGAGATAATAACAATAGTCGAGTTGATAATATATTGAATAGTAAAAATGGAACTCCATTAATTTAATTTTTCTATTTCTTCCAAATATAGAAATATATTTTACATCTTCACATTCAATGATCCTATTCTTGATAAATTTCTACTCATGGAATCATTGACATTGGAAAAATAAATCATCCCATAAATAAATAATCCTTTTTGTTATGTTCTCAGAATGAATGAAATGTATTATTAAGAGATTAGAAAAGTAATCATGCCATTATTCATAAAATCTGTCTCTTCATAAGATATTTAATTGATAAAAATGTTCAATGCAAGAAAAATTTCTAAGATAAATAATATTTTTAAATAATATTAATGATTTGAACCACACTTAATGTAAAATTAATTCAAAATTACTTAAGATAAATCTTCATTGTAAGAATAATGTTTCACTCTGTTCTGATATTTAGCTTCCACAATTTCACATGTCTTCCTTGATAAAATAATTTATAAATTTCCTTTTCATATTATAACATATTCTCATAACATTATTCTAGATGGAATATATAACATTGATCATACTACAACGAAATCATTCTTTTTTATAGAAACAATATTATGTAGTAAGATAAATCTGTCCCATAGATGTTTCTAATTCTGATTAGATAAAAGATAATATTTTATTCTCATAAAATATATTTTTTAAAATAAATTCTTCACATGATGCAGGATAATCACTGAGAGAATAAGTGTAAGATATATTCTTTTGATAAATGTTATCTAAAACACTTATGAAAACACCTTAATAAAAACATAATTATTCTCAACATAGTATCATCAGAAATATATTCAAATCATAAAAAATATTTTATAATATTCTATAATAGTTTTTAAAGAATGTGTGAAAAAACCATATCATACCCTCATGGTGTGTGCAGGTATATATGATGGTTTTGGACCACTCATTATGTAAGAGAAATCATTGGGTTAATACCATGTTTCCCCACTCAGATTTGTTACCCAGGATGCATCTATACCGCAATCGCATCCACGTTCAAATATAATTATAGATATTTCTTACTGGAAATACCACTGAATATGTAATTTTAAAAAATCATTATTATATATTCTTATATATATAATTATCCTCAGTGTTAAGAATTGGGGTTTGTCCTCTATCATCTCCTTTCTTGAATCTGGCTCCCAAGACTTATACAAAAATACTTGTGATACAAACTGTGAAAGAATAAAACCTAGTGTCCAAATACTATTTTTAATTTGATAATTTGGTACTCGATATTGACAATCCCATCCTCATGGATTAATTAACTTCATAATCTTAAAAAACTAGATACATTATTGAATATAACAATACATTTGAAAACATAAAATATAACATTATATTCTCATTATGAAAAATATTATTTTCTATATAATATACTTACATATCAATCATATTACAATTCTCAGCATCCTAAGGAATGAGTGAAAAATGAATGGTTGTGCTCACATTCTTAGTATTGGAAGGAATTTTTCAGAATCTATCACAAAATAAATAAGGAATTAATAATATTAAAGAAATAAATAATAGTAAAATATTTGCATTTAAATAATCATTTGACTTTAAAACATATCCATGAAAACCATAACACTTTAAATAATCCAATAAACATCAATATATTATTTTATTATGATGGAATTCAAAATGTTAGAGATATTAAACATTACATTGATGAATTTTTTGAAGACATCTTACATAATTTTAAAATACGAATATAAAATTTACAACATGTTTTTTCTCATTCTAGTTACCAATACATCAAGTGTATATATAATTCTATGTCCCATATATAATTTATTACTCTATTACATTCATCTTAAGAATAAAAAAAATTTTAATCAACATGAATTAATAGTCAATAACTATCCATATTGGAATAATTATTATACCAAACGCTAATAAATTCCCCTGAAAAATGATCAAAAAGAAAATTGAGAAATAAGGTGGATGGTATAGTTACAATATATCCTTAGTAAAGTATAATATTCATCAAATATGTTAAAATAGATGAAAAAACTTTTAAAATACATATGAAGCATTTCTTTAGGGAAGTACTGTAACGCCCCGACCCCAGCTACCCAGAGTCGGTGCATTAATTACATAACATTGGCATGATCACAAGAAAGATCAAATCTCGAAAGACCGATTGGTTTAGTAGCCTTGGAAACACTAGATATATTCATAAGTTTTACATTACATCATAAAATGAAAAACTAATACAACAACATAATGTTTCCACAATCCACACTATTAACCCCTCATAAAATCCCGGCAGGTCATTCATAACTTACTTCTTCACATCCTGGGAAAAATAAAACATAAAAAAAGGGGTGATCTCAAATACCCAGTAAGGATAACAATAAAGTGGAAACTTTCATAAATAAGAATAAACATTTAAGGCAATGTATAACTAAAACAAAATCCTTTTAAATACGAACTTTCAACATGGTATGGCATAAATAAAATGAAATAATGACATTTACTTATTCACATGGATATTCTACTAAATGAATAATCACATGCAAAAATCAATAACCACTTTCATAATGTTGGAATGCATAATGCCAGACTATCATAACCACATAGCCAAGGCCTCGTGCCAAGACTACAAATAAGATTTTGTCAAGGCCTTGTGCCAAGACACTAGTTTGTCTCATGAGACCTACCGATGCATCGAGGAGCTATAACGGGCTCCACCCGTCACTTATTAAGTCCAATGCATTCCCATATGAAAAGGTTTAAACATAACATAAACATTCGTATTAAAACTAGCATACGAAATGTCAATACTTTCACAATAAACTATGAATGGTATAAAAATAGCACATCCACAGTCAAACATATCACAAAACCTTCAATACAATATAGAAGTTTTGTATCATAATAAATCAACTTCAAATAATCTTAAAATCCATCAAAGGATGTTGACATAGATGAAATCAAAATTCTTTTTAAAGAAATATCTCCTTTTATTTTGAAATCATTTAAGATCCATATAAAATAAAACATTTTCTTTGAAAATATTCTTATAAGCTTGTAAGGAAAGCTTTGAAGATTTTATAACGGCGTAAAATAACCGCACCCGCCGTATAAGTTAAAAAAAACATTCTTTCCTCAATTCTGTCGAAAAGGTTAAAAAGGACCTTGTTTTGAAAACGACGGAAAGATTCCTTTATAAACCTCTTATAAAAAGTCAAAAAAGGGTATAAATGACTTTAACCCATATTCTTGTAAATAGTAAAAATGTTTTGAAATACATTTTTAAGAAACATGGATGTGGATGATAAAGAGATCCCAGTAGATTATTACATATAAACAACCTCGGATAATGAAGAGATTGTGAAATAACCCTTACCTTGTACTTTTCCTTGGTTGGGGTAGGTTAACCTCCTGTATAATGGTGAAATAATTGCTATTAAATTATACAAGAATCATATATATTAATATGATATCATATATGATCTTTTAACATTGATTTATTAATAATATCTTAGAATTATCATCGTTTCGGGTGTTAACTTACTCATTTTCTTTTATATGTTTTGTTACATAAGCCATGTTTGTTGTATCTTATTCATATCCAGAATGATATCAAGTCCTTAAACATCATTTTTAAATCATAAAATGATAATTATACTTGAATGGATACGATGGAGAATGAATCTCATCGCGTTCGTGGAGACGGTAGTCCGTACGTACGCACGAGCGACAATATCATTCTTTTGATATTAAAATAATATATAAATGAATGGCATATCATATATACAGAATCATTAACATGTTATATTTATTATTTACATGAGTTACACATCATTATTATACCCATCCAAATAATATTATATTGAATAACAATTACACCACGACGTGGAGACGGTAAGCCGTACGTACGCACGTATGGTGACATGTTATTCAAAGGGTGGATAGAATACTGAATATGGTTGTACCATACTTATAATAACATCACAGTATATGTGAGATACTGGAGTTATTATTTTAGAACGGTAAGAACAAAGGAAGAAGAAGTGGAAGAAGAAATGAACTTACAAAAGGGTGGTGAAATCATTACCTCTTCTTCGGGTTCTTCCTTTTGATTTGATCAAAAGGGCTCCTTAGGTTGGCTTTCTGATCAAACTAAGGCCTCTAGGTTGTAGTGATGGATGTTGGGAGAGTATTTGGGCAGAGTTTGGCCGAACCAAAAGGCTTTGAAGGTGTGAAGAAATGAGAAGGAGGAGTGCCCTTTTTATAAGAGGGGTGAGGGGCACCTTTGGAAAAGCTAGAAATATTAATTTATAATAAATTCATATTCGGTTTATAATGGCTCCAAAGCTTATTATTCAAAGGTTAAGGTGGGGATAGGTCGAAAACCACTCAACCAATAGAATTTAGACAGGTTTGGGTACTTATATTAACCTTATCTTTAAGTATTAACTCTAAGTTAATTAGTTTCACTTTTACAATGTCTCTTTGTATTTTTATATAATATGGTTAATAAACTTACTATATACATCCAAGCGACCCCCAAGTGGTCCATTAATGATTAACCTATCATAATATAAGTCTCTTGGCCGAACCTTAGATTTTTAGGAATTTAATATCAATTAATAATATAATATTTGTTTTAAGAACTCTTTTATGTCAATTTTGACACTATTCAATAGTTGATTTTTGTGAAACTCATAACAGATTGATTACTTAGAACAAAGTCAATTAAATCAATACTAATATATCATATTATCCTAGAAAATTATTTTAATTCATTAAAAGGTTCATATTATATTTATTTGGGTATTTATAATATCAATTATTTTAATTTTTCACTATTATAGTAATTACTGCATCATCATTGTGTCATAAATAAAATAAATTATTTAATGCCTAAAAATTATAAATAAAATATAATTATGTAGTAAATAGTTTTAGCTTTCTAATGATTATTTATAATCTAAAATCCAACATATATAACCCTATGTAAAAATTGTTGTTCTAAAAGATATATGCTTGTGTCATTTTTGTATTCATTTTAACTAAATTAAAATAAAGTGTCATTATCACTTACAAGTGGATCCATGGGGTCCCAAAATTGACACAAAGATGCCCATGGTCGACCATCTATCAACCAATAGGGTTAAGACACGTTTTTAGGGTAATTTAGTATTATTATAATATTATTTGTTTAACCCTTATTTACCTGATTTACCCTTAACCATGGTAAATAAAATATTTACCGCAGTAATTATTCAAAATGTCTAAAAATAAAAGTTACCTATTTACACAATTTGAACATCCTGATTCCAAATATGGAATCCATTTTCCTAAATTCAAAACACAGAAGTGGCAGAAATTAATTTAAAATTAATTCCCGCTGTCAAAACAAAAAGCGTGTTTTTAAGAGATAATAACTATCAAAAGATTGACACTTGTTTATGTTCGGTTTAATTGTAAAATTATGTCCAATGACCAACATTATATTAAATGGTAAAAATATATTCTAAATATACTTTAAAACTACTAAAATTCATAATTTATCACTATTAATTATTTTGATTAAAAAAAGTTGTTTTTAATTAAAATTTAGTAATTTTCACTATTCATCAAAATATGAAAGTTATCCGAAAAGTACCAAAATTTCACCTTAGGCTAAATTCGATATTCCGAGTCCAAAAATGAAGTCCATTTTCAAATATAAAATATATATAATTACAAAAATTAGGTATTACTATTCACAACGGCTAGTTTAATTAGTTGTGGTGTGTGTTAGAACTCGAGGTTGCGTACAACACACGCTATCGCATTATTCAAAGGGAAACGTACCGTAGAAGCTTGGGGTGTTACATTCTCCCCTCCTTCAAATAATTGCGTCCTCGCAATTTCTAGGGTATTACTGTATAAAAAGACTCGGGTGGTTCTTCATCATAAGTTCCTCGGGTTCCCACGTTGCCTCTTCCATCTTATGATTCCTCCACAAAACTTTTACCAGACGCGTCGTCCGGTTTCTCAGCACTTGTTCTCTCGTATCAAGAATCTTGATGGGCTCTTCGCAATAAGACAGATCGGGTTCCAGTTCTAAATCTTCATAGGTGAGTACATGCGTTGGGTCAGGCATGTATTTCCTCAACAGAGATACGTGGAACACATCGTGAACTTTGGAGAGACTTGGCGGCATTGCCAATCGGTAAGCTACAGCCCCAATTCGTTCTAGAATTTCGAAAGGTCCGATGTACCTGGGACTCAATTTACCTTTCTTACCAAAACGTATGACTCCCTTCCACGGAGATACCTTCAGGAAAACATGATCACCGACTTGAAATTCCAAATCCTTCCTTCGATTATCGGCATAGCTCTTCTGCCTACTTTGAGCTGCTTTAATGTGATTTTGGATTACCTTCACCTTTTCCACCATTTCCTCCACCAGTTCTGGGCCTACAAGTTTTCTTTCACCAACGTCATCCCAACAGGTTGGTGTACGACATCTCTTTCCGTATAACGCTTCATATGGTGCCATCTGAATACTTGAATGGAAGCTATTGTTATAGGAAAATTCTACTAGTGGTAAATATTGATCCCACATACCCTGAAAATCAAGTGAGCAAGATCTAAACATGTCTTCTAAGGTCTGAATAGTCCGTTCTGATTGTCCGTCTGTCTGAGGGTGGTAAGCAGTGCTCAAATGAAGTTCAGTATCCAGGGATTTCTGAAGACTTTTCCAAAATCTTGAAGTAAAACGGGGATCACGATCAGAAACAATCGATAGGGGTACTCCATGAAGTCTCACAACTTCATTAATGTATAGTCTTGCTAGACGTTCCAGGGGTAGATCTTCTCTTATAGCAAGAAAATGTGCTGACTTGGTAAGACGATCAACAATAACCCATATTGCATCGTTCCTTCTAGGAGTCTTTGGTAGCCCCATGACAAAGTCCATTGTAATATTGTCCCATTTCCACTCCGGTATGGGAAGAGGTTGCATGACTCCTCCAGGCTGTTGCCTTCCAGCTTTCACTTGTTGACAAACCATACATCTTGACACAAAATCAGCAATCTCCCTCTTCATGTTGTCCCACCAAAAATGTTCCTTCAAATCTCTATACATTTTGGTGCTCCCAGGGTGTATAGAGAAATTGGAACTATGAGCATCATCCAGCAATTCCCTTTTTAGATTAGGTATATTGGGAACACAAAGTCTCTTCCCGAATTTCAAAATTCCACCTTCATACGCAAAGTCTCTCAATCTCCCATCATTCACAGCTTTAATCTTCTTTTGGAATTCTTCATCATCAGTCTGAGAACTCTTAATCCTTTCTAGTAAAGATGGTTTGGCAACCATTTGAAAAAGCATTGATGTTTCACCTTCCCTGGTTATTCCCATGTCCATCTTCACTAGCTCCATGAAAATTGGATCCCTTTCAATTCTCATATTGTTCAAAACTCCATGGTCTTTTCTACTCAAAGCATCTGCCACCTTGTTTGCCTTCCCTGGGTGGTAGTGTATCGTACAATCATAATCCTTGAGTAATTCAAGCCATCTCCTTTGCCTCATGTTGAGTTCTTTTTGTGAGAAAATATACTTCAAACTCTTGTGATCAGTATAAATCTCACATTTTTCACCATAGAGGTAGTGCCTCCATATTTTCAAAGCAAAGATCACTGCTGCTAACTCGAGATCATGAGTAGGATAGTTTTGTTCATGAATTTTCAACTGTCGTGATGCATAGGCAATAACTCTATCATTCTGCATAAGGACACATCCAAGTCCTTTCTTTGATGCATCACTATAAATAACGAACCCATCATTCCCCGATGGTAGAGTCAATATAGGAGCATTGACTAATCTTTTCTTCAGTTCTTCGAAACATTCTTCACACTCTTTTGTCCAAACAAATTTAACCCCTTTACGTGTGAGCTTCGTTAATGGGTTAGCCAATCAGGAAAAATTCTGGACGAAACGTCGATAATAACCTGCCAAACCAATAAAACTACGTAATTCAGTTATACTCGTAGGTGCTGGCCATTCTTGGATTGCCTTGGTCTTAGAAGGATCAATAGAGATTCCATCTTTAGAGACAATATGGCCAAGAAAAGAAATCTCCTGAAGCCAGAATTCACACTTGCTAAACTTTCCATATAATTCATGACTCCTCAGAGTCTTCAAGATAATGCGCAAGTGATTTTCATGATCTTTGTAGGTTTTAGAGTATACCAAGATATCATCAATAAATACCACCACAAATTCATCGAGATACTCCTTGAAAACTCTATTCATCAGATCCATGAATACAGAGGGTGCATTAGTCAATCCAAACGGCATTACAGTAAACTCGTAATGCCCGTACCTGGTTCGAAATGCTGTTTTCGGAATGTCTTCCTTCTTTACACACAACTGATGGTATCCAGATCGAAGGTCAATCTTTGAAAAGTATTGAGCTCCATGCAGTTGGTCAAATAAATCATCAATACGAGGTAGGGGATACTTGTTCTTTATCGTTATAGCATTGATCTCCCTGTAATCGATACATAACCTCATAGATCCATCTTTCTTTTTAACAAAAAGAACAGGGGCTCCCCATGGAGAAACACTAGGGCGAATAAATCCCTTATTACTCAATTCCTCTAGTTGTTTCTTTAGTTCGACTAACTCTACAGTGGCCATTCTATAAGGGGTCTTCGATATAGGCCTTGATCCAGGAATCAAATCAATAGAAAACTCAATTTCTCGTTCTGGAGGATGTCCAGGTAAATCTTCTGGAAATACATCTACAAATTCTTTCACAACAGGTACATCCTCTATTTGAACATTCCTTTCCTCACCCGCAGTTATTTCATTCTCTTCCTCCCCAATAATTGAATTAAGTTGAGCTACAGGGGGTGGATCTAAATAAGAATTAGGTGGTGACGATTCTGCTCTAAAAATAAGGTGCTCCTTATCATTATCATCAAGAATCGTAACCTCTTTCTTCTTACAATAAATCTTCGCATCATAGTCCGAAAGCCAGTCCATACCGAGGATTATATCAAACTCAATCATATGTATGACGATGAAATCAACAGATAAAGAAAATTTATGTGCTCTAATGGGGACTGATTCACAAAACATTGTTGCAACGATACTTCCCTTAGGAGTTTTAACTGACAACTCCCTTATTAAATCAAATTGGAAATATCTAATTTTCTTAGCAAACTGGGAAGATATGAAACAATGCGATGATCCAGAATCAAATAATGCATTTTCTAAACTTGAGGAAACCATTAAATTACCTGCCACCACGTCTTTCGGAGCTTCTACCTCAGCAGTAGTGATAGCATAAGCCTGGCCTTGATCCCTTGGCCTTTTTTGAGGTAAGTTCTCCTGACGCTTAGGACATGCATTTGCATAATGCCCCATCTCCCTGCAATTGTAGCACTGAACGTTGGTAGCTTCCTTCTTCCCCTTGCAATCATGAGCTTGGTGGCCTTTTTCACCACACTTGTAACAGACTCCCATTCCCTTCAAGCAAGTACCAGGATGTTTCTTCCCGCATTTACCACAAGATGGATATTCAACCTTTCCCTTCTTCCCCTTATTTCCATTCCCAGATTGATCAGAAGGTCTCTTCTTCTCTTGCTTTTCTTTAAAGTCATAAGACTTAGAGAATTCCTTTTCGGTCTTGATAGCACATGAGACAATGTCTTCGTACGATGAAAAGGATTGTGAGACTAATGCTCGACGGAGAAATGGTTTTAACCCATCAAAGAAACGATCAATCTTACTTCTTGGGTTGCGAATATAATCACCAGCGTACCTCGCTAACCTTGTAAAGTTAGCCTCATACTTTGTGACATTCTCATCCTCCTTTTGTCTCAGACTCAGAAATTGTCTTTCCATATCTGCTCGATGGTCGCGAGAAAAGTATTTTTCTAAAAACAGATCTTTGACTCCCTCCATTCCATGTTTGATACTTCATCATCTTCCTTCATGTTTTGAATCAATGACCACCATTGATCAGCATCTCCAGTGAGGCGGTAAACTGCCATGGTAACTTTTTCCCTTTCACTACTCCCCAAAGCCTGAAATATTTTCTCTAGGGAAAATATCCATTGCTCAGCTACTAAGGGATTTGTACTCCCATTGAACGTTGGTGGTTGTTGTCTCATGAATCGATCTAACATTGATCCTCCACGCTGCGGATCAGGGTGCTCCATACGGGTAAGGTTATTATTCATAACCTGAGTAAGTTGTCCCAGTACGGTGATTAGCTGATCAGCACCAGTTGCATCACCAGCCCCACTATAATTATCTTGAGCAGGAGGGCAATCCCTACATGGAGTGCGTGCATTGATACGGTTTCCATTTCTTCCACTAGGCGCCATTTCTAAAAAATGGCATAAACTAGATCAGTTTATGCATCAAAATACATAATCCCATACTTATAAAACACTAAACATAAATTGAACTATCTATGGATATAATCCATAATCATAAATATGTTTTCTTTGAGGAAGTATATACTCATAAACCCTTTATAATGATTTGTAAAGAAAGTGAGAGTTATCCTAAGCATATCCCCCGGGAGTGTCGTAACCAAGAGTGCAGCAAGGCCCGTTGTCGTGCACCAGTTCCCGTTCGAGTCTAGCTCAAAGCGGTGTTTTCGGGTTTTACCCCTAGGTACATCTGTGCCAGAGCCGCCTCTACCTGCTCGTATCCAGACAGGGATGTATTTCTCGGAAAACTCACAAAGTCTCTACAATACCAAAATTCTAGGAAGTTCTTCTATACTAATCCTCAAAGTTCATCTTAGGTCTATGTGCTCTAATCAGAGTTTATATAAATCTAGCTTCCACGGTTTGTACTAAACTTCCTCTGATACCAACTGTAACGCCCCGACCCCAGCTACCCAGAGTCGGTGCATTAATTACATAACATTGGCATGATCACAAGAAAGATCAAATCTCGAAAGACCGATTGGTTTAGTAGCCTTGGAAACACTAGATATATTCATAAGTTTTACATTACATCATAAAATGAAAAACTAATACAACAACATAATGTTTCCACAATCCACACTATTAACCCCTCATAAAATCCCTGCAGGTCATTCATAACTTACTTCTTCACATCCTGGGAAAAATAAAACATAAAAAAAAGGGGTGAGCTCAAATGCCCAGTAAGGATAACAATAAAGTGGAAACTTTCATAAATAAGAATAAACATTTAAGGAAATGTATAACTAAAACAAAAGCCATTTAAATACGAACTTTCAACATGGTATGAAATAAATAAAAAGAAATAATGCCATTTACTTATTCACATGGATATTCTACTAAATGAATAATCACATGCAAAAATCAATAACCACTTTCATAATGTTGGAATGCATAATGCCAGACTATCATAACCACATAGCCAAGGCCTCGTGCCAAGACTACAAATAAGATTTTGTCAAGGCCTTGTGCCAAGACACTAGTTTGTCTCATGAGACCTACCGATGCATCGAGGAGCTATAGCGGGCTCCACCCGTCACTTATTAAGTCCAATGCATTCCCATATGAAAAGGTTTAAACATAACATAAACATTCGTATTAAAACTAGCATACGAAATGTCAATACTTTCACAATAAACTATGAATGGTATAAAAATAGCACATCCACAGTCAAACATATCACAAAACCTTCAATACAATATAGAAGTTTTGTATCATAATAAATCAACTTCAAATAATCTTAAAATCCATCAAAGGATGTTGACATAGATGAAATCAAAATTCTTTTTAAAGAAATATCTCCTTTTATTTTGAAATCATTTAAGATCCATATAAAATAAAACATTTTCTTTGAAAATATTCTTATAATCTTGTAAGGAAAGCTTTGAAGATTTTATAACGGCGTAAAATAACCGCACCCGCCGTATAAGTTAAAAAAAACATTCTTACCTCAATTCTATCGAAAAGGTTAAAAAGGACCTTGTTTTGAAAACGACGGAAAGATTCCTTTATAAACCTCTTATAAAAAGTCAAAAAAGGGTATAAATGACTTTAACCCATATTCTTGTAAATAGTAAAAATGTTTTGAAATACATTTTTAAGAAACATGGATGTGGATGATAAAGAGATCCCAGTAGATTATTACATATAAACAACCTCGGATAATGAAGAGATTGTGAAATAACCCTTACCTTGTACTTTTCATTGGTTGGGGTAGTTTAACCTCCTGTATAATGGTGAAATAATTGCTATTAAATTATACAAGAATCATATATATTAATATGATATCATATATGATCTTTTAACATTGATTTATTAATAATATCTTAGAATTATCATCGTTTCGGGTGTTAACTTACTCATTTTCTTTTATATGTTTTGTTACATAAGCCATGTTTGTTGTACCTTATTCATATCCAGAATGATATCAAGTCCTTAAACATCATTTTTAAATCATAAAATGATAATTATACTTGAATGGATACGATGGAGAATGAATCTCATCGCGTTCGTGGAGACGGTAGTCCGTACGTACGCACAAGCGACAATATCATTCTTTTGATATTAAAATAATATATAAATGAACGGTATATCATATATACAGAATCATTAACATGTTATATTTATTATTTACATGAGTTACACATCATTATTATACCCATCCAAATAATATTATATTGAATAACAATTACACCACGACGTGGAGACGGTAAGCCGTACGTACGCACGTATGGTGACATGTTATTCAAAGGGTGGATAGAATACTGAATATGGTTGTACCATACTTATAATAACATCACAGTATATGTGAGATACTGGAGTTATTATTTTAGAATGGTAAGAACAAAGGAAGAAGAAGTGGAAGAAGAAATGAACTTAGAAAAGGGTGGTGAAATCATTACCTCTTCTTCGGGTTCTTCCTTTTGATTTGATCAAAAGGGCTCCTTAGGTTGGCTTTCTAATCAAACTAAGGCCTCTGGGTTGTAGTGAGGGATGTTGGGAGAGTATTTGGGCAGAGTTTTGCCGAACCAAAAGGCTTTGAAGGTGTGAAGAAATGAGAAGTAGGAGTGCCCTTTTTATAAGAGGGGTGAGGGGCACCTTTGGAAAAGCTAGAAATATTAATTTATAATAAATTCATATTCGGTTTCTAATGGCTCCAAAGCTTATTATTCAAAGGTTAAGGTGGGGATAGGTCGAAAACCACTCAACCAATTGAATTTAGACAGGTTTGGGTACTTATATTAACCTTATCTTTAAGTATTAACTCTAAGTTAATTAGTTTCACTTTTACAATGTCTCTTTGTATTTTTATATAATATGGTTAATAAACTTACTATATACATCCAAGCGACCCCCAAGTGGTCCATTAATGATTAACCTATCATAATATAAGTCTCTTGGCCGAACCTTAGATTTTCAGGAATTTAATATCAATTAATAATATAATATTTGTTTTAAGAACTCTTTTATGTCAATTTTGACACTATTCAATAGTTGATTTTTGTGAAACTCATAACAGAATGATTACTTAGAAAAAAGTCAATTAAATCAATCCTAATATATCATAGTATCCTAGAAAATTAGTTTAATTCATTAAAAGGTTCATATTATATTTATTTGGGTATTTATAATATCAATTATTTTAATTTTTCACTATTATAGTAATTACTGCATCATCATTGTGTCATAAATAAAATAAATTATTTAATGCCTAAAAATTATAAATAAAATAGAATTATGTAGGAAATCGTTTTATCTTTCTAATGAATATTTATAATCTAAAATCCAACATATATAACCCTATGTAAAAATTGTTGTTCTAAAAGATATATGCTTGTGTCATTTTTGTATTCATTTTAACTAAATTAAAATAAAGTGTCATTATCACTTACAAGTGGATCCATGGGGTCCCAAAATTGACACAAAGATGCCCATGGTCGACCATCTATCAACCAATAGGGTTAAGACACGTTTTTAGGGTAATTTAGTATTATTATAATATTTTTTTTTAACCCTTATTTACCGGATTTACCCTTAACCATGGTAAATAAAATATTTACCGCAGTAATTATTCAAAATGTCTAAAAATAAAAGTTACCTAGTTACACAATTTGAACATCCTGATTCCAAATATGGAATCCATTTTCCTAAATTCAAAACACAGAAGTGGCAGAAATTAATTTAAAATTAATTCCCGCTGTCAAAACAAAAAGCGTGTTTTTAAGAGATAATAACTATCAAAAGATTGACACTTGTTTATGTTCGGTTTAATTGTAAAATTATGTCCAATGACCAACATTATATTAAATGGTAAAAATATATTCTAAATATACTTTAAAACTACTAAAATTCATCATTTATCACTATTAATTATTTTGATTAAAAAAAGTTGTTTTTAATTAAAATTTAGTAATTTTCACTATTCATCAAAATATGAAAGTTATCCGAAAAGTACCAAAATTTCACCTTAGGCTAAATTCGATATTCCGAGTCCAAAAATGAAGTCCATTTTCAAATATAAAATATATATAATTTCAAAAATTAGGTATTACTATTCACAACGGCTAGTTTAATTAGTTGTGGTGTGTGTTAGAACTCGAGGTTGCGTACAACACACGCTATCGCATTATTCAAAGGGAAACGTACCGTAGAAGCTTGGGGTGTTACAAGTACTATTTTCATTATTAAATAAATTATTTAAACTATAACAATTTATAAGATATTAGGAAATAAATTTTCTTTATAAATAAGCATTTTATATTGTAATGTGTTCTTCATTGAAAATAGTAGGCATTCTGGTGGTGAATTCTAGTCTATCTGTGTACATTAAGTCTAATATTTTTTTAACACCTTTAGTAAAAAGATCATTTCTTATAAAACAAGATGAATATTCCATTTAATAATTTTTTAGATATTAATTATTAATTTAAATAAATTTTATCACTAATTCTATAATATTACAATCATTCATGAAATTTTTTTAAAGAAAATATTTTCCTGGAAGAAGAATGTTCTCGAATGAATAGAAAATGAATGTTGGTTTTCAAAGCCACATTCATTTGGAGTTTTGAGTTATAAGAGAGAGGAAAATGAATGGAAAAAATAAAATTTCAAAAAATACATATAGGATATTAAAATATACGGGGTTTAAGATAAAAATATCATATATTTCCCTAAATGAAATTTAAACTTAAACAATCACAAACAAAGATGAGATTGTGAAATAAAACCTTACATAAAGATTGAATCTCTTTATAACTACTTCTTAACAATTTAATAATAACATAAAATATATAATAATTAAATAATTGAACTATATGAATAACTATAGTATCATATTTGACCCACTTCCAATATTTCAACAATAGTTTATTAAAAAATATTTATTAAAATCATCATTTATTATTGTTTACTATTTTTTTCATGTAAGTTTCTGATTTCTAGTTTTTCTATTTGAATATTGATTATTATTACATAACCTAATTTTTTGTAATAAGGATATAAATACCAAATATATTAATTATATACATATTTAGAATCATCGATGAATGACCGATATAAAAAATGAATTAAATTGTTTTTTGGAGGTGATAGTCACTACGTACAGAGAGGCAACATTATTAATTTTACCGGGTCGATGATTGAGAAGTTTTATGAAACGTATATGTCCAAAATTATAATTATTTCATTAATATATTATATATTAATTTTTTTTGTATTTATATCCATTATATTAAAGTGGTGTTGAAAAATTAATTACACCTCTTATATTCTATTTACACACTCGTGATGTTTTCACATTCTGTAGAATTGAAAATATGTGTAAAATGGTTGTCCCATATTAATAGTAACATCTAAAATATTTATGAAATATTATATTTATTATAGTTTAAATAATAAATAAACATTAATTATTTGGTAAAGACGATTACCTATTCATTGAGAGACATCTAGTGTCTTGCACCCCAACCCTTGAAAGATTGGTCTTAGGACATGAAAAGAGGATATAGAACATATGGAAGGAATATAATAAATTATTAGGGAAGATATTTTATATGAATTTTATTGTTCATGTTTTTAGTAAATAAGGCTTAATAAAAAGTCTATTTCTTATTTTTTAAGAAAAATCAGATCAATTTTAATGTTTTCTCTTAAAGTAAATCAATCAAAGAATTAAATGATGAAGAGGACTAGAAGAATGTTTCCTAACCTGAGTCCATCCGAAATTTTTTTATATCTAACAATTTGAAATTAATTTTGGTTTTGAATGTTTATCTCTTAATGTTTCTGAAGTTCCAATTTGATGAAATTAAAAAATTAAAAAATATGGCACTCCCTTACCATTCATAATTTAAAAAAAAATCTTTCTTTGTAAAAAATCACATTCTACATGAATGAGTTTTAAGGATGAGAATTTTCCTTATGATAAAAGGGGGATAAATTAATTTTTATGTAAAATGATAAAACTACAATGTTATAAGGAATAAATAAAAAGAATTTAGTTTTCAATGTTTCATGATTGTTGGATGTTGTGTTTTAATAAAGTGTTATCTCATTTCAAAATTCATATTTTCCTGAGTAATAAAATAAAATGTAAGAAGACTATAAGATGTATGAATTATATAAAAAAATATTTGTACCAATTTATATGAAATTGATATGTAGAAAGATAATAATAAAGATTATTGATTTTAAAATTATGAGTTATTGAATATTTTTAATAGAACAAAGTCCCATAGAATGAATTTCTATAGACCGAAAAAGTTCCATATATAAATATATATGAATGTTCAGTAGAAATATTTTTGAGAGGTGTTTCTGAATTTTTATGCAATAATATTTATGTAGAAGTATTGAGATTTTTAGTTGATAGATAAATTGTTGTCAAAGTTAAAAAGGAAAAAAAATAAGGAATTGTAGAACATAAAAATTATACAGATTATGTGAATTAGAAATCGTTTGGAGATAAATTCTACCACTAAATTTTGTGTACATTTATTGCCTGATGGACATGTTGGATATTGTGATGTTTATGTATTTGTAAGATTACTGAATGAAATTTTCTTATACAGATCATATGAAAAGAATGAATATAAAGAAAACAATGAGAAATGTTTAAGTGGTAGTGAATAGATTATGAAAGAGAAAATATAATATGGGTATGGATGAACATTAATCAAATTAACCAATGTTGAATGGATAGTTCTAGATCGTAAAATAATATTGATATGACCATACAAATTACTATATTAATAATGTATTTCTAGGTTCCAATGTTCTTTGTTATTTTTTCATAGAGATATTTAAGGTGATGATGTGAAGATAATCATTCTTCATATAGATAAATAATAATGGAAGGTTTGTGACTCTTCCAATGAGAATTAATTTTGACAAATTCCCATAAAACCGAAGTTATGAAAGATTGAAGAAGAAAATGGATGCTAAAGAAAATATTTTGATTGGTAGTTTTGAAATATAATTTTTTTAAGTTGTATAATTGATTTGAGTTCTTACTACTAAAATTTGGGATCTCTTATATAATGTTTTTCATGATTATCCAAAAAGTACGGGAACCCTTAACTCATGTAATATGGGGTATTATAAATTAATTAGTTTCAAAAGGAGGTTTCAAATAACCCTATACATGGTAGTTTTTTTCATGAAGCCACCAAACAAGGAATATCATCATTGAGGGATAATTATTTACCAATCAGATGAGTTATGATTCAAAGAGGATCTAGACGAACATTCCAGGTGAACTCATCAGACGGTGGTTTCAGAAATTTTCAATCAAGTGAAATCAGACATAAAATATAAGGACCCGGCCTTAATCATTACATAATATTCAATTAAATTAATAATACAAATTTTGGATCTTTCCAGGTTTAAGGTTTAAGAGAATTAGGAAATAACATCAAAAGATTTCAAAGTAGAAGCTTCTACACAATTTACATTTTTTCTTAAAATTAAAACACTTGAAAAAAGAGTCACCTGAAGTCCCATGTTTTAGATATCAGGACTTTTCCTTGATCCCATCCATGACCTTATTCATCTTTATTTCCTGTGAAAACATTTCAAAACATCGGATGAGCATAAAAAACTGATCAAGGGTTATAAAACAAAGATTTTTTTTTTGTAAATACATAAAAAACATAAACTCTTTTAATTACCTCATGAAAACAAAAGATTTATGAATAACACATAGAAATCATAGATCATAAAGGTAACTTGTGGCATCCATAACATACTTACAATGTAGCTATCACAGTTACATATGGAGTTACTTTGGAATAACCATCACAGTATATTCCCTAAATCTCTTAGGATAATCATTCACGTTTACCTTCTTCACGTTACCCAATGCATTGGAGAGGAATCTCGGGCTCAGCTGCCCTAGGTTTACCATAGAACCACTTGTATACGTAAATAATACTCAAGAACCATAACATGATCATAACACGTAACATAAGCATAAAGGAAAGATAAAATTCCCACACTGAAATAACAATATATCATTTGAATATATGGACATAATTAATCAATTATCAAAACCATTTTCAATACCAAAATACATAAAAAGTCTATGTGGTATTTAGTTTCCTTTTTAAAAACATTACGGCTTGTTAAGGAAGCCAAAAGATCAAATAATACTCGCAGTGGTGGAATGGTCATTGTCACCGCGTACACTAAATAGAAACATTATTCTTTTTGTCGTTTAGTAAAATTATTCATTTAAAAAAGATTCTTTTTCATAATAGTAAAATTTAATGGTGTTTATACAGCATATAAAATAAAATCGTGTATTAAAATAAAATATGTCTAAATGAATTGAGATTGAGATGAAGTCCCTTAACTCGTGTCCGACATGACTCAATCATTCTTTAATATCCTGAATAATAAGATAAAGTTAATTTATACTTACTAAAGAACCTTTTTCAAGTTTATTAATCTTTTAATATCACTTATTACCAAGTCATAAACAATATGTAATCATTAAAGTTAATAATGTTCGTTTTGTTGATATTTGGTACTTGAGTCACAAATGAACACCATATAGTTACAAGTTGTTCACATGGTCAAAAGCTAATTTTTTCCAGAATGATATTAATGTTTTAGATATATTATATATCATATATATATATATCTAGAATATATATGTATTTATAATAGTACATAGAATTTAGAGGTATGAATTGAAATGCACCGTTCATGGAGACGGTTAGCCGTACATACACATTAATGCTACTTCCATTTCTATTTCTTATTTTAATGGAATTAAAAAAAATGATACATAGGTATATTATAATTCCTGTATAATATCATATATAATATCCTTAACTCCATCCTTTATATGTCCCACATACTGGATTAATGAGTCATATCACTTTGAGGGGGTGGTAGTCCGCACATCCTCAAATGAAATTATCAAGTTTACCCATAATAGAAACCATAATCGTACGATATAAAAGAAAAATATAGAATAATAAATAAAACATACACATAATATATATCATATATAAATATAGTGTCATCTTAATGGCCACCACTATAGGCGGTAGGACATAATCAAACAATCATCGTTTCGTGAGGTGTTAGTTTTCCATCCATAGAAATAGTATGTTCTTCACCCACTAGATGGAGGTTTGTGTAACGTTAGTTAGAATACTTATAATAACAGCATAATATATATTTAGGATACTGGTTTTGTTATAAAATAAACTAATAAAATGAGTTTAGGGTTTGGAGAAGTAAAATAAAATAAAAGAAGTTAAGAGAAACTGTTACCTTTAATTTGGGTAACTTCCTTTGGTTTGAACCAAAAGAACTTTTTGAAGTGACTTTTACCTAAGGTAAGGATTCTAGGAGTAGGAGAGGGATGTCAGAAGCTTAATTGGTCAGACGTTGGCCATTCCAAAAGGCTTTAGAGTTGTGAGGAATTGGTTAGAAGTGAGGGCTTTTTATTAGGGGGAGGAGGGGCTCTTTAGGAATGTGTGATAATATTATTTTATTATATAATGATATTCAGTTTGTAAAGGTTAAAAAATCATTATAGTCATAGATAAGATAACTCATGATCGAAATAAAATTATCCAATAAGAATTGGACAGGTAATTCATGTTAGTTTAATATTTATAATCTTATTTAATTAAATGATTTATTAATGAGGTAAACACTTCATCATTATTGTGTCATAGATAATTTAATGTATTCGATGTCTACAATTTACAAAACAATACCATGATGTAGGAAATAATTTTAGATTTCCAATGAATATTTAAAGATTAAAAGATACGTTATATAACCCCTTTTAAAAATTACAATACTAAAAGATATTTGGTTTTGTCAATTATTCAATTACTTTAAGTTAATTAATCAAAAATGTCATTATCACTCCCATGTGGAACAATGGGGTCCCAAAATCAAATCAAATATTACCATGGTCTTAAATGACTCAACCAATAATATTTGAACAAGTGTTAAGGTAATTTGGAATTATTTTAATATTTGTTTTACCTTGAATTACCCTATATTCCATTAATCATGGTAAATAAAAGTAAAAACTTAATATTCACCTAATTTTTTTTCATCTTGTTGAACTGAATTTTAGTTAATAATAACAAACATGTATGTCAGATTTTAGAAATTCAAATCACGTAAGAGGTAAAATTTCATTTAACTGAAAGTGTCAGTTTTTTTAACTACTACTAAGTGGTATCACTATTCATCAAAAATTGATGTTTTTCAGAAAACTACCAAAACATTGGCCTAAGATATAATTGATATTCCGAATTAATAAAATGATGTCTATTTTACCAAATTATAAACATAGATGTTGCATTAATTAATTTAAAATTAATTCTCGTCATTAAAACAAATAGCGTGTTTTTAAGAAACAATAACTATCAAAAGATTCAAACCTGTTGATGTCCAAATTAAAATTGAAATTAATTCCAATGACCAACATTAGATTAAATGGTAAAAATATATTCTAACTAAACTTTAAATCAAATTAAAAAGATAATATAACCTTATTAATAAATTTTATTAAAACACAGTTTTGAATTAAAATACAATATTTTTCACTATTCATTAAAAAATGAACTTTATCGGAAAAATTTAAAAAAATTATAGAAAGTAAATTGTGATGTCCCTATTATAAATAAAGATATTACTTGGTCAATTAGAATATATTAATGTGACCAATACTAGATTTAATGATCATTCTCCATTAAAAGGCGGTAAATTGACCTTTTAATGTAAATTATGCTTAAAAATAGATTCATTCACATTTTAAGCCTCTAACATTTATTTGATAAAAGTAAATACCATTAAAAAACATGTATAATAATATTGTAGTTAGTTTTTTCATTCCCACCAATACAACGGCTAGGAGTTAACATCCAATTAAAATAATAATATTTTATCATTAGTGTGCAGTGTAAGATTTCAAAGAAACCCGTTGTTGCGTATCGGGTACGCTATCTAATATTAAAACACTTTTATAGTAAAATTAATATTAATTAAAAAATATTAATAAGTATGAAAATCTATTATTCTATATTTACCTGGGATGTTACATCCTTCCCCCCTTTTGGGAATTGTGTCCTGGAAATTTTTATTCACTTATCGAAATAATTGGGAGTATATATCCCTCATCATATTTTTTGATTCCCACGTTGCCTCTTCATCCATATGGTTTTTCTACAAAAACATTAGTCGGTGAATGACCTTATTCCCCAACACTTTCTCTCTATGATTAAGAATATGGACCGGTTGTTCTTTAGAAGAGATATTATCTTCCAACTGAACTACCTCTAGGCTCAAAAATGAGATGGATCTGGCATATACATTGTAAACATTGAATCGTGAAAAACATTGTGTACCTGGGATAAAAAAAGAGGTAAAGTCACTCTGTATGCAACTGATCCAACATTCTCCAGATTTTTATAAGGTCCAATGAACCTCAGACTCAACTTTCTCTTCTTACCAAAACACATCACACTTTTCCATGTAGAAACTTTGAGAAAGACATGATAACCTAACTCAAAAGAATGATCTGTCATACAGTTATCTGCATAACGTTTCTGTATTCTCTGAGTTGTTCTCATGTTTTTCTGAATCAACTGAACTTTTTCAGCCATCTCTTCAACTAATTCTTGTCCCATCAGTTTCCTTTAACATACATAATCCCAAAAAGGTAGAGTTCGACAATTCTTTCCATATAATGCCTCAAATGGATCCATCTATATACTAGAATGAAAACTGTTATTATAAGAAAATTCATCCAAAGAATGATGTTGGTCCCAACTTCCCTAGTAATCTAGTGAACAAGCACGTATCATATCCTCCAAGGTATGAATATTTCATTCTGACTACCCATCTGATTGCAGGTGAAAAACTGTACTAAATTTTAATTCAGTACCCAACGACTTCTGAAGGCATTACCAAAAGTTAGAAGTAATCCTGTGATCACGATCAGATAAAATTGAAAGGGGACTCCATGCTACCTGACTATCTCTTTATCATACAACCATGTAAGTTGATCTAGAGAAAAAGTATCTCGAATTGGAAAGGAATGAGAAGATTTTTTCAATCGATCAACTATAACCCAGATTGCATTATTACTCGAGATGTCTTCAGTAATCCCACGAAAATGTCCCTTGATATATTTTCCCATTTCCACTCTGGAACCGGTAAAGGCTGAAGCATCTCTTTTGGTAATTTTCTCTCTGCTTTAACCTCCTCACAAGTCAAAAACTTCACTATAAAATCAGCAATATCTCTTTTCATTACATCCCACCTATAATACTCCTGAAGATCTCTATACATCTTTGTACAACCAGGATGAACTGAAAACGGGGAACTATGAGCTTCACATAATAACTCAATCTTCAACTGTGAATAACAAGGAACATATAATATCTTTCCAAATCTCAAAACACAATCATTATCAACATTAAAATCATGAAACTTACCCTTCTGAACCAACTCTACCTTTTTCTCTAACTCACTGTCTTCTTTTTGCACTTGATTTATTCTGTTTGATGGAGAAGTTTTCACTGACACTTGAAACAAAAAATAATAATTTCCTGCACCAATAAATTCTATTCCAATGTTCATCAAATAAAAAACCAAAGGATCTCGTTCCAAATTTAACATGGTAAATGAAGCATTACTTTTTCAAGTCAAAGCATCAGACAATTTATTTTATTTTCCCCGATGGTAATGGATCGTGAAATCATAATCCCTGATTAATTCCAACCATCTCCTCTGTCTAATTTTCAATTATTTTTGGGTGAATATATACTTTAAACTTTTTTGATCAGTATATATTTCACATTTTACTCCATACAAATGATGCCTCCAAATTTTTGAAGTAAAAACAATAGAAGCTAATTCCAAATCATGTGTAGGGTAATTTAACTCATGAGGTTTCAATTGATGTGAAGCATAAGCAATTAACTAATCATTATTCATAAGGAAAAATCCAAGTCCTTTCAATTAAGAATCACTATAAATAACAAACTCACCATTTCTGGAAGGTAGTTCCATAACTGGAGCATTCACTATTTAACTTTTCAATTCCTGAAAACAATCATCACATTCTTTTGTCCAGATGAACATAACACATTTTCGTGTTAACATAGTCATTAGACAAGATAACCAATCAAAAGTTTCAACAAACCTCCGTTAATAACCTACCAAACGAAGAAAACTAAGAATCTCAGTTATATTTGTGGGTCTTGGCCATTATTCAACAACTTTTGTTTTAACAAGACCAACCATTATGCCATTTTTTGAAACTATGTGACCAAGGAAAGATATTTGTTGTAACCAAAACTCACAGTTTCTAAATTTCCCGTACAGTTTCTTTTATTTTATGGTTTTAAGGACCAACCTTTAATATATTTCATGTTCATCTTCACTTTTGGAATAAACCAAAATATCATTGATGAAAACAACCAAAAACATATCCAAGAACACATAGAAAATTCTATTCCTAAGATCCATGAATACAGTAGATGCCTTGGTTAAAACAAAAGTCATAAATACCAATTCATAACGGCCTTATATAGTATGAAATGCGATCTTTGGAATGTCTGATTACTTTACTTTCAACTGATGGTACCCCAAACTCAAATCAATCTTTGAAAAATACTGAGCTCCCAGGAGCTGATAAAAAAAATCATCAATATGAGGCAAATGATACTTGTTCTTAACAGTGATGTTATTCATTTCTCTATAATCAATGTAATGTCTCATTGAACCATCTTTCCTTTTAAAAAACAAGATAGGAGAACCCCATAGTCTTGTACTAGGTCAAATGAAACCTTTATCTAATAACTCCCGCAATTGTTTCTTTAACTCTAACAGTTCAATTTCAGCCATTCGATAAGGGGGTTTTGTAAGTGGCTTAGCATCGGTAACTAAGTCAACAGTAAATTTAACGTCTCGATCAGCTATAATAACGGGAAAATCATCCAGAAAAATATCAAGGTACTCATTTAACAATTGAACTTCATTAATCTCAACACTTCCTTTATTTTCCACAATATGAGCAAGGTAACATTCATTTCTATATTTTACTAGTTTTTTAGTTTCCTAATATTTTATGAAAATCAAGGGTTCATTATTGTACACAAACATAAAATCATTCTGAAAAGGAACATCTTGAGATCTGCAGTCAAACTTAGCATAATAAATAGAAATCCAATCCATACCCAAAATAACATGAAACTATACTATAGAAAAAACAATAAGGTTTGCAGGTAGATTCCTTCCACACACAAGGAAAATAATATTCTTATGTTTTCATTTTTTCTCAAAATTTCCTCTAGGTGTTCTTAACGTACGTTCAATATTATTATCTTGAGATACAATTCCTAATTTACTAGGAAACTTTTCATAAATGAATGAGTGTGTAGACCCCAAATCAAACAACACATTGGCATAATCTGAACAAAAAAACAGTGTACCTGATACTAATTCATTTCATGGCCCAACATCAGCTGAAGTAGTTGAAAAAGAATTTCACCACCCCTTTCTGCTTGTAGTCTGGATGCTTTCCCTCAGTTGATTTCTTTGTTGGACACTAATTTGTATAATGACACATTTCATTTCACTTAAATCATTTTAGTGACTGTAAATCAGATTTTGTCTTACTATTTCCCGGATCTTTTTCAATGCAATTACGAGCCTTATGTCCCATTTTACAACATTAGTAGAACATACCAGAATTCAAATGAAATTCCCCAGAATTTTTTAACCAAATTTTTCACAAACTGTAAACATGAGTTTCTTACCGTCATAATTTTTTGAAGAGTTCTTCTCTTTTGGCTGCCACCTCGGCCTCTTATTCTGTTGTTTTTCAAAGAACACCTGATCATCAACACACTCTATTTCCACCTTCTCCATACAACGAACAAGTTTTTCATAACTTTTTAACTGAAAAGAAGATAAAGTCCTTTGATAATGTGGATTTAATCCTGAGTAAAAATAGTTGACTTTACAATCAAGATCTCATATGAAATTTAAAGCATACCTTGCCAGTTGAGTGAATTTTACTTCATGAGAAGCCACCGAGTCATCCTCCTGCCTCAATTCCAAGAATTGTTTTTCCATTCTAAGACGAACCTCCTTAGGAAAATATTTCTCAAGAAACATAACTTTGAATTCATCCCAATCGAGAGCATCAATCTCCTCACTATCCCTGATATTTTTCACCATCGACCACCACTGATCAGATTCACCTTCAAAATAGTAAAAAATTAGACTATCATTTTGATGTTCTGAGCAACCCATGACATCAAAAATCTTCTCCAGTGATTTAATCCACCGTTAAGCTGGCACAAGGTTAGATTATCCCTTGAAATATGTGGGATGTTTCCTCCTGAAATGATCCACTACTAACATGTTCCTCTGCAGTTTATCTGGATGATCTCATGCATGGATAACACCACCATTTATAGCCTGATTCAACTGTGCCATTACTATGACAAACTATTCAGTTCTGATTCTGACAATCTCATGTTGCTGATTTGGAAGTTTCTCCTCCTCCTGAGGTCGTCCAACATAGCTACCCTGTTTCTTCTGTGGAACACCATTCTAAACATAGAAATATATTAGGTGAAGAAACATGGTAATCTTTGATGCTATTTGATTTCAATAAACTACTCTATGGATATTAATTTAACAATACCCTAACTCCTAAAATTATTTTAACCGACCTCGGATACCAACTATAAGGACCCGACCTTAAACATTACATAATATTGAATTAAATGAATAATAACATTGGAGATCTTTTTGTGTTTAGAGTTTTAGATAATTAGGACATAACTATCACATCTCAAAAGAATACAACGTAGAAATTTCTACACAGTTTCCATTTTTTAATATGCTAAAAACTCTTGAACAAAAGAGTCATGTCTAGTCCCATGTTTTAGAGTGCATGACTTTTCCTGGATCCCATCCTTGACCCTATTAATCTTTATTCCCTGTGAAAACATTTCAAAACATGACATGTTCATAAAAAACTCAGTAAGGGTTATAAAAAAAAGAATGAAAACTTTTGTTTATAAATATGTACAAAACATAAACTCTTTTACATACCTCATGAAAACAAAAGATATATGAAAAACATATAGAAATCATAAATCATAAAGGTAACTTGTGGCATCCAAAAAATAATTACAGTTTAGCTATCACAGCAACATAGGGAGTTACTTTGGAATACCCATCATAGTAAATTCCCTAAATCTATTAGGAGAAACATTCACATTTACCTCCATGACATTTCGCAATGAATTGGAGAGTTATCTCGGGCTCACCCGCCGTAGGTTTATCACGGAACCACTTGTATACATAAATAATGCCCAAGAACCATAATAAGATCATAACAAAAAACATAAGCATAAAGGAAAGATACAATTCCCACATTGCAATAACAATATATCATTTAAATATATTGACATAAAAAATCAATTATCAAAACCATTTCATTAACAAAATTCATAAAAAGAGTATATGGTATTTATTTTCCTTTTTAAAAACATTACGACTTGTTAAGGAAGAAAAAATATCAAATAATACTCGCTGCGGCCGAAAGGTCATTGTCACCACGTATGCTAAAAAGAAACAATATTTTTTTTCATTTAGTAAAATGATTCATAGAGGAAAGATTCCTTCTTAATGAAATTAAATCTCAATGGTTTTTATAAAACATATAAAATAAAATCGTGTATTAAAACAATATATGTCTCAATGAAAAGAGATTGAGATGAAGTCCCTTACCTCGTGTTCGACATGACTCGATCGTTCTTTAATATATTGAAAAATAAACTAATGCTAAATTATGCTTTCTTAAGAATGGTTTTCAATTTTATTAATTCTTTTATATCACTTATTACAATGTTAAAAACATTTAGTAATCATTAATGTTAATAATGTTCGTTTTGTCGATATTTGGTACTTGAGTCACAAATAAACACCATATATTTACAAGTTGTTCACATGGTAAAGATTTAATTATATACAGAATTATTTTCATCATTTAGATATCATATATATCATATATATTCAGTATATACATGTATTTAAAATATTACATTACATTTGGAGGTAAGAAATGACATACACCCTTTAGGGAGACGGTAATCCATACGTACGCATGAACGCTACATCCATTTATATTTATTATTTTAATGGAATTAAAAAATAATTATACATAAGTATATTATAATTAAATTATAATATCATATATAATGTCATTAACACCATCTTTTATACGTCCCAAATATGGCATTAACGAGTCATATCACTTTGAGGGGGGGATAGTCCGCACTTCCTCAAATGAAATTATCACGTTTACCCATAATGGAAACCATAATGGTATGCTATAAAGGAAAAATACAGAAGAATAAAGAAAACATAAACATAATATATATCATATATAAATATATTTTCATCTTAATTGACACCATGATAGGTGGTAGGAGATAATCGAATAATAATCGTTTCGTGAGGCGTTAGTTTTCCATCCATAGAAATAATATGTTCTTCACCCATTTGATGGTGGTGTGTGTAAGTGTAGTTAGAATAATTATTATAAATACATACTAGTATATTAAGGATAATGGTGTTGTTATAAAAGAATGTAATAGAATGATTTTAGTGGTTTGAGAAGTAAAATAAAAAAAGAAGTTAAGAGAAATTGTTACCTTTAATTTGCGTAACTTCCTTTTGTTTGAACCAAATAGACTTCTTTAAGTGCCTTATACCTAAGGTAAGGCTTCTAGGAGGAGGGGAGGGATTTAGGGAGATTAATTGGGCATAGTTTGGACACGAAAAAAGGCTTTATAGGTGTCAGGAATTGGTTAGAAGTGAGGTCTTTTATAGGGGGGAGGAGGGGCTCTTTAGGAAAGTGTGATAATATTATTTTATTATATAATAATATTCGGTTTCAAAAGGATAAAAAATCATTATAGTAGAAGATAAGATGACTAATTGTTGAAATAAAATTATCCAATAATAATTGGACAGGTTTTGGATGTTAGTTTAATATTTATAATCTTATTCATTTAAATGATTTATTAATGAGGTAAACAGTGCATCAGTATTGTGTCATAGATAATTTATTTTATTTGATATCTAAAAATTATAAACAAATTCAATTATGTAGTAAATATTTGAAGAGTTACAAATAATATTTATAGTCGAAATGAAAAAATATATATCCTTTTGTAAAAATTAATTTAATAAAAGATATTTTTTTGTCATTTTTTCCTTTACTTAAAGTTAATTAATCTAAAGTGTAATTATCACTCCCATGTGGCTCAATGGGGTCCCAAAATCGATCCAAATATTCCCATGGTCGTAAATGACTCAAAAAATAAAGTTTTGACAAGTGTTGAGGTAATTTTGAATTATTATAATATTCTTTTTACCTTGAATTACACTATTTACCTTTAACCGTGGTGAATAAAAGTCAAAAGTTACTATTCATCGAAAATTATTTTCATCTTATTGAACCAAATTTTACTTAATAATAACGACCATGTATTTCTGATATTATAAATTCAATTCACAAAAATGGTAAAATATCATTGAAATGAAAAAGTCAGTTTTTTAACTACTACTAAGTTGTTTCACTATTCATCAAAAATTGATGTATTTCAAAAAAATATCAAAAATTCAGCCTAAGATATAATTGATATTCCGAATTAAAAAATAATTTATATTTTAATGAATTCAAAACATAAAAGTTTCATAAATAAATTTTAAATTAATTCTCATTTTTAAAACAAATAGCGTTTGTTTAAGAAACAATAACTATCAAAAGATTGACACTTGTTTATGTCCCAATTCAAGGTGAAATTAATTTCAATGACCAAAATTGGATTGAATGGTAAAAATATATTATAATTACACAATAAAACCAATTATAAATATAATATAACCATATAAATAAATTATATTAAAATAAAGTTTTGAATTGAAATACACAAATTTGCACTATTCATTAAAAAATGAAATTTATCAGAAAAATTCCAAAAAAATACACAAATTAAATTTTGATGTCCCCATTATAAATAAGGATTTAATTTGTCAAATATAAGGTACTAAAGTGACCAAAACTATATTTAAATATGGTTCGACATTAAAAGTCTGTAAATCGACCTTTTAATGTAAATTATGCTTAAATTTAGATTCATTCACATTTTAAGCCTCTATGTTTTATTGGATAAAAGTAAACACATTTAACAAATATGTATAATAATATTGTAGTTAGTTTTTTTATTTCCTCCAATACAACATCTAGGAGTTATCTTCCATTTAAAATAATAATATTTTATTATTAAGGTGCAATGTAAGATTTCAAAGAAACCCGTTGTTGCATATCACGTACGCAATCAAACATAGAAACTCTTTTAAAGTAAAATTAATATTTAATTAACAAATATTAATAAGTATGAAAATGCATTATTCTTCATTTAACTGGTATGTTATATAAAAAGTGGTGTAATAATGTTTTTTTGAAGTTATTCATAGGCTTAAAATGTAATTTCTAGGTGGACTTTTTGGATAGAAGAAAGAAATAATGTATGTATGTGAATAGTGAGTGGAAGGAGGATGTTTGTACCTATCATTGGGTAAGAAATTGAATAAGAAAAATTTTCATGGAGGTGTAAAAGTGATGACTTACATGAAGCATACTGATAACATTTTGGGCTTATGGGAGAAGGTTTATAAAAGTTGTTATAAAGAATTTTTTACATACTCCATAGGAAAACTACATGAACTATAGCTATGATTATAGTGCAATAAAAGTGTAAGGATATTCCTTCTATTCAATAACCACACAAAAATGATTGTTTTTATAGTTATGTGTGGTACTATATTTTTTCCAATCCCTACCAAAGACAAGATACTATTTTTACTAGTGACCCCAATAAATACTTGTATTCCTATAGTTGTGTATATATTCTATTTTTCATATATTTTAAAACTCATTAATAGGAGGGACATTTTTTTACAATAAAAAAGAAACAATAAAATAATGTTATCACTAATTCATACATCCCTTTCTCAATGATCCCACAAATCCAACATGGGCCTTTCAATTTATATCAATGAAAACTTTCCAATCATTTAATTTTTAGAATGATTTTTTAAAAGATAAGTATCTATAGATGTTCCTATTTTTATGAATTTTGAGAGGATTATTATTTTAAATTCAAATAAATATTATATTTTTAAAGATATGATATTACCATATATAATGTCTCTTTATTATAACATTGTTGATGTTTTATATATAAATTTCCTTTTCATACCAAGAATATTACTATTACAAAAAATGATAAAAATAATTTTCAAAATGTTGGAAGATATAGAAATTATATACATTCCCACTATCTGAATGCGAGGTTATTTGGAAAAAATGAGTTGTATGTTTTAAAGAAATTTTAGATAATTTTTATCTCCAATATAAAGAAAACTAAAATTTTAAGAAATCCAGGTTGCAAATCAAGAGGCATAAGTATAAAGATCTCAAAAATGGGTGATTATTAATATGCTGCTAACTTTTTTAACTGAGTGAATTACATTGTAATAACTATAATCTGTTTTTTCAAGAAGTTGAAATGTTAAAGCATAGTTGAAATTATATTATTAATTATTACTGATAATATTGATTAAAAATTTTCATCAATTTATGATAGTGTTCCTGAAACTATATCATTGGATGATCTACTCAACAATCTCATCTCATACTAAATGAGAAGTGGGAAATTTATGAACATTAAAGAGAAGGATGAATGGGAAATTTCATTAAAATATTATAAGAATGATAAATATAATAAAATTTTCAAAGATGACAAATGTAGTTTCTTTGACAGAATGATATGGTCCGTAATGTTTTTTATTAATTTTTGTCCTTAAAAAAATATAAAATGAGGAATTGTAATGTTGAAAGGGAAGTTGACTCTGAAATTATTTGGCTACATGGATATTGGGAACATTTTTACAAATATCACTCTAAGAAAATAATATGAATAATGTTATAGAGATGGAAAAATTCAAGAGGTTTATTTAAGAATAATATAGAAAATTAAAAATCATATTTCTTGGAAAAAGAAAAAAGTTTTATAAATCCAAAAGGAAAATATTTTTTTAAAAAAATTATGAAAACAAGAACAATAATGATGAAGATAAAAACTTCCTTGATAAAAAATCTTAAAATACTATCATTACAAAACTTATTAATGAAAATTTCACAGGTTATGTTTGTAGTAGTCCTAAATAAGAAGTGATTAAAATATATTTTATGCTGAAAAGATAATTGAAATAATGATTTTGAAATATTATAAGGCATGAAAGGGAGAACATGATGTTAAAGAAATATAATCTCTCATAAAACAAATAATATTTTTTTCTAGAAGAAAAATACATGATTCTTAAAGATTTTGACATTAATAATAAGGAAAATGATGAATATATAATCCAAAATATGGAGCTTGAAAATTTTTTTTTGTTAAAGGTTGTAGAGATTGAACTTACTAAACAACAAAAATTTAAATCTGAGAACTTGATTTAATATCTCTAAAAACTAGATATAGAAGATAGGGAATGTTTTGGAATTTTAAATACAAATAAGGATCAACATAACATAGCCTTTGTGGTTTATTAGTAAGATATAAATATTAAAAAGGATAATGAATATGAGAAAATTATATATATTTTTAAAACAAGTGGATCTACAAAACAAAATGACCCTGGTAAAGGTGATACTTTTACAGAGAATAATAAAATATCAAGATGTAACCAAAACATCAATGTACAATAAAATACCAAAGTGGAAGATAATAATATTGTTTAAAATTAAAAAATCAACTATGAACAGTATAAAATCTATAGATGGAGATATGATTTCTACTATAACTAGTGGAATTTTAATGGATTTGGGAATATTGTAATTTTTCTTTGTTAAACCAAAAACATTATAAAGAACCCAGAAGAAGATAAAGGAAATGTTTTAAGGGATTCAATCCACTCAAAGAAGTAATATTGAGGATCTAGTGAAAACAATTAAAATATAATCCAACTGAATTTAAAAAATATGTGAACAACCTTTAATTCTTTCAAAAGTAAGACATTTCATGCATACAAAGAACAATGTGTTTCTAAAAAAATTCCATATATGTATGTGAGGAAAGAAAAAATAATGTTAAAATCCCTTCTAGTTCTAAATTATGTCGATGATATAAAGGGGGAATGACAGTAGAATTTTGATAGTGGGTGATATTCACATATTAAAGTAGATTTAATTATATTTAAGGATGATAAATATTATAATGAATTAATAGTTAATTGTTTAAACGATGAGTAACTCAGAATCAATGGAGCTGTTCCTGTAATTATTGGAAAAGTAATGTTAAAATACAAACAAGCCTTATTTCTTGATGGCATAAAACCCAACATGTTGAGAGATTCAGAAAATTTGGATGAAGATAATAATTTTATTTTTAAAAAATATGGTTTTGTGCTAAAAAGAAGAGAATATGGGAAAGATGTTTCGAAATGTAAATGGAAAAATGGAAATTTATTTCAAGTTGATAGTGAATAAATTTCATGATATTTGAACATATAGGATGAAAACGATATATGGAATGAGAGGATAATTAAATTGTGTTAGAGGAATATTGGAAATTAAATAAAGAAATATTGTTTTCATTAAATTATTGATATGATAAGAATAAGAGATTGGTGTTGTTCCATTTTCTAGAAAGAGAAGATAAAAAATGAGTTCATAAGAAAGCTGAGATAAATTTATCACATCCCTTGAATCTAATTCATCTAATTTATTTGAGTTAATGAGTTAAAAATAAAGATATAGAGATAATTAATTTATTTCATTCATTTATAATTTTACTATCGTATATTGTATTATATTTTTTAAACATAAATCAATGGATTTGAAAATTTTAAATTCATTCTAGAGAATTGGAGAAAATAAATATAGATATTATACAATGACGTTGAAAAATAATAATGTTATTGAATTAAAAAATGAGGATTTCAGTGATTATTTTAAAATATATTTCATTTTATTGATTTTTGATCAGTATTTATCCACAAAAAATGGTGTTTACAAAATTAAAATATGAAGTATGGTGGAGATGGTGGAGATGATGATGATCAAACATGATACTTATCATAAATTTTTGAGAAAGGATAGTAGTGAAATATTTTTATTCATAATCATTTTTATATTGAATAAAATTTACAATTACATTTTATGAAATGTTATATATTGAAACTAAATGTTTGATGAACCGAAGGGTGATCAATTGTCATTTCATTTTAAAATTCAAGGGGTGAAATCTTGGAAAGTTTTATTAGAGAGGTGTGGATGGAATATGTCATTTCTACGAGCCTAATGGTAGCAGATAATGTTTTTTAATAATGAAACATGGAAGATAATTCATTTTGTATATGTGTAATTTGATCAAAAAAATTGATAACAATGTTTCAAAAATTGATCATCTATGAAATATGGGGAGGTTCAAGTGGTTGAAATTTAGAAACATGAAATGTCCTTAACAATATTCACAATGTTGATGTATCACAAGTTGAGGATTTATACATAGATATATAAATTGATGTGGAAAAACCTTCTACATTTTATCATTGGATGAGGATATAGATGAAATTTCATAACATCAACAACGATGAACTAAAACAAGTACAAAACCATAAGTTATTCAATGTTTATATTACATACATCTTTATATTCAAAAGTTCATCCAAAAGTTGTTGATAATGCTTGGAATCATTAAGAATTGATTGATTCTATTAATGAAGAGATGGATCATATTTATAAGAATAATACTTGTTAACTTGAAAGGAAACCAAAAAACTATTACATGACTTTTATAATGTGGATGTTTAGAAATAAGTAAAATGATGACAGTGAAGTGGTAAGAATCAAATCAAGAATGGTTTTTAAATGTTACTAAAAAATTGAATGAATTTAAATTGATTATATTTTTAATCTATTATAAAGACTAGAAACTAGTAGAATATTTTTTTTATCACTGCACAATGGGGTCATACAATTTTCTAGATGGACATAAAGTGATCTTTTTCTAATTGAGATACTTATGATGATTTTTGTATTGAATAATCGAGTGGATTTTCAAATGGGAATGATAATAATTATATTTTTATGTTTTAGAAGGATTTAATTGTGTTGAATAAAACATTTAAGTCTTGGTATTCTAAATTGTATACATTATAAAAGATGATAAACTTCAATAAAGGAATATTTTAAGGTAACCTTATTGAAAAATAAAATAAAATGGGTTTTATTATGATTGATTATTTGGAAAATATTATATCTATTCGTACTGATGAATAAACATGTGAATGGTTCACCAAGGATATTAATAATTTATTTGAAATATAAATCCCTCGATAAATTAAATACAATCTTAAATTAAAATTCTAACCAAATAAGAAATAGATTTTCCAATCTCAAGATAATATTATTAATAAAATTATAGGGAAGTTTGGAATAAATGACTCAAAACTAGTTTCCACAAGAATTTTAGGGGGATTGAAGTTGAAAAAAATATATAGAAGAGAAGGATTCTTAATATAAGTTATTTAGGATATTGGATTGATGTTTAAATTATTTGATTAAATTAAGTATATATAAATTTTTACTGTTACTTTTTCTGCAAGATTTTAATGTTATATAAAAGAATATAATCATTTAGAATGAAAAAATAATTCTCATATATATCAAAATAAAAAATATTTTTTTATAAAATATGAAAGACCATAAAATACTGATTTTTTATACAGATGGTCATTGAGAAGGGGGTATTGACGATAGAAGATCCACCTATGGTCAAGTTTTCTTATTTGTTGAATGTTTTGTGATCTCTCATGGAAAGAAACAAACTTCAGTAATTCATAGTATATATAATGCTGAGTCTAAAGAATCTATTCAAGATGCAGTAAAAATTACGTGGTTGAAGGCTAAGTTGAATGATTTTCTTTTTATTGTGAAGTTACCCCTGCTATTAGATTATGGTAATCAAATTGATTTGAATATCACTAATAACACATTCATACATTATTATTCAATTAATATTTACATAAAACATCACCTAATAAAATATAATGTGAAAAAAAGTAACTAATGATGGAATATGATCCTATAATGTAATTAGTTTCTAATTTATTCACTGACCCATTTATTAAAGAAAAATATTATAGTATGACGTTGAATATGGGTTTATAACCTCCCTTTCATCAATGATAATTTATGTGAATCCACCCCCTCTCATATTTTATCTAGATAGCATGGTCAATAGAGAGAACAATTATTTAATATAGACCTATCTATTGGTATGGGATTAAAATTTTTAATGAAATTACATATTTAATGAGAGTTATTTTTGAAGGGGAATGCTGGGATCTCATCATGTTTGAAATATTTTGAATTTCTATTGTAGTGGATGTAAGAAATATTTGTCTAATAGGAAAAAGTTAAAATTGTGTGAATGCATAAATAGAAAGAAGTAGTTTCTTAAGTCACATATTTTGTAAATCACGGTTTTTCAAATAAATGATTATTGTTTCTAAAATCGAGTTCTCTCACCTTCTCTTACAATCAATGGATGTATAATCTATATCTTCTATTATATTTTAATTAGATTTATTTATATAGGATAAAAAGATTTATAAAGAGATATTATTGTTACAATCTTGAGTGAAGGAATTTTTTTATAAAGGATGTTGTACTATTAATGTTTGGTTGTAATATTTTTGGAAAATATTTTTTTATGGAAATAATTGTTTTCTATTGCTTTTTTAAAAATAAAATTCATTTTTACTGTTTAATAATAATGTAAAATTAATGAATATTTCATTATATTGAGAGAATAAAATGAAGGTTTCAAAACCAATATCCAAAATACAGACTTCTTTTATCTATGAATTTAGGACGACATTTTTGGGATCAATTTTCTTCTTTTAATTTTTCTATAGTAATAATCATTTGGAATTTTTGATTATAAATATATTGGGATGCTTTTTTGTTCATAATGTATCGATATAATGAGTTTTTGAAAATATTTTGGTCTATGATATAGTTAAAAGGATGATAAAATTTCTTATGATGAAAGGGGGATAAATTTGTTTCACATAAAAACTGAATACTATGATGTTATAAGGTAGAAATCGTATGACGTTAGTGTTATAATATTCATCAAGGGTGGATGTTGTTTCTAAATGTGGTGTTTTCATTCATAAAAAACTGTAGTTTATTAGAGGGATAACATCAAATGTGTGATGTATATCAGAGATAAACAATACATCAATCCAATGTTGTGTACAAATGTACATGAAATGGATATATAAAAATTTTCTAATAAATGATATCAATAATAAAAAGTGGAGTTTCTGGTGATTTATAATTGAATGAAGTCCCAACGGATGAAGTCATTTGGGGATTAAATGTTTTTTCATTGATAATCTTTTCAAGGTCACTTGAAAAATTATCTAGATTAGTTTATGAAATTTTCAATTATATGAAGTTAGTTTTTATGTTTTCAGAAGTAGGTCATATGAAATCCCTTCTTTTTAATACATAAATGTACATAGAATTTTTCAAATAGAAAACCATTTAAAGATTGGTATCCTAGAAAAAGGAAAATAATACATAAAAATATAAAAAAGTATTCCATTACACCTGAAATGATTATTCAAGGTTCACCATAAATACATTTATTGTGTCTCATAACCTAGGTGCATACATCAAATGAAAGGGTGGGAAGGACCAGTAAGGGTAAATAGGGGGAACTATTTAGTTGTGATCATGGGGAATAACAATAAGAATGTAAATAAATACATAAATTTAAAGGAAATATAAAAATAATAATATTATAAAATAATATGAATCAAAACATGGATATGTGGTTGCAACATTTAGTTGAGTTATTCATATATATATATATATCAATGAGGTTTATAACTGATTTTTCATAAACATTACAATGGTTATTCAACCAGGTATCACAAAACATGTCATCTCTAAAGATTAATTTATTTACCCAATGCATTATAGAACTATCAAGGATAACCCTTCATTTGTATTAATTAATTGTAGCCACATATGTTTTAATAAAACATCTCATAAATAACCTATGGGGAATAAAATAAACGGGTTTCATTTTGTAATCATGGTGGTTTAGAAAGTGCATGAAAAAAAGATCATGTTGTCATTTTAAACCCATGTAAATGGAATGAAGGTTTCTTGTATATTAATCATAGAAATAAATAGATAATTTTTACATCTATATGAATACCCATGTAGAATAAAGAGGTTTTGTATTTAAAAAATAAAATCAAATAATTTTTTGAAAAAAATTGGAAAGTTTCTAGATGAAAATCTAGCAGCATAACAAGTATGAATCATGGATTTAGAAATCACTATAAGGAGTTGGAAAAATGGTATACTATTCATAAATCAATCTTAATATAGTAAAGATATAGAATAAAATGGTTATAAGAACATGATATGGAAATTTTATAGACATACCACATAAAAAGAGAACATGAAAGGAAAAGAGGAGTTGAGATTTCCCTTACTTTAAACAGTGACCCCTAAAACTCAATGATCGAGACCTATGGGGATTGAGGACTCCATGGGAGGAATCCTTGGGAGGTAATACTATCATATCTCTGTTGTGATTTTTTTTATGAAATAAAAAAATGGACTTAGTGGGTATTTATAGAAAAAGGGAGGGTGTTTTTTTATTAATTTTTTAGCACACCTGATAAGTGGTATTTGAAAACCATGGGATTGACCATGGTATTGTCCCATTATATTTTCCACTTGGGACACCTATTGAGTTAATTTATCAAATATTAGTTGAAAATAATTTGATATTAATTATCATATCCTTATGAAAAGGCTATGATTTCAATTAACATACCAAAAAACTCAAACTGTATTTTTACTATTAAAAAAAACTAAAGTAATTTATAAAATTCTCATAAATACACCCTAACCTAATTACAACCATATAATTTTAGAAACATAATCAATTTTATGAAAATTATTTTCTAAATATGAGTAATTTAATTTTTATGTAAAATCACTATTTACTCATAAAATACTAATTTTAAAATTAGTAGTGTTTTATAATAGTTTGAAAAAAAACTAGGGTCCGAAAAAATTAACATATAAATATAAGTCAAAAAATTATTAATTTATGATTTAATTTCATCAAAATGAATTTTCATTTAAATCATAATAATAATTATATATTTTTATATAAACATTTATGTTTTATAGAAAATACTAATACTCAGTTAATAAATTATAAAATAACTATTTACTTATACTTGGATATAATTATATAATATAACCATTTAAGATGCATAAATTATATTTATACTTCCTTGGGAGAGGTTACTGTTTGATTGGTCATATTACTATTCATAAGGCTAACATTTCTATTCCAAAGGGTCATGTTACAACTGACCAAAAAATAAAGTTGATCCACTCATACTCAAAATATTTTACGGATCGTAACGTTATTTGTCCATTTTTGAAAATAATTTTACAAAATCAATTATTTAGAATATAATAACTATTCAAATGAAAAATTCCCTATTTTTCACTGTTTATATATAATATAAAACAACATAGAATTTTTTTAAAAACTCACCCAATAAAAATTTTGACATTTAAAATTCAGAAATTATGTTTATTTTATCATAGTAATTATCTAGGTAAGAGAAATCTAAAAAAAGTAAAAATTTCAACTTTAAAATAAATCTATCAAATTTTTATCAATTAAAAATACATTTTATTAATAAAAACTATTATTAAAATAGAAATGATGAAATAAAAATTTTATTAAAACAATGGGATTAAAATTCGTGTCACTAAGGCCTTGACACAGAACTCTTTATAACACCCTTACACAACCTAAGGGTAGGTATGCGATGACGATAGACTCTTGGGATGAATCAGATAACTTTTTATAAGCAGTAATCTTCATTGACATGAACTTATCATGTAGGTGATTTCATTCAAGATTAACATATTGAAGCTCCGCATGGGTTGGTCCCAAGTGAAGCCAAATGATTCTCCCTCTTTTCCATGACCCGAAAAATCGAATTTTAATGGAAAGATTATATTGGATGATGCCATTCAATATTGTTGGGTATTAATTAAACATTATCATTTCTTTTTATAAACAATAATCATAACATTAAGAGTATAGTTTCCATTGGTCATATAAACCAATAGTCATATAACAATCAAAACCTGATGGTCACATTAAAATAAACATACTTAATTATTAAAGGGAATTGTAATTATTGAGTATTATAAAATTTTTGCAGATTTTATAAAAATAATTATTTTTGAAAAAGATGGGGTAATTACATTCTACGACCCTTACGAAATATCATCCCCAAAATTTGAATTCAATATCTCAGTTGAGAAAAGGTATGGGTATTTTTTCCTCATTGTCTCCACTAGTTCCCACATCAAATTTTCATACATGTGGTTCCTCAACACTTTTATGACATGAGTAGTCTTTTTTCGCAGTACCTTGTCCCTATGGTCTATGATCTCCACCATATTCTCCTCAAAAGATATATCTTGTTCCTGCTGTACCATCTCTGAGTTATATAAATGTGAATGGTTAGGTATGTACTTCCTCTGGTGAGACATGTAGTAAACATTATGAACATGAGAATGGTTTGGTGGGAGTGCTAGATAATAATCCATTTCTCTTATATGATCAAGGATTTCCTAGGGTCTAATTTACCATAGCTTATGATTCCATTCCATCCCAAATCACATGACTCTCTTCCATGGTGAAATTAAAAGGATGACTTTTTTCACTAACAAAAAACTCCAAGTCCATAAACACTTGTTAGAATAGATATATTTTAGACCCTGAGTAGCCTCAATGAGTTGTCGCATTTCCTGAACATTTTTTCAGGTCCATCACAAGATCATGCCAAAGAATCTTTCTCTCACCAACATCATCCCAAATAGATGGAGTTCTACATCTCTTAATATATAAATATATATAGGAATCCATTTCTATACTAGAATCAAATCTATTTTTTTATAGAACTAATCTTATGGGAAATGGTACTTCTATCCACAATTAAAATCCATTGATTATGTTTTTGCATATCCTCAAGTGTTGGAATTGTCCTTTAAAATTGGTCATCAGTTTGGGGATCATAATTTGTAAAAAAATTCAATTCTGTAATCAGATCCCACTGAATACTTATCTATATTTTTGATGTGAACCATGAATCACATTCAGATATGATAGAAAATAGTAATCCATTAGGACTCACCACTTCATTTAAATATAGAATAGACAATTGGTAAATAGATAAGTCTTCTTGAATACTGATATTTGTTTCCTTGGTCATACGGTCCACAATAACCCATATATCATTATTTCTTTTAGATTTTTTTGGGAGACTAGTGAAAAAATACATTGTGATATTTTTCCTCTTCCATGAAGGTATGGGTAGTGTTTTTAATACCCCTCTAGGAAGTTGTCACTATTCCTGACATTTTGACACACCAAGCACCTTGCAGTGTAGTCGTATTTCTCCCATTTCATTTTATCCCACAAATAATGATCACAATGGTGTCCATAAATTTTTATTCTTATATGAAGTATAGAATATTGACCTATGAGCTTCATCCGTCAGATCGTTATTTATTTCCATAATAGGTGGAACACATAGACTTGTTTTATATTTCATCAGACATTATTGATCAATACAGAACTCAGGAAACATAAAATTCTTCATAGCCTCTTTCTTCTTCTGTAAGAAAAAATCTTATCTTGGATATTTATTGATCATCTATAGTAATGTTGTCTGAGAAATCACTTTGGATAGGTTAGATAATATCACTTTCCTAACAATTCACATTTTCATTTTTACTAGGACTTTAATAAAAGTATCTCTTTGAATAATCATTATTTCCAGCACAACAATTTCATTCTAACATAGTGCATCAATGATTTTTTTTATTTTTAAGGATGATAATTAACTGAAAAATAATAGGATTTAAGAAGTTACAACCATATTTTCTATCTCATATTAAATTCCTTTGTCAGGAAAATATACTTGAAAATGTTTTGGTCTGTTTATATATCACATTTATCCCTATATTGATAGTGCCTCTATATATTTAGAGAAAAAAAACCATATATCATTCCATATCATGCATAGGATAATTTTTCTCATGGGTCATTATCTTTCAAGATGAATAAGAAATCCCATTTTTATTTTTTATGAGGAGGTTCATAATCCCTTTTAGATATGCGTGACTAAAAACATGAATCCTCCTACAAATAGGGTAGATCTAAGAAGCATGCATTAACCAATCTCTTCTTCAACTCTTGGAAACATTCCCCACTCTCCTTTTTCTAGATAAAAAAGATCCTTTTAGATTATAATACGTTTATAGATTAGAAATTAAATAATGGTTATTCTAAAACCTCTTATAATATCTTTCTAAACCCTGAAAGCTATGAATATTAGTTACAATTGATGGATGGGGCCACTCCTCCATAACCATTGTCTTTTCAGAGACAAATGAGATACTTTCACTGGATTAAATGTTCCCCAAGAAAGAAACTTACTATTACCAAAACTCATAGTTGCTGGAAATTCCAAATAACATCTCCTTCCTTAGTGTTTTTAGTATCACCCTTTGATGATCCTCATGCCATGAGTGAATTTTGGAATATATCACAATATCATCTATAAAATCTACAAAAATGTCATCATAGTAGTCGTTATAGAATATATTAATAAAATCCCTAAAAATAACAGGAGCATTAGTCAATCTAAAGGACATGAAAGCAAAATCATAGTTTCTATATCTCAATTAGATGGGTGTGTTTAGAATATTTTCATTTTATACCCTAAATTGTTGACAACGATGTTGAAGATCATTCTTGGAGTAGAATTGAGCCCCATTAATTTGGTCAATTATATCCTCAAATATTGGTTTAGGGAAGCTATTATTTATTGTGATACCATGAATATCTCTATAATCCATGCATAGCCGCATTCATTCATCCCTATTCTTCCTAAAGAGAATAAGTTTTCCCCATAGAGGCACGCTTTTTCAAATAAAAAATTTATCCAAAAGATCTAGGAGTTGTATCTTTAATTAGTCAAGCTCAACATTTTCAATTCTATATTTATTTTTTGATATAATCTTGGAACCAGGAATGTTTTCAATGGATAACTCTACAACCCTTTTTAGGGGAGGTCCATACAACTCCTCATGAGATAGTTTAATGTATTATTAATTGCTAGGAACATTTTCTAATCTTATACATTCAACCCCTTATTCATCTTCACTAATATATACGATAAATATGTCTACGAGCAATGCTTTTAAGAAACTCTTAGGTTGAGATATATCTCCATTAAAGATAAATATTGGTTTTCTACTGATGACTAAAGAGATTTCCTAGATTTTTCATTTGATAGTACTATTAAATATTGAGATCCAATATATCCCTTATATAGTGCCGACCTCCTAAATTGGAATGACTACTATATTTTAGATAATATTTTTCTCAACAAAGTAAATACTAGAGTTTCTTTTCACTAATGATTCTCGAATAATCCCATTATGACACATAGAAAGTAACTATAATATTTATAGTTCATGAATTGTTTTACTATTATTTTGATTCTTGGAGGAAATAATGGAATTCATTTAACTAGAATAAAACAAACTACTTTTTATCATTGAGAGTACAATGAGTGTGCCTACCACTAAATCAACTGGAGCTTGAAATTAAGTTGTTGGGATAGAAAAAGAAAACAATTTCTCCATTGGACTCTGCTGAGGTTGGTGGTGATTCCCCTCCACTAACCTCAGATTGGGATAGTGACTAGAAAAGTTCCCAGTCTATCAATATCTGAATCATTGGAATTCTGGAAGGGCCTAAACCATTTTACCTTTGTTGTTTGTGTTGGGAACATGAGGCATTACCTCACATTGATACTTTCTAGCTATATATCCATATCATCCCCATATATAACACTTTTAGATCCTGATTAGGGATTTCTCCAAATGCTTCTTCCCTCATTAATTTCTTGTGGAAAGTCTCACTTTTGTTCCACTTATTCATTGATCAAATATCGTCCCCATGATTTTATATAAGGATATATTCATTTTGTTTGATCTATGACACCACTGCATCTCTACAAACTCCAGTTCAACTTTTATATCACTACTCGTGATCTTATCATAGTTGTATAAGTATTAGTAGGAAATGTTCTTCCACAAATGGGGTATTAGTCCACCGAAGAATCTATCAACCTTCTCATTGGGATCCATTGAATAGATAAAGGTATAAAAGGAATGTATTGTGAAGTTTAACTCATAGACTATAAGATATTCATTCCCCTTGAACTTCAATCTTTTGAATTACTTCTCTATATTCATTTACATTATAAAGGGAAATACTTATTAAAGAATATTCCATTGAACTCTTCCCATTCCATAGATTCCATCACCCCTATTGAACTCATGTTTTTAATAAATTCCAACTACTGATCAACTTATCCCTCTAAACTGTACACAACCATAGTTACTTTCTATTGTTTTTGGCCAAGATGTATAGAAATGTTCATTTCTTTAGACCTTATCCAATATTCTATAATCAATGGGTCAGCAGATTCACTAAACATCGGTGATAATTGAACCATGACAGACTCAATTGTTTCCTTTTATGGTGATATCAGTCTCTCAACTTGATTCAAATTATTTCCCTTAACTTTAGTTTTTTGATTCATCATTTCCATGAATGTTTACATTCCAACTTCAATTAGTGGGAATTCGGTGCATAGTCTATTGCGCTCCCAATTTACATGATTTCTCCTATTTCCAACCATTTTTTAAGAGTGGAGAAACTTATTTATAAATTTGTTTATTTTTATAATATTTTAACACTAAAGGAATTTTATATCTTCAAACAACAGGATTAAATTTATTATTCCTAAAAAATTAAATTTTCTATAAATCCTTCATAATAGTTCCGAAAAATATCATGAATAACCGTATATAATCCATGGGAGTGTCATAAAATGAGTTAATCAAGAATCCTTGTCATGCACTAGTTATCATTTGATTCAAGCTAAAAGTGGTGTTTTTGGGATTTATCTCAAGATACATATGCATCAGAGCCACATCCAAATGTTCATATCTATATAAAAATTTATTTTTTTGGAAACCAATTAGATAATATTTCACCAAAATACCATGTATTTTTCATAAATTGAAACATTTATATAGGGTTATTCCTATATTTTTAAAATCCTAATTTCCACATATAACTAAACTATCCTTTTATACAAAATATAGCATCCCTCCTCTCTAATACATAACTTTAAAAATCATTTAACAAACAAAGGATATTTTAAAGTTTAGTGTCTTGGAAAAATGAAACCTAATACATGAAAACTCAAAACATTATTCAATTAAAATTGTAAGGATTCTTATAGGTTCATACTATGTAAATTTATTTCATCTCATAACTTGGTGATATACATCAAATGAAAGGGTGAGTAGAAATCCTAGAAAGGGTAAACAAGGGAAGTAATTTACCTATGATCTCGAGGAATATCAATAAGAACAGATGAAAATACATAAAAGAATGAGAAATGAAAAAATAGTCCTACAAGAAAAGAACACAAATCATAACTTTGATGTGTGTCTTCAAAATTTAATTGAGTCATTTAGAAACATATCAACAAGATTTATCACTGAGGTGTCATAAAAATTACCAAGGTTATTCACGAAGGTATCGTAAAACTTCTCATCTATAGAGATTAAATTATTTACCCATTTAATAGGATAACTATAAGGTTGAACCATTAATATGTATTAATTAATATTATCCACATTGATCATAACAACACATCTCTTAAATAACTAGTATAGAATAAAATAAATTAGTTTTATTTCATAATCATGGTTTTTTAGAATGTTCTTAAAACATGATTCTTTTATCCTTTTAATCCCATGGAAAAGGATTGAGGATTCTTTGCATGTTAACACCTAAATTAAATAGGTAATTTTGAAATATTTTTCAATACACCTAGTGAAAAAATATGTTTTGATACTCACAAAATAAAATAAAATAATTTCTTAGTAAAAAGAGTAATTTCGAGACAAAAAGTCTCCAGCAAAGCATGTATGGAACATGGTTTTAGAAAACATTAAAAATAGATGGGAAAATGGTCTCAAATAAATAAATAAATCTTAATATCATAATGGGATATAATAAAATTTATAGAAGATCGTGATATAGGTATTGTTTAGACATAACACATAAAAGCAGAACTTGAATGGAAAAGAGAAGTTCATATTTCCCTTACCTTGAATAATGAATCCGAAGACTTGAATATCATGAAATCTGGGGATTTGGGACAACTTTTGAAGATTCCTTGGGAGGAATTAATTTCATATATTTATTTTAAAAAAATTGGGAATGAAATATAAAAAGGAATGGGTGGGTATTTATATCAAAATAGAGTGAGTTTTATTATTATATTTGGAGGACACCTCAGTAGTGGTATTTGAAAAAACATGGAATTTACCAAGGTATATTCTAATGGTGTTGTTTAATTCAGACAAATATTGAGTTACATTTTCTCATATGAGTCTCCCATAAAATTAAATTAATTATTATACCATTTTGGAAAACCTCTGAAGTCATTTAACTAACCGAAAACTCAAATTGTATTTTTTTGATTCATGAAAAATTAGTTTATTTTATAAATCTTCATAAATTCACCCTAACCTAATTTCTAAATTCTGAATTCAAAAAAATATCCATTTTATGAAAATTATTTTCTAAATATGTGAAATTTGTTTTATGAAAAATCATTATTTACTCGAAAAATACCAATTCAAAAATTATAAATTATTTTATAACACTTTGAAAATATAACTAATGTCACATAAAATTATCTTATATCCATATGAAAAGAAAATATTAATTTGTTATTATATTTTATGAAAATGGTTTTTTTTAAATCATTATATTAATTAAAAATTTAAAAATAAAAATTTATGTTTTATAAAAAATATGAATACTTAACTAATAGTTTATGAATAATATATTTACTTTAAAAATGAAGTAATTATATCGAATTTTCATTTAAGATGCCTAATGTTTATTTATTCTCACATAGGTGAGGTCACTATTCGATTTGTCATATTATTATTCATAAGGGTTTATTTACTATTCAAAAGGGACAAGTTACTATTCCCCAAACAATTAAGTTGATCCTATAAGATATGGTATATCTTACTGATCACAACTATATATGTATATTTTTTGAAAATAATTTCATACAATCAATTATATTTTTTATAATAATTATTTAATTCAAAAATACTGTATTTTCACTATTCATCAAAAATATAAAACCTCTTAGAAAAATACAAAAAAACCACCCATGATTAATTTTGACATATAGAATTCAAAGGTATTACAGTTTAAGTGACTAATGAATTAACATATTAACCCCAATAACACATGTATATAAGCATATGATTAGGTGTGAAATGGGGATAGACTCTTGGGTTGGCTCTCCTAACATCACCTAAGTGGTATCCACCACTAACATGAACTTCTCCTATAGTAGATTTCTTTAAATCATAGCATATTGAAAATCAATTTGGGATTGGTCCATAGTAAATCCTAGTGATGATACCTTTTTCCAATGCTCCAAAAAATGGTTTTTTTATGGAATGATTCTATTAGATAAGGCCACTGAATATTCTTTCATTATTAATTAACCATTATTATTTCTGTTGTTGAACAATAATCATAATGCTAAAATTATAGTTTCCAAAGGTCTGATTGACTAACAGTAATAATTTAACAATGTCTATATAATGCTTTAAACCCAATGGTAATATTAAAATATTCATACATAATTATTAATTGGAAAAGGTTTTGTTGAGTACAAAAAAAGAAGACACATTTTTTGAAAAGAATTATTTTTCAAAATGTTTTGGTCGTTACATGGTGGATAATGGGAATGTTATCAAAAATGAAATTGAAAAGTGTAATGAATATTAAAGTGGATAATGTGTATAAATTAAATCCATTGATGTCTCCATAAAAATTCTATTGAACAAATGTTTATACAATTCCAATTGAATATACCTGTATAAAGCTGTGATGTTGATGTTTCAACAAGTGTTTTTTATTTTAAGATGAGAACTTGCCCAAGAGGGCAAGCCTCTTTTATTAGAAAAAAATAATGTCAAACATACAGTAGTTTAAAGAAGGGAAGTTTACATTGGTCCCTCTGAATAAAAGGGAGAAGGTCATCAGGGATCACATCACACCATAAGAAGTCAATGCCATTGATGCCCTTATTTTCAAGACCATCTACCACATAATTCGCCTCCCTGTAGACATGAGTGATGAAATAGTTTGTGGATAAAAGAAGATCCAAGCATTTGGTCCACCGATTGGATGAGCACTCGATATAAAGATCATAAGATTGAAAATAGAATATGAAAAAACTTTTTAGAATATTTCTTATTAATTCATCACCTGAGGTATGAAGAAAAATAAGAAGAAGTGTACAGAGGAACTATCATCAGGAAAAAAATATCAGATGGATAGTAACTGATAGAATAATTAGATGTAGGGGAATACAAATTGTTTAACAAGGACAATCATTATCTAGGATCAAATATTGGTTATGTTTTTTTATAAATATATTTAATTAAATGATTCCAAGGTGATCATTCAACCAAGATAAAAATCATGAGGGAATTTTTTCAACACTTTTGATGTGAAGGAAGGTAGATAAATATCGTTATCACTATAGTTAAGAATATTTGAAGAAGAAAGTGGATACTAGAGAAATTTATTTCAATGGTAGTTTTGAAAATAATTTTTTTTTGATTGACAAAATAAATTGGAGTTCCTAAATTTAATATTTATATGTCATATAATCAAATAGGTGTATGATCTACCCAAAAGATAGTTTACTATTCACATGTGAATGAAGTGTAATTGATGAAGGATTATTTTCAGATATATTATAGAGTAACATATAAAATACATATTTAAGGAGTAAAATTCCGACCATATAATATCTTATATGAAGGAGAAGATTCTATAAATTGGAGGAGTTATGAATCAATGAAGAACTAGATGAACATACTAGACGAACTGATTGGATGGTGATTTAAAAAACCTTTTATTAGATGATATCAGACATAAAAAGTGGTTTAAAAAAGATGTTTTAAATATTATAAGGATCTAGATGGACATTATATATTCATTATCTATATGTAAAAAATAGGTAGACAAATAAAACAAGGAAAATTTATGAACATTGAGCTGACAGAAGAATTTCTTATTAACTGTTGGGTAAGAAAGAGATGTTTTTTTCGATAAATGAAAATGTAAATATGTATAAAGATCATAGTGAAAATATCTTGTGACCATTGGTGATGGTTAAGATATGTTTCAATCAAAATCATTATTGCTCCTCCTATGTGAATATCACACACACTATGGTTTTTATCATATTGAGATGTTAGGGTAAGGACATTCCCTAATTTCTTTAAATAGAAAAATGGATTATTTTCATGTGTATTGTGTGGTATTAGATTATTTCCAAAACATGACAATGATTGGATACCATTATTGGGTAGTTATAATTTTAAATAGTTAGGTTTTTGTGGTTTCTTTTGGATGATTTCATTTCTATATTAGTTATAAATGTTTTATATGCGGTGAATTTTGTTTTATAAGAAATAAGAAAACATAAAAGAAAAGGATTAATAATTCACCCCACCCATATCAATTGGAATAAAAAATCATGTTTAGTCCTCTCACCATATAATATATTTGTAGATCCCTTCTATTAGGCTACTTCCCAAATTCTCTCCCTAATTTTCTTTATCTGGTTCCTTTCACGAGGTTACTTCACATGGACCTTATATAAGGTTCCATTGTGAATTGCATAATTGAGGTTCCTTTATAAGAAATTTTCAATGAAAATCATTCATGGAGGGATAATTTTTATCCACCTTCATGAATGATACCCTTAAAATAAAAAAATTTATACAGACAAAATCACTCACATAGAACAACAATTCTATATTAAAAAGGGGGTTAATAAAGTATATTTTTTCCTCTAATTATTGTTATATGATTACAAAGAATCTATACCATGTATTGTAAAATAATTATGTCTCCAAATTATGGGTAATCAGACCTATTTCACATCTATTTATTTAATAAAAATATTTCATCAAGGCCAAATCCACCAAAATTTACTTCTTGGTTTGAATTATCCATGTCCAAGACCTTTAAAATTCCATTACATCAATGATTCTGCCAAAACCACAAGACATGAATTAGAAATATATCCACATTAGCACACATACCTTATACTTTATATTTCATTTATAATGGAAATATCTTGCAAATTCATACCAAAATTAATGAACCAAATGGTAATAAATAACATGTATACCCTTGATAATGAGGTCCATCATCATAGAAAAACCAGTTCAACCTCACTTTTACTCATCATGCTTATAAAAAATAATCTATATCTAGTATCCCAAAATACTTAACGTCAAGTTGCCCTTATTTTCCTACTAAATCAAAAACTCTGTTATATAAGTGCATCTTACTAGGTATAACTACAATAATTTTCAATTACCCGACTCACTGAATAGATTAAGAATCTCGAGGAAAAATATTCCTAAGACCTATATGTATCCTCTGTGTTACCAAGGATTATGTTCTTATCCTCATTAAGTGTAATCCCCAATCAGTCCCTCATTAATTATTTCACCTCTATTATCCATTATTTGGATGTACAATTGTATAGGAATCCCATGTGTAAGCCCAACTCACCCACATGTAGTTATATCCCCTATATTACCTATCTCAATGAGCTATAAACCCAGTTAGATAATATAACATTAAAGTAACATAACTATCATGTTACATTGTACAATCTACGAGTTAGTTATAGACAAAAAAGATGAATTATAAATGTATATCCATGTATATATCCCACACTAACCATTTTTATACATCCTTGACCTTGAATTTCTATTATTATGAATATGAATTTTATAACATACATCCTTTCCACACAACGTTAAACTACATTGAATCTTCTGGTTACAAGACCTTAAACTGTGAAAACCAAAATATATAGTCTTTTATTATAATTCAATAGGATATATAGGTTACCTCTACATGTTTCAATCTAAATACATCATTGGTCTTGAATTCATGACCTTAAAATTAACTTCACTTGGTCATGGTTTTATAATCATTAAAGCCACCACGTTGGAGTTTGTCACATGATCCTAAAAGCTACCCCATGTCCTGATAAGTAGCACTAAACTTTTGTTTTTTATTTACATTAATTTTATAAAATTGGAATCCCTTATCAAGGGATTAATAAAAACTCCAACAAAAGTAAAATCTTAAATTATGGTGATAAAATCTAGATTCCCCAATAGAATGGTTTTAAATAATAGTATAATCACCCAGAGTAATAATTCTAGAGATACAACTATATATTTGGATGGTCCCATTGTTGGAGAATCTCAAATATATATACTTAAAATTTTCAGTGTAGATCCTCTAATACAATCATATTATCTTATCAATGTATTATTTTGTTCAATTATTTTCATTGAGGTAAACAATATTATTCTATGATCTAGTCGGGATTAATGAACTTTAGTTAAATCAATAATAGAGCGTAAGAGTGTGTACAAATTCCCATAATAATGGTGATATAATCTCTCAATAAATCACTCTAGACCAGAGATTGACCTATGTTTTTATACTATAGTCCCATTGATTGTCTCCCTATATAGTGGAGGAATATATTGACATTAAAAAAAATTCCAGCACATTGGAAAGGCATATAGTAAAAAAAAGTCAGCACATTGAAAAGGCATATAGTTTTCGGTGAAGGCAATTACCTGTTCATTGGGGGAATTCAATTGTCTTGCACCACAAGCCCTGAAATATTGTTCTTAGGACATGAATAGGGGATACCGAACATATATAAGGAATATAGTAAATTATTAGGGAAGATATTTTCTATGAATTTTATTGATCTTGTTTTTGGAAAATAAGGCTTACCGGAAATTATTGTCTCTTAATTTGTTTTAACAAAAATCACACCAATTTTTAATTTTTTCTATCAAATGCAATCAATTTGAGATGGAATTGATAGATAGGACTAGATGAATGTTTCCAAACTTGAGTCCATCAGAAATTTTATATATCTAATAACTTAAAATATATTTCTATGTTGAATATTTATCTCTTAACGTTTCAGAAGTTCCAATTTGATGAAATTTTTAATTACAAAATATGGCACTGCCTTACCATTCATAATTTCCAAAAATCATGCATTGTAAAAAATCAAATTCACCAAGATTGTGTTTTATGTATGATAATTTTCCTTATGATTAAAGAGGTAGTAATTTATTTGAATATAAAATTATAATACTACTATGTTATAAGGAATAAATAAAAAGATTTTAGTTTTCAATGTTTCAAGATGGTTGGATGTTGTGTCCGAACAAAGAGTTTTCTCATTTCATAATTCACATTTTCCTAAGTAATAAAATCAAATATAATAAGACTATAAGATATATAATTTCTATAAAAAACCATTTTTTACCAATTTATTTAACGCCCTGATCCCTCTCTTTCGGAATTGGTGTTTGAAAAATGTAGTGTAATTTTTTTAAAAAGAAACATAACATTTACATAAAAATTTAAACAAAAAAGGATCTTTTACCGGTCTAGGTTCTATAGAATTAGATAGAACATTACATTTATCAGAGTTGAATAAAAAAACAACTATCCACTACGCTTCCGTGTGCACTAAATCCAAAAGTGGTAAAATCTATGATAATCTCCTATGATACCTATGAAAAATAATTTTAAAACAAAGGTTAAGCATTCATTTGCCTTGTAAGGTGTTTTGAAATCCTTTGATAAATCCCTTTTATAAATAGAATATTGATAATACATTTGAAATATTAAATTAGAAATTCATTGGTAAAATAATACTTTGAAAAATAATTATACTTCAAAAACACTTTTAAAATTAATCAAGTGATTCAGTTGAAAATATTAACCAAGATCTTAAAAAAAATTAAGGTCACTCAAAACATTGAAGGCTATCTTGGGAATACTAACTTATGAGATGGATTCAATATCTAATTCCATATCATATTTAAAAAGTTCAATTACCGGTTTTTATAAATAAAATTTGTATTAGCTTGACTTATATATACCTATAATTTTCACTGCTTTTTTTGTTTCGAAAAAATATTTTTAATCATTCTGGGAAAAAGTAAATACTAGTATTTACTAAAAATTACATATTTGTCTTTGTATGATCACATCTAATGATAAATGACATTGCATAATCACATGGATGTTTAATCAACATCCATGAACTTGAAATTTTCAAAGAGATATTTATTAATTTTTATTTATACATAAAAAAGACATGAATAATAAAAATAGTTAATGTACAATTATATTAATCAATAACCATGGATAATTATGTGACGCACACAAAAATCATCAAGGAAACATTTATTTACTAAATAAAATCATCATTTTATTTGTTCTTGTGTTCTAAGGAACATGACTTTAAGTACATATATATATATATATATGTATATATCATTAATGGACAAAACACAACCATATTCGATTTGTGCCTTCAAAGTGTAGATTTGGATTTCATAGAAGTATAAAACATGGAATTAAAATATTAAACAATTAGATACTACAAAATTAGGGATTATAATGTTAACGGATCAAACTCTCCTTACACAAATATAAAATTATATATTGGAAATAATTAAAAGGTGAATACTGAAATATAGAATCTGGTTTCATATAAATAAAAAATCATTTTGATAAAATTATCTCTTACTATTAATATATTAAATTAAAAAAGTATTCACAAAATTATAATTATTTCCTAATGGGATTTTCATACCTTGCAAAAACAATAAATTATGTTATATAAGATGAAAAACAATAGATAGTATATCACTTAAAAAATAAAATGGAATTGAAATAGTAAAGAATGTATCTGAAGATAAGTAATCCCATACTAAAATAATAATTCAACTACACAAAATCAGAAAAATTTAAATTGTAACATGAGATGTACATAAAAAATTCTCTTACACATTTATTATTTTAAAGAGGAAAAATAAATTAACAAAATAACTTAATAAATCCCTTATAAAAATATCTTAATTATAATAATTTTTTAGAAGAATAAGGGAATTAAAAGGTAATTTTAATTAATGAAATCTCTTATCATTGAATTAATTATCATAAACTAAAAATAAATAATTTGTTTTAAATAAACTCCACTTAAAAAAGAGAACATTTAAACCAAACCATGAAATACAAATTTTATTTAACAAAATAAAACTAACATATGAAATAAACAAAGAAGTCTAAATTGATCCTTTTCAATTTAAATGTTAAATGAGATAAATATTTTGAAAATGAAATTAAACCATTCCATACCTCTAATCATTCCATAGAAGATTATTGACCCAGGTGGTGCACTTACCCATGTATGGTGTTCAAAACATCAAACACCATTTTAGATTTGGAAATGAGGAAGGGATAGAAGAGTTTCCAACCTCTCGAGCTCTCTTCTCACACATATAATAAAATGAAATGTAATGTTTCCAATTCATCCCAACTGAGAAACATATTTATACATAATGTTATTGTGTATTTGGAATATTATATCAATTGTTAATATATGGATGTTTGATAAATTAGGTCCAAAACAATATTTCCAATAGAAGATTAAATGAACCAATTCCATCCAAATCATGAATAAAACAAGAAAAAGTATTTAAATTAGATGTTAACAGGTTGGAATTGACGAACAAAAAAATAAAGACCAATGAATGGAACCAAATTGACAAATGAAATGTGAAACAAAATCATAAAACAAGACAATAATGTATTTAATAATGAATCTGAAACAGGATTCGCAACAAACCTCATCCATACACATATTAAAATTAGATCCTAATGGTACTGGTTGAATAAAAATCCAATATCATTACAAACATTGACGTCAAAATTGAAAAAATAAACATACTAAAAAAAATATAGTGGATAACAGATAAGATTTTAACGAAGAAAATCTATAAATAAGACAAATCTGTGTTCAATTTGGTGTGGATGTTTAGTAAAGTGAACACCTACTAACGAAAAAGATTTGATCTAAATATAACTAAGTTATTTTCTCCAAAAATCTTTTTCTGAACCTCTAACATAGCTTAAATATGGAGATAAATCTACTCATCATCCTTCTATTCGAGTTTGGACCATCATTCTTGAACTCAAATGATATCATATCGTTCGCCAGTGGTGAATCCATCATTAAAGCCTTTGGTCTGCGACCCCACGAATAGCTTCGACTGTGGATCTGAAGATGGAATAGAGCTTGATCCTCCACTATCTCACTGAGGACCACAATTCAGACCCACATCATCTTCAACATCTAAAAATGAAGCTCCCGCAACCAGTTCCCTTCACTGCTCGACAACGCGACCTCTAAAACCCCAAAAACAAACCCTCAAAATCTAATTTTCTATTATTCTTCAGTTTTTTTATTTTTATTCAATATGTGGTATCATTTATATATATAAATTTCGTTTCTCATCATAAAACACAATTCTAATTTCATAAAATTATTTTAATAATTAAAATAAATAATGGTAATACTTTAATTAATTTGACAATTCCTTTATGATTTTATATAAATTTTTTTAATAATAATTATTTATAATTTACATTCTTTAATATTAAAAAAATATTTTCAAATCAAATCATAATGAAATTCACATATATATTTTTTATAAGTCATGATAATGATCATATTCAAAGATTTAAATCCTTTTAATAACTTTTTTAATTATTATCTTTTTTTAATACCCTAATAAATGATATATTTAATTAAAAATTATTATTTCTTTATATATTTATAAATATGATTGCTAATTAAGAGAAAATATTTTTCACATAATAAAATACAACTTTTAAATATTTTATAATTTAATAAGACAAATTTTTTATAAACAAAATATTATTTCTTATGATAATAATTTAAAACAAAACATATCTGGGTTGGTTACATGTTGAATATTTTAATTAAAACAAAAACTAATAATAAATTAAATAAATATTTTTCTAAAACATGAGATGTTACATTCTCCCCCTCTTAAATGAATTTCACCTTCGCAATTATTTTGTCGGACTTATGAAAATTCTGAATTTCCATTATCAGAATTAGAGAATATCTAAGGAGACTTAAATATCTAAATAAAAATCTATTGTGTAGATTTCATTTACTTCAAAAGACAACATCTAACCTCAAATGTTGTCAAGAACATTCCTCTGATACCAATTATAATTCCCCAAGACCGATCTTCTAGACTCAGTCCATGAAAAATGAAGTGGATTTTTTTTAAAAGAAACATAACATTTACACAACACTTTAAAAAAACAAGGATATTTTACCGGTGTAGGTTCTGGAGGATTAGACAGAACATTACATTTATCAGAGCTAAAACAAAAATAGAACTATTCACTATCCTTCCACGTTCACTAACTCCAAAAGTGGTGACATCTATGAAAATCTCTTAAAATACCTATGAAAAATCATTTCAGAACAAAGGGTGATCATTCAATTTCCCAATATGGTGTTTTGAAAAACTTTGATAAATCCATTTTAAAAATAGAATTTTGATAATACATCTGAAATATTCAATTATATATAAATTTGTAGTATAATTCTTTGATAAATAATTATACTTTAGAAACACATTTACAATTAATCTAGTGATTCAGTTGAAAATATTAAGCAATCTCTTAAAACAAAACAATTAAGTTCACTCATAACATTGAAGGCTATCTTGGGCTTACCCACATAAGGAATGGATTCACTATCCAATTCCCTACCATATTTAGAGAGTTCGAGTACCAGTTTTTATAAAACATTTTTATATTAGATTTCCTTATATAAACATATAATTTTCACTGGGGTTTTAGTTTCAAAAATATATTTGTAATCCTTCTTGGAACATGTAAATACTTATCATTATTGAAAATTACATATTTGTCTTTGTATGATCACATCTCATGATACATGACACTGCATAATCACATGGATGTTTAATCAACATCCCCAAACTTGAAATTTTCAAAGACATATTTATTAATTTTCATTTATGCATAAAAAATACATGAATAATAAAAATAGTGAATATACAATTATATTAATCAATAACAATGGATAATTATGTGATGCACACAAAAATCATCAATGAATCATTTCTTTATGAAATTCTATAATTATTTTATTTGTACCTGTGTTTTAAGGAACATGACTTTAAGTACATATATATATATATCAGTAATGGACAAAGAACAACCATATTTGATTTGTGAGTTCAATGTATAGGTTTGGATTTCATAGAAGTATAAAACATGGAATTAAAATACTTAAATAGTTAGATACTACAAAAGTAGGGATTTTAATGTTATCAAATCAAACTTCTCTTAAAAAATTATATAATTATATATTAGAAATAATTAAAAGGTGAATATTGAAATATATAATCTAGTTGCATATCATAAACAAGAATCATTTTTATAAAATCATCTCTTACAAATAATATCATAAAGTTTAAAAGTAATCTAAAAATTATAATTCATTCTAAATGTGATTTTAATCCCTTACGTAAACAATAAATTATATTATATAAGCTGAAAAACAATATGTAGTATGTCCCTTACAAAAATAAAATGGAATTGAAATAGTAAAGAATGTATCCGAAAATAAGTAATCCCTTACTAAATTAACAATGAAACTGCGCAAAATCCGAAAAATAGAACTTCTAACATGATATGTACATACAAAATTCTATTTCACAATTATTTTTTTAATAAAGAAAAATAAATGGACAAAATAACTTTATTAAATCCCTTATAAATAAATCTTAATTATAATATTTTTTTAAAAGAATCAAAGAATTAAAAGGTAAATTTAATAAATAAAGTCCCTTATCATTGAATTAATGATCATACATTACAAATGAATAATTTATTTAAATAATACCAACTTATAAAGGTAAAATTTAAACAAAACTAAGAAATACAAATTATACTTACCAAAATAAAACTAACATAAGTAATAAACAATAATGTCTAAATTGACCCTTTAAAATTTAAATTTTAAAGGAGATAAATATTTTGAAAATGAAATTATTAAATTCCTTACCTCTAATCATTCTATAGCAGATTATTGACCCATGCGGTGCACATACCCATATAGGTTGTTCAAAACTTCAAACACAAATTTAGTGTTGGAAATGAAGGATTGAAGTAAGAGTTTCCTACCTCTCCAGCTCTCTTCTAACACATAAAATAAAATGAAATGTAATGTTGACTATTCATAACAACCGTGACACTTATTTATACATAGTGTTACTATGTATTTTGAATATTATATAAATTCTTAATATTTGGATGTATTAAAAATTCGGTCCAAAAAAAATTCCCAAGAGATGATTAAATGAACCAATTCCATCCAAATCCTGAAACAAAAAAAGAATTTAAATTAGATGTTTACAGGTTGGAATTGATGAAGAAAAAAATAAGAGGACCAATTATTGGAACCATATTGACAAATGAAAGAGGATAAAAATAATAAAACAAGACAATAATGTATTTAATAACGATTCTGAAATAAGATTCACAATAAACCTCATCCATACACTTATTAAAATTAGATCCTAATGGTACTGGTTGAAGAAAAATCCAATATCATGACAAAAATTGTTGTCAAAATTGAAGAAATTAAATTACTCAAAAATACTATAGTGGATAACATATAATATTTGAACAAATAAAAACTCGAAAAAAGATAAAATTGTGTTCAATTTTTTTGTGGACATTTAGTAATGTGAACACCAACCTGCGAAATAGATTAGATCTCAAAATACCTAAGTTATTTTCTCCAAAAATCTTGTTCTGAACCTTTAATGTAGCATAAATCTGAAGTTAAATCTCCTCATCTTACTTCGATTCGCGTTTAGACCATCATTATTGAACTTGACTGACATAATCCCCTTTGCCAGTGGTGAATCCATCATCGATACCTTCCATCCGCGACTCCATGAATTGCTTCGACTATGAATATAAAGATGGACCAGAGCATGATCCTAATTCATCTCACTGACAACCTCTCTTCAGACCCACATCATCTTCGATATCTAAAAACGAAGCTCCCACAACCCGTGGCCTTCACTCCTCGACAACCCGACATCTGAAACACAAAAAACTAACCCTCAAAAACCGATTTTCTATTATTCTTTAGTTTTTTTATATTTCTTCAATATGTTTTATCATATATATATATATATATATATATATATATATATATTATCATAAATCAAAAATCTAATTTTAGAAAATTATTTTAATAATTAAAAAAGTAATTAATGAAAATAATTATATTAATTTCATCATTCCTTTAATATTCTATATATAAAATTTTAATAATTATTATTTTTTAATTTACTTTATTTAATATTATAAAAAGATTTTTTCATATCAAATCATAATGAACTTAACATATATATATTTTATAAGTCAATATAATACTCATATTCAAAGAATTAAATCCTTTTAATATCCTTAATAATTATTATCTTTATTTATACCCTAAGAAATTATATATTTCGTTAAAAATTATTATTTTTCATATATTTATAAATGTGAATGGTTATAAAAAAATATTTTTTCACATAATAAAATATAAATTTTAAATATTTTTTTATTTACAAAGACAAATGTTTTGTAAAAAAATATTATTTCTTAAGATAATAATTTAAAACATAACATAAATGGGTTGGTAACATGTTGAATATTATAATGAAAACAAAAACTAATAATAAATAAAATAATTATTTTTACTAAAACTCAGGATGTTACAATTTATATCAAATTGATATATAGAAATATTACAAGAAATATTATTGATTTTAAAATTATGAGTTATTGAAGATTTTTAATATAACAATGTCCCATAGAATGAAATTCATTAGACCTAAAATGTTCTATATACAAAGATATATGAATGATCAGTAGAAATATTTTTGGGTGGTGTTTATGAATTTTTTAAGCTATAATGTATGTGTAGAAGTATGGTGATTTTTAGTGGATAGAAAAAAAATTTCAAAGGTAAGAGGGAAAAACTATGGAATTATATAATATAAAAATTCTACAGATTATATTCATTAGACAATGTATAAAGATGATGTCTACCAATCATTTTTTTGTACATTGATTACCTAATAGACATGTAGGATGTTGTGATGTTGATGTTTTTATAAGATTACTGAATGAAATTTTTTTTACAAATCATATGAACAAAATGAATATAAATACAACAATGAGAAATGTTTAAATGAGAGTGAATAGATTAAGAATGAAATAATATAATAAGGGTCTGTATGAACATTAATCAAATGAACCAATATTTAATGTATAGTTCTAGATAGTAGAATAATATTGATATGTCCATACAAATTATTATAAGAATAATTTATTTTTAGCTTCCAAGGTTCTTTATAATTTTTTAATAGAGATATTTAACTTTTTGATGTGAAAATGATATTTCTGGATTTACATATATAATGATGGTATTTTTTTGACTCTTCTAATGAGAATTAATTTTGAAAAAGTTCCATAACATTGATGTTATGGAAGATTGAAGAAGAAAATGGACGCTAATGAAATTTTTAGGATTTGTAGTTTTGAAATTCAATTTTTTTGGTGTTGTAAATTTTATTTGAGTTATTACTAATAAAATTTTGTATCACTTATATAATATTTTTGATGATTATCCAAAAAGTAAGGGAATAATTAACTCATGTAATAAGTGGTATTTCAAATTAATCAGTTCCAAAAGGAGGTTCAGAAAAACCCTATAGACACCAGTTTTTTTCCTGAAGTTAACATCCAAGGAATATCATCATTGAGGGAGATTTATTTACCAATTAGATGAGTTGGGCTTCAAAGGGGATATATACAATCATAACAGGTGAACTCATCATATAGTGGTTTAAAAAAATTTCAATCAAGTGAAATAAGACATAAAAAGTGGTGTAAGAATGTTTTTTCAGTTTTTCAATGGCTGAAAATATACTTTCTAGAAGGAATTTATGGATAGAAAAAATGGATAGAAAAAATGGATATTGTTAGTATATGAATAGTGATAGGATAAAGAATGTTTATCCCTTTCATTTGGTAATAAATTGAATAAGAAATGTTTTTAATGATGTTTATAAGTGAGGATGTACATGAAGCACAATTAAAATATTTTGGACTTATTTGAGAAGGTTTATAAAAGTTGTTACAAAGTAGTTTTTACATAGTCAATAGGAAAACCACATGAACTATGGCTTTGATTATAGTGCAATAAATTTGCAAGAATATTCCTTTTATTCCATAACCACATAAAAATGATTATTTTTAGAGTGTTTTGTTGTATTGGATTATTTCCAAACCCTTACAAGAAATAGATTCTATTTTTATTATTGATCCCTATAAATACATGTACTTATATAGTTGTGTATATATTTTTTTATAAATTTTATAAACCTTTAATAGGAGGTACATGTTTTTTTTAAATAAAGGAAAAACAATACAATAAAGTGATCACTGATTCACCCATCCCCTTCTCAATGATCCCACAAATCCAACATGGTTTTTTCAATTTATATGTGGAAAAACGTTCCCATCATTTAATATTTTAGAATGATTTTGGAAAAGATAAGTATCTATGGATTTTCCTATTTTTATGAATTGTGAGAGGATTATTCTTTTCAATTCAAATAAATATTATATTTTTTAAGATATTATGTTACCATATATTATGTCTCTTTGTTATAAAATTATTGAAGTTTCTATAGATGGATTTCCTACTCATACCAATAATGTAACCCTTACAAAAAATGATAAAAATAATTTCCAAAATGATTGTAGATCTAGAAATTATATACATTCCCACTATCTGAATTTGAGTTTCTTTGACAAAAAGGAGTTGGATATTTTAAAGGAATTTTAGATAATTTTTATCACCTATATAATGAAAATTAATATTTTAAAAAACCCAGGTTCAAAATCAAGAGGCATAAGTACGAAGATATCAAAAATGGGTGATTATTAATATACTAATAACTTTTTTACACGAGTGAATTACATTTTAATCACTATAAGTTGTTTTTTTGAGAAGTTGAAATATTAATCCATTTATTAAATGATATTATAAATTATTATTGATAAGACTGATTTAAAATATTCATCCTTTTATGATAGAGTTTTTGACACTCTATCATTGGATGATCTACCCAACACTCTCATCTCATACTAAATGAGAAAAGATAAATTTATGAATATTAAAGAGAAGGATGATTGGGAAATTTCTTTCAAATATTATAATAATGATAAATGTAATAAAATTTTCAAAGATGATGTATGTAGTGTCTTTGATAGAAATATGTGGTCAGTAATGTTTTGGATTAATTTATTTCCATGTTTTTTAAAAATATAAAATGAGGAATTTCAATGTTGAAAGGGAAGTTGACTGTGAAATTATTTGGCTACAGAGATTCTAGGAACATTGCTACCAATATCACTCGAAGAAAAGAATATGAAGAATGCTATAGAGATGCTAAAAATTCAAGAGGATTATTTAATAATAATATTGAATATTACAAATCATATTTCAAGGAAATTGTAAAAACGTTTTATAAATCCAAAAGGTTACTATTTCTTTTTATAAAAGATGAAGATGAGAACAATAATGAAGTAGCTAAAAACATCAGTGATAAAACTTATCAAAATACCTTCATTACAAAATTTATTGATGAAAATATCACTAGTTATGCACGCATTAGTTCTAAATAAGAAATTATTCAAATATATTTTATGTAGAAAAACTAATTGAAATAATGTTTTTTATTTATTATAAGACATGAAAGAGAGAACTCAAAGTTAATGAAATATAATCTCTCAGAAACGAAACGATATTTTTTATTGATGAAAAATACATGTCTCTTAGAGATATTGATATTATTTACAAGGAAAATGATAAATATATGATCCAAAATATTTAGCTTGAAATAAAGTTTATGTTAAAGGAGGAAGATATTGAACATACTGAACAACCAAAATTTAATGTTGTGAACTTGATATAAAATTTCTAAAAACTAGTTATAGAAGTTTTCGAATTTTTTGAAATATGAAATAACAATATGGATCAACATAACATGGACTTAGTGGTTTATTAGTAAGATATATATATTATAAAGAATAATAATGTTGAGAAAATTACGTATATTTCAAAAACAAGTGGATCTGAAAAACAAAATGTCCCTAGTATAAATGATTATTTTAAGGATGAGAATAAAATATCAAGATGTAACAAAAACATTAGTGTACAATGAAATTCCAAAGTGGAAGATATGAATGTCGATGAAAAGTACAAAATAAACTATTAATTGTATAAAATCTATAGATGAAGATATGATATCTATTGTAAATAGTGGAATTTTAAAGGATTTGGGAATATGGTATATATATATATTCGTTAAACCAAAAACAATACAATGAACCCAGAAGAAGATGGTGGTAATGTTTTATGGGAGTAAAACCACTAAAAGAAGTTATATTGAGGATCTTGTGCAAATATTTAAATTATATTACATCACTATTTCAAAAATATGTGATCAACCTGTAAATATTTCAAAAGTATGAGTTTCCATATTGTCAAAGAACAATGTTTTTATAAAAAAATTTCATATATGGATGTTTTAGAAGAAAAAATAATTTTAAAATCTCTTGTTGTTCTTAATTCTCTCAAAGATATAAAAGAAGAATAATAGTATATTTTTGTTATTGGGTGATATTCACATATTAAAGTAGATTTAAATATATTTAAGGATGATAAATGTCATAATGAATTAACAGTTAGTTTTTTGAATGATGAGAAACTCAAAATCAATGGAGTTGTGCCTGCAATTATTGGAAAAGTAATGTTAAAATCCAAACAAGCCTTATTTTTGATGGGATAAAACCCAACATGTTGAGTGTATCAAAACATTTGCATGAAATAATACTTTTTTATGAAAAATAAGGTTTTGTGCTGAAAAGAAGAGAATATTGGAAAGATGTTTCAAAATGTTAATGAAGAAATTGAAATTTATTTCTAGTTGGTAGTGCAAAAATTTCATGATATTTGAGAAAGTAGGATAAAAACCTTTTATGGAATGAGAGGGTAGGGAAAATGTGTTAGAGGAATATGTGAATTTAAATAAATTGAGATAGTATTCTGGAAATTATTGATATTATAATAATAAAATATTGGTGTTGTTCCATTTTCTAGAAATAGATGATTAAAAATAGAGTTCATAAGAAAGATGAGATACATTTAGAACATCTATTGAATCTAATTCAATCCAATTTATTTGGGTAAATGAGTTAAAAATCAAGATATAGAGATAAATAATTTATTTCATTCATTTATAATTTTACTCTCGTTTATTGTATTATATTTGTAAAACATAAATCAATGTGTTTGAAAATTGTTAATTCTTTCAAAAAAAGCAGAGAAAATAAATATTGATACTCTATAAAGATGTTGAAAACTAATAATGTTGGTGTATTTAAAAATGAGTAATTTAGTGATTATATTAAAAAAATATTGCATTTTAATGATTTTTGTTCACCATTTATCCACTAAAAATACTTTTACTAAAATAAGAGGAAGAAGCGTGGTAGAGATGGTGGAGATGAGGTTGATCAAACATGATACTTATCATTATTTATAGAGAAAGGATATTATTGAAATTTTTTATTCATAATTATTTTTATATTGAATAAAATTTTCCATTACCTTTTATGAAATGATTTATAGTGAAACAATCTGTTTGACGAACCGAAGGGGGATCAATTGTCATTTCATTATAATATTCAACTGTGGAAATCTCGGGATGTTTGATTAGAGAGGTATTGATGGAATATTTCATTTCTACTAATGTAATGTTAGAGGGTATAGTTTCTTTAATAATGAAACATGGAAGATAATTCATTTTGAATATGTGGAATTTGTTCAAAAATTTGATATGAATATTTCTGAAACCCACCGTCTATGGAAGATGGGGAGAATGAAGCGGTTGCTGTTGAGAAAAATGAAAAATATTGAACATCAGTCACAATGATGATGTTTCACAAGTTGAGGATTTAGACTCAGATATCTAAAGTGACGAGGAAGAAACTCCTATATTTTATCCTCAGATTAAGATATAGGTGAAATTTTATAACATCATTAGAGATGAAAAAAAACATGTTCAGAACCATAAGTTCATCATTGTATATATTACATACATATTTATATTCAAAAGTTCATCGAAAAGTTGTTGATAAGGCTTGGAAGAATTAATAGTTGATTGATTCTATTAATGAAGAGTTGGATCATATTGAGAAGAAAGATACTTATTCACTTGTAATCAAACCAAAAAAATTATTATGTGATTGGCATAAAGTGGTTTCTTTCGAAATAAGTTAAATGAAGACATCGAAGTGATAAGAAAAAAATCATGAATTGTGTTTAAATGTTATTCAAAAATTGAATGCATTGTAATTGATTAGATTTTTAATCTATTATAAGGACTAGAAACTAGTAGAATATTTCTTTTTATAATTGCAAAATTAGGTAAAACAATTTTATAGATGGACATAAAGTGATCATAATCTATTGGATAGATTTATGATGATGTTTATAGTGAACAATACAGTGGATTTTTGAATGGGAATGATGATACTTATATTGTATAGTTTTAGAAGGCATTATATGTCTTGAATAAATATTTTATGTCTTCGTTTTCCAAATTGGATACTTTTTGAAGGATGTAAAACTTCAATAAAGGAAGATTTGATAATAAACTTTATGAAAAATAAAATCCAATGGTTTTTTAGTATGATTTTTTATTTGGAAAATATTAAATCTATTTATACTGATGAATAATCATGTGAATGGTTCATTAAAGAGCTGAAGAATTTATTCAAAATCTATATTCATGGATAAATTAAATAAAATCGTAGTTTACAATTCTAACCAAATATGAAATATAATTTCCAATCTCAAGAAAATATTTTTAAGAAATATATAGGTACGATTGGAATAAATGACTCAAAACTAGTTTCCACACCAATTTTAGGGGGATCCGAGGTGAAAAAATTATGGAGAAGGGGAGGATGATTATTTTAAGTAATTTAGGATGTTAGATTTATGTTTACATTTTTTATGACATTAAGTATAGGTATTTTTTTACAATTTGTTTATGTGCAAGATTTAAAAGTTATGTAAAGGAATATAATAATTTTGAAGGAAAAAATAATTCTCAAATATATCAATATAAAAAATAATTATTTATAAAATATGGAAGACCATTAAAATATTGATTTTTCTGTTTTTACAAATAGTCATTGGGAAGGAGGTATTGATGATAGAAGATCCACCTATGGTCATGTTTTCTTATTTGTTGAATGTTTTTTGATATCAGATGAAATGAAACAAACTTTGGTAACTCATAATATATATGAAGCTGAGTATGTGGCTTCCATTCTAGATGTAGTAAAAATTATATGGATGGAGGCTCAGTTGAATGATTTTATTTTTTTGTGAAGTTACCCCTACTATTGGATTGTGGTAATAAAATTTCATTGATTCTCACTAATAACCCATTCATACATTATTATTCAAATAATATTCATATAAAACATCACATAGGGAAATATAATGTGGAAAAGAATTAACTAAAGATGGAATATGATCCTATAAGGTAATTAGTTTCTAATTTATTCACTCACCCTTTTATAAAAGAAATATATTATAATATGAGGTTGAACATGGGTGTATAATGTCCCTTTCTTCAAGGATATGGTTTGTGAATCTATCCCCTCTCATCTTGCCTCTAGATAAAATGGTCAATAAAGAGAATAATTTTGTAATGTTGACCAATATGTTGACATGAGCTTAAAACTTTTAAAGAAATTACATATTTAATGAGAGTTTTCTTAGAATGGAAATGGTGGGATCTCATCAATTGTGAAATATTCTAAATTTCTATTGAGGTGGATGCAAGATACATTTTTCTTGTATAAAAAAGTTAAAATTGTGTGAATTCTTAAATAAAATGAATAAGTTTCTTAAGTCACATATTTTGTAAAGCATGGTTTTTCAATTAAATGATTATTTTCTCTGAAATTGAGTTCAGTCACCTTCTATTTCAATCAATTGACATGTACTCCATAACATCTGTTATATATTTTATAGATTTTTTATACGATTATAAAAGAATTTATATGGAGATATTATTTCGACAAATTTAGTTGAAGGAATTTTTCTCTAAAGGATGTTGTATTTATAAAGTTTGGTTGCATTATTTTTGGAAAAAAGTTTTTGGGAATTAATTGTTTTCTATTGTTTTTAAAAAAATAAGGTTTGTTATTAATATATAATAATAATTCAAAAAGAATGAAGATGGCATTAGATGGAGATCACCAGATGATGGGTTCATAACCAGTGTCCAAAAAATAAACATTAATAAAGGAAAAACAACCATATATTGTTCAATATCATGCATAGGATAATTCTTCCCATGGGACATTATCTTTCAAGGTGAATAAGAAATCACATTTTCATTTTTATGAGGATGTTCCCAATCCCTTTTAGAGATGCGTCACTAAAATCAGGAATACTTATACACATAAGGTAGAGCTAACATGAATTCATTAACCAATCTCTTCTTCAACTCTTGGAAACATTCCTCAATATCCTTTTTCCCAATAAATAGAATCTCTATTTGAGTTTACTTGGATTATATATTATAAATTAATGAATGGGTTTTTCAAAAAACCCTTACAATATTTTACATAACCAAGAAAACTATGAATCTTAGTTATAGTTATAGGATGAGGACACTCATCTATAAAAATTGTCTTTTTTGAGTCAACTGATAATCCTTCAGTGGTTAAAATGTTCCCCAAGAAAGAAACTTACTATTACCAAAACTCAAAGTTGTGGGACATTCCAAATAACTTATACTTCATTACTGTTTTTAGTATCACCCTTAGATGTTCCTCATGATCCTTGTGTATTTTGGAATATATCTTAATATCATTAATAAAAACCACCAAAAAGTTATCATGGTAGTCCTTATATACTGTATTCATCAAATCCATAAAAAGAACAGGATAATTAGTCAAGATAAAGGACATGAAAACAAACTCATAGTTCTTGTATCTTGATTAGTAGGGGTATTTGGAATATTTTCTTTATCTACCCCAAATTGATGAAAACCATATCAAAGATCATTATTAGAGTAGAACTGAGCCGTATCAAGTTGGTCAAATATATCGTCAAATATTGGATGAGGGTAGAAATTCATCATTGTAATATCATTAATACCTCTATAATCAATGCACAGGAACATTTATGCATCCCTCTTATTCCAAAAGAGAAGAGATTTTCCCCTTGATGACACACTTGGTCAGATAATCCCCCTCTCCAAAAGATCTTAGAGTTCTATCTTTAATTAATCAATATCCAAATTTTCAATTCTATATTTAGTTTTTTATATAATCTTGGAACCAGGCATGAGTTAAATAAATAATTCTACCACTATTTTTAGGGGAGGTCTATCCAACTCCTCAGGAGATATGTTAATGTATTACTAAATGATGAGAACATTTTCATGTCTTATAATTTTATCCCCTTCTTAATATTCACTGATAAACTCCATAAATATGTATATGGGTGGTGCTTCTAGGAATATCTTAGGTTGAGATATCTCTTCTTTGAAGATAACTGTTGGTTTTCCACTCAAGGCTAATGCTATTTCCTTGATTCTGCATTTGATCTTACAATTACACATTGAGTACCAGTATATCCCTTGTATAATGTCGACTTCTTGAATTGTAATGACTACTAGATTTTAGATAATATTGTTCTCACCAATGTAAATACTAGAGTTTCTATTCACTAATGATTCTTGGACAATCCCATTTTGAGTCTTGGATAATAACGATACTGTTTCTAGTTTAGGAATCTATATACAATTATTTGGAAACATGGAGGAAATAATGGAACGTGTTGAACTAGAATCAAACAAACTACTTTCTAGCATTAAGAGTACAATGAGAGTACCTTCCACTACATCATTTGGAGGTTGAAATTAAGCTGTCATTATAGAAAAAGAAAAAAATTCTCCCTTGGACTATGCTGTGGTTGGTGGTGATTCCCCAATGCTGCCTTTAGATTGAGATAGTGATTGGAAAAGTTCATAATCTATCCACATTTTAATCATTGGACTTTTTGGAAAAGCATAAACCATTTTACCTATTTTGTTTTTGTTGGGAGGATGAGGCTTTACCTTGCATCGATACTTTTGAGCGATATGACAATATCATCCCCACATATAACACTTCTAGCTCTCGAGTAGGTTGTTCCCAAAATTCTTCTTCCCTTATTAATTTCGTGCGGAAATATTCACTTTCTTTTCTCCTCTTCATTGGTCAAATATCATCCCCATGATTTCATATAAGGATCTCTTCATTTTGTTCGATCTATGGCACCACTAACTCTCTTCAAACTCTAGCTCAATTTTAATAGCACTCTTCATGATATTCTCATAGTAGTCATATTATCATTAGGAAATTTTCCTCCATAGATGAGGTAGTAGTGCACTGAATAATCTATTAACCTTCATATTGGGATCCCTGGAATCGGTGGAGGTATAATAAGAATTTCTTCGGAAGTTTAACTAATAGATTACAACAGATTCAATCTCCTGGTACTTTAGTTTTTGGAATTCCTTCTCCATTTTCATTCACATCATAATGGGAAATAATTATTAAATAATATCACATTAAACTCATCCCATTCCATATATTCCATAACCCTTATCAGACTCATGTTTTTAATCAGTTTTGACTACTTATAAACTGCTCCCTCAAAATGGTACATAACCAATGTTACATTCTATTGTTTTGAAATGTGATGTACAAAAAAGTTCTTTTCTTTAGAGATTATCCAATATTTTGTAATCAACGGGTCAGTTGATTCACTAAACATTGGTAATCATCTATCCATAAAGGACTCAATTTTTTTCCCTTTGTGGTGATATCAGTCTCTCATCATGTTTCAAATTATTTCCCATAACATTAGTGATTTGATTCATCCTTCTCATGCAGGTTTCCATTCGAAATTCAATTAGAGGGAAGTCGGTACAAGGACTTTTGCGCTCACCATTTACACGATTTCTCCTCTTTCCATAAATTTTTTAAGATAAGAGAGTCATATTTAGAAACGTTTTTATTTTAACAATCATTTAACAATAACATAATTTTATATCTTAAAACATCATGATTAAATTTTTTACTCATAAAAAATTACATTTTCTATAAATCCATCATAATAGTTCCCAAAAATATTGTGAATAATGAAAAATAATCTCTGGTAGTGTCAAACAAGGTGTGAAACAAGGCACATTGTCATGCACTAGTTATCATTTGATTATAGCTCGAAGTAGTGTTTTTTGGTTTTTCCCCAAGATACATATACATTATAGCCACATCCGCGTGTTCATATCAATACATATATTTATTTGTTTGGAAACCAATTACATAAGATTTCACCAAAATACCACGAATATTTCTATGATTTAAAAATTTATATAGGGTTATTGCTACATTTTTAAAATACTAATTTCAACATATAACTATAATATCCTTTGATACCAACTATATAATCCCTATACTTTAATATATAACTTCTCATAGCATTTTACAAATAAAGCATGTTTTAATGTTCAGTGACTTCGAAAAAAGGTACCTAATGCATGGAAACACAAAATATTATTATATTACATTTGAAATTATTCTTATAGGTTCATCCTATGTAAACTTATTTCATCTCATAACCTGGTGACATACATCCTTCGAATGGGTGAGTAGAACGCCTTGAAAGGGAAAATAAGGGAAACAATTTACCTGTGATCTCGAGAAATATCAATAAGAACATATGAAAATACATAAACTAATGAGAAATGAAAAAAGTATACTATAATATATGAATAAGAATCATAACATTGAAAATAGTGTAGAAAATTTAATTGAGTAATTCAGAAACATAACACTAAGGTATATCACTGGGGAGTCATAAAAATTACCAAACTTATTCACTAAGGTATCGTAAAACTGGTCATCTATAGAGATTAAATTATTTAACCAATTAATTGGAGAAAAAAAGGTTAACCATTAATATGTATTAAATAATATTATACACATATATCATTACAAAACATCTCTTAAATGACCCGTAGAGAATAAAAGAAATGGGTTTCATTTCATAATCATGGTGTTTTAGAATGTTCTTAAAACCTGATTCTTTTGCCCTTTTAATCCCATGGAAAGGATTGAGTATTTTATGTATGTTAATACCTAAAATAAATAGGTAATTTTTAAATATATTTGAATAACCATATATAAGAGATTTTTTTTGTAATTTAAAAAATAAAATAAAATAATATCGTAGTAAAAAGTAAAATTTTGAGACGAAAATTCGGCAGCATAAGAGGTATGAAACATGGTTTTAGAAAACATTAAAAATAGATGGGAAATGGGTCTAAAATTAATAAATGAATCTTTATATCATGAATGGATATAATAAAATTTATATAAGATCATGATATGGAAATTTTTTATACATTCGATAGAAAACCATAACTTGAAAGGAAAAGAGAAGTTCAGATTTCCTTTACCATGAATAGTTACTCAAAATAAATGATGATCGAGACATTTGGGGATTGGGGACACCTTATGAGGATTCCTTGGGAGGTAATAATTTCATATATTCATTGTAATAAAATTGGGAGTTAATGAAAATAAAGTAATGGGTGGGTATTTATATCATAAGAGAGTGAGTATTTTATTATTTTTTGAGGACACCTCAGTAGTGGTATTTGAAAAACCATGGGATTTACCTAGTTATATTCCCATGGTGTTGTAATATTGGGACACATATTGAGTTACATTAACTCATATGAGTCTACCATCTATTTAAATTAATTATTATACAATTTTGAAAAATCAATGAAGTCATTTAACTTATCGAAAAATCAAACTATATTTTTACAATTCACGAAAAACTAATTTATTTTATCAAATATCATAAATTAAACATAACATATTTTTTAAATTCAGAATTCAAATATGTAATCAATTTTATTATTTTTTTAAATATGTGAATTTTTTTATGAAAAATCATTATTTACTCTAAAAATACAAATTCAAAATTTATAACTGATTTTATAACACTTTAAAAAAAATTATTATCACATAAAATTATCTTATAATCACATGAATTCAAAATATTAATTTGTTATTATATTTTATGAAAATGGATTTTCATTTAAATCATAATATTAATTATATATGTTAAAATAAACATTTATGTTTTACAAAAGAATAAAAATACTTAACTAATATCCTCTAGAACATCTATTTAATTTTAATTAGATGTAATTATATCAAATTTTCATTTAAGATTCCTAATGTATATTTATTCTTAGTTAGGTGAGGTCACTATTCCTTTTTTCATATTATTATTCATAATTTTTACTTTACAATTCTAAGGGGACATGTTACTGTTTACTAAATAATTAATTAGTTCATTTCAGACAACATATATCTTAATGATCACAAACATATATTCCCATTTAACGAAAATAATTTCTCAGAATCAATTATATTTTGTATAATAATTATTTAATTAAAAAACACTTTTTTTTATATTCATCAAAAATATGAAACCTCTTATAAATGAACTAAAAAATCACCCAAGATTAATTTTGACATTTGGAATTCAAAAATTATGTTTATTTTAGCATTACATTTTTCTTAGTAGGAGAAATATCTAAATATTTCAATTTTCACTTGAATATTCAATTTATCAAATTTTCCTCTAATAAAAATGTATTTTATTATGAAGAACAATTATTAAAATGGAAATGATGAAAATAAAATTATTAAATCAAAGGGATTACAGTTTAAGTGACTAATGACTTAACAGATAATCCATAATAACACATCTATATAACCATAGGGTATGTTGTGCGATGGGGATAGACTCTTGGGGTAGCTCGACTAACATCACCTGAGTGGTATTCACCACTAACTTAAACTTCTCCTATCGGTGATTTCTTTCAATCATAACATATTGAAACTCAATTTGGTATTGTCCCATAGTGAATCCTAGTGATGCTACATCCTTTCTAAGCTACAAAAATGGGCTTCTGATGGAATGATTCTACTTGATGAGGCCACCAAATATTCATTCTTTATAAATTAACCATTATCATTTCTATTTTTTAACAAATAACCATAATGGTAAAATTATAGTTTCCAAATGTCATATCGACTAACGATCATAATTTAACAATGTCTATATAATGGTAGAAACCCAATGGTAATACTAAAATATACATACTTCATTATTATTGGGAGAAGGTTTTGTTGAGTACAAAAAAAAGACAAATTTTTTGAAAACAAATATTGTTTAAAATGTATTTTTCGTTACATGGTGGATAATGGAAATGTTATCAAACATGCAATGGAAATGTTTAATGAATATTAAAATCGATAATGTGTATTAATGAACTCCATTGATGTATTCCGATGAAGTCTATTGAACAAAGTTTTATACAACGCCTATTGAATATATATATATGATGTTGTGAAGTTGATGTTTCTAGAAGTTGATTGGATGACCACCTGATATAAAGATCATCAGATTGAAAATAGAATATGAAGACCCTTTTTAGAGAATTTTTTATTAAATATTCCACTGAAGTACGAAGAATAAGAAGAATAAGTGTACAAAGGAACTATCATCCGAAAAAATACCAGATGTATAGTTTCAGATAGGATAATCAGATGTAGAGGAATGCAAATAGTTTAACAGGGATTATAATTTTCTAGGATCAAATTTTGATTATGATTTTTTATAAAGTTATTTAACTCTATTATTCCATGGTGTTCATTCAACCTAGATAAAAATCATGAGGGAATTTTTTCAGATCTTGCGATGAGAAGGATGTTAGATAATGATCGTTATAACTATAGTTTAATAATTTTGAAGAAGAATGTGGATACTAGAGAAATTTATTTCAATGGTAGTTTTGAAATAAATTTTTTTTTCTGGTTGAGAAAATAAATTGGATTTCCTCAATTTAATATTTATAGGTCATATAATCAAATAGGTGTATGATCTACACAAAAGATACTTTACTATTCACATGTGAAAGAATTGTATGTTATGAGGAATTATTTTTAGATATATTATAAAGTAAAATATAAAATATATCTTCATGTTCTAAAATACCAACCATATAATATCTTATATGAGGTAGAAGATTCTACAAATTGACGGAGTTGTGATTCAATGAGGAACTAGATGATCATACTAGATGAACATATTGGATGGTGATTAGAAAAACTTTTTATTATATGATATCAGACATAAAAAGTGGTGTAAGGTAGTTGTTTTGAATATTATAAATAAGTAGATAGACATTATAGAATGTCTATCTTGATGGAAAAAATAGGTAAACATATTAAACGAACAAACTTTATAAACAGTGAGAAGACAAAAGAAGTTCTTACCAACTCTTGGAAAAGAAAGTGAAGATTTCTTTTTCAATAAATGAAAATGTAAATAAGTATAAATATCATAGTGAAAATATAATGTGACTATTGTTGATGGTTTAGATATGTATTTATAAAATCATTATTACATCTTTTGTGTGAAAATCGCATACAATATTGTGTTTATCATAGTGAGATGTATGTGTAAGGACATTCCCTGATATCTTTTAGCACAAAAGGATTATTTTCATGTGTACTGTGTGGTATTGTATTATTTCCAAAACATGACAACGACTAGATACCATTATTGGGCAGTCATCATTTTAAATAATTAGGTCTTTTTGGTTGTGTTTATATGATTTCATTTATAAATTATTTATAAATACTTTATATGAGGTGATTTTTGTTTTATAAGAAAGAAGAAAACATAAAAGAAAAGGATTATTAATTCACCCCACCCATATAAATGGTAATGAAATTTTTTTGGCCTTTCAACATGTAATGTATTTTTAGATCCATTCCATGAGGCTCCTTCCTAAAGGCTCTCTCTAATTTTTTTATATGATTCCCTTTATGAGGTTATTTCACATAGACCCTACATAACGTTCCATTGTGAATTCTATAATTGAGGTCCCTTCATAAGCAAATTTCCATGACAATCTTTCAGAGAGGGGTATTTTTTATCCTCCTTCATCAATGATATCCTAAATATTACAACCAGTATATAGACATACTGACTCACATAGAACCACAATTCAAATTAAAAATTTGCTTACTAAAGTATATTTTTTTTCTCTAATTATTGTTATATGATTACAAATAATCCAAGACATGTATGGTAACATCATAAAGTAACCAAATTATAGGTAATCAGATATATTTCACTTCTATTTATTTTCTAAAAATCATTCATCATGGCCAAATCCACCCCAATTAACTTCCTGGATTGAATTATCCATGTCCAAGACCTTGAAAATTTCATTACATCAAGGATTATGCCCAACCAACCGAAAACACATTGGAAATATAGGCACATTAGCATACATACCTTCTATTTTATATTTCATTTATAATGGCCATATCTTGCAAATTCATACCAAACTGATTGAACCTAAGGGTAATCAATATCACTTATACACTTGATAATGAGGTCCATCATCATAGGGATTCTAGTTAGACCTCACTTTTTCTCGTCTTTCTTATAAAAAATGATCCATATCCAGTATCCAAAAGGACTTAACATCATGTTGACCTCGTTTTCCTACTCAATATTAAAATATAGTATATAAGTGCATCTTACTAGGTATATCTCCTAGATTTTTCAATTACCCAACTCATTAACTTGATTAAGAAACTCGAGGAAAAATATTCATAAGACCAGCATGTATCCTATGTGTTACCAATGATAATGTTATTCTCCTCATTAAGTGTACTCCCCAATTATTCCATCATTAATTATCTCACCTCTATGATCTATTAGTGGAATATATAGACGTACGGGAATCCCATGTGTAAGCCCAACTCACCCACATGTAGATATATCCCCTATTATACCTATCTCAATGGACTATAAACCCAGTTAGTTAATATAACATTGAAGTAACATATACATCATGAGATATTGTACCCCCTTCGGGTTAGTTAAAGACAGAAAAGATGAATTAAAAATGTAAATACATGAATATGTCCCACACTAACCATTGTTATAAATCCTTGAACATGATTTTATAGTAGTATGAATTTTAATTTTATAACATAAATCCTTACCACACAACGTTAAACTACATTGAATGTTATGGTCATAAGACTTTAAACTATGAAAAATAAACTTCATTGTCTTTTATTCTTATTAAATATGTTATGTAGGTTACCTCTCCATGTTTCAGTCTAAATAAATCATTTGTCTGTGATTCTTGATGAAAAAATTAACTTCACTTGGTCATGGTTTTATAATTAGTAAAGCCACCACATTGGACTTTGTCACATGATCTTAAAATGTACAATGTGTCCCGATAATTAGAAGTAAACATTTTTTATTTACATTCATTTTATCAAATTGCAATCCACTATCAAGGGATCAATAAAAACTCCAACACAAAAAATATATATTTTATTATGGTGATAAACTCAAGTGTCCCCAACTGTGTGGAATTAAATCATAGTATAATAAACCAGTGAAAGAATGCAATAGAAATAATTATATATATGGATGGTCGCATTGATAGAGAAACACCAATATATATAGATAAAATTTTCATTGTATATCCTCTAATACAATCATATTCTCATATCAATCTATTATTATGTACAATTATTTTCACTGAGGTAAACAATATTATTCTATGATCTAGGAGGGATTAATGAAAATTAATTAAATCTGTAATTGAGATTAATAGTTTGTAGAAATTCCCATAATAATGGTGATATAATCTCTAAATATATTACTCTAGACCCGAGTTTAACACAAGTTTTTAAACAATAGTCTCACTGACTATCCTCCTATATAAAGTAGGAATACATTAACATTAAAAAAAGTCTGCACATTGCCAATCAGAAAAAGACTTGTGAAATCAACATGAATAATTTAACTCTCAATGAGATCATTTAACCATTATCTTAGCTAATATTCGACATTTACAATTCACATAGTTGATATTTTTGAATCACGTAAAAAAATTTAGGAAATTTTGTAGGGTTTAATTAAATATAATTATGGAACCATTTAACATACCTTACCATTTTATGTTCCATAGATAGACTAATAAAATTATTTAATATCATTAACATACAAATCATCATTAGATGTGGTACTTGAATTATTCAATATAAATAATAATTCTGATATCCCCGCCGACTAGGAGGATGTTATTTCAAACAAAAAACCTTTAGCGGTGGGTGGTGGCTACTTTAGTGAATGAGAACTTCCTTTATTGGGATATTAAAATAATAGAAAAAACATAGGGGAGATTTTTGGTGATGAAAACCTATGGAAAATTCCATCAACAGGACCGTGGTGAAGCTAGTGGATCTTGAAACACCAACTAACCGCTATTGGTTCCTATCCCAAGTGTGAAAAAATACATTCCTCTGTTATCATAGGTATAATGAAGATGATAAGGTATCTATCCACAATTAAATCTGGGTGGTTCTTGGGACGAAATATAATAGTCTTCCATATCCACCATGAATTTTTTATGGACCCATATCCTTCGAGATATACTAATATAGAATCTACAGAGTTTATGAACTGATTCATCCATGAGGAAGTCTCACAATGTGAGATATATCATCATGGAGCATGCCCATAATCCTGTTCTCACTAAAAATGATCATCAAAATACTATATATGTAGGTAAATAATCGACATATATCCGTACTCACTCCTTTTAGTATAGAAACTATATCACAGTAGTGATAGAATAAACCCATCAACAGATTCTATAGGCTAATAGGGGAAGGGCCATTTCCCTATTCCCTCTATTGATAAGGGTGGTCATCATCATATTTGAATGACTACTCGATGGAAGAATTATATATCTATTACAATTCCGGAGGATTTTTAATGTATGATTATAAATAACAGAGACTCGGGGTGCAATTATACATCCATTACTATGATATTTCACTATCTATTGTTTACTGTTAATTGGGGTTAGCCTCATATCCTTATCTCAAATATAGTAATTCACCACAATATTCTAGTAGTCACTTAGGGACAAGATCCTATTTATATATCTATTATAAAGGATAGATAGTATGTACTGGAAATAATAAAAATGTTGGAATTTATCATTTCCAAAACATATTAAACACACTATTTTTTCATTGTCATAGCTATTGAGGTGTATGCCTATATTTCATTCCTAACCCAAAATGGGTTTTGGAATATTTTAAAAGATGTAAAATAAAATAATAAGGATCATATCCCCTTTAATTCTTATATTTTTTGTTCCTCACTAGAATTTTCTAAAACAAATCAATGTAATTTAACTGCATATTCTGATGACTAGAAGGGGGTTTCTTAGAGGAGTTCCTACACATGAATTTCATTTTTCCACAAATATTAATCAAATCAAGATCAGTGACTTTACCACTATCGGCCAATATACATCATCTATAAGGATGTGTTTCTAGAATAAATTTATAACCAATGGCTAAGACTTTACCCCAACCTTATTAATGCTTATATGGTTAGAGAAATTCAACATCATTCGATGAATTCCTAGGAATCCACAATATCCACATCAATATTATAAAATAACTATAATTGGGGTGGTCCCACTATAGTACTATAAGAAAAATATCTAGTTTTTATCCTCTATGTACTATCCTAGGAGTTCCTATCCATTTTAACTCTGATTTCAATAATGGATGTCATACCCATGTTGAAAGATTTGAAGTCCCCCTCAAAAATGTAGATGAATATAAAAGAAGGTCCACCTTATACCAAGACTTTCATATTAAACATCCATGAAGTTTATACCTATATTATCCAAGAAAACAAAAAATTAAGTTAACCCCATGGTAACCATTGAAATGGTCCTCCTCATAATGAAATATCATATTAGTACATTGGACCTTCCTATAGAAGTATTATGATTAATCATTGAGGACATCCCCATGGAATATGCTACTAAGGCCCACCCCGTAGTTGGAATATGGTGAGGAATGATGGTCGTCCTAATTCAAAGTCATTAATGGTGTGTAACCACGGTGTTCATCCCTATATATTCTAAAATAAAAACCATAGTGGTCCTCATATTATTGATCATTGTGATTATCTAACCCATAGTGACATATTAAATTAGCACAAAGGTCATCCTTATATCAAAATTGATCCATGATTTTATTCATATCATTATGCACTCAAAAAGTTTCGTTTATCCACAGTAAACCCATCACTATTAACTAGTGATGACTAATCTCAGTCATGGGATATTCTAGGGTGAAATCATCTTATGTGCATCTCATGGGTCACTTACCCACTAATTATATTGAGGTTGTTCTAGGTAGTATCTATACGAATGAAAAATTAATGGGGAATTGACCTATATTTTTAGATCACATTGAAGATTACTTATCTCTAGATGAAGAGAATACCATGGTCATATAGAAATAATAGGATGAATAATGAATAAAATTTATTTTATGGCCTATATACACCTCAGTTATGGCATTATAGAGATAATAAAAGTGTAATTCCTGAAAAATTTACATCATTGTTAATTTGAAAATATCTGAAATGTTATGAATAAGAATCATTCTTATGATAGTTACACCAACCACATCCTAGAAATGTGTGATATTTATCATCAGGTCTTCTTGGATGCCTTATCAGTGGAATAAAAACCTATTTATTCCAAGCATAACAATTAACTTCAATATGACAACCATAATAGTGTGAAAGAACTCCACTTGATGATATCTACTTCCCCTCTTGGTAAACACTTGATTATGTGTAATTATTATAGAGAACTACAATTTAATCTATATAATGTACACTATATTCTATTGAGAGAGGAAATATTTAATTTTCTAAATCCAATTATATTCATAATCCTAGGATACAGTTATTCTATTTGGACAATAAAATTCATTGATTCTATCCCCAAGGATGATAAATGAAATACTCAGCGTGGTAAATCCATTTTTATAATAAAACATCAAGCATCCATGAAGGTAAAAAATTCATCCCAATTGTTGAATGAAAATCCAACGATAATAATGAAACCAAAATAAGTGACCTAATAAGACTCTTAATATTCACTAAATGTATATTATTCTTGAGTGGGATTAAATATATAAATGGACTACACCTTTAAAATCATTAGCGTAATCATAGAATCAAACCCATCCAATATGAATGGGGCCATTTTCACCACCACCACACCCCATTATAGAATACAATCCAAATATGATGTATGATGTGGTGGTGGGAGGAAAAATTTAAACCCATCCCACATTTTTTGGGGAATAATTACCTAATACTAAATAATAGAAGTATTCATTCACTAAATTAGGTGTACCTTCTTAGGAAAATACCTATCCATTTTTCACAATACATAATCTTCCATAATCTTTAGGGATCCATTTAGTGACAATTATTATAGACTCTCTTAGGATCACAATTTCAAATCACTTATATGGGAGTATTTATAAGGTAAAATGGTTCCAATTTTGGGAAATAAGCACAAACGATCCACAAATATAAATATGGAAAAAGAGACGATTCACAGAATTTTATTAATAGTGACATATTTTATTGATGTTAACTCTATTGATATCATGGTGCATAATACGTACCCATAAAGTGTGATGATGAAATATTTGTTCAAAACATTGTCCACTCTAATGTCCATTAAGCTTATGTTCCTAAATTTAATTAGAGTCCTGTTGAAAATATAAGATTTAATATAATTACATTTTATTTTAAAACAAATATATTACATATATTTTACATTAATATCCAATATATATCACAAATACTTTCCTAGGGACTTCAAAATATTATTTTATTTGGAGACTAGATTGAAAATATTTTTATTTAATGAAATATATTGAACTAAACCAACAAAGATCATCTTATTTAGTAATATTTAGAGAAATAAAATACTTTAAACATTTCTTCCTATCATAAAGAAAGGGAAAATAAGAAATAATGTTATCAAATTCTCAGTAAGGAAAAATATAGAAGATATCAATCGATGATGATATGAAATCATAAGATATGAATAAAGAGCATGAGATATTGAATATAACATAAAAATGTCATATCAAAAATATCATGGAGAGTGAACATGAGTCAAGGAATAAAATATAATAATTTTATTATTGAATAATCATAAGAGTGAGAATTAATCATAAATAAATTATGAACTATAAGTTTATTTCATGCTAGTGTGGAATATTCAAGATTAAAGAAACCATTTTATATTTAATGGTTAACTATTAGGACCTTCAAATTTTATGGGTTGAAGTATCCCCTCATGTTTCCCATGTCATAATTGATCAGGAATCACCACCTTCATCTCATAGTCAATCAAGCACATTGATTTTTTTCCAATTGTGGATCAAGCCCATCAACTTGTTTACAATAGTATATCATGAATAATAACTTATCTACCATAATAATCTCATGAGATATAATAATTTACCCAATTCATTATAAGATTATATAATTATAGGAGAACCCATCAAATAATGATATCCATACATTATTTCTCCATTAAATTATTCATTATTAATCATATCATCATTTCAAAACCCAATCATTGAAATCTGGCTTCGTAAACATTTCATCAAACCATCATTGCATGGCAAAAGAAAAAATTTCTAGGTTTATAAACATCTCATTATTGTAATCATAATCTACTTTGTGAAATAATATGTATGGTACCACTCTATCATATCCACCATAGAGCATAAGAAACACTAATGTTTTTTTTTATCATTCATGAATTGAAATTCCATAAAAATATCATTTAACATTTCTAGGAAAAAATAACCTTTCTATTTTGAAACTACATATATAAAGTGTAAAAATATAAGGCACATTAAATAAAATATTTTATTTGATAATAACCTTGGAAACATATACGAGAATTTTAATTTCATAGATTGATCATGATGGTGTGAAATACACATTAGGTTGTACATATTAAAACAATTACCCACTCACATTTTTGTAAAAATTCAAAAAGTAACCTATTTGAAATATGAAAAGAAAGTTAATTTTTAAATATTATTTAAAAATTAATAAATGGTTAATAATGGAATTGAAAATTCATTTTTTTCATATTAAAACTATTCGTTATAACCTTCATTTAGAGAACATGGATATGGAAGTGATACGATTTTTGAACGAAGAGATAATTAAATTACATTTACCTTAAAAATATTTATTCATTTTCATGTGTTTCATAAAAAGGGTTAGATGAAAAGAGATGATTTAATTTTAATAAATAATTATGGGATATGAATGTTAAAAAGTTTATTAGGAGGTATATCAAAATATTTTGTCATCAAAATCATAATCATAAATAATCCCACCATAAAATTACATTATAACATAAAACCATTACCACTATGTTGAATTCTGAATCATAGGTCCAATGAAATAAATATCCATATACGGATAAGTTTAACACCATGTTTTCTGGTGATTAATAATAAAATACATTCATGGGATGTTTAAAAACAATATAAAAGAAACAAATTTTGAATACGACATGTGCCTTACTTATGTAAAAGCGGGACAAAATCCCTTACATGAAGTTTCAATTTTCATTGTACACATCTTATCCTTATATATAATAAATATAGTTTCATTATAAAAGTATCATATAACCATAAACATCTATATCTTATTATATTATATTCACTTTTACCATTTTATTTCCCTTATATTATCAAATGTTGGTTTTAATCACTATTTTTTGGTAATAAATAAATTTTCCATGTATGATATGGTTTAATAGAGATTTTTCTAATACAATGATTGTTGTTTCATATTAATGAGAAAATTAATCATGTATTAAGTATCATATATATTCATTACATACATATTTAGATTCGTCCATAATATATATATGTATATATGGAAAATAAATTACATCCTTCATGGAGATGGTACTCCATATGTGTACATGAACAATATTTTTATTTTCTAAAAAGATAAAAAAAGAAAGGAAAATATTATTTCACATTTATATAATCATATTTATGTCATATATTTAGTATATATTAATTATATATATCGATATTATCATCAATTTCGAAACAAAATGAAAAAATTTTCAAATCACATGGTTCTGGTAAAAGTCCACAAGTACGGATGAGTGTTGTTAGCATTTTTCAATTGTTTGGAAGATAAAAAGGTATGTAACAACCCAGTATTCTGAAATAAGAACATTATGATTGATATATAGTGATGCACTTAACCCTGAGACTAAAATAACAATAAAATATTATACCGTTATAACAAATCTGTAAAATTAAAATGTAGGAATAAGACTAAATAAATTATGAAAATTATACGGTCTACACAACAATAAATAAATTTCTCGGTTATTAATTAATTATAAATGAAGAGAATATTTTTTTTGAAGGTAAAATAAATGTCTTTATGAAAAACCTTTTTCCCTATAAAATGAGTTCGTCACGTTTTACACAATTATGTTAAAATTAAATATTTTCACTTTTAAAAAATATATTTGATTAAATTTAATTAATTTCTGAAATAATAGTTAAAAAATTATCTTGGAGTGATGTTTTTAAAATAATCAAAAATAACTATTTTTATGGAAAGTGCAAAAATACTGATGTTTATTGAAAACAATGTTTTATTTTAAAGATTTTACAATTTTAAATTTAGATAAAAATTATTTTAAAAGTTAAAATAGTAAAAAAATAATAATATTAATCAAATAGAAGACATTATTATCAAATAGATGACGAATTTTAATATAAAAACCTTTTTTACATATGAAATCCTTTCTTTGGAAAACTTTTTTCTTTTTATTGCATTTGGAGGTTTAGTATTAAATTAAATTATACACTTCTATTATTTGAATGTGGAATAATAGCTTTCCTATTTTCAATCAGTATAATTATTTTTATTTGATAAGGTTATAAATATATATTTTATATATAATAGTGTAAACAGAAAAAATCAATATCCATGGGTATTGTTAAAATGGGATTACTATGGGTCTTAAACTAAAAGATAAGGTTATGTTTTCCAATTAAAATTTTCAAAATAAAAATTTGAAAACAAATTACAACCTTATAATATCCAAAATTTTAATATGATGTCATTCTAAATATTTTTTCATTGGAATGACTTTATAAAATTGTATTATTTAAGGGTATTTTTATATAATATCAACGACGGTTCCCTCCCACACCTATAAAAAGGAACCCCCTCTCCCCTCCTCTTGTCACAAACAAAGAATGTTGGTTTAGAAAATACGTAAAAAAATACATTAATTAAAAACCACCCCATTAGCTATAATATTATTTTGATTATAAAAACAATATAGGAAGGCTTCAGGTATAAATCTAAAGAGGTTTTTTAAAGAAGAGTTATAGTTCACAATAATGTTTTTTAGTTTCATTTCTTCCATTAACTCCTTAAAATATCCAAAAAAATATGGTATAATAATAAAAATAGAATCTAAAAAATGATATTTTAATATGTTAATGTAATTACCTATATCTATCTTATATTCCATAAAATTGGAAATGAAACCGTTGATGGTATTTATAAAGAACTACCACCTCACGAACCGATGTAATTCACTTTCCATCACCACCAATAATGGATAGTGTAACACCTCGAGATTTTATGAGAAATATTATTTTTAATTTTTTTGATGTCTTCTGTTATACGCTACACCAAGATTATCTGGCACTATAAGAAACACTGTATTAGCTTCTAGTATATTCAAAAACTATTCTTGGCTTGTGTTTCACGCAAGAGCGACCTTCCTCGATAGCGTGTGTTGTACGCAATACTGATTTTCACTGAACAATGATATATTATTATAATATTATGAACTAGTTGATATGAATAGTATTAACTGAATTTTAATTTTTTTACATTACAATTCATTTTACACATTTTCTAGAATTAGATATGAAATCAAAATCAATTTTTTTTATAAAAGAAGTATTTTTTTCATGAAATGCAGTTTTACAACCTTTTGATGGCGCAACCATTTAAAATATAATTTCTGACAAGTTTATAATTTTAATTTTACAAAATAAACTTCTTATTTTGTATCAGGATATAAAAATTTACATTGGATAATTATTTGATTCTTTTCTGATAACCTTCATATTTTGATGAATATAAAAAATATGCTAAATTTTAATTAAAAAAATCTTTTTTTTCATCAAAATAAATTATATGGTTAAATTATAATATTTAATGGTTTTAATGTATAAATAGAATATATCATTACTATTTAATATGATTTAATTCATTAGCATAAATTTTACACTGAATTAATAGGTAAAAACTTTTCAATCTTTTGCAACGTTTTAACATTTAAAACTCGTTTTCTTAACTATAGGATTATTTTTAAATTAATTACTACAACTTATGTGTTTTGAATTTTAAAAAATGGCTTCCATATTTCGAATAAGTAGGTCCAAATTATTTTAATAGACTATTTTTTATTTTTAGACATTATTAATAGTAACTACGGTAAATTTTATTTACTACAGTTAATAGTAAATCAAGTAATTAAGTGTAAAAATAAGATTATAAAATTACCCTAACACCTGCCAAAATTCTATTGGATGATTAAAAGTCGTCCCATATCACCTAAGGGTATAAATAGATTCATTTAATGGACTTTTGACCATGAAAATGATGTAATTATTATTAAAACCAAAGAAAGTGACAACATGTCACTCTCTTATATCTTATAAGAGTAATAATTTTAATTTAGTGATAAAAACATAAAACCTAGAATTAAATAGTTTCCAGAAATATAATAAAATTACCTACATCATGAGAATTTGTTTCTAATTATTAGGGATTAAAGAATTGTCATTAATGGTGGCACAATAGTGATGCAAAAATTGTTTATTTAGAGAAAAATCAATAAAATATTTTTTATTAAACTAATAGTGACCAAAAAAGGCACAACAAATGTGGAAACAATTTATTGGTCATGTACATGTAAACCATAAGCATATAATTGTAGAATAGGTGACCATTTGGAGCCTTACAAAACTGATTATGACACTTATATTATTTTATTTTAAATGATGTCAAAGTTGTCACCTTCATATTTTATTAAATATAAAAAATTAAATGTTGTGATTTTAAGATGATAAATTCGAGTAAAAGTTTTATTATGAAATTTACTAGCATTATATTCAACATAGGATTTTTTTTAATTATTAAGAAACATGTAGATATATTAAATAATTATAGAAAAATGTTGTAGTAATTATTTTATTAAGATAAATATCAAATAAATGGTTTCAAAAATATTAAAATAAATATTATATGAACTGTTTAATGTTCTACACTAATTTTATAGATGAATATGACTTGTTATAAATCTAGTATATATTTTGGTTCGAACATATCTTTTGTGTGGATTTTATTTAAATTCAAATAATTGAATAGTGTCAAAATTGACACTATTGATATTTTATAAAAATAACATATTATTAAATTGATTAAAAATCACAAAAATAATTAAAAAGTAAAAATTGAAAATTATATTGTCTAAAATATAATAATTTATCTAATAATGGAAAATTCACAACACATTAGTAAGTATTTATATCAATTTAAAAATTATAAATTTATTACAATAAATAAATTTAAATAGATTAAATAAGTATAAATCAAATTGATAAGGTTTAAAAAAAACTCAAAATATGTATAAATTTTATTGGTTGCTTATATTACAACCCTATATAATCTAATCTTAGAATTTGATTCATTTTGGATGTTTTTATGTGGGTTTTGTATTTATATTAAATTAATATTTCTTATGTTTCCAAAGTTTCCCCTCTCCTCCCTTATAAAAGGTAACCTCCTACCTCTCCTCCTCAGACCAATTTGAGACTCCAACTCGGCCAAATTCTTCCATTTCACTTCTCCACTTCCCTAGAAACATACTATAGGTCATGGTCTTCTTCAAATACTAGCTTTAGTTCCCTAAGAGGAAGTTTAAAGGAGGCACTTTGATGAAGAGGTAAAACCTTCTACTGATTGTTTCAAGTTTATTTGTTCTTTTACTTCATCTTCTTTAGTTGTTTAATAATAAAGTAATAACATCAGTATTAATTTTATACTGATATGTTATTATAAATATTAAACAACCCTATTTCACCTTCTATCCATGCTATGGAAAAAGAAATCACCACGCATGCGTACGTAAAGAATACCGTCTCCATACCGTGATGTAATCTATTTTTCAACCACCACCTTAATTTGATGGGTATAATGGTATAAATAGTAACTATATATGGTTTTTATAACATCATACTGATTTTGAGATATTATATCATCCAATCAAATTCCATTCAATAATTATGGGAACGATATCATCGCTCTTGCGTACGTACGGATTACCGTCTCCATGACGTGATGCGATTCATTCTCCATGAAAACCATTCAAGAATGATTATAAAGTATATATAAAGAATAATAATGTAATATATGACATAATAAATCTACTGGATTTATGTATATATATATGTCATCTACTTACTTCCATTCAAGTCAATAATGAAACAAAAATAGCGTTCATGCGTAGTGTATTTCATTCCATTTGTTGATCTATCATATATATTTATATGATGAAAATATATTATATATAAATCAAGTTTTACTTTTTGGAATTATTTAAATCATGATATAAGTAATAAAAACAAGTCCAAACACGTACGATAAATTATTTTACCCAAAACGTTGCTTTAACATGGAATTCACAAAAGAAAGGGTAATATAATGTCATAAGTGACCCATATATGATATCATAACAATGAATATGCTTCATTAATAAGTAAATGACATAATTTAAATCATTATACGAGTGGTTTAGATACGTACGAAGCATATTAGACCTAAGGTAATGGGAATTTTTTTAAAATCCAATTTTTATCTAAGATGGTTTATACGTAAGTATTTACTGGGGTTATATTTACAATCTATGTCCATAAAAATGTTTTTCATAAAGTGTTTAATATTATTCGTTGTAAGTTTAAAGTCATGTTTACCCCTCTTTGAATTTTACATTGTGTTATGGAAGGAATCTTTCTTTTGTTTACCATACGAGGAACATTGTGACTTTTCCGACAAAAATACGAGGAGAATGTTTCCTTTTAACTTATACAGAATGATCAGATTTTTATAATTCCATAATTCCTAATTTTCATGAATCTTCCTCTACAAGATTTCATTATTATTTTTTATAAAATCCCTTTCTTTTAAAATTTCATGGAATTTTGTGAAAAGAAAACGATTTTGAAAAATAAAGTATATTTTTCTCAAGAATTCATTTCAAGTGTTTTATCGAAACTATTTTTTCATCTATGATGACATTATTTAGTATGTTTATGTGTCAAGTATAATGTATCTATTACTTACAGGGTTTGATTTTTCTTATGATGAAATGATATCCATTTGTTTTATATGGATTATGTTATGATGGGATGATGTTTATAGAACCCATTTTATTCTTTGGGTTATGATGAATGATTTATGATTGTTTTTTGGCACACATAAGAAATATTTCACTATGAGATGGGTGGGACCTATATATCCACCCAATGAATTGGGTAAATATTTATATATCATGCGATTGACATAGCTAGAATGACATGTTAATCCTGTTCAGTGATATAGGACTGGAACGAGGCGTGAACTTGATTCAAAAAGGGACTTTGTCCAATATGATAGTCTTGGCAGCAATGCCTTGTCTACTATGGAAATCGTATCATGTTCCTAATGTGTTTCCACAATCACATGTTTTATTCCCATTCTATTTTATAATTATTAAGGTTTCTTTATGATCTATGCCTTACGCACTGCCAAGATTTATGTCATTTCTCATTATTTGGATGTTTTATATTCATGTTCTTACATTCAAATGTTTAGGAATTGTTTTATGTGCTCCATGTATAACCTTAATGAGAATTTGAGCCCACCCTTTATATGTTTTCTTTTCCCAAGGACTTATAGAAAGGTTTTATGTAATAAAACAAAGGTGGAAGATTTTTATGGGAGATGTTGAAGATCTTTCACCATGATTAGAAGATTATGTTCGGAGATTCCAAAGACACTAGACTATTACAGTCCTTGAGTGTTGGTTCTTGTTATGTATTAAGTATTCCAAAAAATTAGTGTAATGTTCATGTACGTCAAGCTTGGTTATCTACAATTTGTATCAGAGAAAAGGTTTAGTTAACCTTTGGAAACTAGGATGCAAAAACTTTAACGAGATCCCATGAAGATATTTCTAAGGTATGTCTAGGGATGTCACTAAGGTTATGTAAAAGTATAGGTTATAGTCCTAGAATTACTGTAACAATCATTGAATTTAACCTAAGATGTTAGATTTTGAAGGTACTCCCCCTTGATTATGATTTTTTCCTCTCAAACTATATTTTTGGGTTTTATAAAATGGCTAGAAACAGGAAGCTTCATGATAATGGAGGATATGATGGATAATGGAATGATATTTTTCATAAGAAACCAAAAGAAATTGGATCTGGAAGTCCACATATCATTATTAGGCATAATCAGAAATCTCATAATATGATCAATAATCTCATGTTTGGTAAGATTCCTGACTTAGATAATTAGAAAAAGGCGGAGTTTCATGATGATAATAGAGGAATGGAAGTTCAATTTCCCTCATTCAAATCATGTGGTAAGAGGCCTGAGGGAGAATGTTTCAAATGAACTGTAATATGCTTTTGGTGTAGAAAAGAAGGACACAAAGCCTATAATAGAAAAGGAAAAGGTACAATTAACTCCATGGAAAAGGATAATGGTATTGATAAGACACCAACAATAGTTAAATGTTTTAAATGTGGAACGTACGGGAATTATGCAAACAAATTCCTTAAGGGAAAATCTAATGAAAAGAATCAGCATGGTCATATGGGTAGTATTTATGTTGATGATTATGAGGAGACTAAAAATGGTATATGAGATGAAATAATTGTTGAGGAATACAATGATGAAGCTCAGTCAATTTTTTAAGAAGGTAGTTGAATGATTGCATGTTTATCAAAAGTAATGCGGTATAAGTAATTTCATGGTACTGTGAAATAATGAATCATAAAAGGATTGTTATGCTATTTTTCACTAATGTATCTGAAAGTATATGTTGAATGGTACCGGTAACCACAAAAAAGTGATTGAAATGTTTTTGGAAAGAAGATGATAAGCGCATAATGATGGGATAAGGAGAAAATAATATGTTTGATAGTATTCATGAGATCATGACTGTTAAAAGGACAAAGTGATATCATGATTTGAGTATATGGATTATTTTGAGATTTTGGTATATGGAAAGAGTTAACTTTTGAAAAAATTCATGTTTTCACTAAGGTTCAATGGGTATTCATTTTTCAAGAGAATACATGATTAAGTTATTCACATGTTTGGAATGCAACCAACATGATATATAGTATGATAAATGATGGTATTCACATGCTTGGTTGATGACATTTCTAGTAATCGTTTACTTTATACTATAATATTGGAAAGAAGTATTTTAGATAATCCAAATGTTTTTAATGGACTAAGTTGGTCATAAAATAATATTGTTTAAGGCTAGAACCTTTTTTTGATATCATTTCTGGAGTGTTATAATAGTATAGTTTTAGAAAAATGACTACCCATAGGACGAGTGACAACCCATCACGTCGGACAAGGTTATGGGAATCGAACCCACAACCAATGTGTGACATTACTTTATCTACTATCACTGGCATACCAAAAGTCCCTAGTTTGTAGAAATTATTTTTATTTTATTATATGGTATGATAGATGATGTATAAGTCCATTATTGGAACCATATGGATTAATGTCACTATTGATGGACTTATGTATATTTAATAACTTTTGGTAACCATTTCTTTGAGACAGATGGAATGACCTACCATTCTATTTCATGATATTCTAACACTTCATGAATGCCAAATTCAACTTCATTTCTTTAAGAGACGAAGTGGAAATTGTTAAAGGAACGACCAACGATGATACTGTACCAAATTCAAGAATGTATTTCTTCTAATTCCAATATTTTCAACTATAGGGAAATGATCTTGAAAAAAAAATGATGTCCTATTTCCCTCATACCTGATGAATCAGATGGTACCTTAGATCATCACAAATTTATGGCTTTGTGATTATTGGATTTTTCATATCCATGTTCTCTACCACTCTCTATTAGAACTTGATGGTTAGATTTCTCTTCCATATCCATTTTTTCACCTATGTTCTCATATGTTGAAACCCAATGATTAGTTAATTTGGGTAGCTGTTATGTTTCATATTTTAGTTTTTATAATTATGTTTTGGTAATCTGTTTTATTATGTGGGTTTCTATTAATGAAACTTTCAAGTAGTAAACCATTTATAACCTCGATGAATTTCGAGGGCGAAATTTATTTTAAGGGGGTAGAATGTGACACCCAGATATTTTATAAGAAATATTTTTTTTAATTTCTTTGATGTATTGTGTTGTACACTACACCAAGATTATATTGCGCTATACTCAACACCGTATTATCTTATAGTATACGCAAACACTATTCTAGGCTTGTGTTGCAGGCAAGAGAGACCTTCCTCGATAACATGTGTTATACGCAATACTGAGTTTCACTAAATTATGATATATTATTATTGTATTAGGAACTATCCATTATGAATAGTATTAACTGAATTTTAAATTTTATAATATTATAATTCATCTTACACATTTTCTAGAATTACATATGAAAACAAAATCAATATATTTGATAAAATATTTTTATAAGAAATGTAGTTTTACCACCTTTTGATGGTGCACCCATTTTAAATAAAACTTTTGACAAGTTTATAAGTTAAATTTTACAAAATAAACTTCTTATTTTGAAATAGTATATAGAAATTTACTTTGGATAAATTTTTGATACTTTTCTGATAACCTTCAAATTTTGATGAATAGTAAAAATAAGCTAAATTTTAATTAAAAACAAATTTTTTCCTTGAAATAAATTATATGGTTAAATTATAATATTGAATGGTTTTAAAATATAAATAGAATATATTTTTACCATTTAATATAATTTATGTCATTAGCATTAATTTTACAAAGAATTTATAGTTGAAAACATTTCAATCTTTTGCAACTTTTTAACATTGAAAACCCATTTTCTAAACAGCGGGATAAATGTTAAATTAATTACTGAAACTTATGTGTTTTGAATTCTGAAAATGGATTCCATATTTGGAATAATTAGTTCCAAATTATGTTAATATTATACTTTTTATTTTCAGACATTATGAATAGTAAATACGGTAAATTTTATTTACTACAGGTAAAGGTAAATCGGATAATTAAGGGTAAAAATAAGATTATAAAATTACCCTAAGACCTGAAAATTTTCTATTGGATTAATAAAAGACTAACCATATCACCTAAGGGTCGAAATAGATTCATTTCCTGGACTTCTGACCATCAAAATGATGTAATTATTATTAAAACCAAAGAAAGTGACAACATGTCACTCTCTTATATCTTATAAGTGTAATAATTTTAATTTAGTGATACGCTTCATTAAACCTACAATATAAATAGTCTCCAGAAATATAATACAAATATCTAAATCATGATAATTTATTTATAATTTTTAGGGATTAAATAATTGTCATTAGTGGTGACACAATAGTGATATAGAAATTGTTTATTTAGGGAATAATCAATAATATAGTTTTTTTAAACTAATAGTGACCATAAAAGGCACCAAAAACCGGACCAAAATTTATTGTCCATGTACATATAAACCATAATCATCCAATGGTATAATATTGGACTATTTGGAGCCTTATAAAATTGACTATGGCTCATATATAATTTTATTTTAAATGTTGTCAAAGTTTTCTCCTTCATAATTTAATAACTATAAAAATTTAAATGTTGTGATTTTAAGATGATAAATTCGAGTAAAATTATTATTATGAATGTTAATATATTTATCTTTATCATAGGATTTTATTTTTAATTTTTATGCAACAATTAATCATATTAATTAATTATACAAATTTGTTATTGTAATTATTTTATTAAGTGAAATATCATAAAAATGGTTTTAAAAATATTGAAATAAATATTATATGAACTATTTAATGTTCTCCACTAATTCTATAGATGAATATGACATTTTAGGAATCTATTATATATTTAATTCTAACATATCTTCAGTGTGGATTATATTTAAATTCAAATAATCTAATACTGTCAAAATTGACACTATTGATATTTTATAAAAAGAACATATTATTTAAATGATTAAAAATCAAAAAAATAATTAAAAATTACAAATTGAAAATTATATGATCTAATATTTAATAATCTATCTGATTATGGAAAATTCACAACACAGAAGTAAGTATTTATAACAATTTGAAAATTAGAATTTTATTACCACAAATAAATTTAAATAGATTAAATAAGGTTAAATCAATTTTATAAGGTTTAAAATAAACACCAATAATGTCTAAATTTTATTGGATGATGAAATTACAATATCATATCATATAATATTCTAATTTTATTAATTTTGGATGTTTTTATGTGGGGTTTGAATTTATTATATATTAATATTTCTTATCTTTCCAAAGGTGCCCCTCTCATTCCTTATAAAAGGGAACCTCCTCCCACTCCTTCTCACACCACTTTGAGCCTTCATTATCGGACAACCTCTGCCCATTTCTATTCTCCAATTCCCGAGAATCATACTATAGGTTATGGTCTTCTTCAAATACCAGCTTTAGTGCCTTAAGAGGAAGTTTAAAGGAGGCACTTTGAGTTAGAGGAAATACCTTCTACCGATTATTTCAAATTTATTTCTTCTTTAACTTCCTCTTCTTTAGTTGTTTCATTATAAAGTAATAACATCAGTATTAATTATATAATTATATGTTATTTTAAATATGAAAAATCCCTATTTCACCTTCTATCCATCCAACTGAAAATGAAATCACCACGCCTGCATACGTACGGAATATCGTCTCCATGCCGTGATGTAATCTGTTTTTCCACCACAACCTTACTTTGAATGATATAATAGTGTAAAGAATAACTATATCTGGTTATTATAAAATCAAACTAATTTTGAGATATTATATCATCCACTCTAATTCCATTCAATATGTATGGGAATGATATCATCGCTCGTGCGTACGTACGGATTACCGTCTCCACGACGCGATAAGTTTCATTATCCATGTTAACCATTAAAGAATTATTATAAAGTACATATAATGAATAATAATGAAATATATGACATAATAAAGCTACTGGATGTATATATATATATATATATTTCATCTACTTACTTCCATTCAAGTCAATAAGGAAACGAAAACAGTGTTCATGCTTATGTATGACCTACCCTCTCGATGAATGATGTATTTCCTTCCATTTATCGATATATAATATATATTTATATGATTAATATATATTATTTATAAATCATGTTTTAAAATCTGGAATTAATTAAATCAGGATATATGTAATAACAACAAGTCGAAACACGTACGATAAACAATTTTACCCAAAACGATGCTTTAACAAGGAATTTACAAATGAACGGGTAATATAAAGTCATAAGTGAACTATATATGATTTCATAACAATGAATATGATTCTATAATAAGTCAATGACATTATTTAAATCATTATACATGTGGTTTGGATACGTATGAAGCATATCGTACCTAAGGTAAGGGATTTTTTTTTAAAATCTCATTTTTATCCGTGATTGCTTATACGTAAGTATTTACTGGGGTTATATTTTCCATCTTTGTCTATAAAAATGTTTTTAATAAAGTGTTTAATATTCTTCCATGTATGTTTAAATTCATTTTTACCCCTATTTGACTTTTACATTTTGTTATGGAAGGAATCGTTCTTTTGTTTACCATACTAGGAACTTTGTGAATTTTTCAGAAAAAGTACGAGGAGAATGTTTTCTATTAACGTATACGGCATGAACGGATTTTTACTGTTCCATAATGCCTAATTTTCATGAAGCTTCCCCTACAAGATTTCATGATTGTTTTCAATAAAATAATTTTCTTTTAAAATTGTGTGGCATTTTGTGAAATGAAAATGATTTTGAAGAAGAAAGGATATTTTCCTCAAGAATCATTTCATGTGTTTTATCAAAACTAATTTTTCATCTAAGATAAAATTATTAAGTATGTTTATGTGTCAAGTAGAATTTCTCTATTATTTACATTGTTTGATTTTTCTTATGATAAAATGATATCCATTTGTTAAATATCTATTATGTTATGATGAGATGATGTTTATAAAACCCATTTTTTTCTTTGGGGTATGTTGAATGATTTATGATTTTTTTGTGGCACAAGTAAGAATGATTTCACTATGAGATGGGTGGGACCTATATCTCCCTCCAATTCATTGGGTAAAGATTTATATCTCATGAAATAAACATGGCTGGAATGGAATATTAATATGGTTTAATGATATAGGACTGGAACGAGGAGTGAAATCGATTCCGAAAGCGAATTTGTCCACTATGATGGTCGTGGCAGCAATGCCGTGGCTACTATAGAAATCATATCATGTTATTAATGTTTTTCCAGAATTACATGTTTTATTCCCATGCTATTTTATCATGATTAATGTTCCATTATGATATATGCCTTATGCACTGCCATGATTTATGTCATTACTCATGATTTGGATGTTTTATGTCCATGTTCTTACGTTCAAATGTTTAGGAATTGTTTTATGTTCTCCATGTATAACCTTACTGAGCATTTAAGCTCACCGTTTATATGTTTTCTTTTCCCCAGGATTTAAAGAAAGGTTTTAGGTAAGAAAACAAAAGGGGTAGATCTTTATGGGAGATGTTTAAGATCTTTCACCACCATTATAATATTATGTTTTGAGTTTCCAAAGACACTAAACTATTATGGTCCTTGAGTGTTTGTTATTGTTATGTATTAAGTATTCCGAAAAAGTAAGGTAATGTCCATGTACGTTAAGCTTGGGTCTCTACAGATAGCTAAAATGATGAATTTAACAAATAAACAAAGACACTCACACAAAAATATATATATATATTATTTATAAAATAAATATAATTTTTTAATTATAATATCCCATATATCTTATTACCTTCAAATCTGTTGGGAAACGATGACATCGATAGTGCATATATGTGGAATACCTCCTTCATTTTGTGATGTGAAATGATTTTTTATTTCCAAATGGATTGTAATAAGTATACATTTATTGATTATATAATATATTTATTATATAATAATTATTTTGGAAATGTGAAATCATTTTTACCTTTTTTTATTCCATCCATCAAAAAATTATAAAGGTGTTCATGCGTACGTACAACCAGTTGCCTCGATCGACAATGTAACTTATTTTTATACCTATAAATTTTATGGAAACCTATGAATAATTATGTTTTGAATATATTTTATTTTTATATCACGGTTAATATTTTGATATGATTGAAACATGATCAAATTAAAAGGACTAAAACTACAAAAACAAAACATTAGTCGAAAACAAAGCAGTTATCACACATAATAGTGTTTTAACCAAAATTTTTAAATAAAAGAGAAATATATATTAATATGAAAATAATATATGATATGATATATATTATTATCTCTAATTAATTGATATATTTTAAATAAATACTTATTAAAGATGATGTTTAGACATGTATGTAGAAAATCAGACCTAGGGTAAGGGTTTCTCGTCTCACTTTTATTTCTATGAGACACATGCCATATTAACAACAAATTTATTTTGTGTTGTGTATATAACTCCCATATTATATTTTATATCCAGTATATATTTATATTAATGTAATCAAAAGTTTCATTTTTTTTCTTCATTCACTGGGATTTTAATTCAAATGTTTTGAAATTGGAAATGGACTATTTCACGGTATTATCATTATTTAGTATTTTTTGTGTTCAATGGTTTTATGGGGAATAGTTTTATATTTATATCATAAAACCAATATATTTTTATATAATTTATTTATTTATTATATTTTATTGTAAAAATACTACGTTTGTCTCTTTGATACCTAAATGACTTAGAAAATATTTTTAATAAAAGAAGAATTTATTTATCACCTCAATTGAAAATCCATTTTCTTAATTTAAATATGTTATGAAATTGATTATTTTTTTAAATGTTATATTAAGATTGTTTAAATTTATTTTGACCCATTTTGTTTTAATTTTTTTTTTAAAATATTCATTTCATTTTCTAAAAGATCAACATTTTTAATTTATAGAGATAATTATAAAATAAACCATTTTTAATATACTCTACATGAAATTAATTTCCCCAAGTAATGAACACTATTAATTTTGAAGATTCATTAAAAATTTTATATGATTATTTTTAAATAAAAAATATTTCTTAATATTTTTTATTTTTTTATTCTTTCAATCAAGTTTTTAATGTGAAATGATTATTTTCCTCCTGAATGTATTAATGGATTTTTATGGTTTTTATATTCATTAATGAAATCAATCCATATTTATACTTATTACCAATTGTGAATATGTTTTAATGATACAATCTTTATTAGTTCATTGGATGGTCTATAATCAATTTGACTGGGATGCACCATTTTTATACAATTCACAATAGTAATTTTATGGGACATGATTATGTTTATTGATTAACATTTGTATGATAGTTTTTCAATATGAATGTTTCTGTTGATTATATATATTTATTAGGTAAAAATTATCCTTTCATATGATAATTTTATAATATTAATGTCCACATTGATTATGTTTCTCCCCATTCACTTGAGGAATGTATTTGACTATATATGCGACAGGCATGGCCTACTATAGTCCCACGATGCACCAACAAGTCTCCTGAGATAATATACCTTCGGACTTTAGCTAATATAAAACCCATTTATGCAATAATATTTGGAATGAGGACTTGATGGTATGGTTATGATGTCTGGAATTCTAGATTCACCCTTTACGATATTAGTTATTGATTTCCTTGTGATTATTCGATTATTTTGAATATACCTAGATATATATCAATCTCATGTTATTTTTTATAAAGTATATATTTGATTATAATTTATTCCTTCCAAGTTTATATTTAATTTCAAATTATTGATTAAATTTTCTATGTATCTATTATTTACCATTCCGTATTTATTATTAATTATTTATTCATGATAGGTTATTTAATAAACATACAATTACAAAGCACTAGAGATAATCCATTTATTATTTTTATAATCCCAAAGATGTTGGGAACTTTTATAATCATAGATATTTGAGGATAAACTTATTTAAACCTAGTGTACTCAATGAAAATTCTTTGTTTTATCAAATGTTTTGAATTATAATTTATGAATCAAGTATGTATCTAGTCATCCAAGGCTAATAAGATATTCAGTCCTTAGAGAGAGAACACCAAATATCTTGTTCCAATGTAATAAGGTAACCAAAAAATCATGGCTAATAGGTTTAGAGTCTTCATAGTTTTAATTATAGGTTGGTTTAATAGAAATCCTTGGAAATATATTTAGAAAAACATTGATGATTTAATATATGTCTATGAATTACATTAATGATATGTCTATCTATATGATAACAACACAATCATTTTGAATGGTATAGATTATGTGGATTTACTAGAAAGAAATCATTTTATAGATATTACAGGTGGATGTGTCTACGAAATATATGTAACTTGGTTTAATTACTACGAAAATGGAATATTGGATTTTGAATCAATCATAACCTAGGGCACAACAAAATGTCTTCTTGAACACCTGTTTTTATACTCACGAGGGATATTCTTGGGCCAATCCATTGATTCCTTACAAACGATTATGATGGATTTGAGTATATTTCTATGACCTGAGAATATTCCCAATGATACAAATTTTATGATTTTTTAGACTATATATTCATATAATTTTCAATATATATTTTTTGTATTACTTCTTTTAAAACTACAAAATATGATTATTATTACTATGTTTATATAATTCATTAAATTCATTTTTTTTAAATGGATTCTAGTGTATGAAATGGAAACTGTATCAATTAATGTAATCGATATAGATAATTACCTCGTGTGCTTGATAATGATGTTGTGGCTTATGCTACAGTTGGAGGTAGTGAAATTGTAACTGTATTGGGGTTTCTAAGATATTTTATTCCTAAATTTTTTTTCCATATAGAGTATCTTACTATTACAAGAGGAAGTATAACAATGATTTAAAACTTGATTCATCAGAAACCTCCATCATTGAATGATACTAACAATTCATTTGTAGCTGAGCAATGGATACGTTATATAGAGAGGATATTTCTCACATTATGAAGTAAAGAAAGGGATATGTTTGTCATGATAGTTTTTCATATCTTAGATGATTTTGATTAATAGTGGTAGTGTATTGTAAACACTTTAGATGAATGAGTAAAATAAATAAGGGAGTGGATGGATTTTAAACTATTCCTCCCATAAAAATATTTCCCTCCTGATAAAAATAGATATAAATGGAAAATTACCCAATATAAAGAAAATGAATATTAAAATACTACTAATTATAAAGAAATATTTAAAATGTTATCAAGGAATGACACAAACTATTTACATAATCCAAAGTGTATTTTTGACCATTTCTTTGATGGGATTAATTCTATTCATCTAAGTGAACTAGTTTCCAAAAGATTATTATCACATGAGGATAGAGTATCATGCGATATTAAGATATAGAATGAATTATACATATATAATGAAATAAAAGGAAAGAATGATAAGAAGAGTTTGAAAGATAAAAAAATGGATTTGGGTAAGGGAATGAATGATTTACTGTTATGTGATAATTATGGGAAGAAACACCATGTGAATTTCTTGAAGGGAATGGGTGTTTTCTTCATCTATTGAGAGAAAATATTTCAGGAATATCAACACAGTGGTAATAAAAAACACTAACATTCAGTGTTTAAACTATAAGAATATATTTCACTAAACATAAAACTTGTCCATGTATCAAGGGAATACACCTTAAAAAAATAAGAAATCAAGGTTAGTATTTTTATGTTTATTTAGTTAATGTAAAATGAATAATGTGAATGTGTTTTGATTAAATAATAATATTGTGAAATTAATTTTTCAATTTTATTCTCATTATAAGGATCGTGAAATGTTTTGTGATTTTACTAAATATTTTTTTATTCAAGGATTAGAAATATATGTTGAATGGTACTGATGAACAAGAAAATTGATTTAGTTTAACATGGATATTTTTGGGGAAAACATGATTAAGGTAATATAACCCTTAATCTGTGCATGATGTAGAGACGATAATGATAATGAATTTTTTATAGGATAGTATGAAACTAATAGGTTACTAATATGATAATTAATAGAGGACTTTATTACATTTCAATTATTATGAACTATATTCTATAGTATATGATTTTATTTAATAAATATGTAGTGAAATTAATTTTAATGTCATGCATGTTGTCAATAAGGTTTTTTGGTGACAATGGTATTCACATATTAGGTAGGTGGAATTCAAGAAAACTTTATGTTGTATGGGGAATCTTATGATAAGATTATTTTGGAAATTTTGAGACCATCCTTCTATATTTTCAAACATTTAATTTGGATAGATATATATTGGAGGAGTACTAAGTTTAAATGTTTATGAAATAGATTAAGCATAACTTTGGGGTTATATTTTATGTTTTTATAAATTAATGTTTTTTTTGGATAAAATGTGCTATTCTTTTGTATTCTATATAGGAATAGGGGGATGAATTATCATTCTTTTATGGATCTAAAAATCTAAAAAAAGTTAATTTTGGTTTTTCAAAAATGAAAAATTCATCTTGAATTGCCATCAATAGGAATAAATAATGGAATTGGTGTAGAAATTAAATAATTTATGAAATTAACCTTGTCAAATATATTTCCTTATGCCAGTAGTTGAGATTGTAAAGGAATTATTCATCTCTAGGAAAATTATGTTGAAAAAAAAATTATTTCCAAGTACCTTTGTTTCAGATTAACCAATTTTCATTTCATCAATTATAGATTTATGAATGTGTGATCATTATAATTCTTTTTATAAATACCATTCTTGTGAGGAATTATATTTTCCACAATCCAGAATTATTTAATATTTTCTTTCATTTAAAATTTTTTATTCACACTTTTGTTTTCGTAAATGGAATCCTTTTTATTTGCTATCTTAGGAGATCCTAATACTTTTCATTCAATATTATCATAAGGATGTTTTAGTAAACCTTCTTATAATGTGTGATTTTAAGAAAATATTTTAAAAAAATGATCCTTTCATTATAATGATTAAGATTAAATTTTGAGGATAAAAGTTTTTTATGGTTGGAAAATGTAACTGTCCATGAGTTTAAAAGAAAATTATGTTCAGTAGCCTTTGATATATAGAACCCTAAGTCTTAAAGAACCCTAAAATTTTATTCCATTAGAATCTATCCTTTATATTTTATATCTTGAATATGAAAAGATAATCATAAAAATTATATGGTTTAAACATAAAAGAATTAATTTATTAGTTATCAATTTATTAGAAATATAACTAAGTATAAATGGAATATAAATAATATGCTTCCAAAAAACTAGACTTTTACTAGAAAATGATATCATTATATTTTAAAAAAATATATTATTTTTATACTATCTAATAAAATTTATTTTAAATAATTATCTTCATTTATTATATCTTAATTTCAATATTTTGTTATATTTATATTTTCATATAAATTTTTGAAAATAAAATTTTTGATCGATAGTGGAAAATACCGATTTTTGTTAAAATATACTTATTAATTTAAACGATTTAAAAATATCCAATTTTCAAAATTGTTTAATTATTAAAATGAGATAAATTATGTTATATAATCCATTTTATAGCTTTGGAATCAATTATATTTTCAATTTTTATATAATTGTGCTTTGTACTTTTGAAAAAAGTTATTTAAAAAACAATTTTTTTTCATCGAGTCTACGAGTTTATTTTTGAATTTTATTCCACCAATTATGTGATTTTAATTTTATATAATTGGTAAAATATTATTAAATATGATAATTTATATTAGGTAATAAATTTCACACCATTTGTGGAAAAATGAATTGTGTAAAAAGTAAAATTTAATCAAATGGGTTGTGGTTGAAACATGTTTTCTCAGGTGGGGGGGTGGGTTAAACCAAAATATAAGGGAATTTTGACTATTAAAACTATAAAAGTTATGTTTTTGAACATATTTATATCGTATCCTATGAAAACTTCAAATGTAATGTCATTTTTATTTATTTTATGGACGAATTTGTAATTCTGTATTCTTTTTGGAAACATACATGTAATTTCCAAGATGGTACTCTCCTTTATTTATAAAAGGGATCCAACAATATTATATTGTTTATAGTTCAATGAAAATTAGTTCATATAATACCTTTACAAGTCCCTTACATCTTGACAGATTAATTGTATTCATTTTTTAAATCATAAAAACAATTTGGGATGGATTTAGTTATAAACCTAATAAGATTTTCGAATGATTAAGTATGGATCTTAACCATGAATTTTTATTTTGTTTCATTGATTCACTAAGTAAAATATCTATAAAATATGTCAAAATTATATCCAAAATATTTAAAACATAATTATATTTCATTTTTTTCAATTTAATAAACAATATACATCACTTATTTAATCAAATAGGAAATAAAACTATCTACTATGTGTACGATATACTCTCTTCCCATGAACCAATGTTACTCATTTTCCACAACCACCTCTCATGATTAGATATAAATATATATTTAATTTATATTTTTTATATTCATGAAATAATAAATTTATTTGATTATAATACTACATATACCGTCAAAAATTCAAATCTGTTGGAAATTGATATTGTCACACGTGTAAACGTGTTGACTACCATCTCCATGATGTAATGTGAATATATTTTACATGGATGGAAATAAATATATATTAAATTAATATATATTTCATGTTTGGTATAATAATTATACTATAAATTTAAAATAATATTTTCCATTCATTCATTAAATAGAAAAATAAAATGAAAATAATGTTCATGTGTAAGTATGACATACCATCTTTATGAATGGTGTAACACATTTTCAACATCTATATATTATGGACTATTATGAATAAATATGTTACAAATATATAGGTTATTTATATCATGGGTAAAATTCATGATGTTATGTTACCATGATCAATGTACAAGTATTGAAACCACCAAACCAAAACATACCTGAAAAATGAAGGAGTTATCAAATAAATTAGTGTTATTAATATGGAATTGTAAAAAAGTATGAGATTAAAAGTTATTAAATATAATATATGTTAATATATATATAATTATAGTTATTTGAAGGATTTATAATAAATCTGTATTTTGTATACCTGATTTTTTGACATGCATGATAAAAATAATACTCAGTTAAGGATTTCACATCTCACTTTTTATTTCTTGAAACATATACCATATTCACCACTTATTTCATTTATGGGGTATATTTAACAACACATTCATAAGTTATATCATGTATTCCATTATCTTCATGGTTTGTAATGTTTGTAATGATTCATTTGATTTTATTGCATTCATGGGATCTAATGATTCAAAAGTTATAAAAGTTGCAACTGTCTATTTTGTAATTCGATTATTATTCAGGATTATTTATATTTAATTATAATCTAAAGGAAAATTTTTAAATTTATATCTTAAAAAAATATTTTTTATCTCTATGGAAACGAATGTTATTTTTATGTAATATTACTATTTTATTTTCCTTTTTATATATTTTTTATATTTTTTTATGAAAAGATAATATTATTTTTTCCCTTAAAAAATATCCTTTCACTTCCATTTCCATGTTTTCAAAAAAAAAATTCAAAAATGTTTCTTGAGTTATAATATTATCTTTGAATTAATTTTTACACATGATTATATCTTAATAATTTTTTTACAAGGTGTCTTCTTGTTATCTTTTGAATGAGCCATTTTTTATTTTTTTACCAAAAATGTGAAAGGAATATTTTTTTCCTTACTCAGCACGAACATGATTTTTCTCCATTATGGCCTCTCCTTATTTTTGATATCCGTTTGATCATTTAAAATGTTATATTTAAAGAGTATATTTTTCTTAATATTATAGATCATTTTATATTTTTGATGTGAAAAATATATATTCTTCACAAATATTTTTAATAGAAGTTTTAAGGTATTTTTATTTATCAATAAAAACACCCACATTTTACCTTATGATAAATTGGAAATGTGTTGCAATATTACCATCATGATTATTTTCCTCTTGGATTATGATTATTTTTATTGGGTCGTGATATTTTGATACCACTAACCATAGTACAATAAACAATTTAATATTATGTTAACTGATTAACCTTTATATATTAGTTTGTTAATATGAACATCTATATTTATTATTTTTATTGATATAGAAAATTCTCTATAAAAATTATGAAATTCTTCAAATATGAATTTTTATTTTATTTAGTTTTCTTTTCTTTTATATTTATTAATGAATTGAACTATTTAAGAGATGGAAGGGACCCACTATAATCCTTGATGCACCTGTATGTAATATGAGACAAGCTATGTTAGGTTTTCCAGGCAAGTGTATAATCATTTAAGTTTGATGTCTTGAAATATGGATTTGGAGGTATGGTTTGGATGTTGTTTATTATGGATTCCTTAATTATAAGATTAGATATTGATTTACATGTGATTATTTAATAAGTTATATTATTCATTTATATGTCTCATTATCATATATTTGTGTATATGACATTATCTTGCTCATAATTTATTCATACAATATTATTACCCAGGTTAGATTTATTCATTAAATTATGTTTGTTTTATTTATTTACCTCATCCAAAATATAATCCATTTGAAAAAATTAAATTAAATAAGTGTAAGTATTTAATTAATAATTAAACCCACTAGCATGATGAGAATCAAATTTTCAAAATAAAAGTTTTCTTATCAAGGAGAAAAGGGTGTCAAATATGGTGAATTTGTGACATCGAGAAGGGAACATTACAAATGATGTTGATACCATTGGTAATATGGATTTAGATTATTTTCGAGAACTTACTGGTTAGGCCAGATATCTGGTTTGAGGGGATGGAGTAATTTTATGAGATTTTCTATCATTATTGGCTATGAATTCTCTTGCTAGTGGAGGAAAAAGAAAAGGTAATTTTTAAGGCACTCCTAGGGGTGAAGGAAATCAATGAATATATTCATAGCATAAAATTAGATAGTTCGCTAGTATTGAATTAATTCTAGGGATTTTTCTATTTAGGTGTCTAGGATATCATTGGGAATTAGGTAAATGAAGTTGTGTGGGATTTCATTAGGGGGGCTTCTGAGGCCTGCCTATGCCTCGAGAGTGGTTCTGGTTCCGAAAATCATGAATCCTAAGTCTGTAAACATGTTCTTTCCAATATTAAATTGATATTTTGTGTATAAAATCCCCTATAATTATAAACAATAGGCTAAAAATCTTCATTCCAAGTATTTTGTCCACTGAACAACATGGATTCATTATCGGAAGTGTAATTCATGGTATGGTGGGGATTGCCTTGAAAATGATCGTGGACATCAATAAAAAGGTGTTAGGATCCAATACCATAATTAATGTGGAAATGGAAAAGGTTTACAATAATTATGATTTGGGGTACATGATCAAAATTTTGAGGTGCATTGGTTTCAGTGCATGAGACGTTGATTTGGTATTTAGGTGCTTTTCCTCTCCATGGTTATCCACTTCCTCCATGGGAAAGAATTTTAGTTTCAACAAAATAGTTCAAGGATTGAGGCATGATGATCCTCTTTCTTATAAATTTTTCATTATGGAACATAATGATCACTTGAGAAATATGAAGCAACATTTAGAGGAGGGATCTATCACTCCCATTAAGAATAGAGAAGGTGAGAACATCATTTACCACTTCATGTTCTCTACAGATATTCGATTATTCATTAATGATTGGTGGAGGTATATTAAAGGATGGATGAATTTTATGGTTTTCTACATAATTCAATGTGGTCAATAGCTTAAATCTAGCGTGATTAAATTTTACATCTCAAATAAATGTTCTACTGGCAGGGTTAGGGGTATCCAAAGCATTCTAGGCAAGAATGAGAGCTATATTCTGCTACAATATTTGGGGGCCCCCATTTCCAATTGAAGAATCAACACAGGACTATTTGATGAGTTTTTGGGGAGTATCTCTATATGGATTATCAATTGGACAACATCTAAAAATCCTTTGATGGCTGAATCACACTGATCAATAGTGTTTTATCATCTATAGTGATGCATGTTATCTCCGTCCTCAAATCCCTAAATCGTATAATTGACTATATAGAAAAACTATTGACTATGGTCATTTGGGATGATAATGGTACATGAAAATGTTTCTGTGTGATGTGGAAAATACTAGAAAACCCATTGGTATAAGGGGGAGCTGGTCTTTATTATATTTCCAATACCATGAAGGCTATGAAAGCACTACTTGAATTGAAAATTGTTGATGAGAAATTACTATGGGGAATGTTTATGAGACACATGTATGGTGATATTAGGAATGAGGGGCCTTCTAGTAATAAGAGGTTGTCAAATCTTTCTAAACTTATGGTGAAGCTTCTAAGAAATCGGGATGATAGTGTATGCTGGGTGGTGGGGTGTAGTGGGATCAGTTACTGGAGGGAAAACGGGAGTGGCTACCCCAATTTTTTCGTGGATGTCATACATTGAGTATTTTGTTCAAAGATTCCTCTACATATCCAGTGTTTATTCAATTTCCTATCCGTGACCTGTAGTAGGATATGTTCGAAAATATTTTGATGTCTGAAGAACCTGATAGACGTGTTTAGAGATTTCCGAAAACGTGGAGCTTCAATGGAAGGTAAGTTCACGATTTTTTGGATGTTAGTTCTGGTTTAGTTTCCATGGCCTCTATCCTCTGGTGCACATGGATTCCGGGGAAAAATAATTTCCTTGATTGGTGTTTATGTAGCAACTCATTACTAACAGACAAGAAAATCTAGTGTAAGGGGATTTTTCTAGAATCTTAATGCTGGTGTTGCACCAAGACAAAAAAATGAATCATGATGTCACCTCTTCTTTAGGTGTGAAATTGTGATTAAGATATTGTCCAACATGTATATAAAAATTGGGGTTTCTGGAGGAAGAGAATCATTTGCAGATTTTTTATCCATCTTGTTTCAGTGATTAGAAACTTGCAGCGAGGATACCAAGGCCCAAAGCATGTTATTTTTGGCAAGGTGTTAGGTGATTTGGGAGGCTCATAATAAGCAAAGGGAAGATAATGCCTAATCGATTGACTTTATTTAGGTGAGGGTTAAATGATTGGTTCCTAAGCTAGGGTGTATACTCTATCGTGGGTATGTCTAATTGATCCCATGAGTGGTCTCTACATTGGAAAGCTGTATAAGAAATAATAGGGGGATATGGATTTTTTGGAACCTGCATAAATATTGGTTGAATAATAATATGGATGTGTCCTATGTAGTAGGTCACATCTGAGGTGAGACAAAGTCGCGGAGGGCAGAGGCTCAGACATTCTGTGGTTCATTGCTTAATATGGGCCAATTAATTCTCTCAAAGAGGAGTTTAGGGAGATGCTTAGTTGTATGCAACTGTGCAAGCTGTATAACATCGGTCTGAAGGAAGTGGAAAAATATTTTAATGTTTTGGATTGAATGAGGCATGGATGGGAGAACACTCATTGGGGTTGGATTATTAGATAACGAAAGGGAGAAATCTTCTGGATAAAGGGATTATGTTTGGGCACATATGGAGAGAAGACAATAATGTGGCATATGCTTTATCTGACAAAGCTGATCCTCATGAGGACTTCAAACTTTTTTTTCAATGTTGGATCTTTTCCCAAGGATTGTAAATCTCTTATTATGGGAGATTTCCCGAGCCTCCACTATTTTCGTCCATCTTAACGTGTATCAAACCTCATTGTTTTAATAAATAAAAAATCCAAACTTTTAGTTAAATAAATGTGTTATTAAGAAAAGAATTTTTTTTGTTAATTTTTTTAAATTGTTATAAATTGGAATAATAAAAATATAATTGAAATAATTTTACTAATAAAATAATTTTAAATAAAATTTATCGTTTTACATTCTGTAAATGAAATATTGGTTTTCAATAAATAATCTTATTTTTTTAGTATTTATTAAAAAATTATTATTTTTAGAAAATACTCCAAATCTTACTGTAAGATAATTTTGAAATTTTTACTTAAAAAATTATCTTTATTATTTCAAATTAATTTGATAAATTTGGTTCAAATAAATTTTAAAATAATTTTTCAAAACAATCAGTTTTATAAAATATAGATTTTATGCACAGAACTGTATTTATTTTTACTGCAGGAATAAAAAATATTAAATTAATGATAAAAAACTTTCATGAATATAAAATATATAAATTTAATTATTACCATTTAAAAATAGTCATTAATCTAATTTATTACGATAAAAACCCATTTCACCCATCAAAATAGTTTTTTTAGAAATATTTATATTTTTTAATTTCTGATGATTTCTATTTTAAATTAAAATAAATAAATATATAGTGATTTATTTATACAAGTAGAAACCATATTATTTTCATAACATATTTATTCTTATTAATGCCCAATATTTTTTTGAATGATTATAACTTTCACATTAAATTATTACATTTTAATTGTAATACACATTTAGTATAAACTAGATATTGTGCGTAACAAAAGATTTTAAACCTGGGGAAAAAATATCTCACAAAATCATTGCATATTAAATTATCCCCCTTTAATAAATAGTTTCCTCATAATTTTAACTTGTACCCATTAATAAACAGTTTTATATTTGAAAATATTCTTATCAAAACTGCACATTGTTAAAAACATTATAAAACATTCTATTGAAAATAGATAGTGGATGATAATAAGGACATTTAGAATAACAAATAACTATGATTCCAAATCAGAGAATCATAGTTTGAGTTAAAAATATTCATATGGAGTAAAATTAATTTTTAGAAATAATTGATTATTATAAAGTGATTGATCATGATAAGTTAACGAATGGAAAACCATAAACCATTGAGGTGAGAAAAGGAATGTTAATATATCATAAACGAAGGTAACAATACAAAATTTTTATTTTAAGACCCTTTTCATAAAGTTTAGGGATTAGTTTACTATTAGATAAATAGAAAAAGAAAATATATGTATATTTTGTCTTTTTGTTTCATAAAAACAAATTTTTCATTTGGTTGTTCTTTGGTATGTTCACACCTTATTACATACATCCAGAGGTGAATATCAAAAATGAATTTTTATTCCTTAAGAAATAAAATTTTCTTGTAATGAATAACACAATACATAAGAAATATAACATTATATTTCCCCTATAGTTTGACATTATACAAAACCAAAATGTTTAACACAATATAATTCTCAAAAAGATTAAACTATCACGTGATAAATTACAACAATTATCACCAACTCCTCAATAATAAATCTGAAATTTAAACATAAATTTGGCTATAAATAAATTACCATAAAATTATTAAAAATTTATAAAACTAATATTGAGAACCAAATATTAGAATGATATGATCACATATTCTTCAAAAATAAATTTAGCAACAATATCCCAAAAAAACCAATCACTCTTAAATTTTCAAACAAAGAAAAATATTCTCTAATAATATAATTACCATGATATTATTTTTGTTTTCAATAAAGTGAATCATAGTTAAACCAAATTAATGTCATATATTATCCGCAAATTTAATTCAACCCTTATTCCTAAAAATAAAATCACACAATGTTCTATTTACCATAATCATTAAAGGATACCAAAATAGAAATATTCTTTATGGAGTAAAATTATCAACCAAATAGAATTTAAATAATATAGTTATCTCTATTATAAATAAAAAACTAACAAAATAAAATAATCACTATATTTCTCATCATTTTTGTTAAAAAATTTCAAACTAAACAAGATATCATGTTGGTAAGTGGTCATAATTTCACCCTTATCACCCTTTGGTTTTTGGATTAAGCCCCGTGGCCTTACTCTATATGATAGGTTTATTTTTTTCATAAATCTATATTAATGTAATTATTATAACAGACCCATAAATATGAATAAAATAATAAAAAATATCATTAATAATCAAAGATAATATAAATCCCAAAGGTTATTAAAACCATTAATCTTTTTAATAGATAATGCATCTCAAATAGTAATTAATATTGAACCTAAGGGTTATATATACAATATACTAGTAAAGGTTTTCCCTAAATGTCATTAATAACCTAAAAATCACATCAAATAAATTATTATGTTTTATAATACATTGATCTTATGATCAACGTTAAACACATAATTCCATAATAGAATCTCTTTAATTTTTGTAAATCTTATACAAGGATATATATTCCCTAATAAATACCAAAATGATTATATGTTCCATGATTCATATAAAAAATAACATTGGTAAAAAATATTTTACGAAAGAACTATTATATCCAAAAACATAAAGATATAAATCCTTACAATTAAATTACTATCATAGAATATGACCATCCTTGGTCTAAGAGTTAACCCTAGGACTTTGGAATTGAATCAAATTATTCCAATGTTCAAAAATACATGGTAAATCAAAATCATCTATTATTCATCTATATATCCCTATATTTTACACATAAAAATAGTTACCTCTACCTTTTATAAATTCATAACAGTCACTCTTTTCTATTTCATACATGAATAATATTGAGTCATCATTCCTATGCGGTCTGTAGTATTTTATCTCTTAGAAAACACTATCATTTTCATCATTGGTGAGTCCTAGAGTTAGTAATAGTGAATTTTTTTGAATATATATCATTACATATTATTAGGCATAATCACACAATATTTCTCTCTGTTAATAATAATAATTATTTTCTCGTTATCACCGCATTGAACATCACTTTCAATATAAACATGATTTCTCAAAGTTCACGGAATTAACAAAAACCAAAAATAATAATATGAGAAAAAATAATCATTGAGGGAAAAGAATAATATTTTATAGGATGTCTGAATCATGAATCCTTATTTCCAATATATTACACATTAGGTTTAATCTTGGTTATTAATGGTTAATATTTATTCAAATCCATTATGATGGTTAAAAAAGTGTTTTATGATTTCAAAAACATATCCCCTAGGAGTGTCAAACTAGGTGTGTAGTATATCTCATTTTCATACCCAAATGATGATAAATTCAATCCCCAATGCACTTATTCTAGAGATTATAACCATAAGTGAAACTATGGAAGATACACATCCAATTGAATTATAGAGATGACAATAATTATCTTGGAAAACCAAACAGCTTTTATTTCCATTACTTATAACATTATCTTATACTGAGGAATATCATATGGGCACTCACTAAAAATTTCTCATCATAATTTCAAATGTTATGTAAACCATAATTTCATAGAAACTATAACTAATTTTTTTTCATACATAAATTTGATGTATTGTTAGATAAATATTCTATACCTTACACAACTACTCACATGAGGGCCATACTGTTTTAGTTTATTTAGGTTCTAGATAGATAATCTTCTAATTTCATTCAAAATCAACCACAAATATCTTTCCATTTGGTAATATTCAAATATTTAACATATTTTAAAAAAATTTATTACCTATAGAATGGAAAAATGAGAATGGGTGAGTTGAGATTCCTATTAATGTTTAAAAAATGACATATTAATCAATGATAATATGAAATGGTAAGAAAATAATAAATGTTGTGAGATAAATAATATAACATAAAAAGGTCACAACTCATTTAACATGAACCATAAATAAGATTCATTGAAAAAAAATATCATTTCAAATATACGAATCATAAGATTGTGAATTATTCTTAAATCGTCCAAAAACCATATGTTCATTTCATATATGTGTGGAACCACCACAAGTATAAAAATTATTTCTTTTATAATGTGTTACAACTGATACCATCAAATTCAAATGTATTAGTAATGGCTATTTTTTTCTAAAATCATTACAGATTTGGTATCACCACAAATATCCCCTAGTGGGTAATGATTATTGAACTTTTTCCTATATAGGTTCGATAACAATGACTTTTTTCTCATAGAGGAGTAATAAAATCAACTTGTTTCCCATAATTATCTAAGGAGATATAATAATTTACCCAATGAACATGTGTAATGTATAATTCCAACCCCCACATCACATTATTGAAGATATATATATATATATATATATATATAAACCATCAAATCATTGCCCATTTTTTATATCAGTATATCATTACCAGTGTATGAAAATAAGGTTTCATAATCTTGTCATCAAATTATGATATCATATCCCTAGGAAAAATAAATGGGGTTTATAAATATCTCATTATCCTAGTCATAAACCAACCCAATAAATAATAGGTATTTTACCATTTGATAACATCCCATTATAATATAAGAAACACAAATGGTTATTGTTATTTATAAAATGAAATTCCATGAAAATATCATTAGATCATTCTAGAGTAAAATATCGTTTCCATTTTGAGATGACTTTATTATAATATAAAATATTCCAAAATATCACAGAGAAAAATTTATTTTTAGATAAGCATTAAAAATTATAAGGGAATATTTAAATCACTAACTATATATGATAGTGGTAAATACCATTCATGTAGTACACGGTAAAGAAATGATTTAATTCGCATTTTCTGTGAAAATCCAAAAGATCCATTTCAGAAAAATGAAAAGAATATTAATCTTAAAAAAATTTAAAAAATAAAATGTGGATAAAAATTTCTTTATATATTCATTTTATAATATTAATAATTTCCATTAAATTATTTTTTATAAATAATAGTTAGAAAAGAGAAATTAATTACAAATGAAGAGTGAACTAAATTAATTTTTAATTAAAAATACTTTTTCATTATCTTGAGTTTCATAAAAAGTTGTAGATGAAATAATGTTACTTATTTTCCACATATAATAGTAATATAAGAAAATTCACATATTTATTGAGGTATAGATATTTATATTTAATCATCAGAACCCTAATCATAATAAATCCTGAAAAATAATGAGATTGTACCATAAAACACTAACCACATTGGTTAATTATGAATCATAAACCCCATGAAATATAGAACCATTTGTTACTTTTGAATAACATTATTTTCATGATAATAATCATAAAATAAATTCCATGGTAGTATATACACAACAGAAAATGAACATGATGTGAATATTTAATGTGTATCACAAAACTAAATGTGAGTGAAAATCCATTAACCAAAGTCACTATTATATAAATGAACATTCAATCCTAATTTACATTAAAAATAAGTGTATTATTCAAGTATTTTATAAGAAAAATTATCTATGACATACCATATCTAATTTAATTAATCAATTTTATTTCCCATAAACTTACAATTTTTTTATTGAACCATTATTTCAGGTAATTACTGCATTATTTTTCTTTTATGTTTCGGTTCGGAATTTTCGGTTCTTGTAAATTGATTATGGTTTCATAATAAATATAATATTAATAATAATATAAATATCATGTATATTTATTATATATATATTTATTGTAATTCAACAATGTCATATATAGAAAAATTAATTACACCATTCTTGGAGATGTCAAACCATTTGTACACATGAACTATATTGTAATTTTCATGATAGAACAAAAAAGAAATAGAAATATTTATTCACCTTAACAAAATCACTTTTATATTAGATATATCATATATATTCCTAACATCTATCCTTATTACCATATATGTAGAAATAAAATAAAAAACATATCACATCACTTTGTGAATGTGGTAGTCTACACGTACTGATGAGCGACATAATGATTTTTGAACGGATTGGATGGAAATAAGGTAGATGTTATATTATAATTCAAAAATTATAAATATTTCATTAATATTTAATCTATAAATTAAATACATTCTTATATATTTCCATGAAAGGTTGTGATGGAAATCAAATTACATCCGTTCATGAGGCATTATTCCAAGATACACATGATAGATAGTTTTGTTTCCCATTTGATGGAATATATGATGAATGTATATTATTAATATAACTTAACAAAATCAAAGAATATGGGAGATAAATATGTTATTATATCTTCATGGTTGAATAATATTATAATAATGAAAAAAATGAAAAAATGAAAACACATTGTTAAGGACTATACCTCTTTTTGGGAAAACCTCTTTATCTTTACATATATATGCTTATTAAGATGTGTCCTGAATGAAAAACCACTTTAGGGAATGTTAATTGAATTAATGAATTATTTGGGAATATATTGGATAAAACAATAGCGTTTTGAATTTTATTGGGGAGACTAGAGGAGGAGACCTTTCATAAGTGGGGGAGAGGACCCATTTGATAATTACATAGAATACTCATAAACGAATACAAAATGATTAATTTAGTCCCAAGAAAAAATTATCCAATTAAACTAATATTATATTTTTAGATATTATATGGCTGATATATAGTCATATGATATGATTATTAAAATTTTACATAAAAAACATACCCTTATATTTTGTTTTAACACATGATAACACTACTAAAAAAAAGGGTTATTTCCATGGTCCGAAACCATGGCCATAACCTTTGGCCACAGTGTTTTCCAACCATGGGTTCTATCGCCATGGAAATAGGTGGGATATTTCCACTATTTTTAAGACCAGGGAAATTGGTCTCATCAGTGTCAACTGTGGCTGTTGACTTATGGGCACGATTTAAACCATGGATATAGACCCTGAAAACCGTGGTAATAGCTTAAAAATAATGTGTGGTGAGCTGAATTCGATCTCTACACCAACACCATGTGTTCTAGAACTCTATCCAATACACCTCCAATGACATTTTTTTACATACATATATTATGTTATATGTTGAATGGAAGAGCCTAATAAGAGGGGACGCCCTGGGCCTGCACTACTTTAGACCTCTGTTGGCTCTCTTCTCCAATGGCCTCTTCTTGCTTCAAGTGTTCTTTGCTTATCCCCCTTCCATTGTTTAAAAAAATGAATGACAATAACATTATATATATTATTTAAAACCATGGAATAGGCAAAAATCAATCAAAATAGTGATTCTCTCCATTTTTTGGTGGGAAAAGTTTTCTGCCACGCATGGGGGGGGGAGACTTATAGCCACGATTTTGTAAACCGTGGCGATATTCTACATATCCGTAGACTTGGCCACATAATTGTTTTTATAGGTGTGGGATATAACCAAGGTTTTAAAAACCTAGGATATAGCCCATGGAGAAATATCTTATATCCATGGTTTACCAAACCATGGCTATAAGCTACATTACCGTGGGTATAGCCTACATATATCCATAGCCCTAAAAGCGTGGCTATAGGTATATGGTCTTATGTTGTTTTTTAGTTGTGTAAATCCATTTATCCTTAACCACAATAATTAATTATTACTATTTTTTCTACTCATTTTGAACATAAATTAGGTTTGATGTATTATATATTTTTAATTTTTATGATTCAAAAATTGGACTCCATTTTACTAAATTCAATTCATATTAGTAGTAGTATTTATATTAAAACTAAACCAAAAAGCTTGATGAAGGTAAAGTTTTCCAATTTTTTTTTCTAAATAACAAAAAATTTCTCAGATCACATTTTCTTTATTTACATGATTCAAATGATATAAATTATATTAATAATAAAATAAATGAAATAATTTTACATGAAAAAAATTTTATAACAAAATATTTATTTAAAATTCATTAAATTAAAAATAAGGTCCCAATAAAATTCGTTGTTTTCACTATTAATTGAAAAATTATTTTCTAAGAAATTTTACTAATATTTAATAAAAAAAATTAAAATTTTGAATTACAAAAAGGATTTTATTTTTTCTAATAATTTTTTTTAAATATTTTGAAAATTAATTTGAAATAAGTGCATGATAGAAGCACTTTTTTGAATAATACAATTTTAAAAATAAAACACAATTGTTTCTTATCCTATTCTTAGACAATATATTAGATTAATGATAATTTTTTTGAATATATAATATATATATTTTTTCAAATCCATTCAATATAGTGATTAATTTAAATTGTTAAGTTCAGAAAACATTGTTCGCTTGAAATAATTTTTATAGGGAAAAAACATTTCTTTTACATTAAGATGACGTATATTTAAATTTATAATTAATTGATAAAGAATTAAAATATTTATACATGTATAATCCATAAAATTTTATTAATTCTAGTTATCTAATTTATTCCATCAAATTTAGTGACTATGTTTTAACTATCAAATAATATTATAATATTTTAATATTATAACATAGTTTGTTTAAACATGGTGTTTTGTGTAATCCATGGTATTGTATTTTTAAAACTATTTCACAAAATCATGCGGTGTTATAGTTTCTATGAATATATATCCCCTAAATGCTTAGTGATATATATCCAAAGACTTGGGAGAAGGTGTTTCTATATCACACTTTCATGAAAAGAGATTGAAATTCTCTCTTATGGTGATGATTTTTTAATTAAATGATGAGTTGGAGAAATTAAAGTGGAAAATATTTAATTAATCGTAGGTAATATTATAAATGAGTAAAACTCTATGATATAAGCTAATATTTTCCATCCGGTGACTACACATCAATATAATGGATTTTCTCTCTTAATAAGACTAGACTACATCCACCTGACCGATTATGGGTCTAGAAAAGTATTTTATCAAAACAAGAGGTTTTGGGATTATAATGAATTCCCCACGTAGGGTATTAAACAAAATCAATTCATGAAATCAATCATTGGATAACTTTTTCTATATATCAACAACCAATAAATGCAAGATGATATTATAAGGCCATTCTGCCACTCTCACTCAAGTATCGTCATGGAAAATGGTAATACCATAGATCTCCAAGTTAGAATAAAATACATTATATATATTTCCATAGAAATAATCTTTAATTATTTGATATCATTCTTTACACACAATCTAGAGACAAAGTAAACCATGTTATAGTTATATATTTTAACATATCCTTCAAATGGGATGGTTTGAATAGCAATCAGTACATTATGAATTATATTTATAAATATTTAAAATATATAAAATTTAAGGATTAATATATAACAAATAATCACTCAATATTCAATAAATTCATTCTACGCTTCAAAAACATGCTCTCTTAAAAAAATTATCACATTATTTCCTGAAAACATTATTATTAATTTTAAGCATTATTATAAATTTTTTGAAGAACTAAATATCTAATTTGAAATCAATATGTCATAAAAAATTCTTGGGGTATTTTATGTTTTCTTAAAAAAAATATTTATTACTCATAGAATAATGAAAATTAAAAACTATATAAATATTTCCATTTCCTTTCACATAATGGTCCCATTCTATTTTAAATTTGATCTTGTAGTAACATTATTATCCATAAACATAAAAAATTAAATTTATTAAATAATAATAATCATTATATTGTATTTTTGTCAATGTTTATTTTTTGGAGTTAAAACTCATTTTTGTAAATAAATATTTTTATTGATGAAATGATTATTATCATAATAAATTTATTTATACTCTATAGATTAATGGATTTAATGAAATGTATATATTATATATTCGATCATATATTTTAACATTCATTTGATAATTTTTCAGGGAATGGAATGTATGTAATTTTTGTTTTATTCATAATGATTCATTTTTCTAAAATATGTTTTCCTTGGAGGTTCTACACTCATCTTATCCTATCGTAAAATATTTATCCATTTAGAGACACTATCCCTTGAATGTGATAATATATCATTAAATTATATTTGAAAATTCTATATGTGTCCCTCCCATGACATATATAAGGGAATCTCTTCTCCACCAATGATCACACAATTTTATTCTCTTAACTTGGAAAATTTATGTTCTAAATACCTTCTAGAATACTTCTTATTCATTATAAAATTATAATGTAATCATGTGTATGTGTGGACTACCACCTCAACAAGGTGATGTGATTGGTTTTTCACATATTAAATTATTTTATGGGGAAAATGATAGAATTAATATATATATATATATATATTATTGTAACTATTTTGAAAATGTGGATTAAAATTTTCCTTTATTATGCGTTCATATGGACTACCATATCCATATATTTATGTAATTCATTTTCATCATAATTTTATAGATATGGTTCTAATTATATCTATAATGAATATATTTCTTATATATACCATTATACTAAATTTGTAGATGAAAGAACCTGGATCAATGAGAAAGGATCGTTACCACTAAAAATATATATATATAAATAATAAAGCAGTTAATAATAGAAATGATGGTGATAAGGAAATATGTTTAATGAAAGAGTTAAAATATATTATAAAGTAAACTTTCTATAATTATAGGCTTGATTATAGTTTTGGTATAGATGTATAACAAAATTTAAATTTATTATGCATGAGGTTAGAGAAATTTTGATGAAATACTGATTTTAGGTAAGGGTTTTGTGTGACAGTCCCATTTTTATTAGGAAAGCTTATGGTTAACTTTTTCAATGATGAAATTGTATAGTACATGTCCCCCAAATATTATTTCATTTATTATACATTGGTTATTATGATATATTTAATGTTTTTCATTAATTTCCTTCTCCTTAAGTACTTAATAGACCAAAAAAGGTTTAAGGAAAACTAACAGTGTTTTCCCTTCAGTTAGAAATATTTTAGTCAATGTATATATTTTCGTTGAATTTTTTCAACAATTTTCAAGTTTTTTTCATGGATTTTTTTGTTTTTTTTAATATATTTTAGTTTCTATACCACATTTTAAAAGGATCCTTCGTGTCATTTTCTAAATATGGTACTTTTTGATTTTTGTACAGAAAATATTGAAGGAATTATTATTTTGAGATACACCGCATGAATGGTTTCCCCATTATGAAGGCTATTTTTTTAAAATATTTCTTTATAGGTTTCTTATATTATTTTTGTATAAATTATTTCCATAAAATTTTCAAAATATTTTTATCTTAAATAAGATATTTCAAATGAAAAGTTCATTTTCCTCTAGAAATGTTGTTTAGAAATTTTTCTGGTATTTTTATCTATAAAAACATCCATTGATGTTTATTATTATTTACAAGGGATGTAATCCATTGATAATATATTTATGATTTCTTTAGATGGTTTATAATTGTTATTATGAAACCCATAACCTTTACATGCTTTAAGAATTGATAATATGATGAGTGTTTAACGATCATTTCTCGTGAATGTTTATGGTTCTCATTGTGTGAAGAGTGATCCCATAAATATATATCCCTCTAATTAATTTGGTTAATAAAGATAAATCAAGAGATAATATGATCTAGAATGGTTAGTGAACCCAGTTCTATAATGGTATTTGTCCCATAATATAATCTTGAGATAGATCACTGACTAAAGAAGTGATAGAATGGGTTTTGAAACCAATCTGATATTTTAATAATATCAGTGATATTTAACTATGGAAATAATTTTATATATTTCTATAAATATATCATCGATATTTTAAATTCTCATGATAATTCATCTTATATCATTACAGATTATAGATCATTCATCACTTTTATACTTTATGTATTTTGATTGAAAAAAATTCATGCCATTTGGCATGATTATGATCTATGAATTGATGTCTTTTATTTTAAAATGTTAAGTTAATTTTCACATTCCCTCTTGGGTATCTTAGTCTTAAGGATGATATGTGATTGATATATCTATGTTTACCCTTATTGAGAATCTCAGCTAATGATTTCTTTCATAATCTCTATCCTTGGATATGTTTAAATGTTTTATGTATGCTATGTCTAAGAAGGGTTCTAGTTGTGATGAGATTTATGAGAGATGATGTAGGTCACTTTTTTGTAAATAATTCTTTTGTTTATCCATACTTCAAAAGACAATACAATATTGTTTTTATTACTATAATCATATTTATATGTGAATAAAATCACAACAAATATGATTTTGTATTTATGATTGTAATGTATGGGTCACTATACGTTGACTCCATCAAATCTGTTACTACTCCAATGGAATCCCTAGAGGAGATATGGGTTCTAGTTTAGTGAGAAAGAAATATGTACCCCAATTTAAAGGGGGAAGGATCCTCCTCCTCTCAACATTAGGAATCCTGAGTTCTGTCCATCTGTGGCGTGGCAGACCAAGAACAAGACATTACAAACCTTATTTATTAATGTGACCCCATGATGGGAACAAATGAAAATATTCTAGAAATAATGCATAATTGTTTCCAAAAAATCTAGAGGGAGTAATGTTTTATACTATATCAATCAACCAACCAGTATTTCTATAAATTTGGAAGACCCCATCAGAAATTACTCTACCCATTCATCACCAATATATATAAGAAAATGACAATTTTTATGTTGAGCTTCAGTAGGGTTAACAACGGAGACTTTAGTTTCATCGCTAAATGTAAGGTAATGACTAATTCCATAAAAACAAAACATATATAGGTGTAAATTCTGGATATATGTATATAAAATATCTTGGATGAGTTATAAACTCTTTTATTTATACTGAAATATCCTAGGATATTTTGGGAGTTCAGGACACTTACCCAATGGTCAGATGATGCTATATGATTCTCCAAGTAAAAATATATTCTTATACTAGTGATATAGTGAAACCGAGCTAATATAATATAAAAAATGATTTTTTAATTCAAAAACACACTAGATTTAATTATAGTACCTAGGTCCCCTAAATATCATGTTGTTATTACTTTTAAAAAATAATGAATATAGAAGTGTTCTAGTTATGAGGGAAATGAACAAATATAATATAAAAAGTTAGAATACTAAAAGATTATTATATATTATTATTGAAGAGAGTGAGTTCTAGGACTCTTCATTTATATTTTAGACAATAATCTAATGAGACCAATGGTTTTTCAAAAACCCAATGATGTTTTTCCCATTTTACACCCTAAATATTTAATATAAAATCAAATTCTAGGACACAATATCCATCATTGATTCATCTTCAATGAAATAATTAAAAATAAGGTTGACTCTATTAATGTGAAATTGGGTATAACCCTAACACGTGTTACTCATGTATCTTCCATACAACCAAATATGTTGGAAAAATAGAAGAAAGGTCCAAATATTTTCACCAAGAAATTTGGTGATTCGTAGACTAAGATATAGGTCATTCGAATGTATGCTATTACCAAGTAGTAGCCAACACAACTAGTTTCCCCACCAAATTCCTCTAAGATTCATGATGAAATTTATTTGTATTTATAATCATTAATGAGATCACATAACTAATTGAAGAAGAAAAATAATTGGATTAATAACCCCTAAGAAACCCAAATCTACTCTAAACTCTTTTAGAGTTTCCTCACCCATTATTTAGTGGATTGGCACGGTGCTACTAAAAATAACTGTCATCATATGAAGTGTATGAGTGTTGATTTATCTATTTCATCAAAATAAAATATCCCTTAACTGTTTAGGGGGATTTATATGGAGTCAATTTTCCTTTTTATAATTGGGGAAAATTACTAAACCATTCGTACTCGTAAAACTGGACGGTAAGATCTCCATCGAGCCTTATTGGGACACCAATATTCTATTTAATCTTATTGGTATTTATATTATATTATTAAATTAGTTTACAAACTAGTAGATGTAAAATTTTATGTTATGTTTTAAAATATGTTAAGTATAGATTTGTCCTACACATAAAAGAAAAATATTACCCTGTGTTCTATTCAGGCACTAGGATCATCATCTTACGAATCTTCATCTCTAAATCCTCAATATAAGGTCTAACCTCATGAGGTGAATCATTTTACCATATTATAAAACAATAACATCTAGAATTACTTGGAAATAATTGTAGGAAAAATTTAAACTATGTATTCTCCTCACATCTCAACATATCTTAGGGATGCACTCAATGCATCCCTTTTATGTCTGTAACATCTTAAACATAATGATATTATGAAAATGTTATATAGTGTAAAGTTCAAATATGTTGTGTTATATGGTTATTTTCTTAATAGAACAATACTTAGATGCTTCCCCATATGGGAGTATTTATATACTGCACATATCTATAAAACTGAATGATATTGATATTCATGAGTCTCTAATTATTAACAGAGATTGGAAAAACCTAATACCATGTTTATTCCATCGATTCAAAGGCTATAGTTATACCAGTTTGATTCCATCGTACTTAACCATTTATGGGTACTATATAGTGAGTAAAATAAAATTTATAGGATAAATCTTCGAAATCAGTTTAGATTCCAATTTAGCATCACATTCATAGTGGTTCGTTAATACACAACCATTAACATCAAACTGGGAAGGTTGTGGCTCCAATTTGATGAGAAAATTACATCACCATAACACCAATATTAATATTAATTTTTTAATAGACATGAAAAGTTGATATATTCTGAAATTTTAACCTTTGAAACCATTTTATATTGTATATAGGTGTAGGGTGTTCAAGGAGGTTGGGTGAGCAATTGAATATAAATAATTCCATTAAGATTACAACTCCAGATGGTCAAAAAATGGATACAATAAATCCATGGAGGGAACTCGATGAGGACTATTTTTCCCATTAATTTAATTTAGATGAAAACAACTTATCTTGGTTTTCCTAAAGACAAAAAATTTCCATTGTATAATAAAAAATGTACCTATTCAACTTCCATTAATATGGTATTTTGGTGGATTCCCTAATGGAGAAACATCCTATAAGGAAATAAAATCCCACTATATAGTACATTCTCATCAACCTAACTACCATGAATATATAATTTTGTTATTTTAAAATATATATTAAAAATAGTTAAAAAATATAAGGATCATAGAACAAAAAATATGAATCTAAAAAGAATAATGAAGGTATGACTTTTTTTCATTTTCTCTCGTTCCTTATTATGTCAGTTGCACTAGATGTGCCCAATTATCCTTTAGAAATATTTCTTTTCAGTTAAGTTAAAAATACCCCACATCATGTATCATTTATCATGTTATTATCCCCTTTTTATGTTCTAAAAATAGTGAAGTAGAAGAAGAATTAGATGATGATATCAAGGATACACCTCTAATATTGGGGGATGGTTTCTATACCACCATTTACAAACTTCTCCAAACTAATTTGGTTATGGAGGAGGATCCATAGCCTAAATTTATGATTTTGATAATGAATCCTATTGAATAGGATATAAATATCTACTTCCTCAAAAAAAATTAATATTTATACCCCTCGATCAATAAAAAAATGCTCTAGTTGTATCCTAATGTAGATACTCTTCACATGGGCTAATTGGATGAAGATCGTGTCAATAAAAGGATATCTTGGAGAATTAACAAACCCATTTGAAAAAATTATAAGAATAAATTGATACTATTATAAGATATAAATTCATTTCAGAAGTCAAATACACAAAATGGATCACCAATGTTTCCTCCCTTAAAATGGACTTAAATTATTTGAGTATATTATGAATTTTGCGATATCAAATATCACTTCACAAATGATGATTTACCAATCCTGATAATTGAGTTACAGGTTGATGCATGCATTGGTTTATAATCCCTATCCATTATGGTTGTATATTCATACTGTATCAAAATCTGATTGCACACTTGAAGATGTGGTTTCCATATTGTTAAATTCACCCTATGTGTTATACTATTATCATGTATTTCCCTTTACATTGAAGAATATTTGTGTTTCATGTCAATGTATAATTCCTTGAACTTGATGTTACGACTATAGAAGACTATTTAATAATATGATGATAATTATGTGAAAAAAGGCCACTCAATGAAATGTTAATCATATTTATATCAATTCCTTTTTTAATTATCCAAAAAAATACAGATTAATAATGATTTATTTTAAGGGTATTTTTATGGTAACAACAATGGAATTCATTGTATTTGTGGTACGACACTATATAATCAATTAAATCCATGGATGTAATAATACAATATTTTAAATTAATCTTATTTAAAATATGGGTTAAGGGTATTCTAATGAAGATTTTTCTATACTAAACACCTAATTTATAATTCCCATGGTAATTGTATGTATTTTATGAGTTTGAAGAAGAATGTGTCACTAATCAGAGGATGATAAATTATAGAAATAATTCAATGATCATAAGAAATAGCTTCTACACCAACCAATTTTTATGTTCTATCATCCTCTACATGTAATAAATGGAGTAGTTAAACGATGCACTACTTACTCAAAATAATGATTCATCGAAGGAAAAATTACTACTATATTAGAGGGATGATTTTTGAAATTGATACTTGATATTTAGAAATTTAAATTAAAATCTTGGTATTGATATTTTTTGTGACGTAACATAGATATTATTTATAGAATCAAAGGATTCTACTAGTTTCCTATGCTAAATCACTCAACTACATCATTCCTAGATTAGTATTAACTGATAGTGTATAATAGTGGGAATCTGATATTTATTCATTAAAATACTAATTTTTCCCCATATGGTAGTCATAGGAAATGTGTTGGTATATTTCTTCAAAATAGACCCTGACCCAGAAAAAGAAATGGTGAATTTAGATATCATTAATGAAGATTTTTTCTTTATTCATAACACTTACTATATATGCTATATATAATTTGATTTTACATTTATAATTATGATATAAAATAGAAAAAAATCCAATTATTAACATAATTGGATATGAATTTGTACTTATCACCCTAGGGAAGGTATTTCTTTTACATTTTCCCTATATTGTAATGTTTTTTTGAAAAAAATGTAGAATATAAGGATCTCATTATAGGTTTAGAGCTAACTATATGGATAATTTTAGCCCATGTGAACAACAAGGTAGACTATGAGTCTATTAATAACTAGGATAATATTGAATATTCCATCAATGTGGACTAATCGACCCCCTTTCTAGGTTATGTTTTAGGATGAATATCAAAATACCCCTACAATGTTTTTTCACATCACACATTCTTATAATTCATTTGCTAATGTGCTTGGTAATGCAACCAAACATTGGAATACCTCAACCAAAATGAAAGGTTCGTTCACATAGTATACCATAGGACGGTCTTTATATTCTAAATCACTGAAAAAGAGGATATTAATGAAATCATAACTACTATAAACCTAAATGATCCTATATACTCACTAAAATATGCCACAAATAGAATGGATGTCTTCTATAATAAGCTGCCTAAAAAATGGAACTCCTCCACCAGATTAAGTGATGAAATAATATATATTCCTTAAGGTAGCTAAATTATAACTTTATAAAGGCCTAAACCAATAGAAGGTTCTTTTGAAGTGAGTATTTTATGGAATTATCCTCATGTGTATTGAAGGGTGAGAGGCCAACATGGGACAAAATAATGCATATTATAATTACCCTTCTTATGGGGATTAAAATACTACTCATCAGGGTGTTTGCCAATATCATCATATTATTTTAGGTGCACCTCCTAGTCCTCCAAAAGTTACCAAAATGAAGAAAGGTTCTAAGGTTTTACCATGAGGATATTACACCCACATATCAGATTAAAAAATATATGAAAGGAAAAAAAATCATCCATATTAATATAATCATAATATACACAACCTAATAAAAAATAATTATGATTGAAAAGAATGTAAAATAAGAGAATATAGTCATACATCCCAAAACTTTTCCGTCGGTCTAATCATATATATAAAAAATTAAACAAATAAAAAACATGGAGGCCTCACCACCATCCACAATCCTCATCAAATTTCCATCTCCCATCCCCATTGAGCTACTATATCCTGATCAAACAACACTGACACTCTACTATAACTAGACCTTAAAAGATGAGATCTAATCTGGTAAAAAACTATGATGTCTTCCTAATCATTATATTAGTAAAAATGCATAGGCCACAATCAATGAGGTCCTAAAAATAACCAATATATATTATGTATTTCCATGTGATCAAATTATAGTAATAAATACAATGCCGACACATAATAAAGTGACGATGTTGACACTCATGTTCTAAGGAGACACCCAAAATCAACCAGACATACTTTTTCCAATGATAAAGTGTCTCTAGAAAGAGAATTCCACCTAGAATAAACCAATATAATGTGTCCTAGTTGGAAAGATTTATTTCCGTAAAATATATAGAATAAAATCACACAAGGGGTACTAAGTCTACACATATTTCTTGGGTTTGAAAATTGATCGAATAGCCGGGTCACATCCCCTTACTAGTACCATCATATACCTAGTGACATTGATCAACATGAACCTCATGTAATACACATCAAAGGGTTCCCCATATTAGAACATGGGGATACTACCTCTGGGGACCACATCCTACTTCATAACCGTATAAGAATACACTCTCGGGGTTAAATACCCTATCAGAAACCAGATATCTAGCCTCTAATACATGTGGGTTATATCCTTCCACAAGCTATTAAATGATCATTTCACATATGAAATATACACCCAATGCTATTTCCCAATAAAAGAACATATAGTATGAACCAAATTTATCCCACTATAGAACATTAAGCATATATATATATATATCATACATACGTGTGGGAATATCCTATCCTCAGAACCACATGTCACACAAACGGGTTCACCGCACACTAGAAATAATTATTGGTCACCTTAGTTAGACTCTAAATCACACAACCCAACCTTATGAATATGACCATGCTAAGATATCACCATCGATACTTGGGTTCTATTATGTCACCCATAATCTAAAAAACATGATACCCTTTACAACACCTCTTAATGGTTAACATGAAACAGTTTTACCCATTGAGGTCCCCAAGGTCATAGAAAGGTTCAAACATAGTAAATGAGCTACTCTCACTCTTTCAAAACCATAAGGTCAAATCCAATAATTAAGAATGTAGTTCCCCTAGACATGAATGAGATCACATCAAGGAGTAATCTATCTTATAATAAAATAAATTTTACTACAACCCAATACGGATGGACTATAATCCTTATCCTATCCCACTTCATATTTAGCTTGTCCACCTTGGAAAACCATCTCATTGTTCTACCTTAGGTACACTCTCCCTAGTTATCATTCAAAAATTGGGTGGAACACTAACCCTAATATCTTATAAATTATATTGAATGCTATCAATAATCTCAAAGAGATATATATCCAATACCTAGGGAAACTATTCTAGTCCATCAATCACCCCTTATCTAAGGGAACTGAGGGACTGTTCAAATGTCAACCCAATTCATCTTGTGGAATTTATACATCTCTTTGGTCAACAAATTTCAACAAATATATCTATAAGAAATCACTTATCCATTGGTTAATGATAAATAAACTAGTTTTTAAGGATCCACTATGAAACATTACCCTTCAATTTTTTCCATATGTGTTTACAAAAATTTCAATTAATCTTGTGTCAAATTTCCTATATAAGGAAAGAACATATATCAAAACATTTTTAATCACAATGAATTTAATTAGAAGAGATATTTAGGTACCACATAACTTATAAATTATGTTACGCCATTTAATCCAACATTCCACCATCTCCATAGGTTTTCCATTCTTCATCCAAGCTGGAATCAACACCTGAGATCCTATTTAAAGCCATAACACCCAAAAAAACTATTTAAAAATAATTATATTCAATAATTTAAGTTAATATAAATTGTCATAATTTCATAAAAAATCACAGTTCCATATCATCACACCAAAAACCACAACCAACCGCACCAAGAAGATCAATATGTGCTATTGAATATATCATATAAAAAATCCAGATCAACTGGAATATAGTCAATAAATAATTCAATTTAATTTCATAAAATTGTAATAAAAAAATCATTAGGTTTCTTACCTTGAATGAAATGGTTGGAAATAAAGTGAGATCATAGTCTTAGTACATCTTATAAGCACTCCAAGAAAAATCCATATTGTTTCTATCTAATTCCACCATTCCCCAATGGAATCATTTCCAAACCATTATAAGAAATCAAACTAATCAAAGGAGAAAAAGAATAATTATAACGAAGGGATGATGTGGAATAAAATACCTCAAATTTACTACTAAATAATACAATAACCACTGTATCTCTTAGGGGATCAAGGGAGGGATTAATATGAGATGTTATAGCAAAAAAGACCATTCCTAATGCATTTCCCAATAATAATCCAAAGGGTGTATGACAGTGATATGGTGGTTCTTCCCCTATTATAAACAAATTAATGGGGAGAATGATTATAAATCCTTTTGTGAACTAGTCAATTTGGCCACAAAATGACACAACTCTATTAGTAAGAACAAAAAACCTCAAGGTATTCCATAATGGTGTTACTCCTTAGCTTACAATGTCTTATATAACCATAAAGAAGAACCAAATTATAGAGTTCCCTAAACTCCCTGACGTGGAAGTCTCCCTCAGATCATATGAATCCCCAACCCCGATCAGTTCATAAATATATATTTATAATATTATGATACTTGTCCGTAATATTTTAGAAAGGAAAGACATAATATTTTTAATATATTAAATAGGTGTTCCCATAATGTAGTGGAACTATCAGAAATTGAATGATGCACATGTAGAATATTTTCACCATGTCAAAAATTCTAAACAAAACCCATCCATGCTATAAATAATTTGTCCTTAAAATGGACTATAAGACATGAATCATCATATAGTGATATACACCAATCATATAATGATTAATTAAATCGATAAAAAATTATAAAAAATGGCCACCCCAACCCTAATTAACGTTCATTCAAAAACATGCAACATCTCTCGACACTCAATTGATATCCCAAAATTTATCTTTTAGATGATTTGTCCCTTAGAATTCCGATAAGAATACTGGTTCTCTAAATAATTTCATCTCTGAACATGAAATATAATTATTGTTTTTATTCCAAAAAAAAATAATAAAAAATGGATTCAAGGTGGAAAAAATGTTGTGCTCCAAGGGAATCCCATCAAACAATTATAATATAATGCAATGAAACAAACAAAATTTTGAAAAAATAACCAGCACCTCCACCTGGTATAACTTATAATCAAGAATGAAAATTTTCATTTTATTCTCTTTAAAAATATGATTGATATCAACACCCAATTAAATCATGTTCTTAAAGGATCAGATAATATAGAAAATGTAGAACGGGAAAATATACTCTCCCATCAGAAGATCAATTTAATTGGATGAATCAAATTCAATGGTAGTGATGTGGATGTTGTTTTCATAACAAAGAGAGATTTTGATATTCAAATATCGAGTCTCATCTAGAATAGAATTATGTTCAATAATGAAATATGATAAGGATGTGACGGTAGATCACTGATTATCCCAAGCGATTCCACCATGATGCATTAAATTATGAACATAAGAACTATTAGTATCCGATTCATGGAGAAAGAATATTTAAATTACCTCAATATATAACAATTTATAAAGGCAAAGCTCTTTAAAAACACACCATTATTTTACTTTCATCTCTAAGATATCTCAGTGGTTCATCCACTGTGATTCCTTACCCACCTCAGTCATTAATTAACTATAAACTCTGTACATTCAATCATATAATGTGGAATTATCATTTGTGTTTGTACTCCAACAACTATGGTGCACTAAGAACTGAAACCTACGTCACATTATCATTACTAAAATCATCAAAAAAGTAGAATATCACATTTTCATATCCTAATAAACTGAAATGTTTTGGACCAATTGATTCTCTGTTATATGGTACTCTTAACTAAAGAAAATTAATATAGAAACGAAATTTTTGTTTTACATCAACCCACTCAATGAAGTTTCAACCTAACTATAACCAATTCCACATAATAGAATCACTCATCCATCCTATTACTAACATTTCATAAGAATTATTAGCTATACCTACTGACACAATTCCTCATCCCCTGATTATAGTGGATTAGAACCCATAGGAATAAATAGATCTTCCCAATTAAAACTCTAATGGAAAAACATGAAATTATTTGTGACACAATATTTGAATCACAAACCACACATTCTATCCACCCTGATCTCACCATCATCACCATTACACCACTAATCCAACCCTCTCTTAGATGACATCAATTTCACATGTCGTTTGTCTCAAACATCTGAGATCTATCCAAAAGTGAATCCAAATCACCAATTTATTATATAACAAGGAACCAAAATAAGATTATTTTACTTATACATAGGTTTACTAGTTCTATCTCAACCATCATCTATATTTTCATCACTACATACATGACCCTACCGAAATGAGGGTCCTAGGCCCACAATAAATATGATACTTATAACAAACCCAAAAAAAACTTAATTTACACCATTTCTATACGATAACCATTACATCACAGAAATAACCTCATAATCCCAAGAAAAAAAATTTAGTCTCTTATACTATTAGCTACGTATACAACTTTTATTATAACACAAGGGAGTATTTCTTCATAATGGAACAACACTGGACTCCCATTTTTACTTCTTAGAAGTTATAATCATTTTTATAATCTAGGGAATAGAATCATAAGAAATGGGTTAGATAAAACACTCAGTGAGGGATACAATTATAAATATTTCCTGATGGTTATGATCATAATCATATAATAAAACAATAGTTGGGAGCAATATTTTAATTAACTAGCCCGAACCTCCCATTGGATCAGGAACATTAGAAATCACATGGCATGCTCACATCACACCTCTTATTTCCTTGTGGTGGAGAAAGGTTAAAAGGGAATAAAATATTGATAACGTGAAGTATTTTCACTAGTGTAAAATTATATGAAAACAATAATCACAATATAAATCAAGAAAAAACAAATACAATTGATCTAGTAAAATCGAATAAATAAAAGAGGACTAGATACAAAGAATTAGTAGAGAGCTGTAATGGTAATGAAATAAAACTAAATATAATGAAAAGATAAAATGAATAATTTCAACTATATACATGTATATGTGTGACATATCCACTTGTCACCACTATTATCTTCAACATATAATCTAATTAAAAAAATTATTTAGATATTAAATAACCACGTTAGAGGAAACTGATAAACAAGAGAAACATGAAAATATTTTATATTAGAACAATTTACTAATAGGTCACTACATACTAGTCTATGAATACAATTTAAGAATAATACTACATAAATATAGTTAAAAATAGACAGTGGAGTTATGTATGTTTTTTACAATTTCTAGTTGAAAATTAAAATGATTTACATTTCTAAAATTGTGGTTTCAATAATGGAATTCCATGAATCTTCCCTAAATCTACATGTGGATGAACACAAGTTCATGTGATCATGAACATGAAAGGACATGAATAATCATGATCCCATTTATAAATCAATATAAAAATATAATGTTTCTTCCATAAACTAACCAATGAATACTATTTCAATCCCATTAATAAAAGTCGTCAAAAATTAGAATTTCCAATTTTGAAATCACACAAACATTTTTGAAGAATTATATAAACATAATTTCTTGAAAAAAATAAAAAATTTAATCCTAGGAGCTACAGATGAATTTATTAGGAAAAGATATGAAAAAATTAACAAGGTCAGTTCCAAATCACAATAATCATTCCCAATCACATAGTATTTACCATTCTGGACAAACCATGGGGGACATCCAATAAATAATGTAAAATCTATCATAAGGCCACTAGTTACAATATATCATTTCAAAGTACAACATGTGTACCTAGAATTTACACCTAGAAAACAAGGGATTCCAACTAATAAAAATGGATGTGATTTAAAAAAATTTAATAACAATATATATAATAAATTTTCTTAACATTTTGTAACCACATATCCAAAACTCACACATGAAACCTCCCCCATTTGAATATAAATAATATGAAAAATTAAAAATCCTAATCACTGAGAGTAATCAAAATCATGGAAATAATTTATATTAATTATCAGATATATATGCATGATTTTTAAGTAGGGTGTTAATTTGAAGGAATCATTTGAATGTGCCATGTGGGCCAAAAAACGTTCTTATAAAACAACACAATGAAATAATTATGAAGTTAAAAACATAAAAATTTCATCATCCCGATTAATTTACAAAATAATCCAAGGATATAACATCCTTTTAAACACATATATCAATTTAAAAGAGAAAATCCATAATATTTTTAAAAAATGGAAGGAATGGGTTTTTAAAAGTTACATAATGAATTTAAAACGAGGGATACACCATGAACATTAAGGGAAAATCAAGGAAATCATCCCACCCCCCTAAAAAGTATACTAATTACTCTTTGTATTAATTTTAAAATGAACCATGGTTTTATATAAATAAATATATAATTATAGAGATAAATTTAATGTATCGTGTGTGTAAATAATTACCTTGAAACAAATTTTATATGTTAACGACGATGATAATCCTCCTCATAAGAACTTTGGAAGCCATAATAAAATATGATAAACCCAAGAGAACCGAGATACTTAAGTTTAAATCTGTATAAAATGATCCCTAGTTCATGAGACTATATTTGAAGGGCCATGGAATGCCATGAAAGGGGAGGGGGAATCATGGTGTCATATTGTTCTTCTCTAGTGACAGATCTTGTTCCCATGTTGTTAGGAACCTATTAAACCCATTTGATGGTAATTTACATTTATTAAAGAATTCTTAAGAAGCAGGACATCACAAAATATTTTATTGGTCCACCAATATGGTCTAGTCCAGGAAGCATATGTCAACATTGTGTCGGTCATACCGAAAACACTATTCGTCACTAGATGTGGAATAAAAAATTTCAGGCATAGTAACCATATACCTGGGATAACTCCTCTTCAAGAATTTAGGTATAGCACATTAAATCCCTTGGAAAACATCTGTCAAATCCCCCTAGATCAATGATTTAAGATAAGTCTAACACAATTTATCAACTTGAAATTCATATTTATAGATTTTCATTGAAGTATTTATCACTTTATATTATTAGATTATAAATGTATTGAATTCTAGAATGTATTCATTTGAAATCACGGAACAAAAAAACTGTATATTCAAAACTTTCTAGAGTAACCCACTAGCACATTCATGCAACACCTTCCTTTACACGAAAAATTAGGGATTGTCGCATAAGATGATTTTCAAAAAAACATTACTTTCTAAAAAATCCTTATATTTATTATAGCTACACCAAAATTTTCACATGGCCTTTTTAGATTAATTGAACACTTTGCATGCATGATTTAATTCTGCAACTCATTCTCATGCAACTATTTTTTATGGAAGTGGAACATGATCTTCATGGGAAATGTTATTTCTGCATAGTTTGGGTAGTCACCTATTTGTTGGATTCAATAACCCTACACCGAAGAATCTAACATGTATTCCTCTATGCATGGAATATTCTGTTTGAGTGCACAAAAAAAAATTTAAATCTCACTTGGAACATAAGTCTCTTCCACAAAATCCTGTCTTTAGTGAAAATTTTAATCACTCACCAGGATTTTTTCCTTTTACATATTATGATCAGATGATCCAAAAAACATTCCTTTTGTTCATGTTTCCAAAATACCTTCATTATTGTGAGATAATTCTTACAAACCTTCTAATATTCCATGTTAGTATTGACAAAAAATCCATAATCTATTTGCAGAAAATAATGGCATTGGAGAGAAAAATATTATCGTTTGAGATAAGGAGGGGAAAAGAAGAGATAATGAAAGTGAGAGAGGAGAGGGGTTATTATCTTGAAGAATAAAACATAATACATGAAGACAAACAAATATCAGACAATGTGGGGAAGTGGAAATTATGTGAGGACTCATATGGGTCACACCATTTAAATTATAGGGGAAAAAGGGTGATTTGGGTTAAAAATAAAGAAGGGAAAATGTTAAAATACTACGCTTAATGAATATGGGAACTAAACATTATTTGGACATATAGATTGGAAAACAATGTTCTAAATGTGAACCTTATACTGGGAGTTAAAATTTCTATGCATGGTTTGGTTGAATGGCTAAAAAACCATGTTAAAATCATGATATTTCCTTTATTAACCTCATATAGCATGTTTCATGATTTTTATACAGTTTCACAAACCCTATGCCAAAACATTGACACATTAACTGTATAATCTAAGACTAAAATAATTTATTAATAATTTGACAGAAATAGTGAGAAACAAAAAGGGGATAAAAAATAAATTAAAAAATAGATCCATCCATGTTTATGATGTAACAATTCCACACCTATTTGTCTTTCTACTCCTAGAATGTGCCCGAGAGATTAGTTTATCATGATATGAAACAAGGATATACTACTACTAAAGATATGACCATTGATATCATAGACAAAAAAATTATCTGACTAATGGGGGAAGGATTCCAGACCTAATTTATTTTAAAAAATCCAAACTATTGATATCAAAGAAAAGGATAAATATATTATCTTCAAAGGGCTAAACCAGAGAATAAAGGATGATAATAGCATAACCGGGGAACTAGAATCATCAACTGAATGAATGAATGAGTAGGAGGCATATATTTTAAACAAAATCATAAAAAATGTAAACTACCCCCAATGTGAAAAAATTTATGAAAACCATAATGGTATATTTGGGATTTCAATATATATATCCATCACATGTCCTTTTATCCATATTGAGCAAACCACTATGATTGGGATCTCTTTATTCATAGATAAATAATTACCCTATAAACTAGAATAAAAAATTCCCCAAAATGGAAAATAATGAATCATGAAGAATGGAATAAACCTATATTTCAATATATCTAGTATCCCCACCATATGGGTTCTATCATAAAATCATAATACTTAGTGATAAAACAATTCTATGAGTCCTAAGGAATCCCAAGGTAATGAGATATGAGGAATGGAACGAGAAACACCATGATGCAGATAAAAATACATGATACATTTATATTCAAAATTTAACTACAAAAATCCACAAGAATTATCATACCAAAATATTATACCACTAATTGATTCATGGATTCAGACAGAATGTGAAAATCCACCATGATAATGTTTTAATGTTAAAAAAAATATAAATAGTATAGAGAAAATATTGGAAAGAGACAACAATTCAACAAAATTCCCCTGATTGTGAACCTAATAATATTATAATGGATTGTATCTAGTTAAAAATATATTTATGGATAATACCAATGAAACATTTTTGGTTAACATAAATTTCCAAAAGTATGAGAAGCCTTCAGAGTATCTGAAGAAGGTGGATTTTATTTCCCTGCCTTCCCACATTAGTAACACAAAAAAAATTCTACTATATGATTTTGGTGAGAAATAAAATGAGGTAATATTTATATGACCACCCTTATAATCTAACAAAATCCTTTTCCCAATCCTTTTTTATAGATTTTTCATAAGGTCCAATGGATGAGTGAAAAATTTATTGTTTCTACAACTCATTTCATGGTGAATTCAAATCTTAGGTATTATTATAAAATATCTTCATATGTGATGAGCACAAAGGGAACATTGTAGATAAACGATCAAATATAAGTACCTTCTCAAAATACCAGAACATTAAATATCCATCCATGTACAGTTTATGGATGTGTATGACCAACTCAGTGAAATGAAATTCATATTTCAACATTCGTTCATCCCATCTCTAGAGGCTATACAATTACACCACCTTCGATATTTTATTGGATTTAGGGTGAAAATAAAATATAAATTTAGTATTCAATATTTCCTATGATGGATACCAAAGTAGTTTTGTATCAATTGTTGACTTCCACTACTTCCATCTATGACCTTCAAGCATAATGGTTTTGATCTTGAGCAGTAGAGGCTTAAAAATCTAAATTCCATAGAAGGCATCCTCGATACCATAAAACCACAACTTAGGCATAAAAAGTTTGAATATGTTAATTTTTATCAGGTAAATGGTTTATAAATGGTGAAATGCCTACATATCTCTCTTTAAAATCCACTTAGGCAAGATAGAGTCATACTCTATAAATTAGAAAAAACCTCCATTAAAACGTACCAATTTAACAACTCTCAAAAATACTATAATATCAAAAATGAATGTATAATAGACAAAAAAATCCATGAAAATAAAATTGAAACCTCAAAAAATAATCATTCCTCAATATTTTATGAAAAAAAATAATTCTAGATTTTAGAGAAAATCACTCAGAAAATCCATTTTAGAATGAACTTTAGAAGTTAAAATAGAATTATAGAAATCAAACATTTAGTAAATGAATCATATGAATCATACATATATATATGTACATGTACAAATATAAATTTACATACATAAATAGATATATAATCACATATTTATATATATATTACACATGTTTAAATATATTAATACTCATTATAAAATTTAATTATATAAAGGAGATAATTTAAATATTTAATGAAAATATTTTTATGAATTTTAAACCATTTCATGTCCTCAAACAAATTATAGATATTCATATTTATCATTAAATTAATCAATAAAATGACCTTTCAAAATCCTATACAATATCCCTTCAATTTTAAAATGATATAAATTATTCTTTATTGAAATAAATGATGCTTAACTATAAATGGTGTTTAAAATTATAAACATACAAAAAAATCACCCCTATCCTATTAAAAAAAACTAAAATACTGAAACCAAAAATTATAGACATAAAATTTTAAAATTTTGAAAGAGGTAACTAATGTGCATGGTTTAGAAGTGCGACTTCATAGACCATTTACTTACCAAGAAAAGCTCAATAGAAACCAACAGAGCAGTCTATATGGTTTGTGCATGTTTTACTAAAGCATTTCAAATAATCATATTCCGTATTAATCACCCCAAAATCAACTACAAATTATATAGTTTTTAAGTAGATCATAAATTCACGAAATCAAAAAATAATATTCAAATAAAGACAAGAAATATCATTATACCCATGAAAAAAGCTCAGATTCAAGATATAAATATCCTATCCATCATTGGTAAATAAAGAGTCATCCCAAATTAGTGATGGTGGTGGCCATTTTCATGACCAACCACCCAAATTATGATGGTCCTAGAACAATGAAACTTGACATTCCAGAAATACAAATGCCGAATTTAGATCTGATTAATACACAAGAAAACTAGAGCTTTGTACCATTTTTTCACAAACCATTCCATGCCACCCATTGAATCGAGCAACCAAGTTTTCCCAAAACATCATTGAAGTGTATCCTTGATCAGCCCACAGTAGTTATGGGATATGTGGTAAATAATGAGTACCCATGGGAATGATTTAATTTGATAAAAAAATAAATAAAGACAACAATCATAGTAAAATAAACAATAAGAAAATAAAATAGTGTTAGTTAAAAAACATATAAAATTGGAATTGATATAAATAAATAGTGTAGACCCATAGAGACTAATACAATAATACTATGAATATAATTAAAAGAAATCTAAAACACACCATTACAACCATATTGTTGTGAAAGGGGAATATATCTACTATCCACCACCAAAATCTCTAACAATCAACTCAATGTTGACCATAATCTTGATATCATGTAACTGCATCTGAAAAAGTAATCTAACCTAAGAAACCAGAAAATAATATAGACATGGGAATAATTTCCATGTAGGTCAAAACACACATGTAATAGTATAAACATTAAAATAAAACTATATCATAATTATTTTAAAATAAACAAAGTATAAAATTAGGTTTAATTTTGTATTGAGAAATTATAAATACCAGTACTCACCGAGCGTACGCATGAACTATTAAAGTAATGGTTTTTATTTGAAAAGGGAATTATATTTGTAAATGTTACCAACCAATAGTAATGTTTAATAACTTTTTAATCCCAAAGTAAAGGTAAAAAAAATTAATATAAGTGGATAAATTAAGGACAGATCAACAAAAGCCTTGAAAAATAAAGAACATATAATAAGTAATTTATAATTTTTGAGGTATATTGAAAATAATTTTCAAATGAATTCTAGTCCTTCTTGTTGGCCATAGTGAGTCAACGCCAACACTCCAATTCAGTACATGCCATTATAGGGTTCATCCAACCAGCAATGTGAACATGGTCCCTAGAAAGAGTAATACTTCTATTGTATTTTGAAGAAAACAACAATTATATTTTATGATTGGTTGTAATAATAAATAATGTGAACTAGTTAGAGTATTAATTTGAATAAATAATTAAACAACCCAATCATTAATAGCACCAAAATTTATGACGTTTTTTGTTCAAAGAATTTTTTCATGTAAATGATGCTACAAGGTCTTTGAGGGAATTTTTTTTATTACAATAGGTCTTCAGATTCATCATCATCTATAAGTTACACTCTGAAGACAAAATAAAAATATATATATTGAAAAATAGTAATGAATATTTAATTACGAAAATCTAATCCAACAATGAAATAAAATGTTTTAGTAGTAATTAAAATTACTTTTCTGGAGTTGAACAGTATACATAACATAGGATTTCAATAAATTGTGACCTATTTCATCATGGGAATGTTAAAAAACTATTTAAAATTAAAACATTAGAAAGGTGGAGTGTTTGTAAATTATAAAATGTTGAAACAAAAAATAAAACAAGTATAAAAAGATTGTTTTTATAGTATAAGAAAATGTTAGTCTAAAAATAAGAGGTAAAAAATAAGAAATATATTTTTCACTTATTCGATAAATCCTATTACAGAAATAGAAAAAGGGATCATGAAATTTTACAATGAGTAGATATATCCTTACAGTGAAGCATTACATTGGAACATGTCTTCATACATTCAAACTTACAGGTTTCTTCTATCACTTGGAAGTTGTGTAGGGAATCGGTTTTTGATAATCTCAATTTATCCTTTAATGATGCTGTTTAAATGAGTGGTCTCTATGGAATGTTTTGGAGAGTAAGTTGGAGTGGATTGAGGTTGTGGTTCTGGAGCATGTTTTTGATTCCAGTGTGTTGCCTTTGATGGTTTGTGACCAGTATTCTTCTGGGATCTATTTCACATGAGGTACAGAGCACTATGCCTTCACCATTTCATGCTTCTTGGACTTGGTAGTATGGGAGGGTGTGGCTTTACCATCGGTACTGGGACCATGCAATCTTGCACGGGACAACTCGCTTAGTGGCCATGAAATAGTGAATGTTTGGCACCATTGTTTCATTGCTGGGGTGGGGCAGGTTCTATTGTCCAGCTACGGATTTTATCATTATGGTTTTAGTTGGTTGTAATGATGTTCGTTGTGGTTTTCCCCTTTTCCCTTAAAGTTGCATTTGATAATGAAAAAAAACAACATTCAGTCAAAAAAAAGAACATTGTATGGCTAACAAAACTGACTGTTTTGGATTTGCACAGTCCGCAGAACATAGGAATGGAATATATTATCACCTATTTGATCATGGCATAGCTTTTAAATATATTACCATTCAAACAATTTGTTCTAATAAAAGTGAATAATCTGTAATTTATGTATTACATACACAGATGACATTTTTGTACTGTATACAAACAAGAAACATAAATCAAATGAGGTAGAAAACATGGCATTTTTATACAGAATAAAAAATTAGGAAATATAGAATGAACAAGTATAATGTAATAACCATACATGGGTAAATGAATTATAAAATGATCAAGGATATATTAATCATATCCAAAAACAAACTACGGAGAAAAACACACTTTCAAATCAAGTTTATGTACACTACAGAATGTAATACATATTTAATTTTTAATTGAAATTTAGATAATAGTAAATCTTTTTTTAAAGTGAACATATATGGTATCCATGCTTTTACAAAATCATATATCAGTCTATTTTTTCAATTTTACTATATGTATTTTACATCATTCTAGTGTTTAATCTAGTATATTGACTCGATGTAGCCGTGCTATCTCAACACATCTAGACATTCTCTTATGGTCCATCCTCATATTTAAAATTATGTGACATATTTTTCAACATAGAGATTATTTTTAGAAGAATTTGAGGCTAGTATCTTTAGTAGATTAAACCATTGAAACACATATCACACCTTTAATAGTAGTGTTTTATTTAATAATATAGAGTTTAATATTAAAAGAAATGTTTTTTTAACTTTTTTAAAATTTAAAATACCCATATAATTATGGAATGTGTTCGTATAATAATTTAAATAATTTATAAGTCACTAAATATAATAGTTATATACCTATGTAGAACACATGATTGATTTTGAAATATCAAATCTAGTTCCAATGATTAATTTCCATGGGGAAGACATGAAACTATGATGCTCCAACCATGAATGGTTAAAAGTAATATGATAGTTATGTGATTTTTTAAGGTAATAAATATTAAAAATAATAATATATTATACTTGGATATAAACAATTCCACTACTTATTCATGAAGACACAATACATTGATGTTACACTATTGTAAAATTAAAAAATAGTAATGTTTAGTTCTTTAATAATTCAAAAAAATTAGAAATATCTATATAGTGTTACCTTACTATGATCAAAGCTCTCAGTATAACTGTTGATGTACTAGTTAGTATCTCTGATAAATAATACATTGTAGCTGTTTTGTTCCGAAGAATGATGGAATTTTTTAATATTTTAATTTGATAAATCAATTGATAACAACACTTTCATTGATTTCAAAATGCTCAAATGTGGATTAAAACCATACATGTCATCCTTATAATTATGAATTAATAATCATTGTTAGGAGTAATATTTGAATTTTCTTGACATGATAGAAGATGTTTGTTTTACTTGTATGAAACAATCTCTCAACTATGAAACTATTTTATAAATGAATTTCATCACTTGTTTTTTAAATAAAACTACTAAAAATGAGACTGTCTTGTCAGTAACCATCAATTTCACTCTAAATCTAGTGAATTTAATATTATGATCACACTGTCAGTGATAATAAGTATTTTGATTTATTAGTTGTCTAGTAAGAAAGTGATAGAAAGGAATTTAAAAATCTAAAAGAATTTATCATAGGAGGACTACTAATAAGAGATAATTATAAATTGTGGAACCATATTGTGTCATCTAAAATGTGTACTTTCTCCATGGAAGTGTTACATGATTTATAAAACCAAGTGTGGGTGCTTTGAATTTTTTGTATTTTTCCTATAATTAATAACTAAGAAGGTTACAATTTCTTCAATACATAATATTATAGTCATTAGTTGAGGAAAAAACATAACAATTCATAATACTGTAGAATGAATTTCTAAAATTATGGATTTATTACTTACCTCTTGACAACTTTTTACATGTGAAACTGTTTTCTTGTTTTTTTCAATCTAGTACTTCTATAGATGGGTTGCTAGTTTTTGGTGGTGGACTATGGAACTGTGATGATATTACCAACCAAAACCTGGTAAATATAGAATAAGATACATAAAAATAAATAATAACAATATGAGAGTATAACATTTGTGATGTACAGAGCACTTTATGTAAAAAAAACACATGTTATAATAGTTAAAATGTCACCTGCTACTAATGTTGTCTATTTCAGGAATATCATTTTTGTTGAGAATTTTTTTATTATTAATTGTAGTAGTAACAACAACAGAGTCCGAAAGAAGTATGAAATCACATAAATCATTTATAAAGAGTATATTATCGAAGCAACATAATAAAAGAAGACATAATTAAAAAGGAAAAAATGAATAATGTAGATAGAAACTATACCTCTCAGTTATATTCACTTGAACATGTTGTAATATCATAATATATTATGAGACTCTATTATTTTACAAATAACACATCATTTCATGTATAATGTCTCCCCACAAACTGCAGGATAGTTTCATCCCTTTGTAGGGAAAAAATTTACAACATGTATAAATATAATTTCCCACAATTACTAAAATGAATAGAGAAGAATAAATGACTTTTCATACCCTAGAGTAATCTACATCAGAATGTTTGAATGACCCACATATTTAACTATATGTTTGTAACGTAAAAGTCCAATTATTTCTAAAACATTTATGACTGAAATAAACATACACTGAAGACACTATGGGTGAATTAGAAATACTAGAATCTTGTTTTACTGAAATCAACTACACAGAAAAGTATGGGTAATGTGTTAATGTAATCAACAAATTAAATGTTCATCAACAATCCTATATTGAATAATTGAATAATAGGATGTAAAATGGAAACTAAAAAGTGGAATTTGTGAATCACATGGACTAATAAATGCTATGGATGTGAACATGATTCTCCATGCATGTATAATTTCCAATTAACTACCTAGGTTTGAAGCTATTTATTTCTTGTTTTATCATATAGTACAATCCTTCACGCAAAATATATTTGTACATAGAGAATAGCTAAATGTTATGTATCATCCATTAAATCATGGTTCTCTAAAGATAGTTGTTCATATGTAGGTTAATATGTAAAAAAATAAATGAGATATGACATTGAGATAATATATATATATATATATATATATTGAGATTTTTTTACACAAAATAACAGAGTAATAAAAAAACAGAATTTGTTCGTCTAATGTAATATGACATATTTATCGAAAAGTATTAGATAAACAACAACGACATCATTAGAGTATTTGGGTGATGAGTTTCAACACATGTTCGGCACACAAACTTCTATCCCTAGTGTTTCATCTTCCACCTGGGAAATCTCATTCAATGAGGTTATTGATCTGGACATTTTATTACTCTGTAAAGTTACATTATTGCTGAAAAAAACATAGTAAGCAGGTAAATAAGTCAAAGATTTACACATATTTCATATAGATACCATTTTAAAACATAGAAATTTTAATTTAAATGATACATAAGATGGGTTATTGTTAGGACCACTAGGTTAGATACCCTGAGAGGGAGCGGTGAATCAGCGTATGACAGATTAAACAAATTTCCACTATTGATCTTGTCTCGCAATTAAGAAAGACTCTCTTATCTCTCTTTGCAGTAGAACTGTATAAACAAAAACTAAAGCATGCATAGGACACAACGATTTTTACATGGCTTACCCTCAATGGGTTACGTCCAAGGAGCATACACCAGCGATGTGCCGATTTACCAAATGCACTAAAATCACATTACTGTTTACAAAGTCCAGGATAGATCACTTCTAAACCCAGGCTCACTACCTTTACCATGTTTAGGGTTAGCTCACTGCTTTCAAATGGGTCACTCCCTATTTCTCTCTCTCTCACTCACTACCGGTGGAGAGGATAGCCTTATTCCTCTTCCTTTCCTCACTGCTCTGGAAAGGATCCATTCACATATTATAGACCCATAGGTCTATTCATTATCAAAAATGAATACATCCTCTGTTGTATGTATATGCTTTTTTGAAGTCCAACTTTCACCCGTAGATGAATACAACTTTTCACCGAAGGTATCGGACAATCTTCCAGCTCTCACGTAGCCCTAAAATGACTGTCATGCTTCAACCATACCGTGCTCCCCTCTACAAGATGGCATCCAAGTCTCAGTGCACATGTTCAAACCAATGTGCAAGTTCACCTCAACCACTTTTGAGACACTCCCTTCTTCAACACCAAACTTGCGAGACTCACACCCTTTTACACCCAAACCAATTTTGCCACTCAAATATCAACTATTGCACTTCTTTAAAGCATAGCATAAAAGTGTCACCAAACCTCCTGTGTGACGCCCCATTTTTCAACTCCAAACTTGGGCGACTCAAAAAATTTCTCACCCAAGCCACTTTGGGCGCGCACCTATCAACTGTCGCGTAACTTCAACATAACTTTATACTTGCGCGACCACACCACCACTTGTGCGACCCCTACATCTGCGTGATAGGCGCTATGATTTTCTATAAGTGTTGATATCACTATGAATGAGGAGGGGTCGACCTCTATTAATAGCCATTTGGACACCATGAGCGCCGGCGCACAAGTCTCCTCTCAGCGCACCAGTCTATCCACCCTAGTCTCTGTCGTGCAAGTCACTTGCGCGAACAAACCCAAAACATGGGCACCCCTTTTTTCCTTTTCCATATTTTGATGTTTTGATCTTGAAAATCATATGGTGTGCAAGTTTCCAAGCATCCAAGACATCATTAACAACATCCCTGGAACTCAACATGCTACTATGAAATCCCCTTTATCAACAAATTTGTACGTCAGGGTTTGCTTTGTCAACAAACAGAACACAGAGGCCCACTTTTTCAATAAACACAATCACCTCAAAAATGCTTCAATGATACCTAGAGGTATTTTTTCCAACAATCTCCCCCTTTTGATTTTTTGAAAACTCTTCCATAAAAATTTACATCGTTAATTCATTATCCACCATTCACATATATCGATTTCGATAGAGATCATGGATTTAGTCAACACATACTCTAAGCCCACATCATAAATGCTCATCATGAGAAAAAAGATTAAATGAAGATTTAATCAATGAATCACTTCATATCTGACATCCACTATTGATACCAAACTGATACCAATTGTTGGAAATATTCTTAACACAATCCGACAACACTCTTCTTCTTTTATCACGATCCTCTACTTTTGTGATTTTTTTTTGATCGATAACTTCAAGAATCATAGAATTTAATATTCCCCCCTATCTCATTGCACTCCCCCTATCTTGCTACTCCACCTATCAGCTTCTCCCCATATTAATCATGATTCATGCTTTATCAAATTTCCACATTGTCTCCCCCTTGAACAATCACTATTTTCTCCCCCTTTTTCAATAAACCCAAAAGACAATCCTTTGTAGTCTGTAACAGAGTAGCGAACAAATATCCGCACATTTGGGAGAAACACATCATACCTTGGTGAGGGGGGGCTCCACATCCACAATCTTTTAAGTGCGGGGAGTCGACTGAACTCCAAGAGCCACTTGATGCCTTTCCAATGATTCCTTAGGTAAGGCCTTTGTTAGAATATCTACAACCTATAGCCCTATAGGCACATACTCCAACTTCACAAGCCCATGATCCACCTTCTCCTTGATGAAATTATATTTGATCTCATTGTGATTTGTCCTTGAGTGATGAACTGGATTTTTTCTAAGATTGATAGCACTTGTGTTATCACACTAGATTCTAATCGGAGACATCACTTGAACTCCCATATCTTAAAGATGCTACTTCATCCACAATAACTGTGTGCATTCTTGAGTGGCCGTAATATAGTCAGCCTCTACAGTGCTCAATGAAAAGCAATCTGGCTTCTTTCATATCCAATAAATACACAATCCACAAAGATATATAGCACCACCTGACGTTTATTTCCTATAATTCTCTAAACCGTCCCAGTCTTTATCAGTATATCCCAATAACACTGTATGAGATTTGTCATTATATTTCAAGCCAAAGTACATTGTGCCCTTGATATACCGAATAATTCTTTTTACTACAAGAATGTGGCTTTACTTGGGATTAATCTGATATCTCCCTGCTTGGAAAGTGGTGAATAAAATGTGAGGCCTTGTTGCAGTCAAGTACAAAAAGCTTCCAATAATTTACCTGTATTCTATGATATTAACTGCCTTTCTATCCTCATCTTTGGATAACTTCATCCGGGTAGCAACTCGAGTCTTCATCTCCTTGTAATTTTCCATTCCAAACCTTGTCAAAACCTTCTTGGAATTTTTGGATTGAGAAATGAATGTTCCATTCCTTCCTTTTATCACCTGTAGAACAAGGAAAAACGTTAGATATCCAATAATTGACATTGCAAACTAACTTTTAATGAATTTAGAAAACTGTCTGCACTGAGCTTCATCTAATCCACCAAAAATTATGTCATAGACATAAAACAAAACCATCATCCTTTGATTACTATTGTTGTTGAAATAGATATTTTAATCAACTCCACCACTATAGAAACCAAGCTTCTTCAAGTACTGATCAAGCCTTGAGTACCATGATCATGGTGTTTGTTTAAGCCTATAAAACACCTTCATCATTCTGAAAACTTTGTTCTCATCCTGATGAATGAGAAAACTATATAGATTCTAAATATAAACTTCCTCATCCAGAACCCCATTCATGAATGCATATTTGACATCCATATGGAACACTTTAAACTTCTGTAGCACTGCAATGGCTAGGAATAATCTGATTGTCTCTACCCTTGCAACCAGTGCAAATGTCTCATCAACATCTATTCCCTCTATCTGGGAGTATACATTGCACACTAGTCATTCTTTGTTCTGAATCATTGTTCCATCTTCATTCATCTTGTTGTGATAGACCCATTTAGTCCTGATGACATTCTTATCTGCTGGCCTCAAAACAATCTCCCACATCTGATTCCACTCAATCTGATCTAGCTCTTCATTCAATGCCAGAATCTAGTTTGCATCTTCAACTACATCAGCGGAGCATTTTGACTCAACCTGTGATATTAAAGATGTCATGACCTGCGTTTACCAAGATTAGAGAAGGGAAAACATATTTCCTGACCCTTTCTTCTTCATGTTGAAGGAGAGATATTGACCCCCGAGACCCGCCTTCAATATGTCCCAGATTGGCGACTAGGACCAAGGGTATATAATCACACACAAGATGGAAGGAATTACCCATTTTATTTAATAAGATTGGAGATAAGATAGTGAATCACAAAAACTAAAAAAGTGTAAGTACAGGTAAAAACAAAACAAACCATTCTCATATACAAGTTCCAAATGTAAATGCTGCAATGTAATAGGAGACTAAAAAAGTAAAGTACCAATGAAAGAAAACCAACAACAGAAAATGTCCAAACGTCTGAGCAAGTACTACCCTGAACGATCCCTGGAGTCCTCCTGGAAACCTGAAAGCTGTTTTATATATGTAGGATGTGCATACAAGTATACATAGTAGGGAACACCAAAGACTCTTGCGCACAAGTGGGGAGGCATTCTAATGCACTGTGAGAAAAGAGATAACCAAAGAACCTAGCAAGGAAAAAATATTCACCCAAGCCTCACCAAGGCACACTCCCCAATTAACGCAAGTCATGTAATGTATAATAATAGAACATCAATATTTGGGTGTCCCGCGCCACTTTCCCACTGGTTATTGAAGACATTCTACGCATCAAACCCCTCCTACCATTCTCACTACAGTCCCACTGCCACTCCCCGCCCGCACACACCTGGGCCATCACTACCACACATCCCACCCGCAGACACCTAGGCCATGACAACCACGTGTAACCATGCCAGGAAACACCTATGCCTGAACAACTACTGCCATGCCCGCAGACACCTGGGCCTCATCCTGAAGACTCTTGGGAAACAACATGCCCTCACACACCCGGGACAACCACCACAAGTACCATGCTCGAAAACTCTTGTGCTATAATGGACCTCAGGATGTCACAACCTGCCTGAAGAGTCTTGGGATATTTGGGAAAGGGATCAGAAAAGGATCTAATAACCAACCACTAATAGGAGTGTTGGAAAAAAAACACCCCTGTTACATAAAAAAAGAAGAACACTCACGACCAAGTCACAAATCATTCCAAAAACCAATTCCACATTTCAACCATTATTGATTTAGTGTTCAATTGATCCCATTTAGGTGAATTCTACACTACTAGGAAACTAACCGGCATAACCACAAGCCAGAGAAAGAGAAAAAACCAAATTTTTTTTGAGCACTCACACCCTGTTCTCTTGTGAAGTCACAAAAACAAAGGGATCAGTGAGATCCATCAAAGTACAGGAACCAAACCAAGCCTTGAGATACAGCCACACACAGCTTTAGATTCACAACCAAAAACCATGCCACAATGGAGGATCTTTTCCCCATCCACATCACCCCATAATCATCAAATAGAACAACACACCTACTACCAAAATAGAGTAGAGAAAATTCCTGATTCAAGCACACCATTCATTTGTTTCTTATTTCTGTTTGTTAACCGGAGTGACCACAAAAATATTGGTGTTTACTGGGTATCCATTTAACCAAGCAAGTTTAGGTGATTAAACAATTTCCAGGTTATAGTTATTTAATCATCACAGAAGAAAAGGGTTCATTATTACATAAGAAAATACCACCAACGACCATGATTTTCAGGGAGCATAAGCCCATAAAGTTCACAATATATAGCAATATAAATGAGTAAAACTGAATTTTCAAACGCACCCCATCATTCTTTAACAGTCAGTTTATTATCTTTGTTAAGGTTTGATTTCATCCAGTCCCACAGAAATAGTATTGTACCGACCCCTCATGATACACAGAAAGGATAGATGAAGGAAAAACCCTACCTGGTTGATCAAGGATATAAGTTCTTCTCCACACGCCAAGAACTGGGGATGCACGACTTTCAGGGGAGGACCATCGGAGACTCCAAGGTTAAGCAGAAAGGCTCCAGTACAGGCGCACCACTTTCCTCGGGAAGGGGAAATCTAAACGCACCAGGTAGAAAAGGAGACCATCCAAGAAGAAGAAGAAGAAGAAGGAATTCCATGCGATATAATGATGAGATCCCATTGTTATGGGATATGGAAATTTGAATGGCTTTAATATCGGATCATGGTTACCCACGTGGTTGGTTAGTTATGCACGATGGAATTAATTTTCATTTAACAATTCTCCTTAGAGGGGTGATCATAATGGCTATGTGTTAAACAACTTTCTTTAATACTATGGAAACACGTAAGAGGGGCGGATCTGGATGGTACGGGGAATGGCATGAAACTGAGTAAAAACCAAACATTTTGTTAGGTTAAGGGCTTCCCGAATCTTGGGGAATTTTAGAAATTATTTATGGGCTTTAAATGGCTTGATATAGGGCATTAAATCATCATTACGTCAAATGATATGTTGCGGGAGAAGAATGGCTCGGAACTAGAAGGTAAGGACATGGTGCCACCGTCACGGTGCCGCTGTCACGGTGTCACCCTCACGATGCAACCGTCATGGTGTCACCCCAATGGTGCCACCATCACGATGTCACCCTCACGGGGCCACCGTGACCTGTGCCACCGTGAATAGTGTGTGACCGTCACGGTGCCACCCTGACCGGTGTGCGACCGTCACGGTGCCACCGTGACCCGTGTGCGACCATGACCGGTGCCATCATTTCGGTGGAGCCGTCTTTTGGCAATGTAATGAACCAGGTGGGTCCAGGCCATTACATCTAATACCTCTCAAACTAGTCTCTCCCTTGAGAATCAAAACTAGACCCAATGAAAAGAGGTGGTCCGAACAACCACCTCGAATGATACCACTCAGGAGTGAACCTCATAGACATCTAGGAACACCTCTTCACCATGTATCCAAGAAACATTCGAGGGTCAAACTGTCCAGTCATATGGGTTAGGGAGTTTCTTCCTCCATGTCAAGATACTATCCGCTTTGGGTGGCATTGACTCTCCCACACGGGTTCAATCGCATCCAACTTAATGCGAATTAATTAGAGATCGGGTCCTCCCCTCCCAATAGTCAGGACTCTTCACACACATCCCCAAAATAAGGAAAACAACACATTCTATAGTTAAAAAGTAAATGTGTTCCATCATAAACAAGTATAAACAAAAATAGAACAAAAATCCAAACAGCACTCGGTACTTGGAGCGGATCTGTGTCTCCCGTTCCCAGGTACATTCCTAAATCCCTCCATGCCTCCACTACACACAAACCAAACAAATGGTCTATCTATAGAGAACCTTCTCCTCACGATCTTAGATCCTCACTGGTCTTTCAACAAAAGTCTTGTCGTCCTCGATATCCATTTTTCCCCAGTTGAGGACGTGTGATTCATCAGGAATATATCATCAGAGCTGAGACACATCGAAGACATCATGCAGTACCAATAGCGGCGGTGGTAGCTCTAGCTGATAAGCCACATCCCTGACCTGTCGAAACACATTGAACGGTCCGACGAATCTGGGAGAAAGCTTACTCCCCCTGCTGAACCTCTGGTGCCCCCACCGTGGGGAGACCTTCACCATCACATGGTCCCTGACCTCTAACTCCAAGGGTCTCCCCCTATTATTGGTATGTGACTTTTTACGGTCCTGGTTCGCCTTCATCCTCTCTCATATAAGCTGAACCTTCTCCGTCATGCTCTACACTACCTCAGGACCAGAGCACCAGACTCCCTGACCTCTTTCTAGCACACGGGTGAGCGACACGGCCTCCCGTACAAAGCTTCAAATGTAGCCTTTCCAAGGGAAGAGTGATAACTATTGTTGTAGGAAAATTCCACCAGAGGCAAGTGTCGTTCCCATGACCCCCCAGAGTCCAGAATACACGCTCGTAGCATATCCTCCAATGTCTGGATAGTGCGCTCTCTCTGTCCATCTTTTTAGGTATGGAATGGAGTGCTAAGACGTAGCTGGGTTCCAAATGCATGCTACAATCCCCTTCAGACTCATGAGGTAAACCATGCATCACCTCATCCATGTACCTCTGTGCTAAGAAATCCACTTCACCTGACTCCTTGATCGCTAGAATGTGAGCCGATTTTGTCAACCGGTCCACCACTACCCTGATAGTGTCATCGCCTCCTTGAACCTTGGGTATCCCTGTAACGAAATCCATCAAGATTTCATCCCACATCTACTCAAGGATGTCTAAAGGCTGCAACAAACCGCCTGGAACACGATTTTCAGCCTTCACCTGCTGACACACTAGCCACTTGGACATGAACTCTTCCACCGCCCGCTTTACCTTGGGCCTCCAAAACTGACCTCTCAATCCCTAGTACATTTTAAGCTCTCAGATTAACTTCCAGGGGTGAGTTGTGGAACTATCCAATAACTCTATCACACATCGCCTCTGGAACAAACAACTTCCCTCAAAAAATCATCTGATTCTAACCATCCTCCATCCACCCTTCTAGAGCATCGCCTTGGTTAACCAGTTCACACATCAATTCACTTTCTGAGTCTACCCATGAAGACTCCTCTACCTGCTACAATAGAGAAGATTGTACTGTCATCTGATTCATGCGTCCTCTACCACCATCCATCCTTGCATCCAGATGCAGGGTAGCCAACTCCTCCATCACCTTCCAAGCATCTGCCAACTCTCAAACCTCATCCTTCGATGACTTCCTTCTCAAGGAATCATCCACCACAATCCGTTTTCATGAGGTGTAGGAAATATCTAAGTCGTAGTCCTGAACGAATTCTATCCACCTTTGCTGCGGTAAGTTCAGGTCCCGCTGGGAGAAGATATACATCAATTTTTGTGATCCTCGAAGACCATGAAGCGCTCCCCGAAGAGGTAATGCCGCCAAAAATTTAGTGAGAACACGACCTCCACAGGCACCAGTTTGTGGGTGGCATAATTACTATCATGAGGACGTAACAATATAGACCCATAAGAGATCACCCCTTGTCGTTAAATCAGCACACACCTGAGGCCTTGTCCGAAAGCCTCCCAGAACACCTCATATGATGCCCCTTCTTTTGGCAACCCCAGAAATCAGGAACATACTAACTTCTCCTTCAGATAGCTGAAGGCTTCCTTGAACTACCCATTCCACACGAATGTCGGGTCCTTCTTGTTCAAGGATGTCAAAGGTGCTGCAACTCAGCAGAAGTTGGGTCCGGAACTCCGATAATAGCCTAATAGTCTAAGGAAACTATGAACTTCTGCCATGTTCTTGGGCACATCCCATGAAACCACCACCTCAACCTTCGATGGGTCCATCGCTATTCCCTTCTCAGACACCATGTTCCCAAGGAAGTGCACTTCTCGCATCCAGAACTTGCTCTTGCACAACTTCCCATGGAGTTGGTGCTGTCAGAGGACCTCTAAAACCATTCTTAGGTGCTTAGTGTGATCCTCATCTGATATTGAGTAGATCAGGATGTCATCAATAAACATGACTACGAGCCGATCCAGGTATTCCGTGAAGATGGTGTTCATGAGTCCCATGAACACAGCTTGTGAATTCGTAACGCTGAACGACATGAATACAAACTCAAAGTGTCCATACCTACGTCTGGAGGCAGTCATTGAGATGTCTCCCTCCTTCACCTTCAACTGGTGATAGCCAGACTGCAGATCGATCTTAGTGAACCAACCTGCTCCTCTTACCTTGTCAAAGAGATCGTCTATCCTTGGGACGGGGTATCAGTTCTTGAACGTCAATTGGTTTAGTCTCCTGTAGTCTATGCACAGCCTCAGGCCACCATCCGACTTCTCTGCGAACAAAACTGGACCACCCCATGGTGACGCAGTTGGTCAAACAAAAAAAATTCTTCATCAGATCATCGATCTGAATCTGTAACTCCCGCAACTCAGAAGGTGCCATCCAGTAGGGAGCCATCGAAATCTGATGAGCACGAGGTTGCAAGTCTATCCTGAACTCAAAATCACATCGAGTGGGTATAGTCTCCACCTCTTCAGGGAAGAAATCCATAAACTCACTAAATATCCATGGGACATCCACCATTTCTACATTCGCTGAATCCACTGATAGTTCAGATAACAAGGAAAGGAGGGGCTCCTCTCACCTGCTGCTTTTCTGGTAACCCCGGTCACCGATGAAAGTTACATATTGGCCTCCCGAATATGAAAACATAACCCTTCCTCGGAAGAAGTCAATGACGGTACATACAGAGAACATCCAGTCAATTCCTAGGATGACATCGTATGGTATTATCTACAATAGTAGAAGATACCCTATAGACTGATGTGGCCCTTTCATCAGCCTACACCCCATGGAAACAGAAAACAAGTTGGTCTTACCCACGACTGGTGTGCTCAGCACCAGGGGCACTAGATGTCTCTGAGTTTCTAAACCCAGAGGACTAGCCAGACTGGGTGTAACAAAGGATTGCGAAGCTCCAGTATCAAATAAGGCACACGCAAGAGTACTAAACAAGTTGATCATACCTCGAATGACTTTCGGACCTACTGGAGAAGCTGCCTCTACAGCGTGTAACTGCCCAGGCCCAGCTTTCCTACCCATCGGCTGTTGGCTGCCTCCCCGACCTTGCCCTTTTCATGGTCCCTGAGGAGCGCCCTGAGGTCAGCCTCCTCTTGTGACATCTGCCCCTGGAGGATAGGGAGCTCGCTATCCCTACTGTTGTTGCTGCTGAAATGGCCTGGATGGAAACCCCTGCGGCTAGGGCGGGTGCTGCACTGGCCCACATCCATTGTACTATACTCAGTCCGGGAACTAATTCCGAAGGTGCCCATGGATGCCACTGATGAGGAATCTCGGTTCTGGGCCCAAAAGGAATGGTCTAGGACTAGGAGATCGGAACCAGAACTTCTAGGGCCTGCTCCCTACTGGCCAGATCCAAGAGGGCCCTGATGCTCGAGGCCTACTGCTGACGACCTCCCCCTTCGATGAGTCCCACTAGATTACCTCTTGTAATACACCTGCCAGCATGTGCATCCTCTCTAATACTTCATCCTTCTCCTGGACCACTATGTTCGTCGGTAGGGTGAAGGTAGTAACAACATACGAGAGAGAAGGTCTAAGTGCATCCTCCAAACATCTCACCCGAGACTACTCATCCGGAAAGAGGTCGGGAGCAAAGCGAAGGAGATCCTTGAATTTGATCCCCAACTCTCTTATTTAAATAATCCTCTGCTGGAGGGAGAGTAGTTCCTGCCTCTTCTCAGCCTTCATCGTGGAAGAGAGGAATTCCACCCGAAACACATTCTCAAAGTCAGCCAACGTAACCTCATCCTCCCACTTCTCAGCAAGATAAAGCATCCAGCACTGGTGCGCTGCTCCCCATATCTGACATATATCCATAGGAACCCAGTATTTCATTGGAGCTCGGATCAAGATAAAAGCTATCACTAGCTCCTCTAGCCTACTCTCTGTCTCCACGTTAGAGATGCTTCCCTCATACTTCCTGAGGGTCTACCGCTGAAAGGCACGAAGTATCTTCTGCCACTGATCTTCCTCCTCCTCTCGGTCAGCCCTATGTCGATCAGCCAAGTCAACCTCCTGGGATTCAATCGCCTACACTACTCGTAGTCATCTCCCAGGTTCCATAGCTGCAAGGTAAACAAGAAATTCCTAAGCCCGAGTAGTTTAGAATATTACAATTAAATTTTATTTGACTTATTATTCATTTTAAATCCAAAAAATTACTCATGAAAAATAAGAACACTAGTCATTATGATGCATGTACCTTCCCTAGGGTCTCTACCCTGTAATCAGTGTAGACTCACTTGGTCATTCGGTAGGCCCAAATTCATTGCATCAGATCATGGGGGGCCCTAAAATCCAATGTACTAGCCGGTCTTCCCTAGACTATTTAATGCCCCAAGACCACAAAAAAATGTTTCCCTACCATCCCATGAAATCCTCACATTGCCCAACCCCATACTTCATCCTATCTCTCAACCTCTCCTTTGATACCATTCTGTCACGAACCTCCTTCACCAAGATGAGAGAAGGGTTAATAGATTGATAGACCTTTCATTCTTCAAGTTGACGGAGAGATAATGACCCCTGAGACCCACCTTCAATAGGTCCAGGAGAGGCGAATAGCACCACGGGTATAGAATCACACACAACATGGAAGGAATTACCCATTTTATTTAATTGGATCGGGTGATAAGATAGTAAATCCAAACAACACCAAAAGTGGAAGTACATGTAAAACAAAAACAAACCATTCTCATATGCATGTTCAAAAATTAAATGCCGAAATCTACTAGGAGACTCCAAAAGTAAAGTACCAAAGAAAGAAAAACAACAACTACAACTGTCCCAACGTTCGAGCTAGTACGGCCCCACACGATCCCTGAAGTCATCCTGGAAACCTTAATGTCGTTTTATATACATAGGGTGATCATACAAGTAAACTCAGTTGGGAAAACCAAAGACTCTCATGCAGAAGTGGGGAGGCATTCTAATGCCCTGTGAGAAAAGTGATAACCAAAGCACCTTTCAAGGAAAAACTATCCACCCTAGACTTACCAAAGCACATACCCCAAATAACGCTACTAAAGTAATGTATAGTAATAGCACATCGATATTTGGGTACCCCATGCCACTTTCCCACAGGTTATTGAAGACATCCTACGCATCAATCCCCTCCCACCATTCTCTCTGTAGTCCCACTGCCAGTCCCCGACCGCACACACCTGGGCCATCACTACCACACAACCCGCCCGCAAACACCTAGGCCAAAACAACCACCTGTACCCACGCCCACAAACACTTGGGAGAGATCAAATTCTTCCACACCCTTAGACACCTGGGCCTCATACCGAAGACTCTTGGGAAACAACCTTCCCGCACACACCAAGGCCAACCCCCACAACTACCCTTCCCAAAGAATTTTGGGCTATAATGGACCTCAGGCTGTCCCATACCGCCTGAAGAGTCATGGGATATTCTTTATAGGGAATAGAAAAGGAGATAACAACCAGCCACTCTAGGACTATTGGAAGAAACAACCTCATTACATAAACAAAAAGCACATCACTCACGACCAAGTCACAACTCATTCCCAAAACCAACTACCCATTTCACCCATTCTTGATTTCATGTTCAAGTGATCCCATTTAGGTGAATTCTATACCACTGTCCAAAAAACTGTCATAAACACTAGCCAGAGATAGAGAAACATCCAAAAAAAAAATTTAAGCATTCATACCTGGTTCTCCTGTGATGTCACAAATACTAAGAAATCAGTGAGATCCTTCAAAGTACTGGAACCAAACCAAGCCTTGAGATACGACCCCACACAGATTCTGATTCTGAACAAACAACCGTGCCACAATAGAGGATCACGTCCCCATCCATATCACCCCATAAGAATCAAACAGAACAACAAATCTACTTCCAAAATAGAGTAGGGAAACTTCCAGATTCAATAACATCATTCATTAGGTTCTTATTTCTGTTGGTTAACCTGGGTAACCACACAATGATTGATTTTCACTAGGTATCCATTTAACCAACCGAGTTTAGGTGATTAACCAACATCCATGTTACAAATATTTAACCATCATAGAAGACAAGAGTTCAGTATTACAGAATAAAAGACCACCAATGGACATGATTTTCAATGAGCATAAGACCATACAGTTCACAACATATAGCAATATAAAAGAGTACAACAGAACTGTCAAACACACCCCATCATTCTTTAGCAGTCTGTTTCTTATCTTTGTTAAGGGTTGGTTTCATCTAGTCCCACCAAAACAGTAGCGTACCAACAACGCATGATACAAAGTAATGAGAGATGAAGGGAAAACCATATTTGGTTGATTAAGGATCAAATTTCTTCTGCACGCTCCAAGAATAACGGATGTGGGACTTGTAGGGGAGGAATGTCGGGGACTCCAAGGGTGAGCAGGAAGGTTCCAGCACAGGCCCACCACTTTCCTCGGGAAGGGGAACTCCAAATACACCAGGAAGAAAAAGAGACCATCCAAGAGGAAGAATAATAATGAATTCTGTGTGATATAAGAAAGAGAATCCGTTGTTATGGGATATGGAAATTTAAATGATTTAATGTCGGATCATGGTACCCCACACAGTTGGGTAGTTACGGATGATGGCCTTAATTTTCATTTAATAATTCTCTGCGGAGGGGTGGTCATAAAGGATATGTGTTAAACTGTTTTCCTTAATCATAAGGAAACATATAACATGGGTATATCTGGATGGTACGAGGAAGGGCGTGACACCGAGGAAAAACCACAAGTATTAGTAAGTTATGGGTTTCCCGACTCTTGGGGTATTTTAGATATTATTTATGGGCTTTAAATGGCTTGAAATAGGGAATAAAATCATCTTTATGTCAAAAGATAAATTGCGGGAGCAGAAAGGTCGGGAAATGGAAGGTGAGGACACGGTGCCACCTTCATGGTGCCACCCTCACAGTGCCACCGTCACCGTGTCATCCTCACTGTGCCACCGTCACGGTGTCACCCTCACGGTGCCACCGTCACCTGTTCCACTGTCACGGTGCCACCCTGACCGGTGCATCGAGACATGTGTGCGACCGTCACGGTTCCACCCTGACCGGTGTGCGACTGTGACCAGTTCCATCATTTCGGTGGAGCCGTGTTTTGGAAATGTAATGGATCAGGAGGGTCCGGCCCAATAAAAATGATGTATGCTACTGTGATTTCATTCTTCTTGTCTAAACTAGAGCTGATTGATCACCAATGATATTCTGCATATCAATTTCAGCTCGACTCTTTGTCTTCCTTACAGACACAGACTTGACACTTCCTTTTTCATCATCTGTGTCTTCTTCTGAGTTGGCATCTGCCACTTCTTCTCCCCCAGTGTTATTTTCCTCTTCATCACTTTCATCAAGAAACTGCTCACTGTGCTGGTGAATATTATCTTCAAATTCCCCAATAGTGACGTAATTGATCTTTATTAATTTTCCCATGATCTTTTTAAGACATTTGTATTATTTTCTTTTTCCTGAGTAGCCTCGGAATATACCCTCATCTCGACGTGATTCAAACTTCTTATGATATTCTTTGTTGATAATTAATCACTTACTTCCAATTATTTTAATGTATTTCACTGTTGGCTTCTTTCCATACCCCATTTCATAAAGATCCTTTCCTTCCATCGGACACAACATAGCCCTATTCGAAATTTAGACTGATATCAATATTGCTTCCTTCCAAAACATCTCTGGTATATCTTTTTATATAAACATTATTCTGACCATGTTGTTGATGATCCAATTTCTCCATTCAACCAATCCTTTCTGTTAGGGATTTCTTACTGAAGAAACATGACACCTTATCCCATGTTTCTCGGGATACTCTTCCACTTGACTGTTTGTGAATTCCATACCATTTTCTGTACAAATTTTCAGAAATTTCTATCCAAGAATCCTTTCACATTCCCTTCGGTAACGTTTTAAGCAGCAGAACACATCAGACTTATGGGAAATAAAAAATAACCATGACATTCTACTATAGTCATCAATGAGAAGAACGTAATATAACTTACCATCAATGGATCTTGGTGAAATAGGTCCACAAGCATCAGCATGAACCAATTCAATCACTCTTGTCGACTTCTTTTCCATATATTTGTACATCTTTCGTATGATCTTCCCTTGTTAACAGGAGTTGAATGTATGTGTACGATCATGTGATATCTTAGGGAGGTCTCTTGCTGATTCATACTTTACATGATCTTCCAGGGAAGATTGGAAAATATGACCAAGTCATTTACGCCCCAACATGTTTTCTTCCTCTCTAGACAGAAAACACATATCTTCTTCTCCACTTACCAGGTAAAGATTTACCTTTTTTCTTTTTCCCTGTAGAAAAACTGCTCCATATCTTCCTTTGAAAATACACATCTTCTTAGAAAACCTTATCGAATTTCCTGAGTCACATAGTTGACTGACGCTGATCAAATTGTGACTGAGGCCTTCTACTACTAAGACATTAGAACGTCTCATCTCTTTCCCCCCAAAGAAGTCCTTTGATGTGACAATAATCATCATGTATTCATCACTTCCAAACTTGCCAACTACTTATTTATCATATTTTATGCTTGTAATTAGATCCTTATTACCTGTCATGTGAGATGCACAACCACTATCATGGATCCACCCACCAGATCGATCTGATGCTTTAAAAGAAAATTTCTACCCCCACGGCATTTTCATCCTTCTTCTTTTTGGTCGATATTTTTTACTTCACACTTCTCCAGGATTCAGACTTATGTTCTTTCTCAGAGTATGATGGACCGACTTCATCATTCAAAGCTACAAATCTATTCTGAATTTTTAACACAAATATTGGTTTATTGATCTGCTGCTTGCAAGCATTTTGATTATTCTTTGGCACATTCCTCTGTATGGTCAAAGTGCAGTACCTATCCATGAGCCCAAATCCTCCGAACCAAAAACAGTGTCCTTCGAAATGTGATTTGGAGAACGTTTCTCTGTTTGGTTGCAACCTTTTTTCTTGTTCCATTCGATATCTCAAGGATATAGAACACACATACTATGAATGTCCCATATTTCCACAATAATAACACCTGATATAAGGTTCATTCATTAGTGTTACTTCTGCACTATGAGTTTCCCATTGGGTTGCTTGATTATTTTGATTATACTTTGGTCCCAAATCAACCATCATCCTCGGGATTGGTGCTTGCGGTCTGACTTCAATTTTCACAGATTTTTTTTCTGATCAATCCTTGAATAAGACTTAACTTATGAGCTCAATTTTTGATTATTTCCTACTAAACTAGTAGGCTCCTCTTTCATCTTTTCAGTCTTTGGAATAACCTGATTCCCCCAGAATTTTTTGGGAATCAAAGGTTCTTCCTAGTCTTTACCTTTTCTCCAAAGACCACCAACATCCTCTTCATGCTCTTCAATATGTTTGACGTGATCTTTCCTTGTGTTTGTCAAGCAATCAATCTACCTTTTTTGTTATTCAATCTTGATTTTATACTAACTAACTGATTCTATGTTATCTGGTGTTGATGACTTGAGTTTCTCAATTTCTTCCATCAACTCAGACTTTTATTCTTCGTGCTGCTTCATATAGAGTTTGGAATCATGAACAACTTTGTTAGATTTCTTTGTTTTGGCTCTCCAAACATCTATCTCCTCAAGAGAAGCCTCTAACTAAGCTTACATATCTATTATTCCTTCATCTTCTTCTTATTAATAATCACCTTCGGTTTCATTATTCTCCTAAGAACTGCCGACAACTGCCACCATAGCATTTTCTCCTTGATCATTGTAGTTCTCTATCTCCTCAACCTCCTCGTCTTCAGACTCATCCGAACTATCACATTCTTTTGAAAGGAGATTTTTCTTCTTACACAAATTTCTATTGAACTATTTCTTCCCTTTCATATAGGCTAATGACTTATTCTTGTGAATTTTTACTTCGTCGACATAATCATATTCTTGGAACGTTTTGGGACACCTTTATGCAAGATTTCCACCCTTTCCACATCGAAAACAGGCCAGTGAAAGTTTCCCTTTAATCATTTTTTTTCCAATTTAAAAATTTGAGGATAGGAATGACATCACCTCATCTATCTCTTCTTCTTCCTAAGAATCTTCAATGGTGCGCTTCTTCATGGCCTTGGATTCCACTTCTTTAGATTTTCCCTTTTCCGCAGCCTCGTTATCATCGTTTCACATTTCATATGCAACCAAGGTACTTTGCAAATTGTCCACTGTTAGCTCGTTTGGATCTGTATCATCCTATACTGAAACCTTTAGATTGAACTGAGGTGGTTGTTTCCTCAAGATGCACTTTACAATTTTTATTTCTTTAATGAATTCTCCAAGACCTCTCATATCTTCCACCAAAACATTACCTTATCAAAGAATCCATCAAAAGACTCATTCGGGTTCATTTTTAGATCTTTATACTTATTACATAGAACTTGTATCTTTTCCTCTCTGACCTTTGTATCTCCTTAAAATATATTCAAAAGATTTTCCCACATGGCATGTGATGATTTACATGACATCACCTTCGTATAGATAACATTGGATAGGGCTCCCCCTAACGAATTTATGCCCTTGGCGTCAGAATCCAATTATCTTCGTTCGGCTTCCTATAAGGCCCCACTAATGATGTCATCTTTTATAACCTGAATTGCTATTGTAAGAACATCCATTACCAAATATCAGAAGTAGTTTTGCATCTGATTCTTCCATAGCTGAAAATTGTTCCCGTTGATGATCGTAATCCCTTTATGATTAGTGACCTCCATTTGAGAGAGAATTACATATATTAACATTTCCCTATGATACCAATTGTTAGTTCCAATAGGTTACATACCCTAAGGGGGGGGGGGGGGTGAATCAGGGAATGACAGATTAAAAAAACTTCCCCTATTGATCTTATCTCACTGTTAAGAAAGACTCTCTTCTCTCTCTTTCCTGCAGCATAGTATAAACAAAAACTAAAACATGCACACGACACAATGATTTTTAATTGGCTTACCCTCACTGGGCTATGTCTTGGAAGCATACACCGATGATGTGCCGATGTACCAAATCCACTAAAATCACACTGTTGTTTACAATGTTCGGGATAGATCACTTCTAATCACATGCTCACTGCGTTTACAATGTTTAGGGTCAGCTCACTACTTTCCCAAGGGTCACTCCCTCACTCTCTCTCTGGATCACTGCCGGTGGAGAGGATCACCTTCTTCCTCTTCCTTTTCTCACTGCTCTGGAAAGGATCCACTCATAGTTTATAGACCATTAGGTCTCTACATTATCACAAATTAATACATCCTCTGTTGTATAAAGATGCTCTATTGAAGTCCCACCTTTCACCCGTTGATGAATCTCACATTTCACCAAAGGTATCAGGCAATCTTCCAGCTTTCACGCAGCCCTAAATCGACTACCGTGTTTCAACCATACCTGGTTCCCTTCTCCATGCCAGTGCGCAATTCCCAGTGTGAACATTCAAATAGGCATGCAAGTTCACCTCAACCAATTTCTCGACACTCCCTTCTTCAACACCAAACATGCGCGACTCACACCATTTTACGCCCAAACCAATTTTGGCGTGAAACTATAAAATTCCGCGCTTCTTCAAAGCCTAGAGCACAAGTGTCACCAAACCACTTACACTACACCCCCTATTTCAACTCAAAACTTGGGTGACTCATATCCTTTCTCACCGAAACCACATTGGGTGTGAAACTATCAATTGGCGCACAACTTCAGCATGTCTTTATACTTGCGTGACCACACCACCACTTGCGAGACTACTACACCTGCGTGATGGGAGCACTGATTTTTTCAAAGTTTTGAACTCACTGTGAATAAGGAGGAGAGGGCCTCTATTTATAGTCATTTGGACACCCTGAGCGCCGGCACAAAAGTCTCCTCTCGGCGCGCATGCCCATACGCCCTAGTCTCTGCCGCGCAAGTCACTTGTGCGACCAAACCCAAAACATGGGCACCAGTTTTTCCCTTACGTGACCAATCAATCATGGATAATTAACAACATACCTTGAAGTCGTCATGCCATAATGAAATAACCTTTTTCAAAATTTTGTACATCATGGTTTTCTTTTTCAACAAACACAACACAGATGCACAATTTTTCAACAAACACAATCACCTAAAAAATGCTTCAATGAAAACATGAGGTATTTTTGCCCAAAAGTTATCATATAATTCCATATACACAATAGTTTTTGTGTAATCAGAAGATATGTTAGTGTTATCATGAACTAATATTTTCAATAAATTAGTTGAGGTAATCCTAGAAACCACAACATATAGTGGACCATGAGAGAAAAAAAATCATGAGAAGATATAACCCTATAGTAGACAATGATTTCCCTTGAATTTAATTTATAGTCATTTAATAAGAAACTATGAAAGGATATATCCTTATTTTTAATTTGAATGGCCACCAAACATCAGAGTGTGGCATTGTTAGTCATGGAATGGATGCAGAATACCCAGAATAAGTGCCACTCTAAATTTTTTATATAATTACATGATCACCTAAGTGTGTAACAATAATACGGGATCTTTTACATAAAAAAACAGAATGATCCACATTTCTCATTAAAATTATGGGGAAACCAATATTCAGTGTCATTCTGTGAGCAACCAACCCAGAGACGTTGATTCAATTTAACATCTCAGAGGTGTATATACTTTCTTCCCAACATGTATCAAAACTGACATTGCAAAATGAATCATTGATGAAGTAATATTTCGTTTCATAGTCTATGAGAGATAAAATGTAATCATTTACTTATTGAACAATATCACAGGTTGGAGCTAAAATAGCACACTCATTTAAAAAAGGCGACATCACTATAATTGTCCCTAAAAGTGGGCTACTTATGGTCAAAAATTGAATAAATTTCATTTTTTGTGTATGTATGAATATAAGGTGAAGTAATTTTAAATAGTACTTTACCATCATTAGGTTCTCCAACTCTACCTTCACCAACATCCATGAGTCATTTAGCAAACTCCTAGACCACAGTTGTGTCCTTAGTGCATTAGTTGAATGAAATCTCATGTTCAATGTTATTGTTAATACCTGAAAGTTTTTCCACAGATTTGATGACTTAATACTTGAAAAGATAATTTCATTTATCTTATCACCAGGTATTACCTATAGTAGTTTCCTAAAATCTCCCCATAATAGAACTTTTAGACCACCGAAGGGTAAATTCATAACATTAACATTTTTTAATGACATTAAATCTCTCATAGCATGATCTAGAGCCTCAATGCAATACTTATGAACCATAGATGCATTATCCCGAATAATTATATTTGTAATGTTAATAAGTTCCACAGGCTCACATCCTTTCTGAATATTAATAAATGACTACTCCGTAATAGATATTGGAATACGAAATTTAGAATTTGTAATTCATCTGCTCAGAAGTAGTAATGATGATATTCCAATTGAAGTAATGATACAGACAATCATACCCTTTGACCTTATAAATGATGTTATTATTTTCCTTATTAATGTGTTACCTATGCCTCTGTGTCCATGAAAGAAGAATAAACCCCCAGAATCAGAAGACAATGAAGTATCAATGACACTCATCCCATGTTTCTGTTCATCGGTAAGAATACTCTGTAATGTTCTTTAATCGTTTTAGGTATCTCTATATTTTAATTAATTTTTCTAAAACTGAATTATTTTTATGTGTATCAATTATAGAATTTGGAATTAGAATAGGGGGATAAAACTGAATAGAACAACCATTGCTCCATAAAATCTGCTCTATTTTAAGGTAAGAAAACATATGTCTCTGATGATATGTGAGTCTCAAATCTCGTAAATTGATGAATGTTATTTCAGAGCGGTTTTAAATAAACAGTATGCATTATTTAATGTGGTAAAGAGTAATTAAAATATTGGAACTATGGTGGTGAATGTACAGATAAGCTAGAATACGGTAAGCATTGTGTATTTTAATATTATATATGAGTGTCACTAACCTATGCTCATCAGTATTGAAAACAAAGTAGAAAATTTTAGTCAGTGGAGTATATAAAATAGTTTAATAATTTCAACAAAACAAAATAATTAAAATAGCAGCATTCATCTATAGGGATTTCATTTTTGTTGCTCATTGGATAATAGCACAATCCTATGATATTAATTAAATAGTTAAATAATTATCTGTAAAATATGTGTAAAAATTTATAAAAAATGTCACTTAAGAGAAGTAAATTTCTGTAAGTCCAAATAGTAACATGTTCATTAGAAAATGAACTTATTGGTTATATTTATTAAGCAATATATAATTCAGTATTAATGAATACTATCAACATCCTCATGATAATAACATTATAGAGTGGTAAAATTAGGTGACTGTAATATATAAAAAAATGTACTAACATTAGTTTAGAAACATACAAAATTCTATATGTCCTAGTGAAACTCAATGTAATGATATACGAGGAAAGAAAATACAAACACCACTATGAAAAAAATCCAAATAACATATCTATTTGAAAATTGTATTTTTATGATCCTCTATAATTATCATCCCAAAATATTAAACCACTAATGGATTAATGTCTATAGAAACAATGATAAAATACACCATGACCATGGGTTAATGTCAACAAAAGAAAAATTCTATGGTGAAAATATCTCAAGGAGAAACTGCTTCAACATATTCCTCTAATTATGAAACTCAGAATATTATAAATGTGTGGATCTAGTTTCAAATATTTTTATCGAAAGTTCCCAAGAAATATTTCTGGATGACTTAAATGGTCTCAAGTATCATAAGACTTTAGATTATCTGAATAAGATGGATTCCAATGACATACCTTCCCACACTAGTAACACAAATAAAAATTCTCCCATATGATTTTGGTGCAAAATAGAATAATGAAATATTGATACTACAACGAAAATAATCTAACATAACATTTTTCACCAACATTTTGTTAATGATTCAACATATGCTACTATGGATGTGTGAATGATTGATTGATTCTATATCTCCTTATATGGTGGCTTCAATTCTCATGGAGTATTTTACCACATTGTCAAATATGATAAGGAAAAGAGGAAACATTCCTGATAGAAGATCCCATATAAGAACATTCTCAAAATACCAAAACATCAAAGATCCATCCATGGATAGTTTATGGATTTATACGACCAACTTAGGGAAACAACTTGCTTATTTCAATTCTCATTCATTCCCTTATTAAGGGTTATAAAATTACACCACCATTTGTATTTTAATGGATTTAGTGTTAAAATACTACATAAATTTATTATTTAATCGTTCCCATGAAGGATACACAATTAGTTTTTTATCAATTGGGGAAATCCAGTAATCCCAACTAATACCTAGTAGCTTAATCATTTCGAACATGTGATTTAGAGGCTTGATAATATCAATCCAAAAGATGACTTCCTCAAAATAATGAAAATATGACTGAGGGATAAAAAATATAAAGTAGTAAAATTTAGATCAAATGAATAGATTATATATGGTGAAACACATATATATCCCTCTTTAAATTCTGTTTGGATAAGATGGATCCATAATGTATTAATTTGAAAATCAAAATATCCATTAAAACATATTATTTTAACAACCCTCCAAAATAATATAATATGAAAGAACTAAGTATCATAAACAAAAATATTCCTACAAAAAAAATGAAACCTCAAAAAAACAATCATTCCAAAAAAAATTATGACAAAAAACATATTTCTTAATTTTCTAGAAAATCACTCAAAAATTTCGTTTTAGAATTCACTCTTCAAGTTAAAAATGTATTCTAGAAATTAGACATTTAGTTAATGCATCCTATGTTTCTTATATATATATATATATACATGTTCACATCTACATGTACACTACTAAATAGAAATATAATCACATAAGTTTATATATATTACACATGTGTATATTTGAATACTCATTAAGAATTCCAATAATACAATGGATAATATTTAAAATAAATCATAAAAATATTATTATTATTTTGAAACCACTTCTTAACCAAAAAAATTATAAAAATTCCTAGGTAACATTTAATTAATCACTAAAAAGTACATTCATAATACTATGAAATATCCCTTCATTTTTAAAATAACATAAATTATACTTTATAGAAATCAATGATGGTTAACTAGAAATGGAATTTAAAATTAAAATGATAATAACAAAATCACCCAAATCCTATTAAAATAGTGAAAAAAAGAAAAAAAAAATTAATCAGAAAAATTTAATATCTTTGAAAGAGGTAACTAATGTGAATGGTTTAGACCCGCGATTTGGTTGACCATGTACATGCTGAGAAATTCTCACTAGGAACCAGCTGAGCATGCCACATGGTATGTGCATGATTTTCTAAACAATTTCAAATAATAATATAACGTATTAATCCCTCCAATATCAACTACACATTATAGGTGTTTTTAATTATATCATAAATTAAAAATACCATAAAATAATATTCTAAATAAGACAAAAAATCTCAAAAACACCAATGATCCATGATCATATTGAAGATATAAATATCCTAGACAACATTAGTAACTCATGAATCATCAGACATTAGTGATGATGAAGAATCATTTCATGACCAACCACTTGAATCATGATTATCCTAGATAAATGATACATGGAATCCCACAAATATAAAGGTTGACTTAAGAACCAAGGAATTTTGAAGAAACATAGAGAACTGATAAATTTTTTTTCAGGAACCATCCCATGACACACATTGTATTAGGCACCCATGTTATCCCATAACATCCCTTAGGTCTATCCATGATCACACAATGGTAGTGATGGGTCATGAGGGAAATAATGAGTACCAATGGGAATGAATTTTTCTCATGAAATAATAAATAAAGGTAACCATCATATTGAAATAAAATACAAGAATATATAAAATATTCATCTAACAAAAACATATAAAATATTAATAGAAATAAAAACGAGTATAGATTCATAGAGAATAATAAAAAATTAATATGAAATGAATTATAATACAAATAAAACAAACCATTAAACCCATATCAATGTGGTCGGGGAATATATCAAATATCCACCACCAACATATCATACCATCAACTCGAAATTGACCAGGAGTAAGATATCATATAGCTACATCCAAAAAAACTAGGTAACCGAAGAAACCTGAAAAAATATTGGAATGAGTATAATTTCCAAGTAGGTAAAAACACACCTTTCATAGCCTACACATTAAAATAAATCAATATCAGAATTATTATAATATAAAAAATATTATAAAATCAGGTTTAATTTTCAAATGAGAAATAATAAAAATATGTATATTTCTTAAAATGAGGTTTTAGAAAACTCATTCCATGAATCCTCTCCAAAATTAAATATTATCAAACACATATTAATGTTCTTATAGAAATTCATTTGTGTTCATAATAAATATCCCACATATAGGTAAATATACACATCTATTGAATGTTATTTAAACCATCCCGAGAAAAGCGTTTCTTTTCTATAAATAAAAATAGTTGAAAATTTAAATAAACATTTTTGAAACCTTGAACATATTTTATAAAGATATCATTTAAAAATATTATCATGAAAAGGACACATACAAGCAATTAAGTAGTTGGCAGGAAATTTCCTATGAAAAATTATATAATCAAATGAAAAGATTAGCATGGGATAACAATAAACCATCAATAACACACGGTATTTTCCAACCCATACTAACTGAAAACCACCTGAAATTAGTAGTATAAAATTTATATCAGATCCACTATTAAGATGATTATTTTTACTTTGAGAATCATGCCTACATAAAATTACAACATAGAATATTAAGTATTCAAATGTATCAAAGTGGAGGGTTTACAAAGAAATATCAAAAATACATATAATAAATTTCATAGTCATACAACATCCTCAACTATGGAACCCTTTTATGAAAAATACAATATATAGTTTAAAATAATATAAATAATTCAATTCCCCAAAAATTTATGGTATTTCCCTTGTTAAATGTAATTTAATATATAGCTTACAATTTACTCAACACCCATCTTAAACAAACAATGAAATATTTTTATAAGATAACGACTACATTAGAGGGAATGAATAATATTTACTGAATTATGAAATATATATATTATAAGTCCAATATATGTTTTTAAATTCATATTTAGTGTTTTATGGAGAATATATAAAAATAATCCCACTATTAGGCATAAAAAGAAATATTTTTCTAAATGTAGTTTTTAAATTTTGAAGGTGAAATTTTATTAAAACTAAATATTGAATCTTCTTTAATACAATTTGACAAAATTATCTTCTAATTTTAAATCACAATATCATAATTTACTTTGGTTTAATTATGGAAACTTTTTTGATTAGTTTCATATTTTGATGAATAGGAAAAAATACTACATTTTAATTAAGGTTTTTTTAGAGTAAATATTTTATAGTGATTAATTATATTTTTTATTGGTTTTAAAGTAAAATTAGATCAATTTGAATTTAGTTAATCTTGTTGATTTCATTTAATTCAATTTCACATAGAATATTGATATAAAGACAATTCAATATATTGAAAATTTTCCCATTAAAACCCCATTTTATCATTTCATCAATAGGATAAATATAAAATTTATATTATCCAATTTCGTGTCTCAAATTTGGAACAATATATTTCATATTTGAAAATAGAAGGCTCAAATATAGTTTATAGGTACATTTACTTTTTTAGAAAAATTGAATTGTAAATATATTATTTTAGTACCACTTTAAAGGATAAATTTGGTATTTAAATGTTAATGTAATATTATAGAAATTATATAATTATATTAACACTCGTTAGAGTATCTTTGGAAGATTTTATATCGGTAAAAAACATCCTTGGGATGATTTTATGACCTCTTGAAGCCACTTGGATGATGTTAAGTATTTTATACTATTTTATTTTAATTAATGACAAATATTCCATACAATGGGTTTTTAATCGGTATTATATTATTTATATATGTATATTTAGATTATATATTCTACTATAAATATTAATTTAAAATATATATTTTTTATTCATCAAATTTTTTAATTTTAGAGAAGAAATAATTAAATTAATTTATATCATAATGATGTTGTATTCATTGTTAAATTGATGGGTATATCAAATGACCATTATTAAAAATATATAAATAAATTCAATTTGATGTAGTTAATGTCATGAATGATTTTTATAGATAACCTAGATATATTAGTGATTTATTAATGGTTTTGGTTTGATATTATCTTGTTTTTATGATATTTTTAAAAGTCCATGTATTGAAATGTAACAAAATGGAAATTTGTGATATATTAAAATTAATAATATTTTAGTAAATGATATTAATTTCAAAAAAATAAAAAACAATGTCCAAGGAATTATTATTAAGTAGAAAATTTCATTTAGGACTCATTTTTGGTTCTTTTTTAATTTCATTTTAACTATATTAACATTCAAGGAGAAAAAAGACATGTTGTCACAATAATAGTTAAAGGGTTGAAATAAGGGTTAAAAAAAGATATGTTTAATCTTGTGACTGAATAATCTATAAAATTTATCGGATTAGGATTATTCTACAATTTTATTCTTAATATATAATTGGATTTGTTCAATAGAATCATTTTAGGGAATATAATGTATATATTTTTTAAATCCAAAAATAGTTACAAAATGTAACATTTTTTGTATTTATTACCATTTATATGTCCAAACTATGATAAAAATATTAAATTAATGAATCTAAATGTCTATTTTAATGATAATGTAATTAGAGTTATTATATAATATTTTTATAAATTTTTAAAATGTATATAAATAACCTAATTATTTCATCAATATAAATACTATATTTATATTATTATCAAAAACATAATTGATTTTAAAAGTATTAAATTTGATATATTTATGATGATTTAATGCATATAAATAATGTTGTAGATCCATAAGATATATTATATATGTTTTAAATCATTATATTCATATTACCACTTTTTCTAGATGTATTTAATGTCAAATTAAATTAATAGTGTCCTATTTGACATTAAATATATTATATAGAATTATTATTTTATTAATTTTTTAAAACATAATAATATTAAATAATTATAAAGGGGATAATATATTTTCTAAAATTTCTTCCCCTATAATTTATATGCTATTTGGATGTCCTTGTCTTTATAATTACCTCATTATGTTTTAGGATTTTGAGGATTTCTTGAGGTTCCCCTACCCTCAATTATAAAAGGGAGCCTCCACCTTCAGTTTCTCACACCAATTTGAGCCATCTAGGTAGAAAAAACCCTGAACATTTTGTTTCAAATGTACATAGTTTAGTTATAGTGGTTTAGGTAAATCTGTAGGATTTACCCTATACAAATGAATAAGAGATTATGGGATATCCTCTGAAGAAGAGGTAATCATTTTTTCTAACTCATTCATGTTAATTTATTCTTATACATATCATTCATGTGATGTATCAGTTATAATGTAATAAATACAATATAATATATATTCTGGGATGCTATTATAGTTATTATACAATGTTATTCAACATTTTATACATCCAATAAAAATGGTAGAATCGCACGTGCGTACGTACAACATACCTTCTCCATGCAGTGGGGTAAACTATTTTTATCACCACTTTACATGGATGGATATAATGATAATATATATATATATATGATAATTGTAAAATGATATTGATTCTGTAAAATTTAAGATACCATCCACTTCTTTACCCTTTCACCAAAAAGATAATTATACCATCACTTGTGAATACATATGACCTACCATATTTATGATGCAACACAATTCATTTAATACATCAATCCTTATAGAATGGATATAATAATTCATATGGTTATGGTATAAATTAATAATTTTTTTGAACCATTACACAAGTGTTGAAACCACATAAATCCTAAAGTATGTGTCAGTTAAGTGTTTCTCTAGTCTCACTTTTATTTCTATGAGATATTACTTATTCACTAATTATTTAATTTTTGTGGGGTACTCCCCATTTGATATATCATATCATGAATCTATTTATATTCAAGGTATTAAATGTTTTTTTCATAATTATTTAATTTTATCGTTTTTATGATTCAAATATTTCATAGTGTTATGGGAAACGTTTATTAAAAAATAACTTTTAAAATCTATTATTTCATATGCGGAATGAATTGGATGTGAATGAAATGGGTTGGGTAATAGTTAATAGAGTACCCTTGATGAATTAATAGTCACTCGGCAAAAAAATCAGTTGGATAATAATCATTCAAGAATTTTTCTATGAATAATAACGTTGGTTTCTACGGACATGATTAAACTAGAAAGAGAATTGAACATGAAAATAATGGTCAATTTGATACATATTGATTGTTCAGACCTTTGAAATTAAGAATTACCTTCATTCTTGTGATTATTATCCAAATCATTTTTAAAAATAAAAAATATATCGATTCAATTTCAGTTTCAATTTATTGATTTCACGTAATATTAGTTCTGTTATTTACCTTTCTACATTGATTGTTCTCATTGATTTATATTTGTATCTTCTTTAAATCATCCTTGTAGACAATTTGAGTTCACCCCAAAATTATTTTTTATTTTCACCATGTTCCAAATATGTTTATTTGGTATGATATGTAGGGTTAATCTTGGAAAATAATGATCTTCTCAAAAAATATATATATTTATAATTTTATGATTAAATTGTAAATATAATTTCAAATATGCATGTAGATTACCAAGACTACTAAACTATTCAGTCCTTTGGGATACAATTAATTGTATCTTATGCCAATGCAATAATTCAAGGAACAAGATCCATGATACTAGGGTATGGGGCATTAGAGTTGGAATCATAGAATGTTTAGTATAATCCATAGGAAATAGATTTATGAAATCAATGATTAGAAAAAAATTACATTGTGACTGAACATGAGAATATTTTTAAGTATATGATATCATCCTGTAGATTTTCTAAAATCATGTATACTCTAGGTCAAAACTTTAGAATCATATATTTAGAAAATTTCGACATTATTTAGACATGGAATAAATGATTCTTCCTCACTATATATATATTAACTGTTTTTATCACATTTTTATTTGGGTTGGGTAAATGGTTACAATCTACAAGGTGATACAAGTAATTGTTATACTACAAATGATAAATATACTATTAGAGAAAAATTAATTGAAGTAGGTATTAAGGAATAATATTATGAAGCATAGTCCATGGAATACATATAAAGTTGAATTATTATTGTTCTTGGGTTTTTGGATTCCAAAATTATTTCATCAATGGTACTCTGGTTATAATAATATATCTATATATAAGGGTTATACTATATTACTTTTTCTATTTGGATTTGGGATCATTAATGGTTTTATTAAGGTATTCATAGTGATGATGGTTTTCGATTATGTGATATATTAAAATAATATATTTATTATATGGTTTTTAGAATTTAGTTAAAATATTTATTGAGGAAATTTTGATATTTTTTGGGACTATGAATTTGGAAAGATATATTTTGGATGAGTGTTAAGGTTGGAATTAATTTAGTTGAAAATTAGATATTAGTGTTGGAGTTCAAATTTTAATTTTTTTTATAGAATATGTTGTAGTTTCCACTTTGGATTTGATAATATTTAATGTTTCATGTAATAACATATGGATAATTTTTTAAAAGTTATTTAGGCATAAAAATCCAACTTGAATATACATATATATGTGTACAAAATGTATTTAAAATTGATTTAATCCCACCTAATATATGAGATTATAATTATGTCATGGAATGTAATTATGTAAGTTTATTATCTTGAATTATTTATCATGATAGTAAAATAATCTCTCAAATATAGGAGAAGGATTTTTTGAAGACAAACATTATACATTTACATTTCTTTATGATAAATCATTGTTATTCTTACCCATTAATGATTTATAGCATTATGATGGTTAAATTTTTAATGACCATGATCTATTTCACTATCCATTAATAATTTACAGTCATATTTCTTTTCCTTTTTTATTTTTTCACTTCAATATAATGTCATACTATTTAAAAGTCAATTTTGATGATGACCTTCACATTTCCCATTCATTCTATTTAATAAGATATTTTATTAACCCTGTATTTGATATGGGTTTACAATAATGTAATTTTTATGTATAAACCATTGACTGGTGAAGTGAAATTCCAAACAGTGAGGACTCAATTTATTGAATTAGGGGAGAATGTAACACCAAAATATTTTATGGTATTGATCTTATTAAATTCAATTTCTTTGATAGGTTACAATTCACGCCCCACTAAATGTAAATAAACAATGAAATATTATAATAACCAAGACATTAAATAGGATGGAATAAATATTGTTAACTGAACAATGAAATTTATATATTATATGTTCTGTATATTTTTTAAAATTCAACTTATGATCTTTCTAGAAATTATATAAAAAATTGTCCAATTTTATGTGTAGAACCTATATTCTTCAAAAGCTAGTTTTTTTATTTGATTGAAAACTAGTTTTAAAACAATTTTTTTTACAATTTTATATATTATTTTTAGAAAAATAAACTTCTTATTTGAAATAGGAATATAAAAATCTACTTTGGATTCATTTTTTTTATTTTTCGGATAAATTTGATGGTTTGACGAATTGTGATAAATTCTAAATTTTAATACAAAAATGTTTTTTTTATTCTAAATAATTTATAGTGTTAGAATATATTTTTGTTTAATTATAAAGTATAATTATATCTATTTTATACCATTATATCTAATTTAGTTAAATATAATCAATTTAAAATTTTCTTTTTTATAAAAACAATTCCAAATTTTGAACATTTTCAATTTACAAAATAGTTTTCTCGTTCCGTCAAAGGGATTAATATTAAAATAATTTTATAAAATTATGATATGCCAATTTATAAAAATAGACTCAATATTTGGAATCATAAGGCTATTATTTATTAAATAGGATCAATTGAATTTTGAAATAAATGAATATTGAATTTTTTATTTTTATTATTAATGATAGTAAGTGTAAATCAGGTAATTAAATTTTAAAATAATATTACATATATAATAAAATTACCCTAATACTCATCCAATTAATTTTGGATGATTTATAAAGGAAACAAATCATCCTAGTATCTATTTTAGGGACTCTTTATTCTACTTTAATGAATTTAAGGCTTTAATAGAGTTTTATTCTATGTATAGTCAAATATGCCTTACTCAAGTTTCTTATAAGTATTTTTTAATATAGGGGTATTAAAATAAATCTTCAAAAATAAAAATTCCATTGAAATGTAATTTTCCATCTCCTTCATCATACTTTATTTTTAAATATTATCGAATAAATAATAAAAATAATGGCTTTCATAATGAGGATGGTGTAATTATTTAGGTAATGAAAATATAAAATAAAATTTATTAAAAATAAAATTAAAACAATAAGTTTATATAATTAATTTCATCAAATCATTTTAAATATTAACTTGTCATATTAGAGATGTATTGATGGGGTTTTTTTGAATTTATCATGTTGTAATTATATTTTATAAAATTCTAGTAACGAATAGTGTCAAAATTGACATTAATTATATTTTAAAATAAATAAAATTTTATTAAATGGTAGAAAATTCATAAATATAGAAACTTCTCCCAAGTGATTGGTATATAGTAGAAAATGTGATCCACAAACAATTTATGGTTCGTTTTACAATTTATAGTAACTATATTAACCTTCAAAGAGTAAAACAAAATATTGTCACGGTAAGAGCTAAAGAGTTTAAATAACGGTTAAAACAAATAGATAAGGGTTAGAATGTGACCAAATAATGTCAAAATATATTTGGATAAATATTATTAATCCCTTACAACCTTAATAATTAATTGGGGCTTCTAATGGAGTCTTTTCCATAAAGATAAATTATGTATTATTAAATCAATTATATCTAAAAATGTTACTCTCTTGGTATATAGTCACATTTATGTGTCCACATGGTGAAAAAATCTAGATATGAATGAAAAAAAATCTATATTTTTATCCTAATTAAATTCTTATAATTAATGAAATTTATTTTTTATTATCATAAATTATATAATTACTTTTAATTTTTCTGGAATTCTAATATGATATTTGTTTAATTAATTGAAAAAAATTGATTTTAAAATTATTACTTAGGGTATATTTATGATTAGTTAATGTTTATAATTAATTTATATATCCATATATCTATATTATATATTTATGAAATATATAAATTATAATTATCCCTTTATGTAGATGAATTTAATGTCATTTTAAATGAATATTATCAAATTTGATAATAATGAAATTTTAATGAAAAATTATATAATTAATTTATTTAAAAATATTTAAAATATTAAATAATTATAAATTGGACAATATATGGATTAGAATATATTCCTTTATTCATTTATAATCATTTTGGATGTCCTTATTTCAAAAATTTCCTTCTTATATTTTAATATTTTGTGGATTTCTAAAAGAGCCCCTCATATCAATTTTTAAAGGGAAACATATCCCTCAAATCATCACACCAATTTGGGACATATATATCACCGAAAACATGCCCATTTATTTAAAAAAATACATATATTTGTTATATGGGGTTTTTCCTTCCAAAGTCCTGCCATGTATCACTTAATACGAGATTAATGGAAGTTCGCTGAAGAAAATGTAATCATTTTTACTAACTCATTCTAGGTCATTTCATTATTAACATCTTATAATTTTGTTTTTTACATGATAATTTAATAAATAACGTATCATATGTATGTTGTGATTTTATTAGGGTTATGTTACAACCATATTCCACCTTTTATGCATCCCATGAAAAGTGAAAGCACTGCATGTGCCCACATACAACTTTCCATCACCAAACTGTTGTGTAATATGTTTTTATTAAACAAATTACTTGGATGATTAAAATTAAAAATATATATATATATAATAATTATGAAATGATATTTATTCTATAAAATTTAATATACCATATACTTTCCTACCCATTCACTAATAAGGGACTAATATCATCGCTTGTGCATACGTAAGATCTCCCTTATCTAAGAAGTAATTCTATTGATACTCCACGTATAAAATTTAAATAATTGATCTAAAAATTAATTTAATAATTAAATATGATATTTATAAAATTAATAAAATTCATTAAATTTAAAATATATATCCTAGGAAGGGTAACCAAGATATACACGATAAGACATGCATATGAAAATGAACCAGTTAACATAAAAAACAAGGGTAATAATAGAATAATTTTTTCCAAAGGGTGATAAGAGGATATAATAGGTTCATATTTGATTTCATAAAAATGAATATGTTTCTGGAATAAATTAATAATAATATTTAAACCAGTATACATTAGTTTAAAACACATATAACTAAAATGATGTTTAAGGTAAGGGTTTTTCTTGTCTCAATTTTATTTCTATGAGATGTGCCTCATTACCCACTTATTTATTTTTTGTGGTGTTTTTATAATTTTATATATCATATAATTAATCTATTTATCTTCATGTTTTTCAATGTTTTATTTATTAATTATTTACTTTTATGGGATTATTATTCAAAATATTTTAATGTGGTTTCATAAACATTGAATTAAATATAATCTTTTAAATTGATAATTAGATATGAGGAATTATTTAAACATGAAAGAAACATTTTGGGGACTGGTTAATGAAATTTAATCAATGCATAGGTGGTATATTGTGACAAAATTAGTATTTAGGAAACCCTTCATGTTTGTTACCAAGAAGAAATATATGGGTTTCTACCAAGATACTTAAACTCGAAGGAGGATTGATCTTGATAGAAACAATCTCGAGGATGTATCATGATATCTCAGATGATTGACATTTTTTATTTCAATGATTTCAGATAATACTGTACAAATTATTTTAAAAATGAAAAAATATACGGAAGAATTTTAATTCTCAATTTTTTGAATACAAGGCATTCAGGTTTTTTCTTTACCTTTCTATATTGATTATTTTTATTTATTAAAGATAGAGTATACTGTAACTTACCCTTATGGATAAATTATCTCCCCATTTCATATGTTTTATTTTCCATTGGTTTCCAATAATATAATTATTACTTATAAGTAGAGTTAATCTAGGAGAATAAATGTGTTCTCAATGAAAATAAATTTTGTATTTTTTTGTTGAAAATCTAATATTAATTTCATACATTTATAGAGGTTACTAATACTACTAAACTATTTTGTCATTTGGGTTTATATTGGTTCTATCTTATGCTAATTTAATAAAGTATGACCCTTCACTAGAGATTGGGGTGATAAAAATAATTCACAATACCCTCTATGGGGTGTCATCCAATAAAATGAAACAATGAAATACAATTTTCAAATATTTAGGGGTGAGATCCAAGGGGGGTTTTCATTTTAATGGAATATCTCAAAACATTAATGAGGGCTTAAAACCCATTTTTATAAACCAAACATTCCAAATAATTATTTTTTAAAAAACACACATATTTAATCGATCAAAACTATTTTCAAAATATGTCATATAAAAAAACCATTAAAACTCTTCCATAAAATTAAGAGTTCCCTTCGTAAATTTTTAAAATCACATGGCATGTATTGGTTTTTAATGTTATTTAAGGAAAGAATTAAACTTAAATATGATTAAAAGTTAACTAAAACAAGGTATTTGTATTCCTTTTCATAAAATGTACTAATTAAATTTGGTATATATTGAAAAAACACATAATTTATGAAATTAATAAAACAAGAAATAATAGTTCTAAATTTAAAAAGTCATGAAACCAAAAAACTACGTTAAAAATCATTTCCTACATGTATGATCTTGATAATTCACCTCACAATGATTGAAGAGTCCCAAAAAATACAATATTAACTCAGGTAAACCAAGAACACTAAGGTAAAACTGATTTATATAGAACCATAGGTTACCTAACTATATTATGGTTATTGAAAAAGAGGGAAAACTAATATATAAATAAAGAGGAATAGGTAAATAGTGATTACCTAGAATAATCCACCACAAAACATGATTAAGGAAAATGATTCCACTATACAAGGAAGATAAACAAAGGGTATGATTCCAAGGGGCCACATGATCTAAATAGTAAGTGAGATATAATGATTTGGATTAAAAATATAAGTGTGAAAAAGGAAAAATGATCATTATTAATGAATCTAGGAACTACGAATGTTTTGACAACAAAAATTGGAAAAAATACACTAACCACGCACCCTATAATAGGATCTAAATCCACTACACATTAATTGGATACAAAACTATTTAAACCATTCACTAATCATGTGATTCCCCTATTAATATTATTGATCATATCTCCTAGTTTCTATATAGTTTCCAAAACCACACACTTACATAATTTGATAAGTACTATACTCCCAAAAACCTAAAATTTCCATAAAAAACTAACTATAAGTAGAGAAAAATAAATTAGTACTAAAAAATTAAAAAAGGTACATCTTGGCATGACTAGTGTGTCAAAAAATGTCAAATTGAACCGAACATGGAACAATAATAGTTCTCCAAAAATTCATGATAGATGGGAATAAAAGCTTAAATGAACAAACATATACAATGTTAAAATAGTAGAGGATAATTATACAATAAGCATGATCCATGAGCCATAATCATATGCATATGTCATAAAAATGTAGCAATAACTCCAAAAAGATCTATGCAAGGAAAGGTTTCACAAACCAAAGAACAAATTATTATCATATGAGGAACATATCGAAGAAAAACCACCCTTTATTTTGTGATAATTTAACAAAGGACAACACTTTAATTTATGAGCATATCCAGTGTCGATAACCATTAAATTTTTGTAGATATCCAAGAAGGCACACACTGCATTGTCTTTTGTGATATACTATCATAACCAATATATTGAAGGGTTATATATGTACTAAACTTTCATTAACTATAAATATATTTTCCAATAGATTTCAATGATTACTGATATGATGAAATCCCATTGGAATAAAATGGTTTTCAATCATGATATCATAATGTACCCTAGGTAAGTTAAATGGGTCTCACAATATTTCCAGATACTATCAATAAAATTGACCATAACAATGTTAATGGATGATATCCAAAATTCAATAATAAAAAATATTATTTTAAAAGAAAGTTAATTGTGTGATTCAATAAAAATATTATACAATTATAGAATTACTTTTTATATAAATAATATTTTGGTAGTGAAATCGTAATTAATTTTTTTGAAAATTATTTTAACATTGCTATAAAAGAAGAAGTTATAGATCCCATTAAAATGGTATTTTCTTTAAGATGAATTGAAAAATCTGGAATAGAAATTCATTTAAAATTAATCCTCAATAACATATTGTTGAATGATATGCTATCAAAAGGGAAAGTGGTATTTAAGGGAAAAATTTATTATTAATTAATGGAAAACCACTTAAATATTTCTAAATATTTTTATTGAAAAACCATGTCATAAAAATAGTACAAAATAATAATTTTTAAATGAGGATATGGAAAATAAAATGTTCACATGAATCAATATTTAATTTTGTTTTTAAATATAATAGTTGACAATTATGAGAAGTGTAAATCTCAACATTGATGAAATGGTTTTATTTAGACTGAATTTGATTTATTTTCCACATCACATTATTTTTTGAAGAAACATATCCATCATTTTATCTCCCAATAAAATAAAAATTAAATAAATTATTTGATAATAATATATTCTACGAAATCCCTTATTTTAATCCATAATAAAAAAATCATTTGACTCATGAAAATAATTTGATTCAAAAAATACCCATACAACGTCATAATCATTTGAATTGAAAATTAATTGGATATTGAACATAATATAGATCTGAAAATACATCATATATCATGAAAAGTATGATTAAATAAAACCATATCCAATATATTAAAAAAAGGAAACATGTGTTGAATATTCATCTTATCTTAATGAATAAAAATTTATATAACAAACCCATACTTTTGATCCCACATAGTCAATATGTGATCTAGACTCATTAAAAGAATATTTATCTTAATCAAATATTTAATAACCGTATTTATACTATAAAAATTCCTAAAATTTACCTATAATAATTTATTAAAAATATACTAGAATTTTATATTTTTTTCATCATCAGATGTTATTTGCATCGAATTATTGTTTAATACTATTTTCATAATTTAGTTGAACATTATTATTTATCAAATACTTTTTTGTCCTTCCAAAATTGTTTTAGGTGTTGTTAAATATTTTTTACAAATATTTATAATTTTAAATATTTATTTCTTATGTATTTTAGTTACGATTCATGATGATAAATTTAGTGAAAATGTTATTTTAGATAATTTTTACAAATTAAATGACAATATAATTATAATAATTAAAATAATAATATTACATTTACAAAACCATAAAAAATTTATTTCTTTTTTATTTAAGATAAAATTAGTAGTCATTTATCATTGGTCATCTATTACAGAAATTTATAGCATCATACGATTTAGTGGTCAAAAAGACCCAAATAAGAACAAGATATAATCTATGGGTGAGTGTGTTTCTAAATGCGATTATTTGGGAATTAAAACATTTTTATTTAGGAATAATAAAATTATTAATTTTTTAATTTTTATAAATATTTTTTAATGGTTTAATATAAAAAATAAATGACTATAGTGGAAAAATACATTACATTGGTTGAGGTGGTTGGTCGTATATACAAAGAGGCAAGACGTTCAATTTACATAGATAAAGAGGAAGATATTGGATTGATTATATTTATAGAATAATAATAATTTTATAAAACAATTATTAATACTTAATATATATATTAAAAACCATACATTTAATGTGGTGATAAAAAAACCACGCATATTGTTGATGGAGTCAGTAATCTTCATGTTAGCAAGATGATGTCTTCCTTTATCAAATTGTTTCGGGGGAAGGTAGAAAAGTTACATTGAAATATCATAATTAAATTTATTCATGTTAGTAACACTAATTTAATCAAAATTTCATGTATAGAGATTATTTTTGAGTGTAAAAGAATAAAATAAATAACAGAGCCTATTAAGAACATTTCCTCTCCATTTTGGTGTTCTCCATTAGATAATAGTGGAAGTCTACATAGTGTAGTAATTTGGAAAGAAAAAGGCTGTTAGTGTGTTTCAATTGAGTTCATGAGAAACTAGGGTAGATATTATTAGATATATAAATAATTATAATTAGTATTGAAATATGGTGTCTGTGATATACATTTATAAGAAAAGAAATTTCAGTTTTGTGTATACCCATTACATTTTCATTGATTACATGACACAATTCATGATTTATGGGCACCGGAAGTGAGAAATAATGGATTTTGGGGTGGGATAATGCATATAAATAATATAAAATTCATTTTAAATATATTTTAAATGTTTTCATGTCCTTTCCAACATGTTTTCTTTACATTTTTCCATTTTGGTTTTCTCCTTGGTAAATAGTTTTACCCATGTAATTAATATTTCATTAAAAATATATGTTACAATTCGTTCAAAATTTTGATGGAAGGAACATAATTTTCATATAAATATAGTCACATTAAATTTATTTATAAGAGAAAATTAACATTTAAAATAAAAAATATAAGATATAGAAGATTTGTTCTATAGATTTTTTTTGTTTTTTCAATTAAGCATTCATTAGTCTTATTAAGTATTGAATAGTAATTGAATTATTGTTATAATATTATCTAAAATTACCTAATCATAAATATTACATAATATAGATTTAATTATGAATGTCACATTATTTCACATTAAGGATATTTTCAATATTATAGTTTTATAGAATTATTCTGTAACTCAAATATAACACACAATAAAATAAAAAGTGGACACTTTTAAATAGTATCCATTTTTATTGAAAAAAAATATTGAAAAGAAAACCTGATTTATATTTCTTGTTAAAAATATTAATAAAATTCTTATTCACTTCCCCATTTCCATTCCCCATCCTTATATGATGTCAAAAACATTTTTAAACATTATATGAGTATAAAAAACTCTATAATGGATATAAATTATGAAATCATTTGACTAGTGAAAACATGAAAACCGTTAAAACCCCATCCTTAAAAACTCAATAGAATGAATAGAAAATCAATACAGGTTCCTTAGGATGTAATTACTATATCAACCTTACATTCAAGATTATAAAATGAATAACCTTATGACCAATGTCCTTCTGAGGAGTACCCAATTCATTTGAGAGCTATAATGGGGGTCACCCATCATGTTGTTGCAGAAAGGGTGATTTTGTGTAAGTTCTCTATAATCGCTCGAGTTTTGATCCCGAAAGGGGTGAATCCTTATAAATTCAACAATATTACTGAAAGGATTGCTGAAATTTGGGATTTTCTGATTGGAAAATGATAGAGATGGGTATTGAACTCTACTATATTGTTTTTCCTTCTGATGATATCAAGAGGCGTGCTTGGAGTCTTGTCTCAGTCCCTATGAATCCTGGATTCCTTCGAATTCATGAATGGGACAGGAAGTTTGGCCTGAATTTTTTCAAGAACACTTATTCTCAATTATGGATATGGGTTTTCAATCTGAATTGGTTATATTGTCACCCACAAATTCCATGGGATATTACTTCATCTATTAATAATCCAATTAGGTTGGATAAGAAAACGGATATCCCCTATTTTGGTCATTTTTCGAGAATTCTAGATGAGGTTGATATGTCTGTCACACTTATGGAGGAAGTGTTGCTTACCACTAAGGATGATAGTATTACTCTTGGGATTATTTATGAGGGGCATCCCACGTTTTTTTTGAATTGTAATTTTTTGGACATGTGGAATCGGATTGTAACAGACATAAAATTTGCAACTTTTTTAAAATCAGAGGGCATGAGAACTCCACTTGAAGGAGAAATAAAGGAAAAAATACTGGATCTGACCCCTTGTAAAATGAGACACAGATAAAAAATCTAATATAGGGGACTCAATTCCCATTAAAACAAAAGATCATGCTGCTGTACATGACTTGGACCCACTATCAGAATATTCTATTTAAGAAGGAAAGTTCAATTATGAAAAGTCTATTGCAAAGTCTACTGATGAGGATCCTGCTTAATGTTGTAGTAAAAATCCCTGTGAAATTTCTACTTCTGGTTTGGCTGGGCTTGCAGGTTAATCTAACTAGAATGAATACGCTTCATTGGAGCCCGCTTCTGGAGATGTGGCTGTGAATGATGATAATTACGATAATCCTTGTAATGCCTTAATGGATATCTATCTATCTTTCAGTGGCGATGCCCTTGTTCATGCTGATATTGATCAGGTTTCCGGGTTGCATTCTGGAGACTTCCTTCTAGTCCATCCGGAGAAGGTTGTGATGAGAGGAATCCCTTCTAGTTTACTTTCCCCTGTTGATTCCTTGAATAGTATTTCATATCTCAGTTTTGAGATCTCATGTGAGGATGGTGATGATTCTACTGCTCTTAATCAAGATTTAGAGGTCCCTCCCCCTGATAAATTGTATACTGATAAGTCTACAAAGATATGAAACTAGGTGATTATAGTCTTTACAATAGGCTCCAATCAAAGAAATGAAGATTCTATTTTGGAGCTGTTAAGGGATTGGTAATTCTCCCATGGTCAAGTCCCTTAGGCATCTCATTTTGACCAACAAGCCTTTATTAATTGGTATTGTAGAGACACAAATGAAATATGAGAATTCGGTCTCTTTTATGTGTTCCTCTTTGGGTTACTCCTTTGTTGGGAATAATAATGTGGGGGACACTGCTGAATCCTTATGGGTTATGAAACATAATAGTGTTTTAAGTGAGACTTTCATGAATGATATGCAATTTGTGACTTTATCATGTAGTATCAATTATCTCACTATTTTGGTAACATTTATTTATGATTAGAACCTTTATAATAAGAGGAGAGCTCTGTGGAGGAATCTTGTTGATATCTCTGAGGTCATGAATAATATTTGGATCTTAATTGGTGATTTCAATGATGGTTTGATGCATGAGGGAAAAACTGGGGAGAATTTCTGTCGCACTTTAGCTTCTGAATTTTCCTCCTGTATTGATAAATGTGGTCTGATTCAGCTCCCTCTGTCTAGATCTGATTTTACTTGGAGCAGGTACACCATCGATGGATGACATGCAAACATTCTGGATAAATGCTTTGTGGATGTGGAAATTGGAAATAGTTCAATTTATGTGTCAGGAGTCACCTTACCAAGGATACATTCTGATCATAATCCTATTCTTGATGAGGTCTATGACAATAGAGTGAGTTCAGCTCCGATTCCCTTAAAATTTAACAATGAATGGCCGATCATTTTGGGTTGCAGGGAGATTGTTTTAGATTTTTTAAATTTTAAATTCATGGTAATTCCTTCTCATATCGTATTGTTGTATGTTAAAATAAGTCAGGTGAAGATTAATGAAATTAAGTAAATCTTCTTTTTCCTCCCTTAGTAATGACATAAATGAAGCTAAAATCTTCTTGCTCAATCACAAGAGAAATAATATTATCCACGATGTTCCCTAACTGGAGGAGATACAAGATTCTTCAAATTTGGATAATCTATTGACCCTTAAAGAAAGATTAGATCAGAATCAGAAGAATATGATATGGTTAAATGAGGGAGAGAGGAACTCCAAGATATTTCATTTCATGCACAAGGAATAGAGATCTATGAGGAGCCTCAATACCATAAGCATTGATGGGAGTATGTTCTCTAGAGAAACTGAGATTGTCCAAGATGCTATTAACTACTTTAACAAGCTCTATTCAGATAATGGAGTTGATAACTATAAAAAAATTATCAATTGCTTTGAGCCATCTGGCAGTGTTTTTCATAATAATAAGCTCACTGAGATTCCCACTGTTAAGGAGATTTATGATGCTCTTATATCATTAAATATTGATAGTGTGGCTGGTCCTGATGGCTTTACCAATAAGTTTTTTATATTCTAATGTGATATTGTCAACCTTGATATTACAAATTCAGTGAGGGATTTTTATAGGTCCTCCTTTATTCCATTTGGGATGAAATATAATTTTATTTCTCTAATTAGTAAGAAAGATTGTGCTCTATACATCAAAGACTTTCGACCGGTGGCTATTGGGAACACCATAACCAAGATTTTCAGTAAAATAATGACATAGAGGTTTGGTGAAACTGCTAAGGGGCATGTTTCCAATAATCAGTTTGGGTTTGTACAATGACAGAGCATTCAAAATTTATTTTTTTCTACTTTTTAATGTGTTAATTTCCTGAAGATATGGATAAAAGTTTGTGACATGGCTTTGATGATTGATATATCTAAAGCATTTTACACTATCTGATGGATTTTTCATTTCACGATTCTTGAAATGCATGGGTTCTCGCAGAAATTTACTGGACATGTTTTCTCCATCATGGTATGTGTGAGGCTCTCTATTCTTATTAATGGATCCCCCCGAGGATTCTTTCATTTTTCAAGAGGAGTAATGTAGAGGGATCCTCTATTTGGTCTGCTTTTTTCAATTTCAAAATATTACATGAGTTGCTGTCTTAATGACCTTGAAAGTTTGGGTTGGTTTCAAAAGATGATGAATTGTAGAAATCATCCTGCCCCCTCTCACTTGTTCTATGACGATGATATATTATTGTTCTGAAAGGCTGATAAAGGAAAAATATACTATATCAAGGGAATCTTTTCACATTATGAGGAGGTTTCGGGTCAAGTTATTAACTGGAATATTTCATCGGTTTTGTTTGGGGAAGGCACTACCATCTCAAAATTGAACAGAATCTCTTTGAAGCTTGGAATGAAGAGGGGATCTCTACCTTTTACTTATCTTGTGGTGACTCTGTTTTGGGGAAAAATAAAGCGTTTTTATCTTGAAAACATTGATCTAAAAATTATCAATCAATTAGAAAAATGGAAATTTAAGAATATGTCTCAGGATAGATGAATCTTCTTGGTTAATTCATTGATCACCTCAATTTTTTTCTATTCGTTCTCTCTTTATAGATTTCCAAGGGCGCTTGTTAAAGAAATGACTCTTAAGATTAGAAATTTTATCTAGACTGGATCAGTTAATGAGAGAATGTTAATCACAGTGGCCGGGAAATAATGTATTAAACTGATCCAAATGGGGGGAATGGGTGTGAAAGATGAAAGGTTATTTAATGATACCTTACTCAAGAAATTTTTTTGGAACCTTCTCTCCAGAAATGATTCTTCTATATAGTTCCTATACTCCAGGTTTGTGAAATATCTTCAACATGGTTACAGTTATTACATGACATCCTCTATTTGGCCTTCCATCAAGTAGGCCTATGATGGTCTTATGGAGAACTCAAAATGGGTGGTTTATGATCAATCATAGCTGAATTGTTGGACAACTCCTTGGTTGTCCCGTCCCATTAATGTTTACTTTTCTATCCCTCCATCTCTGATTAACTGTTCTATTGCTGATATTCATGGTCATGTGGTGATGAATGATTTATTAACTGCTCAACATTGTCTGCAAATCTCTCGATACATATATATTGATTATGATACTCTAATCTTGATTCCTAGCTTGTATGGGATTTTTTTTCTACTAAAGAGTGCTACCGACTACTTTCTGGACCCTCCCTGAACCTGCACTCATGGATTGAGGGTGTCCAGAATGGTTTTATCCCACATGCTTCATCCAATTTTTTATGGAAAATGTGAATGCATCACCTCCCTCTTCAAAATCTGTTGCAGCGCGCTGAACTTCAGCTTACCCCTGCCTGTCCCCTTTTCTTGGAAGCAGATGGGAGTTATCGAAATCTTTTTATTTTATGTAAATTTACGTGTAGGCTATGGAAATATCTACAAGATATTTTCACATGCTGCTTCAACTTGCAGACTATGGAGGAGATTTTACAGTCCATTTATAAAAAGGATCGATGTGAACAAATTCACTCCCTTCGATTGGATACCTCTGTGAGTGTCATTTCTTTCATTTGGAAGACACAGAATGATTTGGTATTCAACAACATAAATCACTCTTTCTGCAATGGTCCTATGTTCATACACCACACTATTCAGACTGCCTCTCTTTTACAAAAAGGATCTATTGATAATAATGTTGATGACCTTGTTCTTTTGAGATCACTTGGTGTGAATGGAAGGTCTAGGAAGACGCTAATGGTGAAGTATGTCTGCTGGATACCACCCATTTTCGGAGGGCTCAATGTCAACATTGATGGTGCAGGCTCGGGTGCTCCCGACCATTCTGGCTGTGGTGGTTCCTTTTGAACATATTGAGGGTTTGTGAAAATGAATTATTTTGGTTCATGAGGTGTTAGTCCGCTGTACACACGAATGAATAATTTATTTCTCATTGGATCAAACTAGAGAGAGACATAGGTGATGTTATAAAGATTTTAAAATTTAACACTATTTAGGATACTAGATTTATTATTTAATTTTGTTTTAATAAGATATTATGTAAGTGGATGAAGAAATAAAATAGAAACAACTAATTAAGAAGAATACCACTCCTTATGATGACCACCTTTGATTAACACCTTAACACCACTAAGGTGAGTGTGATGCCTAACATAAGGCCTCTATATTTGGTGTGGGATTATATTATGGAACATAGGTAGACATTTTATTAACCACAATGTTTTTTATATTTATTGAAATGACATGAATGGTTACCTTTTTGTAGGAGAGGGTAGGGGCACTCAAGGAAATATTTAAAGTATTAAAATAATATAAATTCATTTTATGTTCAAAATGGTTCCAAGCTGAATGATAGATAATATAAAATAAATATGGGTAGAAATAAATTTATAAAATAAAAATTAGACATTTTATTATCATTTATTAAACGTTATAGTATTGCTTTCACCCTTATTTAATACTTAATTGTTACCATGAAATCAAGTAATTATCTATTTGAATATTTATATAATTACTATAAAAATAAAAAATAAAAAATAATGTGTCATTTATGAATCATTATGAATTATCCATATAAATATATATAATTTTATATTTTTATTAATTTAATACAATTTAATAACATATTTTTTATTTTGAAATATCATCATTGTTAATTATGACACCACTCATTAGAAGACTTTTTAATACTATCATAACAACATGATTTATTAAAAAAACTCTTTAATACATCAAAAAATGTCGAATTCGTCCATAAATTTTTTATTTAACATTAATTATATATTAATATATTTATCTTAACATTTTTAATATCATTTATTCAATTCTTTCATTAATTTGGCTATAAATCCATCATCATTATGTCACCCTTTAATTTGATTATTCCATTCCTAAAAATTATAAATAAATTACCACGATGTATATAATTATTTTATCTACAAATTTAATATTTATTGTCTAACATATATCCTATATAACCTTATATTAAAATAAACATTACTTGATAAAAACATGTGTGAGGAAACACTGGTCTTCTTCTTGAATATAATATTTAAAATGTCATAAACTCACCCAAGTTGCCTAAAAAGGATATAATATCAGAAAACAAATATTGTTTTAGTCGATTCATACTCATTATATTAAACTAATATAAGTTTTTCAGTGATTTTATATTAGTTATAGTTTTATTTTTTACATTTAATTACCCGATTTTCCCTTCATCATGGTAATAAAAATAATACTAATGTTTCTGTTCCTAATGTCCAAAAATAAAATAGAACTATTAACATAATTTGTAACATACGATTCCATATATGGAATCCATTTTTGTAAATTCAAAACACATAATTGGTATAAATTAATGAAAAATGAATCCCTCTAATTGAATGAGAAAACATGTTTTTAAAGTAAAACAATCAGATGTTCACATAGTTTTTATATCCAATTTCAATATGAAATTAATTCAAATGACATAAATAGGTTTAACTGAGAAAATAATTATCTGATCATAATTTAATAATAATTAAATGTCTAATCTGTCTGTATAAATAAATTAAATGAAAAAATAGTTTGGAAATAAAATGCAGTATTTTTCAATTTTCATTAAAATAAGAATTTTCGTAGAAAAATAAGATAAAAATTACCAAAAGTAAATTTTGATTTTACAATTTCAAAAAATAATATTATTTCTTCAAATATAATTTATAAAAGTGAAAGAATCTATATTATAAACTAGTGCATCACTAAATGGTGATAAAACTATTTTTTATAATGAGAATTTTTTTCAACCATATAACTACATTTATCATATAGGATAATTAGCATAGTGTATATTTTAATTATTATCAAATTAAAAAGCATTTTTATTTATTCTATCACTACCTGAGTTGTTACTTTCCTCAACCATTTTAGAAATTTCATGCTCAAAATATTTTCACATATTAAATATGTATGTATATCTTTCCATCATAGAACTATCATATTCCCATGTAGCCTCTTCAACTATATAGATTTTACACCAAACCATAACATGATAAATCAAATTCTTCCACAATACATTCACTCTAATATGAAGAAACTAGACTATTTGTCCCTTTTATTATTGATTTTCTTCAAACTGAACTACTTATAGAAACAAAACATGTGACAGATCCAACATATACTTTCATAATCTTAAATAATGAAAAAGATTTTGTACTAGGGATACAATTAGAGGAAAACCCACATGATAGGAAACTGATCCAATATATACTTTCATAACGTTTAATATAAGGTAATGTTAGTGATTTAACCTAAGAGTCATCCATGATCCAACATTCCATTATCACAACACCTAGATATGTAAAAATTAAGACATCCACTACCCAATCGATCATGGCCATTCAGAACTTTTCAAGGAAGTCCTCATAGAGACCATACATTTGGGAACATGAACAATGAAGTATAAATAACACAATAATTATAGAGGGAAGAGTATAAATGGTATCTAGAAATGATTTAATTCATCCATGATACAAATACGTCTTAAAAAACTCTAATGGAATATACATAACAATATACCTATCCTCATCCCAATAAATGGAGGAATACTGGTCCTGAAAATACATTCAACCCCCCCCCCACCTAATTGATAGATTTGACATAGGTTATTACTGGGGAAGTAATTTGAATCATATTTACAAATTTCCTATATAGAATACTAGTTTTAAAAATTTAGTTGGCATCCCACAATATACGGTTCTAACATATCCTAGCTACTCTTACCTGATTGATGTTTAAATACAATTGGATATATTTGTTAATCATTAAATAGAAGTGAAATTGTTTTCTAGTTTTTTCAATAGAGCTTAAATTGAATTCTTTCAACCACTATATACTGATGTTCAAAATAATGACAAATTAAAATGAAAAATATATATAAAATGTTAATTATAATTTAGCATGGTGACCATTGCAGTTCCTACAATATCCTACTACAAGTGATATGTCTTTATTATCATCACATGTGGAATAAATTCTATATTAAATACCTTTTTCCATATTTTTATCCAGTTCAAAAAACATTGATCAGTAACACAAAAAAAATCCCTGGTTTAGGAAGAATAATACAATGAAAAAAACTAGTACAATAAGAAAAACAATCTTAATAGAAACAATGAAAAATCAATATATCAAGTGTAACAAGTATATGTAACATAACAACCAAAACACCACAAAAACATTCTTGATAAAATGTTGATCCATATAATTCATAGGAATAATACATACTAGTTCCCATTTTATCAACCCATGATTGGGTGTCCACCTTCCACTTATCCCCAATAAAAATTTTCCAAAAAAACTACATGAAATGTTTTCATGATCAAAAAATAGTTAATTTTTTTTAATATTAACCAAAATAACTATTGTAAGATTTATTTAAATAAATTCTAGACGTGGATACTATGTAAAACCATTCAAAATATATTTTAAGAAATAAATTCTTTCAAAATTCTGGATTTAATAATCCCTCCTTTATTAATAAATATTTCTAAAAGTCAAGAAGCTATAGATATTTAAATTATTTAATTTTCCTTTAGGAAATAATTTTTTTTCAAGTGTATTTTACTAATTTTTTTGAATCTTTTTTCAATCCCCCAGAAAAAAATTTACTTCATCAAAATTTTTATAAATTTGTTAGGTAAATTAATTTTTAAATCAACAAAACATCTGTAAAATAATTCTTTGTAACGAAATAATTTAATATGAATACATATTTATGAAAAAAACAATAATATTAAATCCAAATCACATAATTACTAATAAAAATTCTACTAACCACAAACAAGAAAGACTTGGACAATAAGAACTGATCATTCTATATATGTTAAAAGGTTTGTAAGTTAGATGTTCACTCATTAAAAATACCGATTTTTATAAAAAATACACACTATTTTATGTTACCATATAACAACAATGTGAAATTATTTCCTACCAAAATAAAACTATGTTTTTTTTATAAATACCATAGTCCCTTTTTCATTCCATTATATTCTAAAGGTAATATGTTTTTAAAAAAAATACTATTAAAATAAAATTATGTTCAATAATTTTAGCACATGAGGATAAAATGTTAAAAAGTTTTATGATTATTTCAGTAATAGTGAACCAAAAAAAATTTAATTCTAAATAGAAAATTAATATTATTCCATGTAAATTTTTTTAACATATCCATTTATAATTTTAGTAGTATTTTTTATAAGTTATTATTAACTACATGGGTACATAAATTAAAATAATTAACACTACCCTATTATTTATGATATCCTTAAATTGTCCCAAATAGAGATACACAATTATATATTGAATTTAGTCTAATAATAATAATTATGCATTTAGGTTTTAAAATATAAAATTCATGTAAAAACATAGAATATACGAAAAGATTAAAATATAAGGTCATAAAAATATACTCTAACATATCGTAAGGTTTTATATGTTAAAATCAAGTAATCAATTACTAAAAAGGTAATACATTAAACATATTATGATTCCTTTGAGTTATTTTCATGATATAATTAACATTATATTCAAATTTCATTAATTCCAATTATAATTTTATTAATTACTTAAATATGAGGTTATGGTTAATTTATAGTTATATTCCACAACAATCTCATATTCCATAAAATAATGAAACACAAGGAAGTGAAAAAAATCAATGAAAAAAATAATAAAAAATAATAAAATGCCAAACCATGTTTTACCATGATTAGGAAAACATGTTGTAAAGAATCAATATTCCATCTAAAATAGAAACCATCAATTTCTAGTAAATGAAGTCATAATTATACCATTTATCAATTCATAACCAATATAACATCATTTGAATACTAAAAACCTAGATAGAAATAATTTTATGAATGAAGGATACAAAACACTCATATAATAAAAAATTGATGATGATGTTACATGTAACACCCCCAAATTTCATATTATGTTATTTTCTTTAATGTTATTCTATACCTTGCACTACATGGAACACCAAGTTCGAGCACACCACGACATACCAAACTAGCTGTTCAAAAAGAGGTTATGAATAATATTTACTAAATTATTAATTTATATACTCCATATAATTTTAGAATCCATATTATGTGTTTTTAGTTAAAATATAAGAACAAAATAATTTTTTTAGATAAAAGAAGTATTTTTAAAAAAATGCAATTTTACCACCTTTTAATGTAAACCCCTTTTTAAAAAAAATATTCGACAGTTAAATATACTCAATTTAATGAAATTAAATTCTTCTTTATAAAAGGGACATAATAATTTATTTTGGATAAATTTCTCTAACTTATCTGATAAATTTTATATTTTAATGATTTTTGAAATATACTAAATTTTAATTGAAAACAACTTTTTTAATCGAAATAATTTATAGCATTAAATAATGAATTTTAATAGTTCATAAGAATAATAAGATTATATTTTTATCATTTAATACAATTTAGGTCATTATAAGTAATTTCATATAAAAATTTTTACATAAACACATGTCAATCGTTTGATAGTTTTTACTTTTTAAAAACCAGTTTTTTAGTTTTGACAACAAGAATTAATTTTAAATTAATTAATTGAACATATATGTTTTGAATTTGGTAAAATTTAATTAATTTTTTAATTATAAATATCAAAAATATCTTAGGGTAAATTTTTGGTATTTTTTAAAAAAAATTCAATTTTTGATGAATAGTGTGAAACACTGCATTAATATTTAAAACTGAATTTTTATTTAAATAATAATTTATTCTATTTAAATTTATTTTATGTAATAATATATATATCATACCTATAAAATTTCAATGTAATTTATTGGATTCATTTTATAATAAAAATATATGTATAAAATTTTATTGAAGTTTGTACTGTATTTTTCCCATCTTCTAAGAGCACTTGGAAATTTGCATAAAACATAATTTTACCTTTTTTTAATTGAATTTTAAAAATATTATAGACACATTTAATATCAGTAAATAAAATGTCATTCAATAAGATGAATATATTTTATTGGTGAATAGTAATTTTTGACTTTTATTTACAATGGTTAAAAGTAATTAGGATAATTAATGGTAAAAATTATAATATAATTACCCTAACATATGTCCTAATTTAATTGGGTAAGATTAATTAGACCAAAAAAACCTTAGGAATAAAATATGATCTTATAGGTCCACTTGGATTAGATTAGGACATTTATTATTACTTTATTTAAAGAAGAGTTAAAAGTATCAAATTCAACGTTTATTAAATAAACCATTTTTAATATAGGGTTATACATATGTTAAATTAGACTATTAATATTCACTAGAAATATAAAAATATTTACTAAATAATGGTATTTTACTTATAATTTTTAGATATTAAATAAGTAAATTTTTTTATGACACAATTATGATGCAGTACTTACTTTCATAATGAAATATTAATATAGTTTATATAATAAATATTAAAATAAAAATAATTTAAAAGTTTTGATGCTATCTCCATATTTTATAGGATAATATGACATTTTAGGGTTGATTATAATAAAATAAAAGTGATATGGTTGTTATGAATTTCACAAAAAAATACCAAATAGTATCAAAATTGACATAAATTAGATTTTAAAACAAATACTATATTATTGTTTGATATATTATGCATAAAAATATAATTATCGAAAAAAGAGATTAAATAATATTATATATGTCATTAATAAACCACTTTAGGTTCTTTTGGAAGTTTATAGTATGTTTATAAACAATATAGTGTAAGAATACAAGATAACACGGTAAATGATAAACTATTTTACTAAGAGTTAAATCTAAAAGATATGGTTAAAATGGTAACCCAAACATGTCTAAAACCTATTATTTCAGATGTTTTAGACACATACCTACCTTATCTTAGAAATAAATTATTTTAGATCACTTATATAGTGAAAATTATTTTATTATAAAATACCATTTCATTCTTTTCAAAAAGTGTTCCTTGCATCTCTTATAAAAGTGCACTTCCCCTTATCATACATTAACACCACCAAATCCATTTGTCTCTGCCAACCCCTACCAAAATATCAGTAAACATTCCCTCAATTCATCTTATATGACTTACTTTGATCAGAAATCCATCCTTTGGAGCATTTTGGTCAACTCAAAAGGAAACACCCAAAGAAGAGGTAATAATTTCACCACACTCTTACAAGTTCTTTCCTTCTTCCACTTCCACTTTTTTTTGTTTACATACCAAAATAATAAATCGTGAACCTCATATATGTTGTGATGTTAATATAAATATGGTATAACAATATTCGTTATTATATCCATCCAATAAATGACAAAATCGCCATACGTGTGTACGTACTGCTTACCGTCTCCACGACATGGTGTAGTTTGATATTCAAACAGTTAATTATTATCATCGGTATAATAATGCATATAACTAATGTAAATAAAAAATATAACAAGTTAATTATTCTTTATATCTTATATAACATCCAATTACATACGATTTCAACATCAATATAACGACATTGTCGCTCGTGCACACGTACAACTTACCGTCTCCCCAAACGTGATGAGATTCATACCCCATCTTATTCATTCAAGAATAATTTTTATTTTATGAATAAATTTTTTTTATCAACATAATATAATTCAGGATATTAATAATATACATCCTATACATGACAAACAAGACTTACATAACAAAACATATAATAGAAAATGAATCAGTTCACAACCAAAACAATGATACTACTGAAATATCATTAACAAATAAATATTATAATATCATATATGATTTCATATTTATGTATTTGGTTCTTTTATAATTTAATAACAATTATTTCACCATTATAAAGGAGGTCAAACTACCCTATACTAAAAAAATTACATGGTAAGGGGTTTCTTATCCCACTATTAATTCCGTGATATTTCTATTGTTCCCCACTTATTTAATGCATGTGGCGTATCATGTACGACCATTTGATATATATTATCACAATTCTCTTTATATTAATGGTATTATGTGATTTATTTTTTGGTTAATAACTTTTGGTTATATGACTTGATTGATTACAACCTGGTAAGGAGTTTCTTATCTCACTTCTAATTACGTGAAATTTTCATTGTACGCTACTTATTTACTGCATGTGGTGAATCTTGTACTTCCATTTTATATATATTATCATGGTTATATTTATATTCATGGAATTTTTTGATTAATTTTGTGGTTAATAACTTTTGGTCATATGACTCGATTGATTACAACATGGAAAGGGGTTTCTTATCTCACTTTTAATTCAGTGAGATTTCCATTGTTCGCCACATACATATATCATGTTGTGTATCATGTGCTGCCATTTGATATATATTATCATTATTATCTATATATGCATTGTATTAAGTGATTTATTTGGTGGTTATTAACTTTTGGTCATACGACTCGACTGATTACAACGTGGTATGGGGTTTCTTATCTCACTTTTAATTCGTGAGATTTCCATTGTTCACCAATTATTTATTACTTGTGGTGTAACGTGTACTGCAATTTGATATATATTATAATGATTATTTTTATATTCCTGGTATTCTATGATTCATTTTGTGGTTATTAAATTTTGGTCATACGACTCGATTGATTACAATGTTGTAAGGGGGTTCTTATCTCACTTTTAATTCTATGAGATTTCTATTATTCGCCACTTATTTATTGCATGTGGTGTATTGTGTACATAAATTTGATATATATTATCATGATTCTCTTTATATTCATAGTATTACGTGATTTATATGGTGGTTATTTATTTTTTTTAATATGACTTGATTGATTACAATGTGATAAGGTGTTTTATTTCACTTATTATTCACGTGAGATGAAAGCTATATTGCCACTATTTCCTTTTGTGTGGAGTATGTATAGCCCATGATTGTATTAATTGTGTAATATACATTAATTTATCCGTTTTTACATCATAATTGTATGATAATTATTTTATGGGGTGTATTTTTCGTATGTTACCAAATCCGTAATGGATTTTCAAATTTCAATTTCCACTCATTGGTATTTACGCATACATCATTGATTATTTTCCTCCAATATTATGTGTGGAGTCACTATTTTTTATTAATTTAGTATTCTCCACATCCTATTACATGGATATACCTTTGACACACATAATCACTCCATTGATAAATTCACATTCCATTTATATGAACTATTAAGGATAATCTTAACACAATTTTCATTCATTGAGTAAAACATCCAAGTCATTGGTTTGGTTTTTACAAAAATATGTGTGAATGTAACCATATTGATTTACACTGAATAAAAAATTATATATAGTGTATTCATATTTGTGAGACAAAATTATTTCAATGATTTTTCTGTAATATAAGGATACAGTGTTTATAAGGTATTTAGTCTCAATTTACATTCCTTTGAGAACTCTTTGTCTTTCTGCAAAAATTCAATTTTATATTGTTTATATTCTGTCCTTTAACATATTATATCATGAATCTCATTATTCCCATGATACTATAATGTTTTTATTAATGTTAATCCTCAATTACTTGCATTCAAGTGTCTCCTATTTGGTTAGGAACTATTTAACTAAAATATTGTTTAAAATGTTTTAAATATTTAATCTTCTAAATCATTCTCATTAATGTCCATGTTTTAAAAATGGTTTTCAGAATTTATTTATATGGACATGAATATTTTGAAATAAAAATTCCTTCTAAAAGATTAAAATTTGTATGGGACACATTGAATCAAAAACAAATTTTAAACGACATCTTTGATAAATAGTGTGAAATTTAAATGTTTTCATGAAGAAGGGGATATTTCTATCAAATAGTTTTAATTACCATTTTCATTTATGTTAATATCCATTAGTGTATTTTATTTTTGTAAGAGGTTGATTTATTATAATATAATCATCTGTATTGTATTGAATGAGATATGTTTGACTGTGTATGTGCTATTTTATGCCTTTCATGGTTTGTGGTAAAAATACTGATAATTCATATGCTATTCTTAATACGAATGTTTAGATTTTGTTTCCATATTTTCATATGAAGAAAGAGTTGGACATAGTAACAGAGGGGTGGAGTCCTCTATATATCCTCGATAAATCAGTTGGTCTCATGAGACAAACTAGTGTCTTGGCACAAGGCCTTGACAAAATCTTATTTGTAGTCTCAACACAAGGCCTTGACTATGTGGTTATGAAGTCTGGAATTATGCATTCAATCATTAAAAAATTGGATATTGATATTGTATGTAATTATTTGACTAGTAGTGTATCCATTTGAATAAGTAAATGGAATTATCTGATTTATCTTTCCCATATTATAATAATGTTTAAGTTTGAAAGGGTTGTGTACTAGTATTTTACGTTGCCTTAAATGTTCATTATTATTTATGATAGTTTCTGATATATTATTATCCTTACTGAACATCTAAGATCACCCATTTCTTATATTTTATTTTTCCTAGGATTCAAATAATAATATTACGATTAACTTATAGGAATAGGCTAAAGGATTTAAGAGCGTTCAAAGGGGACACAATGTTGGTTTTTTTTTCATGATGTAATGTAAAAAAAAATTATGTATCTAGTACTTCCAAGGACTCTAAACTGGACGGTCATTCAGGACAAGATTCCTTGTATCATGCCAATGTTATGAAATAATGTACCAATTCGGGGTAACTGGGGTTGCGGCGTAATAGTTGGTATCATAGGAAGTTTAATAAAATCATTAGAAGCTATATTTTTTTTATAAAAAATCTCTGATTTATAAAACACTACCCTAAGATAGACATTGAGGATTATTATAGAAGAAATCCAAAAAATTTGGTAATGTAAATATAATGTGGGTTTTCCATGCAATACATACCTGTCTGGATACGAGTAGGTAGAGGCTGCTCTGGAACAGATGTACATAGGAGTGAAAACTCTAACAAGGAGCATTAGGTTTGACCTAGGGTATCCTGGTACACGACAATGGGCCATTCTGCACTCTTTCTTATGACACTCACAGGGGATACGCATAGAATAATTCACATTTTCATTACAACCCGATTTCATCGATTTTAATATAAGATGAGAATGAATATACTTGGTTAATCCTAAGATGTTTTAGATAAAAAATAAGGTTTTATGATATTCTCTAAATGATTTTATGGATCACACATTGATTTCTTGTGTTAGTCAATGGATGGATTCCAAGGAAGTCATAGTAACATTGAACATGATGTACAATGTGTTCACGGTGGTGGAAATGAGCAACAAAACTGAATATTGATAGGTGTAAAAGTTATCATGTTCATTCCGAATCAGTTTTCCAAAAATAGGATCAACAACATATATATTAACCAACTCCCAGACTCAACAATGAAGAGAAAGGCGGTGAATGATAAGAGCACTAGCAGTGGAGTCCATAGAGAAAAGAAAGCTCAATTTCCATCATGTAGGAAATGTGGAAGGAGATACCTAGGAAAGTGTCTTAATGAAAGGAAGAAATTACTTATGTGTGGGAAAGAAGGACATAAAATAAATAATTCAAGTGGAAAAATAAAGAGTACTATGGAAAAAAATAAAAATGATCCGAAGAATCCATTTACAGTTCCTTTCCGTAATGGTAGGGGACCTGGGCATTACCCAAGTGAATTCCCTATTCTATAATATAACCTCAAAGTCATGGAAGAACCTATGTAGAAATAAATGGACGGATAAATGTTTAAAAGTATTAGTGCTCTTTGTTGATGGTATTACTTTGGAAATCTTTTCTCTTGTATGTGCAACCCTGTAGTTTGTTATGTGAAAATGCTATTTTAGGAAGAATTATCTTTTTTATTGTTGATATAGTTATAAATAACCATTTGGGGTTATATGATCCTTGAATTTGAGGCAATTACAAGTTATTAAATTTTGGGATAAAAATGTGATATAGGAGATATCATTTGGGGTGAAATTTTGTTATGGTTACTTTGATGAATTTATCACATTTTGGGAATCTTAAAAATATAGTTTTTGAAAAATAAAAACACGCAGACTTCCTGACAACCTATCATGTCGAAAAAGCTGTGGGAATTGAACACACAACCAGGTTGCAATTGGGATTTATCACCTACCACTAAACTACATGAAGTTCATGGTTAGTGTGGGTAATTATTTTTAGTTAAATTATTCTATTGATCAGTAATATATTGTTTTTGGATATTCTGTCTTATCAAATGGATATCCGTTGTATAGGAAAATGTTTTGGTGATTATGTGATAAATTTTATTTTTGATGATGTTCGCTCTGTTGGGATCACTATATGCCTATGGAAAATTGAATTCTATGGGATTTAATTTGAGGAGTAATGGTGGATTTTTATCTCTGTTTTTGTTGTATATTTATAGCGATATGGGTTATTTATGGAAATTATTAAACTATCATATAGAATATGTGATTAAGTTAATTAATTTTATGCATGTGACTTTAAGCGTAGTTGATGGTATTGGGAGATATGACATAACAAGGATGACTACATAATCAAATTCTTCTATGTTTTTTTTGTTTTAATATTAGTGTGTATTATATTTAAGGATTTTAAGGTCAATTGTTTATTGAATGGAATTTGTTGAACATTGGGTGTTGTTGGTTTAATTTTATAAATTAAGATTAGTATTTCTTTCTATAAAGGATTAACCTTTTTGGGGATCATCTTATCTTGTACTGACCGTTTTGGTTTTGGATAATCACTAAAGATAAGGTAAATATATAGTATATATTTTGTGGATCATATCTGTCATGACCCCATCCCCAAAAATTGTACACCTCTTTGGCCAGAAATGTGAGAAGGGAGATAATGACCCCCATGTCCTAAATTAAGTAGGCCTAGAGTTGGTGACTAGCGCTGAGTGTATAGAGAACACACAAATGGGAGGTATTTCCCTCTAGGAGAACACATGCGGAAGAGAGAGATAAGATAGAAACCAACCAACTCCAAATAAACTAGTAAGAAAAAATAAAACCCAAGTACACATATGAAATTTAATGCAAAACTACAACAACTGAATGTGGAAAAACTATAAGTACCCAAAAGAATGTAAAATAGCAGTGACCACAAAACCGAATAGCTCCCACAACCGTAAGTTAGTAGTAACTGGCCTGATCCCCAACCAACTCTAAGTAACCTGAGAAGATGTTTATATATACATAGGGTGAGTATAATAGTAAACTCATTGGATCCTCCCTGAAGCCTCTCATGTAAAAGTAACGAAATTATACTAAAGAAGAGTGAACAAAAATTGAAACTAACTCATCACCTAAACATGTATACTATGTTACCATCATCACCCTGGATACTCTCGTTAAGTAACACATAAAATAGTATATAATATAATATGTAATATCAATGGTACCCCACTACTACTTCCCAACTGGTTTTCTACTTTTACCCAACGTTTCACGTCCTAAGCACCTCTCCCCAAAAAAGCATGTTCGCAGACACCTTGGAAAAGACCCTCAATATGCACCTCATGCAACAAAACCACCACGTCCACATAAGCAGTGTAACCAGCTAGATTATGGGAGCCACCATAGCTCTCATAATGTGTATCATTCATTGGGTAATATACCTCAAGCCATTACATCCCATACACTAAGTAAGGATACTCAAGCCATCATAACCTATACACATTACCCCTATAGTAGTCCATAGAAAACTATATCCAGAATTTATGTGTGTGAATAACCACAAGCTATTACAACCCTCTACACACATATATGTGGAAAACTAACCAATGTTCCATCCTGAACAAGTATCTTCCAAGAGAAGAGAGCGGAGCCAGAGGGGGTAGTCCGTCATCCATCCTCTCACTCGATTGTTGGGGAAAACACCCCCTAGGGCTCCGAATCCCCGGGGAGTCAGTTTTCTTTACTTACAGCGTGGAGTATCATATAGAAACATAAAAATTATATAATATACTATAGCTAATGACCAATATATGGGCATAACCAAGTCTTAGACTCAACTGCAGCTAACGTCTCTCGGACTCCGAGATGCTACTTCTAAGACTAGGTATCCTATAAGCACACAACTATTTAATGAGATTTAATAGACGACTTCATTCCCTTTTTATCAGTTTTACATTAGGTTAATTAATTCTTTAAACATTAATTAACTAATAATAATTCCAAATTAAATTTCATTAGCATCACACAGAAAGTACATTGTTCCTTCAAATGACTCCCTCATCATTGAGCCCCATGAAGCTTCAAACCCCATGGGTTAACATCATATATTCAATTATTTACTTACAAAATTACATTCCCATATTCACAGGAATTATATAAAAACAATCTATTCTTCTAAACACAAGGGACTCAAAACGGTGAGTATATGAACTAATGGTCGAGTCTTTACGGCGTATAGTAAGAGCATAGACCCATCCTCCCTTGAAAAGATTATCATGTAAAACACGTGGCATACCCATGTGTCTTCTCCCCTTTCAGATGAATGGTATGCAAGACCAAATGCCTTGAGTAGTGGGGAATGTAAAGTAGATAAAAAAACTAAGAATAATCAGTAGAAAACCAAACATTCACATTCAACCCATTTCAACATCATTGGTGTCCTCCCTGACAACCACATGCATAAACCGATGCATCTTGACACTATAGGAAACAACTGATACAATAATCAGTAGGCCTCTATTCCCCAACATATCACAACAACCATCTAGGCTCACATCACAAAATAAGTAGTAGGAAAACAATAGTCATATCGGTTGGGCTTCTAGACCTTGAACAAATAAGTGGGTAACTCAGAACCATTCATGGAATTTTAAATCATTGAGTTCTTTAAACTATCTTCAATTAACTGATTTATTAATTATAGGTTCCATATTTGGGAAACCTAAATAGTTAGCTGTCACAAATAAATTAGACATGCTTACTGCACCAATTTCACTAACATCAGATAAATACAACAATAAGAACCAGATTCATTTACATGCCTCTTTATCTTTATCTAAAAAATTATCATTTAATTCAAATTTATGTTATTTACTAATTTCCATCAAGAATGAACAATTAATCAATGAAAGAATGGATATCACACTATCTACCAAAAGTAATAGGCAGTACCATACGATTTATATCAATTTATTTACATGGCTCAAATATTTATTATGTAAATTACATTGTGATCCAGTGGCTAAAACATGATAACTCAATAGTTGCACGTAAAAAAAAGAAAAACATCGAATAACCTTCCTTAAAAAGGTTCTTAAGGATATTTATACGAGAATGATCCACACAATGGATCATGATCGCCTCCTCCTGGGACAACGACATCATCCCAAGGATGTCGCGGCACGGTCGGACGAACCAAAACCCAAGAAAGTCGATTTGAAGAAAAGAGATCACATGCCACAATATGGTAGGGAGAAACAAGATAAGGTGAACCCAAAAGAATGATGATAAATCATACCATATATTGAAGATTGATGGAAACAGCTTGGTTACACAAAGATAGGGGTTTAACGTGCAACAAGAATAACGTCGAGGGAAACCAATCCACCAGGAAATGTATAATATAAAGATTTACACAAGAAATAAAGAATGGTTTGAGCATATCACACTAGAGAACACAGAGAAAGAACATGGGAGGAAGACATCTTGTCCCTTTAGATGATTTAATGGACCAACAGTTTAAAATACAATGGATTTTCCATTAAAATCGGATCACATTATACCATGTCGCTTGACCAAGTAAATGCATCCCGGGCCTTAGGAAAATTAATATAGGTGTTATGTGATTTGATTCGGCCATAAATCCCTTAAAACAAGGCCATACATGTATTTTACATCAATGAGAACATTTAATTGGAGAAATCGGAAAAATCATTCTATTTGGAAAAGGAAATGTGAAACATTCTGGGAAACATTGTTCATGAGCTGTGACACCATATCTGAATCACCGTTTCTATCTCACCATTTCTATCTCACCATTTCTGACTCACCATTTCTGTCTCACCCATTCTGTATCACCGTTTCTGACTCACCGTTTCTATCTCACGATTTTTTACTCACTGTTTCTGACTCACCACTTATGTCTCACCATTTCTCTCTCACTGTTTTTGTCTGACCGTCTTTGTCTCAATGTTTCTGACTCACCGTTTCGGTCTCACAGTTTCTAGCTCACTGTTTCTTTCTCACCTTTTCTGTCTCACCATTTCTGGCTCACTGTTTCTGACTCACCATTTCTAACTCACCGTTTCGGTCTCACCGTTTCTGTCTCACTATTTATATTTCACTGTTTCGGTCTCACTGTTTCTGACTCACTATTTCAGTCTCACCATTTTTGTCTCACCATTTTTGTAACAACGTTTTTGTGTCACCGTTTCTGACTCATTGTGACATTGTTCATAAAACCGGAAACATATTCACAGATTTGGAAATTCGGAAATGTGTTGGAGATGAGTCACCTTTACCTCCTAGAACACCGCAAACACCATATTTCATAAAACGGATGTACGAGAGAGGTCTGATCCATTACATCAGATACCTCTCAAAACATTCTCATCCTCAAGAAACTAAATCCAACCAAAAAGGAAACTGAAAAGGGGTTTGAACAACCACTCCCCAAGATACCTATCAAAAGAGATCTAGACATAAGAAGCAACAAAAGAAATTCATCTTATAAAAACGGAAGTTGTATAACCACAAATGGGACACCGTTACAAGAAAAGAGTATAAATATCAACCATGTCTTGGTACTGAGGAAGTATCTGTGACTCATGTTCCCAGGTACCCACCTCCATGCCACCGTGTCGCCACAAGACATGAACCAAGGGAATTGAACACCTGCGCAACACCTTCTCTTTGTTGTTTAAGATCTGTACAGGTCGCTCTTTGAGGATCACATCATCATCAACGTCTATCTCTCACCAATCAACGACATGACAGTCATCATGAAGCTAACGACCGAGCTATGACACATGAAAAAAATCGTGTATCTGGCTCATCTGTGTGGAATGTTCTGTCTAATACGCCACATATCAAACATGAGAAAAAACCTCAAAGGACCCAAAAAACAGGGAGAATGCTTACTCCCATGACCAAAAATTCACTACCCATGATGGGGAGTCACCTTCAGAAAAATGTGACCCCCAACATCTAACTCCAATGGTTTTTTCCTATGATTGGCATATGATTTCTAATGATCTTTCACTGTCTTCATCCTCTCACAAATCACCTGAACCATCTCTATTGTATTCTGCACTAGTTCTGGTATGGGAATTCCTGACTCTCTGACCCCAGTCGAGCACAATGGAGAATGAAAAGGCCGGCAATACAAGGCTTCAAATGGTTCCATACCGATGGTGGGGTGAAAACTATTATTGTATGGGAACTCCCCTAAGGGTATGCGCCTCATCCTTGGACCTTCAAAATCAAGAACACAAGAGCATAACATGTCTTCAAGAGTCTGGATGGTTCGTTCTATCTGACCATCCATTTGAGGATGAAAAGCAGTGATAAGGAATAGCTGAGAACTAAAGCATCTAGAGACATCTCCACACCCTAGAGGTAATGCGGGGATCTCAATTAGAAATTATCATCTTTGGGACTCCATGTAGTCTCACCACCTCCTCCAGATACATCCTTGAAAAAACATGCACTGAGCTCTACTCTTTGATCTCTATGAAGTGGGCCGATTTCTTTAAACGATCCACTACCAACAAAATATCATCATGTCATCCTGCAGCTCGAGGTAAAATTGTAACAATGTCCATTGAGATGACCTCCCACATCCCCTGAGGAACATATTCCGGCTGGAGAAAACCATCAGGGACATGGTTCTCAACCTTGACCTTTTGGAAGACCAAACATCGAGACACCAACTCTGCAACCACACACTTAAGTCTAGGCCACCAAAACTAACTCTTAAAGGCTCGGTACATCTTTCTCACGGCAGGATGCACCACTATGTATGAACTATGGAACTCCCTCAGAACCGTCTCGCGCATCGCCAAAGGAACAAAAATCCTTCCATGATACAACACTCGATGTTGTTCATCCTCAGTCCAACCATCAGGGGCCTCACCACCAACAACTCGGTATCTCTAGACCTCCACCTCAAGATCCCCCAACTAGGACTCTTCCACATACTAAAAAAGATATGATTTCTTCGTCATCTGGAAAAGAGAACATCTGCCCCCAACTTCTCCCATATCATGATGTAATGCTAACAGTTCTTCCATTACTCTCTAGGAATCACTAGATTCATGAAAAACATCACTATGTGACTTTAAATTTAGCACATCATCTTTAACATTCCCGTTTTTAGGTGTATACAATATTTCGAAATCATATTTTTGTATGAACTCCATCCAACGACATTGTCGTAAGTTCATGTCACCCTGGGAGAAAACAGAACTCAAAATATTATGATCTGTAAGGACCACAAATCGCTCTCTAATGAAGTAATATCTCCACAAATTCAGAGAAAACACCATGGATGCCAACTGAAGATCATGGTTGGAATAGTAACGTTCATGAGGAAGCAACTATTGAGACACATAAGAAACAACTGATCATTACTGCATCAGAAAACAGCCTAACCCCAGATGTGAAGCATCGCAAAAAACATCAAACTGAACTCCCTCTGATGAGAGACAACGAACTAGACCACTTACAGACTTCTCCTTTTGACATTCGAATGTTTCATAAAACTGATTTGTCCATATGAATTCCTGATCCTTCCTAGTCAAAGCTGTTAGAGGAATCGCAACTCGAGAGAAATCAGCTACGAACATCCTATAGTAGCCTACGAGAACAAGGAAACATTGCACCAATGACACTATCTTGGGGGCTGCGCAAGACACAAATGCTTCTATCTTCAATGGATCCTCAACTACCCCCAACTGGGACACAACATGCCCCAAGAAACAGACTTCTCAAGCCCAAAACTCACACTTTGAAAACTTCCCAAACAGCTGAGGTTGACAAAGAACTACCAAAATTTTGTGTAGAGGCTCTATATGATCCACCATAGATGTGGAGTTCACAAGGATGTAATCGATGGAAACCACCAATAACTTGTACGGGAACATGTGGAACACAATGTTCATCAATCCCATGAACACAACTAGAGCTTTCGTCACACTGAAAGACACTAAGACAACATCATAATGCCCATGACGACAATGAAAACTAGTCTTTGGGATATCCTCATCCTTCACATGCATTTGATGATATCCTAACCACAAATACATCTTTTAGATCCAACATTCACCCTTCAGTTGATCGAGTAAATCATTAATCCGTAGAAGATTATAGCCATTATTTACAATCACTTTGTTTAAGTGACGATAATTGACACACAACCTCAAGCTACCGCCATCCTTCTTCACGAACAAAACTGGTGGACCCCATTGTGACACACCCGGCCGATAAAACTGCACTGTAACAGACCATCAAGCTATATACGTCACTCTCGCAAGTTAAAAAGGGCCATCCTATATGGGGACATAGAGATAGGGGAGGTTTCTGGTTGTACCTCAATCCCAAACTCAATCTCTCTTCGAGGGGGTAATGCTACAACCTCTTAGGGAAAGACATTAGGGTACTCTTCTACGACCCTATGAAACACCAACAACTGAACCTGTGAATAACTCATCATCATATTATCCATCATGGATGATAAGTATGGAAAACGCATATGACCCATCCAAGGGTATCATTCGCCAACGGACACCGCCATATCTCCATCCTCATTGAAGAAGAAAACCCGCCTTGTCACGAACCCCTCCCACCATTGATGCTCCTCCTGAGCTGGCAATGGTGAAAGGGAGATAATGACCCCCGAGTCCTGCCTCCAGTAGGCCCCGTGGTGGCGAATATCACCAAGGGTATGAGTTTTTCACAAATATGGGAGGCATTACCGTTTTTATTTATTTATGATTGAGAAATAGGATGAGTCAAACACCAAAAGAAAAATAAGGGAAAGACAAGTAAATATACCCAAACCAATACCACATGCATGATTAAATAGTTCTGAAAAAAGGTACAAGTACAAGAAATCTCAAAAGTACAATACCAAAAGATACAAAAGCACATCAAACTGCAACAACTCCAACTGTCCCGACTAGTAGGGTCCCGCACGGCCCTGGTAGTCCTCCTAGAAACCTGAAAGTAAACGTAGGGTAAGAATACTAGTATAATCAGTAGGGAAACCTTAAGCTATCGTGCACAATTGGGGAGACATCCTAATATCTCATGAGAACAACAGAAGAAACCAAAACCTATCAAGGAATTCTATCCACCCAACATCACCAGCCATGCTCACCAAAACAAAAAAAACATGTAGTAGTATATAAGAACATTTATCTGGTACCCAACACCATTTCCCACTAGCTAGATGCTCTTCATAATGGCTAATGTCTTGATGGTACCACACTCTTCCTTCCCGCACACACCTGGGCCTCAAGAACTATATATCCCTCCTGCACACACCTGGGGCTTATCCCAAAGATTCTTGGGAAAAAGTAAACCTACCTGAAGAGACATGGGCTAATACCAACCCAATCGAAACCTACCTGAAGAGTCTTATGTGTAAGGTCACCTCAATCCATCACAGCCTATGGAAGAAGGAGCAGGATGGAGCTAGTAACTAAGGGGAAAACACCCTCTCCCATGAAATGGGAGTGTTCGACACTAAGTGCTCAACATGGGTGGGGTGAAAAAAAAACACAAAGAGATATATATATATATATATATATATCAAACACACAGCCCAACATATTGCTTCTAAACAGGGAAACTGAGCACGTTCCTTGACACTGCTACTACGAAGCATGCATACAACAAACAACCCCAACCCCATTTAAGGTTTCATGTTTCAACAGAATTAGCTTATTAGTTCCTTAACTACTGGGTAGGTAACCACAACTAACCATGTCAAAAATTCGTAAAACATATCCCTACCATCCACAAATCAAGTTAGGAAAACACAAGAAACACAAACAAGACCCTTCTTATTAACCAACCAGCCCCATTGATTATTATTCTCGTTCCATTACCATACCCCACCATTCATTAACTCTTTCACTTTTATATATTATTCTCAACCCATAGTTCGTTAACATTCAAACCCATCCCTGCAGCCCCATTGCCAACCACCATAACTGCAAACACACTGAAAACCCATACATCATCATCTCTTGATACCATTTATTACAGCCTCGCTTCCCATCACCAACATAGCATTCACACCAACCCAAAACCAGGCCAACCGCAACCCCACTGCTCACCAAAACCACAACAACACACAAATCACTCCCTTCACATAAATAAACCCATACCAGCACCCACATGTTTATTATTTCAGTTTGTTCAACAGGGGTGATCACACAAGGGTTCCGATTATTCATTTAATCAGCCAACTTTACCTGATTAACCGATTTCATCATTACACAAGTGTCCATCCACAAAATAGTCCAGTAATATAGGGAATCATTTTATTGTACAAGAAAAGGCCCCCAAAGTCCGTGATTTTCAGTAGGCATAAGCCTTTTCAATTCTCAACATAATATCACAGGATATATATAATGTAACTGCATTCACATTACTTCCCAACCCCATTATATTAGACAGTTATTATCTTTATTAAACCTGTTAAACTATGTTTCATGTTAACAAGAGGACACAATCCCCGCATGATGCAGAAAAAATAGAGAGATGAAGGTAAAAACTCTAATTCAACCGGTTCTGATCCCAACGCTCCCCCGGATCAGCTTTAGAAGACATCTGTCGGCGTCCGTCACTTCTGTCAAAACCCGGAATAACTCCCTCGGGTGGAATCTGGGAAGGAAATGCCAAAGGGAAGACAATAGATCCAAGATCATATGTTCCGCCTCATCGTTACGATCCTGTGGCCGCTAACAGATCATAAATCGGAGCACGGACGAAGAAGTTATGGAAGAAAGTATATTTGGAGTCTCTCTCAGGAGATCTCTGCTCGAGGGAATGAAGAGGAGAGGAGTGATATGAAATGGAGGAGAGGCCCCATTGGTTTATAGTTGAGAAAACAAAAGTAAACGTCGTTTACTTCCTAGTACATGGATTGTACTCAGCCATTTCGCACGATCACCATGCGGCATCCAACACAACCTTCAACATGGAACGTGGTCATTGACTGGTCAACACACGGTTTGAGGGTAACGCAAACGCTGGGAGGGACTACATGGGGTGTAATCATTTATTTCACGCAGCAAGGACACTCCATCAACATGACACACAAGCATTTACTGGTCAACACATGGTTTGGGGGTAGCCCGTACACGGGGAGGGACCACACGATGTGTAGTATGGGATACACGATGTGTACTCATTTATTTCACGCAGCAAGGACACACCTTCAATATGGAACACAACCGTTGAATGGTCAACATAAGGTTTGAGGGTAGCTCGTACGTGGGGAGGAACTACACGGCATGTAGTATGGGATATGTAACATCCCAAGTAAGTAATGAATAATAGATATTTTTACCTATGTCTATTATTGAATTATATAGTGTTTAAGAGTCTTAAAATGAGAATAAATCCAATCTTAAGCATGGAATACACTAATATTTTTAAAAGATTTTTTTACTACCTTTTGATGGAAAACCATTTTTAAATCAATCTTTTGACAATTTTATAATCTATATTTGTCAAAATAAACATATTAATTATTATTGGGACATTTAATTTTACATTGGATAAATTTTTGGTATTTTTTTGACAATGTTCATTTTTTAATGAATAGTGAAAAGTACTGCATTTTACATCAAAACTAATTTTTCATTTAATTTAATTATATGGTTAGATTATATTTTAATTGGCCTTAAAGTGTAATCTGAATATAATTTTACCATTTAATCCAATGGTGGTCATTGGGATTAATTTCACTTTGGATTTGGTTATAAACTAATGCCAAACTTTTCATTGATATTGTATCAAAAAAACCCGCTATTTGTCATGACATCGGGAATTAATTATTAATTTAATTAATGTAAGTTATATGATTTGAATTTTGTAAAATGGACATAATTTTTGAATTCAGAATATCAAATATAGATTAGGGTGATGTTTAGGTGTCTTTTTGAAAAACTTCAATTTTTGATGAATAGTGAAACCACTAAGTTGTAGTTAAAGAAACTAATTTTTCGTTTAAATGAAATTTTACCACCTCTGTGATTTGATTTTTAAAAATCCTACATACATGGTTGTCATTAATAAGTAAAATTTGGTTCAATGAGATTAAAATATTTTTTTGGGTGAATAGTATCTTTTATGTTTTTAATCGTGATTAGTGGTAATTAGTGTTGTTTAAGTTAAAAATAATGTTTTAATAGTATGAGATGAGCTTGAAACATGTCCTACCCTCATTGGATGTGTCATGGCCGACCATGAAAATCCATGGGTCAACTTGGGGACCCCATGGATCCACTTTGGTTGGTAAATGACATAAATAACTTTTTATTTAAAGTTAAAGTAAAAATGACACAAACATGAGTTATTTTACTAAAACAATTTTTACAAGGGTTTATACCAGTCAGATTTTTGACTATAAATATTAATTAGAAAGATAAAAATATTTCCTACATCATTTTATTTTTTTCATAATTTTTAGACATTAAATAAATTAAATTATTTTTGACATCATGATGATGCAGCGATGACCTCATTATTTAAAGATTTAAATAAAATGGAAAGATAATGTAAACTATAAATCCTAAACATGTCCAAAACCAATTGGATGAGTGGATTTAGGACCTTTATCACCGTATCCTCGAATTATATCAATGTGGGACCTTTTTAATCCAAAACTCATTTTAAAATAAAGTAACTTATCTTTACTTTCCAAGAGTGCCTCTCCTCTCCTCTTATAAAAGGCCCCCACCTCTACCTCCTTACCCACACTCCAAAAGCCTTTCTCTCGGCCAAACCCTGACCATTTTGTCTCTCTACATCCCTCTATTACTCTTTGGAGCCTCACTTTGGGCAGAAGTCTTCCCAAGGAAGCCTTTGAGCTCAAACCAAAGGGAGTTACCCAATTTTAGGGTAATGTCTTCTTTTGATTCCTTTTGTTTTCTTTTGCTTCTCCAACCCCCTAAAATCTTTTTATTCTTTTCTTTTGAAACAACTCCAGTATCCTCAATATACTAGGATTTTGTTATAAGAAGGATCCTAGCTACACTTACACACAACTACATCTAATGGTTAATGAACATACTGTTTCAGTGGATGGTGAATTTATTCCTCCCGAAACGATGATTGTTCAACATTATTTTAACACCTTCAAAGGTGGCCATTAAGATGTCAATATATTTATATATAATATATAATATGCTTAGGTTTTTCTTAAGCTTCTGTATTTTTATTTTTGGTCATACCTTTATGGTTTCCATTATGGGTAAATGCGATATCTTCATTTAAGGAAGTGCGGACTACCGCCCCCTCAAAGTGATTTGATTCGTTAAATACCATATGTGGGACGTATAAAGGATGGAACTATGATATTATATATGATATTATAATGGAATTATAATATACCTTTATATAATTATGATTCCATTCTATAAAATATGAAATAGAAATGAAAGTAGCGTTCTTTCGTACGTACGGCTAACCGTCTCCATGAACGGTGCATTTCATTTCATACCTCTAAATGATTATATAATATTATAAATGAATGAATGTACTGGATATATATGACATATATGATATCTACATCATGAATACTATTCTGGATATAATGGTTAAATGAACAAATTGTAATTATAAAGGGTTTATTTTTTACTCAAGTACCAATGATCGTTGAAATGACCGTTATTAACTTAAATAATTACATAGTGTTCATGATATTGAAATAAGTGATATAAAAGGAATAATGTACTTGAAAAAGGTTATTAAGAAAGTTGAAATTAACTCAAATTTATTATTTAGGACATTAAAGAACGATCGAGTCAAGTCGGACCCGAGGTATGGGACTTCGTCTCAATCTCCTTTCATTGAGGCATATTTTGTTTTATACACAACCTTCTTTTATATAGTGTATAAAACCCTTTGACTTTTACGTTTATACAAAAAGAATTTTTTTTATACGAAGCGTTTTACTAAACTACAAAAGGGAATGTTTTTGTCGTACGTATGCGGCGACAACGACTTCTCTGCCGCCATGACCGTTATTTGAGTTTCGGTTTCCTCTACAAGCCATACCTTCTTTTTAAAAGAAAAATAAATACCATGTTTTAATTTTCATTTATTTTGGTATTGAAAATGGTTTTAATAATGTTTTTATATCAATGTATTGTTTTGATATCTTGTGATTGGAAGGTGGAAATGTTATGTTTCCTTTATGCATGTTTTATGTGATACGATTATGTTGAGGTTCTTGGGCATTATTATGAAGACGGGTGGTTCAATGATAATCTAAGGGCGGGTGAGCCCGATATAGCTCTCCAATGCATTGGGTAACGCGAAGGAGTGAAACGTTAAGGTTTCTCCGAAGAGATTTAGGGAATATACTGTGATGGGTATTCCAAACGTAACCAAGAGGGTTACTCCCTACGTACGAATATTATGAATTCCTCAAGTTACCTTTATGTCTTATGTTTTCTATGATTTATTCATGATTTGATGAGGTATGTTAAAGTGCTTATGTTTTATGGGTAAATTATGATTTCATTCTTATGTATATATGTAACCATGTTTCCTTTCCATATTTTTATATCCCTTACTGAGATTTTTATGCTCATCCCAAGTTTTTTTGAAATGTTTTTCACAGGTCAAGGGAAAGGTAAATGATATGATGATAGTGTCAAGGAAGTGTCAAGAAAGAATCCATGTTTTATTTTAAATATGTTTCCATTGATTGGAAATAAGAATACTATCTTTATGTAACCACTTTGTTTATATGTGGAATGTAATCAAAGTTTTATGATCTAATTCTCTAAAACTCTATGTCCAAAAAGATACTCAATGTGTAATCTTGTAATAACTCAAGATTAAGTAAGGATTAAGGCTGGGACCTTATAGTTGGTATCAGAGGTCGGTTTAGATATTTTTAGGATTTAGAATTCTATTAAATGATTATCCAAAAATATTTTTTTTGAAATGATATAGCATTTGAAGATTACCATGTTGCTTCATCTAAGACATGTTTGTTCAGAATGGTTTTTCGCAGAGGAAACATGGAAGCAGTGCTAGGAAGGCATACATAAGGAAATAACCTTCCGAATCAGCATCCTGGGATGGTCGAAATTGGAACTGAATAGTTTGTTGCAGTAATGGCGCAGTTGACTCAAGAGATAAATGGCGGTGGTATCCATACACGAGTTTAGCCAGATCAACTGCAGAGGAACATGTCAGTGGTGGAACATTTCATGAGGCAGCATCCCCCATCATTCAGAGGATCATCTGACCCTGTGCTAGCAGAAGGGTGGATTAAAGCACTAGAGAAGATTTTTGATGTCATGGGGTGTTCAGACAATCAAAAGGTTAGTCTTTCTACTTATCGTTTGGGGGGTGAAGCAAATCAGTGGTGGTCGATGGTTAAAAATATCAGGGACGCTGATTAGATTTATGCTCTCGACTGGTATGAATTCAAAGGTATGTTTCTTGAGAAGTATTTTCCTAAGGCTGTTCAACTTAGGATGGAAAAGAAATTCTTGGAATTGAGGTAAGAGGAAGACTCAGTGGCTACCTATGAAGAAAGGTTCACTCGATTGGCAAGGTATGCTCTAAATTTTATCTGAGACCTTGATAGTAAAATCCATCATTTTTACTCAGGATTAAAGCCAAAATATCGAAGGGCATTAGCTTCTCGTGAGTTTAAAAGTTATAAAAAGCTTGTTCGATGTGCTGAGAAGGTGGAAATGGAGTTTTCCGATGATCAAGTGTTCTATAACAACCAACAGAAGAAGAGACCGAGGTGGCAGGAGAAAGGTAAGAATTCTTCAAAAAATTCTGATGGTAAGAACACTATGTTTCCAGTTTGTGATAAATGTGAAAAAACGCATCCTGGGGAATGTCTTCTGAATTCTGGAAAGTTATACCGATGTGGTAAGATGGGACATATGGCTCGTGATTGCACTGAAAAGGATCAAGGTGAAGGTAAGACCAAATTTGATTTACAGTTAGTGAAATGTTTTAAATGCAATGAGATGTGTCCCTATGAAAATGAGTGTCCGAAAAAGAGCTTGAGTGATGGGAAGCAGTTAGACTATAAGAAGAAAGGGGTGGTGAAATCCTTTGCAACTACTTCGGCAGATGTCGGGCCATCAAATGAAGTTGTATCAGGTACTTTGTTTGTTTTTTCAGATTACGCCAGTGTATTGTTTGATTCGGGGTCTACACATTCTTTCATCTCTCAAAACTTTTTTAGTAAAATGGGAATACCATCTCATGAAATGACTCCTGAACTTTTGGTAAAAACACTTGGGGGGAATGTTGAGGCAAAAATAATTTATAAGAATCTTCATATCTTTATATGTGGAAAGAACCTACTTGCAAACCTTATTGTTCTACCTCTAGTAGAGTTTGATGTTATCCTGGGTATGGATTGGCTCTCTATTTACCATGCTAAGATTGACTATAGAGCTAAAGAAGTTTCTTTTCAGAAAGATTCTCAGTTTGTGTACAAAAATGAAACCTTACTGTTGATAACTTATCATGAGGCCAAAAAACTTTTAAAAGATGGAAATGAATGTTACCTTGCACACATCGTTGAAAATAAAGGAACTTTTCAGATTAATGATGTGCCAGTGGTAAATGAGTATCCTGATGTTTTTCCTGATGAGTTGCCTGGAATAATACCAGATCGGGAAGTTGAATTTATTGTTGAATTAGTTCCTGATGCTAAGCCAATTTCAAAACCCCCTTATGGAATGACTCAAATTGAACTTTTAGAGTTGAAGGAGAAATTGCAAGATTTATTAGAGAAAGATTTAATTCGACCTAGCACATCACCATGGGGTGATCCTGTCTTGTTTGTTAAATAGAAATATGGTTCAATGAGACTTTTCATTGATTATAGAGCCTTGAATAATATCACGGTTGAGAACAAATATCCTTTGCCTCATATCGACGATTTGTTTGATCTGCTCCAGGGAGCTCAGTTTTTTTTCAAAGATTGACCTGAGATCGGGGTACCATCAGCTGAAGGTAAAGGAGGCAGATATTCTGAAGACCTTGTTCCGTACAAGATATGGCCACTATGAATTTGTAGTAATGCCTTTTGGGCTAACCAATGCACCTGCTGTAATCATGGACTTAATGAATAGAATTTTCCATGAGTTCTTGGATAAGTTTGTGGTGGTTTTTATTGATGATATTTTGGTGTTTTCTAAAAGTAAAGAAGAGCATGAAAGACATTTAAGGGTTATCTTGTAAACCTTAAAAGAAAAGAAATTTTATGGTAAATTCTGCAAGTGTGAGTTTTGTTTGCAACAAATTTCTTTCCTTGGTCACATTTTTTCTAAAGATGGGATAATTGTTGATCCTGCAAAAACAAAAGTTGTGGAAGACTGGCCAAGAACCACAAATGTAACTGAGATTTGTAGCTTCCTTGGTTTGGAAGGCTATTACCGAATAAGGTGATTAATCAGGTAACGGTTTTGTGGAAAAACCACATGATGGAAGAGGCAACATTGGAATCTGAAAATGCAATGAGGGATAAGTACCCCCATTTATTCGATAAGTAAATAAATTGCGGGGACACAATTTTCTAAAGGGGGGAAGGATGCAACATAACAAGTAAGTAATTAATAATATATATTTTTACGTATGCCTATTATTGAATTATATAGTGTTTTAGAGGCATAAAATGGGAATAAATCCAATCTTAAGGATGGAATACAGTAAAAGTTTTAAAAGATTGTTTTACTGCCTTTTGATGCCAACCGTTTTTAAATCAATATTTTGACAATTTTATAATCTATATTTGTCAAAATAAACATATTCATTATGATTGGGATATTGAATTTTACATTGGATAAATTTTTGGTATTTTTATGACAATGTTCATTTTTAATGAATAGTGAAAAATACTGCATTTTACATCAAAATTGCTTTTTCATTTAATTAAATTATATGGTTAGATTATATTTTTAATTGGTATTAAAGTGTAATCTGAATATAATTTTACCATTAAATCCAATGGTGGTCATTAGGATTAATTTCACTTTGGAATTGGTCATAGAATAATGCCAAACTTTTCATAGATATTGTTTCAAAAAAAACCCGCTATTTGTCATGACATTGGGAATTAATTATTAAATTAATTAATGTGACTTATATGATCTGAATTTTTTAAAATCGACATCATTTTTGAATTCAGAATATCAAATATATCTTAGGGTGAAGTTTTGGTATCTTTCTGAAAAACTTCAATTTTTGATGAATAGTGAAACCACTAAGTGGTAGTTAAAGAAACTAATTTTTCGTTTAAATGAAATTTTGCCACCTCTGTGATTTGATTTTAAAAAATCCGACATACATGGTTGTCATTAATAAGTAAAATGTGGTTCAATGATATTAAAATATTTTTTTTCGTGAATAATAACTTTTATGTTTTTAATCGCGATTAGTGGTAATTAGTGTAGTTTAAGGTAAAAATAATGTTTTAATAGTATGAGATGATCTTGACAAATGTCCTACCCTCATTTAATGTGTCATGGCCGACCAAGACAAGTAATGGGTCTACTTGGGGACCCCATGGAGCCACTTTGGTTGGGAAATGACATAAATAACTTTTTATTTAATGTAAAAGTAAAAATTACACAAACATGAGTTATTTTACTAAAACAATTATTACATGGGGTAATACAAGTAATATTTTTGACTATAAATATTCATTAGAAATCTAAAACGATTTCCTACATCATAGTATTTTTTTTATAATTTTTAGACATTAAATAAATTAAATTATTTATGACATCATGATGATGCAGCGATGACCTCATTATTTAACGATTTAAATAAAATTTAAAGATAATGTAAAATATAAAAACTACACATGGCCAAAACCAATTGGATGAGTGTATTTATAATTCGTATCACCTTATACTCGAATTATATCAATGTGGGACCTTTTGAATCCGAAACTCATTTTAAAATAAAGCAACTTATCTTTACTTTCCAAGAGTGCCCCTCCTCTCCTCTTATAAAAGGCCCCCACCTCTACCTCCTTACCCACACTCCCAAAGCCATTGGCTCGGCCAACCCCTGACCATTTTGTCTCCCCAAATCCCTCTCTTACTCCTTGAAGCCTCACTTTGGGCATAAGTCTTCCCAAGGAAGACTTTGATCTCAAACCAAAGGGAGTTACCCGATTTTAAGGTAATGTCTTCTTTTGAGTCCTTTTGTTTTATTTTGCTTCTCCAACCCCCTAAAATCTTTTTATTATTTTCTTTTTTAACAACTCCAGTATTCTTAATATACTATGATGTTTTTATAAGAAGTATTAGAGCTACACTTACACACAACTACATCTAATGGTTAACGAACATACTGTTTCCGTGGATTGTGAATTTATGCCTCCCGAAACGATGATTGTTCAACATTCTTTTAACACCTTCAAAGGTGGCCATTAAGATGTCACTATATTTATATATAATATATAATATGTTTATGTTTTTCTTAAGCTTCTGTATTTTTCTTTTTCGTCATACCTTTATGGTTTCCATTATGGGTAAACGCGATATCTTCATTTAAGGAAGTGCGGACTACCGCCCCCTCAAAGTGATTTGATTAGTTAAATACCATATGTGGGACGTATAAAGGATGGAACTATGATATTATATATGATATTATACTGGAATTATTATATACCTTTATATCATTATGATTTCATTCTATAAAATATGAAATAGAAATGAATGTAGCGTTCATGCGTACGTACGGCTTACCGTCTCCATGAACGGTGCATTTCATTTATTACCTCTAAATGATTATGTATTATTATAAATCCATGAATGTACTGGATATATATGACATATATGATATCTACATCATGAATACCATTCTGGATATAATGGGTACATGAACAACTTGTAATTATAAAGGGTTTATTTTTGACTTAAGTACCAATGATCGTTAAAATGACCGTTATTAACTTAAATAATTACATAGTGTTCATGACATGGTAATAAGTGATATAAAAGGAATAATGAACTTGAAAAATGTTCTTAATCAAGTATAAATTAACTCAAGTTTATTATTCAGGACATTAAAGAACGATCGAGTCAAGTCGGACCCGAGGTATGGGACTTCGTCTCAATCTCCTTTCATTAAGGCATATTTTGTTTTATACACAACCTTCTCTTATAAGGTGTATATAAAACCCTTTGAATTTTACGTTTATCCAAAAGGAATTTTTTTTATACGAAGCATTTTACTAAACGATAAAAGGGAATGTTTTTGTCGTACGTATGTGGCGACAACGACTTCTCTGCCGCCGTGACCGTTATTTGAGTTTCGGCTTCCTCTACAAGACATACCATCTTTTTAAAAGAAAAATAAATACCATGTTTTAATTTTCTTTTATTTTGGTATTGAAAATGGTTTTCATAATGTTTTTATATCAATGTGTTGTATTGATATCTTGTGATTGAAAGGTGGAAATGCTATGTTTTCTTTATGCATGTTTTATGTGATACGATTATAATGAGGTTCTTGGGCATTATTATGAAGACGGGTGGTTCCGTGATAAACTAATGGAGGGTGAGCCCAATATAGCTCTCTAATGAATTGGGTAACATGAAGGAGTGAAACATTAAGGTTTCTCGGAAGAGATTTAGGGAATATACTGTGATGGTTATTCCAAACGTAACCAAGAGGGTTACTCCCTACGTACGAATGTTATGAATGCCTCAAGTTACCTTTATGTATTATGATTTATATGATTTATTCATGATTTGATGAGGTATGTTAAAGTGCTTATCTTTTATGGGTAATGTATGATTTCATTCTTATGTATATATGTACCCATGTTTCCTGTCCATATTTTTATATCCCTTACTAAGCTTTTTATGCTCATCCCAAGTTTTTTTGAAATGTTTTTCACAGGTCAAGGGAAAGGTACATGATATGATGATAGTGTCAAGGAAGTGTCAAGAAAGAATCCATGTTTTATTTTAAATATGTTTCCATTGATGGGAAAGAAGAATACTATCTTTATGTAACCACTTTGTTTATATGTGGAATGTAATCAAAGTTTTGTGATCTAATTCTCTAAAACTCGAAACCCGAAAAGATCCTCAATGTGTAATCTTGTAATAAGTCTAGATTAAGTAAGGTTTAAGGCTGGGTCCTTATAGGCTACACGGATTGTACTCATTTATTTCACACGTCAAGGACACAGCCTCAACACGGGGTATACCTGGAAAGGTGGTACACGATGTGTACTCACACTACACAGTGTGTAGTTACAAAATTCTTGAAATTGTGGGAAAGTCCATTTTACCCTCCAGAACACTTCATGACCTTCTTTCAACAAAGGAAAGGGTTGGATAGGTCTGGGCCATTACATGCCTTCTGATGAAATAGATGATATCTTGAACCAAATACAACCAATACATGCCGAGGATGACATAATATGGTTGTATTCGTAAACATAGGAAAACTCCCCAAGAGCGGTGCTACACCAACACTAGCTCATAGTTTCTACAAACTTCAAACAAGTCAACTCAAACTTTAACTGGCGTAGTCAACGCCAAGGGCACTGGAAGCCACTCTACCTCAAGTATCAAAGCATGGAAAAGGGTAGGTTATATGAAGGACTATGTCTGTCCTGAATCAAACAATGGATACACCAAGGTAGAAAACAAGCAATGGTTACCTTGAATGACGTCGGGCTCACCAGGTGTTGGAAATGCTAATGCTTGAAGATGATCACGAGCTCCTCCATAACCTCTTTTACCCTGATGATGACCTCCACCATGGCCGCAATAAGCTCTATGAGGATGAGGAGCATCACAGGGATGTCCTCTTCCTACCCCATCTACTCTCTTCTGATCTAAATATGGTGCAACATACTACTACTGCCTCGGCTAGAACTACCTCAACGAAGGAAACTAGTTTAGAAAACCCAGTTTATGATGACTGATCTGAATGTTCTGGCATACTCGCTACTGATGACCTCGACCACCACATGAAAAACAGGCATCTGATCCCTTGGCATAGGCCTGAGAGATGTTTCCCACGAAGAAATGAGATGCTGAGTGATGGGACCTACCGATGGCCAAATGAAAACACTTCTACCATGAAAAATTGGATCCCTGGACCACAACACTAATTCATGAGGAATCATGATGACTCCCCTCTCATGATGATCTGGTTCTGGCCAAAGTCCTATCGACGACCTCTTCCATTTCCATGAACTCTAGATATGTCTTTGTCCTGAAAGAGGTGACTTGGCGCAGGATCTCTGGATGCGAAGACTCCGCTAAATGCCTCGCCCTATCCGCCTTATCTGGAAACAATTTAGAAGCATATGATAAAAGGTTACTAAAATGAATAAAAAATCTCTCACATTGAAGCTCCCCTATAAAAGTGTAAGATGAACTAGGATACTGGACGCCTTCATAGTCAAAGACAGAAACTCGACTCTAAACTTGTCTCAGAACTGATCCCATGAGATTGTTGACTCCTCGCGATCCTTGAGGAATAAGAACCACCACTGCCTCTCTGATCCATACAAAATTGTCACAACCAAGGAAACCCAATGCTCCTTCTGAGAACGGATTGAACTAAAGCCTATCTCGACCACCTCCAACCAAACTATTGTGACTGCATCTAAAACAGAGCCCTCATACTTCTACAGACTCTGAAACTAAAACTCTAGGAGTGTCCTCCTCCAACTGTCATCATCTTCGACCTCTACCCAGCGGCGATCTGTTGGCACATCATACTGGACATCTTCTATGCGATCCTGATGAGGACGTTGACCTGGAGCCATACCTATAAAATAAAAACCAGTTAGAGCACCTAACCCAGGAATATGGGAGACTCATCATTAATTAATTATTTAAATTTTTACTTTATTTCATTTTTGTTATCCAATCTGAAGGTCTACCCATTGAAATATAGGCACAAATAAGAATGATGCATTATCCTTTCCTAATTCTTTACCCTGAAACTAGTATCACCTTGTTTAGTAGACATTGTAAACTTAAAGGACCATACATCAGATCATAGGGGGCCCTAAACACCTATGTCTCAGCCGGTCTCTAGTGTTTACATCATTTTCTAAACATGAATTACCCAGTTTCCCTACCAACCCATGAAACCTCACCTATGCCTAACTCCAAACACTATCCTATATCTCAACCTGACCTATGATACCACTTTTCTCAGGACCCCCTCCCCACATAGTGTACCCCTCTTGGGGCGACAATGTGATAAGGGAGATAATGACCCCCTGAGTCCTGCCTCTAGTAGGCCCCTGGTTGGCGACTAGCACCAAAGGTATATCGAACACACAAATGGGAGGCATTACCCTCTAAGAGAATACATTTTGAAGAGGGAGACAAGATAGAAACCAACCAACTCCAAATCAACTGGTAAGATAAAAGAAATTCGAATTACACATATGAAATGTTAGGAAAAATTACTACAACTAAAAGGGGAAAAAATGAAAGTAACCAAAAGAATGTAAAACAACAACGACCACAAGCCTAAACATCTCCTACAACCACAAGAAATTTGTAACTAGCATGATCTCTACCCCACTCCAAGTGTCCTAAAAATCAGTTTGTAAATACATAGGGTGAGTTTAACAGTAAAATCGGAAGGATTATCCCTAAATCCTCTCGTTCAAAAGTAAAGAAATCATGCTAAAGCACAGTGAAAAACAAGTGAAACTTAGTCATCACTTAAATAGGAATTCTATGTTCCCAGCCACACCATGGATTATCTCACCATATAACACATAAAAGAGTATATAATATAATAATGAATATCAAGGGTACCCCACTACTACTTCCCCACTAGTTTGATGATTTTCCCCAACATCACATGTCCTAAGAATCTCTCTCCAAAAAGGCTCGCCCGCAGACTCCTGGGTGAAGAACCAAAACATGCACCTCATGCAAAAAAACAACCACGTCCATGTAAGCAAAGTAACTGGGTAGTTTCAGGGAGCCACCATAGCTTGCATAACATGTATCATACATAGATTGTTATACCTGAAGCCATTATAGCCCATAAACTAAGTAAGGATCCTCAGGCCATCACAACCTATACACGTTACACCTATAATAGTCATTAGAAATCTATATCGAGAATATATGTGCGTGAATAACAGCAAGCCATTACAACCCTCTACACACATATATGGGGAAAACTAACCAATGTTCTTGCCAGCACAAGTATCTATCAAGAGAAGAGAGTGGGGCCAAATGGGGTAGTTAGCCATCCATCTGCCCACCAAAATGTTGGGGAAAACACCCCCAGGGCTTAGAATCCCCGGGTGGTTAGTTTCCGTTAATAATAGGGTGGAGTAGCATATATGAACATAAAAAGTATAGAATTTACTATAGCTCACGATCACACTATGGGCATAACCAAGTATTAGACTCAACTACTGCTAACATCTCTTAGACTCTGGGCTGATACTTTTAAGACTAGGTATCCTATAAGCACAAAACAATTTAAAGATCTTTAATACATTACATCATTCCCTTTTTATCAGTTTCACTTTATGTTAATTAATCCTTAAAACATTAATTAACTAATAACTATTGCACATTAAATTTCATTTGCATCACACCCAAAGTACACTATTTCATGAAATCACAACCTCAGCAATGAGCACCAGCAAGCTCCAAACCCCATGGGTTAACATCATTTATTCAATTATTTATTTACAACATTACATTCCCATATTTCCAGGCATTCTATAAAAACAATCTATGATTCTAAACCCAAGGGGGTCAACACAATGAGAAGATGAACTACCCTTCGAGTCTTGTCTGCTTATAGAAAAAGCGTAGACCCGTCCTCCCTTAAGAAGCAAAGCACGGATATAACGTGGCATACCCCACGAATATTCACCCCTTTTGGAAGAAGGGTAAGCAACACCAGCTGCCTTGAGATGTATGGAATGTAATGAAGATAAACAACCAAGAAGAATCAAGAGAAAACCGAACATTATCATCCAACGCATTTCATCATCCCTGGTGTCCTCCCTGACACCCACATTCCTAAAACGATGCATCTCTCCAACCTAGGTGTCAACTACTAAAATAACAAGTAGACCTCCAAGCCCCCATATATCACAACAGCCATTAGGGCTCACATCAAAAGGAAAGTACTAATAAAACAACAGTCATATCTGTTGGGCTCTTGGCCCTTGAACAAGCAAGAGGGTAACTCAGAACCCATCAAGGAATTATAAAAAAATAAGTTCTTTAATCCATCTTTAATTAATTAATTTATTATTCATAGGATCCATATTTGGAATACCTAAACAGTAAGCTATCACAAATAAATTAAACATGCTTACTGCACCAATTTGACTAACATCAAAAAAATACAACAATAAGAGCGTGATTCATTTACATGCCTCTTTATCTTTTTTCGAACAATTATCAATTAATTCTGGTTTACATTACTTACAAATTTCCATCAATAATGATAAAATAAAAAAAGTAAATATAGATATCACACTATCTATCAAAAACAATAGGTGATACTATACAACTGATATCAATTTATTTATCTGGTTCAAATATTTATTATGTCAATTCCACTGTGGTCTATTGGATAAAAAATGATAAATCTATAGTTTTAGTTAAAAATAAAAGAGAAGAAATGAATACCCTAACTTAAAATGGTTCTTAAGGATCTTCATACAAGAATGATCCACAAAACGGATCCCAATCACCTCTTCCCATGACAACTTCTTCCACCCGAGGATGTCTTGGCACAGTAGCACCAACCAAAACAAAAGAAACTCCATTAGAAGCATGGTGATCACATTCCATAATATGGTAAGGAGAAACAGGGGAAGGTGGACCCAAAATAACGATGATAAATAATACCTTATATAGATGATTTATGGATAATGCATGGTTGCACGAAAACAGGGGGTGCACTTGCAGCAAGAAGAATGTCGAGGGAAACCAATCCACCAGAAAACGTTTAATATCACAATTCCTACAATATGGAAGGAATGAATCGATTGTCTCACACCAGAGAATTAGGAGAAAGAACAAGGGAGGAAGATATCTTGTCCCTTTAAAATTTTTAACAGAGCATCAGTTTAAGATACATTGGATTCACCAATAAAATCAGATCGCATTAAACCACGTGGTTTGACAACGTAAATGTATCCTAAGAATTATGAAAATTAATTAAGGATTTATGGGATTTTATTTAGCCTTAAATACCTTAAAATAAGGCCATAAATTCATTTTATTTCAAAGAAAACACTACATTGTTGAAACTTGAAAAATATAGAAATTTGGAAAAGGAAAGATGAAACATTTCAGGAAACATTGTTCCTAAGCTATGACACCGTTTCTCACTCACAATTTATTTCTCACCATTTCTGTGTCTTGATTACTTTCTCACCATTTCTGTCTCCCCATTTCTTACTCACCATTTCTGTCTAACCATTTCTGTCTCCCCATTTCTAACTCACCATTTTTGTCTCACAGTTTCTGACACACCATTTCTATCTGACCGTTTTTGTCTCACCATTTCAGAATCACCTTTTCGGACTCACCGTTTTTGTCTCACTGTTTTTGTCTCACTGTTTCTGCCTCACCTTTTCTATCTCACCATATCCGTCTCATTATTTTTATCTCATCATTTCTATCTAACTTTTTTTGTTTCACCATTTTGGTCTCACTGTTTCTGTCTCACTATTTTTGTCTCACCATTTCCGTCTCACCGTTTCTGTCTCCCCATTTCTGTCTCACTATTTCTGACTCACTATTTTTGTCTCAATGTTTCTGTCTCACCTTTTCTGTCTTCCCGTTTCTGACTCACCATTTCTACCTCACCGTTTCTGTGACACCATTTCTGACTCACCTTTTCTATCTCACCATTTCCGACTCACTGTTACACTATTAATAAAAGTAGAAACACTATTAAAAAAACTAGAAATTAGGCCAAGTGTTGGGGATGAGTCACCTTGACCTCCTAGAACACCTCAAACAATATATTTCATCAATGGGATGGACTATAGTGGTCTGGGACATTATAATGTGATTCATCAGAAGTTGATTCTAGCACTTCAGGTGCGACGAAGTCATCTTAAATTCCAATCGTTTTAAAAAAAGATGAGTTAGTGGTAAAAAATTATTAAAGGATAAAACTATAGTTAAAAAGTATGTATATATCTTTATGATCTTAGTTAATCTCATAAATAAGTTCTTCAACATTATATAATGGTACTTTATGAAAAAAATGTTTTCTGTTTACTTTTCCTACTAGGAAACTAATGACTGGTTATCCCATCACAATTTTTGGGTTTTATTATTGTTAACTGTTTTCGGATGATGTTTTCTATCACTCTCCATTAGAACATGACACTTATTTTATCTTCCATATCCATGATTTCCTTCATGAAATTCTCGTATGGGTTATCTCAAGTGACCTTTGTACTTCGATTTCTTTCTTTTAAAGTGATTGTTTATTGACCCTTTTTCTGATGTGGGACATTCAATGAAGTTCCCAAGAAAAATTTTAAAATTTCAACGATGAAATTTCCAAAAGGGGGGAAAATGTCACAACCCATTATTTGATAGTATTTTATTTTCTTTAAAGTAATTTAATAGCTTGCGCTACACACAACACCATGTTCGAGCGCATCACGACTTACCAAACTAGCCTTTCAAAAAGAGGTTATGAATTGTATTAATTGAATTTTGAATTTTATATACTCCATATAATTTTAGAATATATATTATTTGTTTCTTAGAAAAAATATAAGAACAAATTCATTTTTTCATATAAACGAATTATTTTTCAAAAAATGCAATTTTTCTACATTTTAATGGAATAATCTTTAAAAAAAATATTTGACACTTTTATATATTCAATTTATTGAAATTAAATTATTGTTTAGAATAGGGACATAAAAATTTATTTAGAATAATATTTAAGTACTTTTCTGATTACTTTCTATTTTGTTGAACAGAGAAAAATACTAAATTTTAATTGAAAATAGTTTTTTTAATAGAAATAATTTATAATGATAAATTATGAATTTTAATGGTTTTGATGTATCATTACAATATATTTTTATCGTTTTTTACAATTTAGGTCATTATATGAAATTTCAAATTTAAATATAACCTAAACACATGTCAATTTTTTAATAGTTATTACTTTTTAAAAACCGGCTTTTCGGTTTTGACAATGAGAATTAATTTTAAATTAATTAATGCAACTTATATGATATTAATTTGGAAAAATAGAATTAGATTTTTAATTTAGATTATATAAATAATCTTACGGTATTTTTTGGTATTTTTCTAAAAAAAATTAATTTTTGATGAATAGTGAAAACACTGCGTTATTCATTAAAATCTATTTTTTATTTAAATATTTATTTATTTTATTTAAATTTATTTTAAGTAAAAATATATATATAATACCTACATATGTTCAATTTAATTTATTGGAGTCATTTTATAATAACATTTGCTATATAAAATTTTATTGAACTTTCTATCATCTTTTACCAATCTTCTCAGAGCATTTACAAATTTGCATAAATTTTTTTTTACCATTTATGTGATTTGAATATCAAAGATCCAAGAGACAAGGATAATATATGTAAGTAAATTTTGGTTTATTAAGTTGAAAATACTTTTTGGTGAATAGTAGCTTTTGTCTTTTATTTTCCACGGTTAAAAGTAAATAAGGTAATTAGAGGTAAAAATGATATAATAATTATCCTAACACATGTCCTAATTATATTGGAAAAAGGTAAGTCGACCCAAAATACCATATGAATAAAAAATGATCCTTTAGGTCTACTTGGAATAGATTAGGACATTAATTATTATTTTATTGAAAGAAGAGTTGAAAGTGTTAAAATCATCATTTATTAACAATCCCATTTTAAATATAGGGTTATACGTAAGATAAATTCGACTATAAATATTCATTATAAATATAAAAATATTTCCTACATAATGTTATCTTACTTATACTTTTAGTAACTAAATAAATAATTTCAGTTATGACACAATGATGAGGCAATAATTACCTTTTTAATGAAATATTAAAATAATTTATATTTTAAATATTAAAATAAATAGAATTTAAATGTTTCCATGCCATCCACGAATTTTCTAGGATATTATTACATGTTAGGGTTGATTAGATAATTTTTTTCGAAGTGAAAAGGTTTTTCTGACTTTCACAAAAACAAAATACCAAATAGTGTCGAAATTGACAAAAATTAGTTTGTTAAAAAAATACTATATTATTGGTTGATATAATATTCCTAAAAATCTATGTTTTGGCCAAAGGGACTAAATAATATTATATATGTCCTTAAGGAACCATTTTATGTTCTATTTGATGTTTAGAGTATTTTTATTAACCATATAATGTAATAATACAAGAAGAGACCATAAAAGATAAACTATTTAACTCAGAGTTAAATCTAAATGATAAGGATAAAATGGTAACATAAACATGTCTAAAACCTATTGGTTGAAATGATTTTGAACCACCCCACTATATATTCAAAATAAATCATATTTGACACATTATAAACCTAAAATGATTTTATTATAAAATAATAATTCAACCTTTTTCTAAAGTGACCCTCACCTCTATTTTAAAAGGGTACTTCCCCTTATCTGAATTTCACACCTCCAAATCCATTTTTCACGGACCACCCCTACCAAATATCTTCAAAACTTTTCTAAATTCAACCTATAGGCCTCACATTGATCCGAAATCCAACCTAAGGAGCCCTTTTGATCCACCAAAAAGGAAACTCCCGAAGAAGAGGTAATAATTTCACCACCCTCTTTCAAGTTATATTCTACTTCTACTTCCACTTGCCTTTTTGTTTCCATAAAAAAATAAAAATATAGAACCTTATACATATTTTAATTTGATTATAAATATAGTACAATCATATTCGTTATTCTATCCATCAGATAAATGAAAAATTCACCATATGTACGTACATATGGCTTACCATCTCATCATCGTGGTGTAGTTTTTTATTCAAACACTTAGTTATTTGGATGGGTATAATAATGAGTATAAATGATTTAAATAATAAATATATCATGTTAATTATTCTTTATATATGATATAACATCCAATTACATACGGTTTCACCATTAATATAATGATATTGTCGCTCATGCGTACGTACACCTTACTGTCTCCACGAAGGTGATGAGATTCATTATACATTGTAATCATTCAAGAATAATTATATATTTATGATTAAAAATAATGTTTAAGAACATAATATATTTTGGCCTATGAATCAAATATATCCTGTACCTGACAAACGTGACTTACATAACAAAACATATAAAGGGAAACAAATCCTTTAACAACCAAAACAATTATACTATTGAAATATCATTAACAGAGAAATATTAAAAGATAATATATGATATCATATATATGTATTTAGTTCTTGTATAATTTAATAACAATTATTTCACCATTATATAAGAGGTTTACCTACCCTATACTAAGGAAATGTACAAATTAAGGGGTCTCTTACCCCACTTTTAATTCGGTGAGATTTCCATTCTTTTCCACTTATTTAATGCATGTTGAGTATAATTTACTACCATTTGATATATATTATCATGATTCTATTTATATTAAAATTATTATGTGATTAATTTGGTGGTTATTAACTTTGGGTCATACGACTCGATTGATTTCAACGTAGTAAGGGGTTTCTTGTCTCACTTTTACTTCTGTGAGATTTCCATTGTTCGCCAATTTTTTATTGCATGTGGTGTATCATGTAATATCATTTGATATATATTATCATTATTTTATTTATATTCATGGTATTCTGTGATTCATTTCATGCATATTATCATTTTTTCTTGCGACGTGATTGATTACAACGTGGTATGGGGTTTTTATCTCACTCTTAATTCCGTGAGATTTCCATTGTATGCCACTTATTGATTGCATGTGGTGTATCATGTACCACCATTTAATATAAATTATCATGATTATCCTTATATTCATGGTCTTCTGTGATTCATTTTGTGGTTATTAACTTTTGGCCATACAGCTCGATTGACTACAACGTGGAATGTGGTTCATTATCTCACTTTTAATTCCTTCAGATTTCTATTGTTTTCCACTTATTTATTACATGTGGTGTATCATGTAATACCATTTGATATATATTATATTGATTATCATTATATTTATGGTATTTCATGATTCATTTATTGGTTATTAACAATGGTCATAAGAATCGATAGATTACAACGTGGTAAGGGGTTTCTTATCTCACTTTTAATTCCATGAGATTTCCATTGTTCACCACTTAATTATTGCATGTGGTGTATTGTGTATTTGCATTTGATATATATATTATCATGATTATATTTATATTTATTTTATTCTATGATTCAATTGGTGGTTATTAACGTTTTTTCATATGATTCTATTGATTACAACGTGCTATGGGTTTTTCATCTCACTTCTTATTCTCGTGAGATTCTTACTATATTTCCACTATTTCCTTTTGGGTGGTGTTTTTAATGCCTATGATTGTATTATTCGTGTTATATGAATTAAATTATTGGTATTTACATCTCGATTGTATGATATTTTTTTCTTGGTGTGTATGTTTCGTATGTTACCAAATCGGTATGGGAATTTCAAATTCCAATTTCCACTCATGGTGATTTACGCGTACTTCATTGATTATTTTACTCCAAGATTTTGTGTGTAATAAAAATTAATTATTTATTTAGTAATCTCTACTCCAATTTATTTTGATATACATTTGATACACATAATCACTCTATTGAATAATTTAAATTCCATTGATATGAACCTTTTAAGGTTAATCTTAACTCAATTTCTATTCATTGAGTTAAAAATCAGAGTCATTGGTTTTGTCTTTACAAGAATATGTGTGAATTTAAGGTTATTGACTTAAACTGAATATCCAATTATATTTCATGTATTGATATTTTTCACATATAATTTTTTCATTTATTTATCCTTAATCTAGAGATACATTGTTTATAAGGTATTTCGACTCAATTTACATTTTTTGAGACCTCTTTGTCGTTGTGGACCAATTCAATTTTATATTGTGTATATATTTTCCTTTGAAATATTATATCATGAATCACATTATTCTGATGATATTATAATATTTTTATTAAATCTATTCCTCAATTACTTTTATTCAAGAATCTCTTATTTTTTTAGGAATTTTTTAACTAAAATATTTTTTTAAATGTTTTCAATATTTATTTTTCTAAATCTTCCTCATTAATGTCCATGTTTTATAAATGGTTTTAATTATTTAGTTATATGGACATGAATTTTTTTAAATCAAAATTCCTTTTAAATGTTTCAATGTAGTATGGGACAATGTGATTCCAATTTTTTTTAAACGACTTCTTTGATAAATTGTGTGACATTTAATTGTTTTCAATAAAAAGGAGATATTTCTATCGAATAGTTTTAATGAATATTTTAATCTATGTCAATATCCTTTAGTTTATTTTATTATTGATTTATGTTAATTTATTATAATAAAATCATGAATATTGTAATGAATGAGTTATGTTTGACCGTGGATGTGCTATTTTTATTCCATTCATGGTTTGTGGTTAAAATATTTACATTTCATATGCTAGTTTTAATATAAATGTTTAGATCATGTTTCATACTTTACATATGAGTAATGCATTGGAATTAGTATGTGATGGGTGGAGCCTGATATTGCTCCTCGATGCAATTGTAGGGCTCATGAGACAAACTTGTTTCTTGTAACAAGGCCTTGAAAAAATCTTATTTGTAGTCTTGGCAGAAAGCACTGACTATATGATTATGAAGTATGGAATTACGAATTCAATCATTATGAAATTGGGTATTGATATTACATGGGATTATATGACCAGTAGAATATCCATGTGAATAAGTATATATAATTATTTGATTTATCTATTCCATATTATGCTGATGTTTATGATTGAAAGGCTTGTGTTCTGGTACTATACATTTCCTCAAATTTTTATCCTTATTTATGACAGTTTCCACTATATTGTTATCCTTACTGAGCATCTAAGCTCACTCCTTTGTTATGTTTTATTTTTCCCGTGATGCAAATAATTATATTATGATTAACCTGTATGAATAGTCTAGGGGATGTATGAGTGTTAAAATGGGACACACAATTTTTTTTATTTCATGATGTAATGTAAAACTTATGTATGTATCTAGTACATCCAAGGATACTAAACTAATTGGTCTTTCGGGACCTGATTTCTTGTATTATGACAATGTAATGTAATAATGTCCCGATTTTGGGTAACTGGTGTTGGGTTGTAACATTACAATACACATAGAAGTATTTAACTATACTTGTTTTAAACAGGTATCCTTTTTAATTTGATGTTATTTAAAAAGAGGATAGTTATGAATTTTTTATTCACTATATTCCATTTCTCAAAAAATAATATATTTAAAAACACCCTCCTAACTAATAGACCATACCAAAATGATACCATTTATATCATAACATCCCCATCATATTAGATTGGGTATGATTGAGATTCCACGAATCATAGGGTATATCCTCTAGAAACTAAACAATAGTTATAAATTTGATAGGAATTTACAAATAACAGGAAATATGTTTTGCATATATACATGAACTATAATAGTGAATCCACAATAGTATAATTTAAAAATAATTCATGAAAAAAATAAACCAAAATCAAATAGAGACAATATAACTATAATCAAATTTATAATAGTAAAAAATCAAACAAATATACATAATCCAAACAATGAAAGAAAAAAATGAACAGGTGTGGCACCATAAAAAATCAATTGTAATAATATCCATTCCCTAGAATATATATGAAATAATTGCAACATCATTATGCTCTACCAGAATCATAGAAATCCTACCCCTTAATGATATCATGGTAAAAAATATCTTCATATTTTCCAAGGTGAATAAATAGAAGTATAGTATATAACCCATTAGGAAATAACCATTATTCCCCAACCATTCAATTAATATGTGAACAAGTTTTCTAAAAAATATAAAAAAATTAAAATTATATAATAATTCTCTCAAATGAGATACCATGGAGAATTGCAGAAAAAAAGTTGCCCCGTGAAGTCCTCCCATGTCATGAATGACAAAATGCATAAAAGAAACCAATTAATACCTTACATTAAACATATACTATATACTATTTATATAGATGAGAAGTACCAATACCTCTTAGTCTGATTCATTAATAAGTAATATAAGCATTTTTCCCCCAACCCATGAACCAATACCAAGTCTAAACCAACAAGGCCCCAATAAGAATCATGAAACCATACACTAATTTCATTTAAATTTTCTCACACCCATATATTTTGTATAAATAAAAATTTCATTAATGAATTTTATAAAACATGTTATAGGAGGAACCGGTAACTATTATTTTTAAATCCCAACTAGTATATATTTTTGAGGACGTAATTTCTGAAATTCCCATTTTAATATCAACATTATGATTTTTGAAACAAAAATTCTTCTACTTCAAGAAATTATAGAGTAGGATATAATCCACTTACCTTGAACTAAGTTACAAAGTTAAAATCACATCATGACCATGCATATTTGGACAATAGAAAACTTCCAACGTTGATTCCAAACAAAAAAACTATCATAACGTTCCCAAATCATTAAATCTATTAATTAAATCCTTATATCGAGGATCTATTCCAAATAAATAAATAAGTGAAAATTATTTTAGAATAAAAGGATATCATAGATTTTTTCATTGGTCCAATAATTCAAGATTCATAGAGGTCGTGTTTAATGAGAATAATATTTACCAAAGGAACTGTTTAGTTAAAGAGACCTACCTGCAGTAGGAATAATTATTGTTTCGATGGAAAAAATATGATTAAAACATAATTTTTGAAACTCCATTAATAATTTACATATAATAGGATATGTTTTTTCAAACCATTTTATATCCATGAAAGTGTAACTAGACATCTAGAGCTATACAGTTTGGACAAATGATTTCAAAATCATAAACTAACCTCCTAAATCATTGATATATAATATTTTTTAAAGTATCATGATTAAATCATGTTTTAGTATAATATAATGCTAACCATTATCCACCCCTTGGGACACCATTTCACCTCTCTTGATTATCTTTGAATATCATATAATTTTACATATCAATTAACCAACTGTGAACCCTTGAAAACAAATCCAAAACATTTCGAATGTTTTTGTTAACCAAATCAATCATTTCATAATATAAGAATATAAATTAAACATATAATGCCAAAAACTAGGTATTCTACACTTATACCCACATATGAGGATTTGTAAAGGAGGAACCAATATTTTATATCCATGTTAGTTATCCTTCTCCTTTGGTGATGGTTCATATACCTATATATCTACCCTGACTAATCCATCTTAGGATACAGGTTTAGAAGATTTGAGATTTATTAATTTTTTTTCATTGAATAATTTGTTTAGAGATTATTATTCACTCTATAAAATCTATTAAATGTATATATATATTCAATTACCTTTTTATTACTCTTAAATTAATTTATATAATGTGATGAGTTAAAAATTAGGGTGAACTATGAATTTTATTATAATTGAAATGGATGACTAAAATTATTTGTTATTCATTTTTCATTAGAAAATAGGAATTTAAAAATTATACATTCTCTCCCATCATATAAAAAATAAATCATGAATTTTAATGTTGTTCTTGGTCATACTCAACAAGAAAATAATTTCATATCAATGTTCTCTTAGAGTCATTTATAGTTTTGCACTATTCAAATAGAATTGTAGTTTCATCCCCGCCTTTTGGGAAACACACATACACCCTTAAAATAAAATTAGTTAGCACAATTTTAGATTCCTCAATGCACTTGTAAAAATTCCTAGCTTCATTCTTTTTGGTAACCAACTTGTTATAGAGTCTGTCTAACTCTATACAGAGTTGGTCCACCAGAACAGGTATGCCCCTTGGATAATCCTGATGTTCTATTAGTACACATTTGTATTTAGAGTCTTTATTTATTATCATGGTACAAATATTGGGAAAGAGTCCATAAATTATAAATTTATAACCGTTCAGTAGAGAAAACTCCATATCTTCTGAGTAGTAATAACATCTCCACTCTAGCATGGACTATTCAGTAATCATACACACCAAAGAGGAAACTATATGTTCTAGGGGATGTAACTGGAGACAAATATCACATATATAAGGCTTATATGATATATTGGGGATATTATATTGGAGTGAGAACTAATCCATTTCTGAATCCAATTCAACTATTGGGATAAACATGTAATCTAGGTCTAAATGGTTTATTGCGGTCGGGTCGTAATGTCACCAAACAGATTTGTCACTAAACTAGTTTGTTCGATTATAATTTATACTGATTGACATGATGATGAATAATATATTTGGTGTTTATGTATTATGGTATGATGGTTGAAATCGATACACTCAATATGTAACTCAGAAAAAATAAGGTTAGACCATTTATTAAGATTCAGGAATATCCAACATTCTTTACTGGAGTACTAACCACCTTGATCATTTCCACCATATCTGATGGAGTAGTGGGTTGATTTCCCATTGGGTTTTTATCCTTAAATGGTTGTATAGGATCAGAAGTTATTTCTGATCATACCATGTTATTTGAATCATCGTGGAAGACTTTATATGGATACTAACAATAGTTAACATAAAAAAGAAGGGTAGTAGATGTAGATAACATGATAACCAGCATTCCTAAAGAGTCATACTGAACGAAGTTAGATTATATATGATAAGGTTTATTAGTATGTCTATATTGACGATATAATATATTCTTGGGTTATCTTGGTTGTTTTTTGGTTCATCAAAACTAAGGCTTGTCTTGCGTATCTCATGGGATTTCCCATTACTACTTCTCTATATGTCCCTTCTATGTTTGTATGGGATATATGTTTTGTAATAGGTTGAGTTTTCAATTAGCGGATCATATATTCTAGACCTATGTTGTATGATTAAAATTTTTTTGGTGACACTAATTGGGCGGGATAGTAGTTTCCTTCACTTGGATGAATCACATTGGAATGATCTTTTCCACCAAGAGCATATACGAGTCCTCTTTTGTCGAGGAACTAATTTTCAACATGTACTACAACCTCTAGGTCTTCGTATACTAAGAATAAATAGATAATATAGGAATGAAATCCATCCGTCTCGGTAATATTATATTATTATATTCCTCTAATTATTCTTTATAGTTTTGGATATAATTATTTCATGAATCACTCTACATACCTAGTATTATTTCATTTTCCAATTTCTTTTATCCGTCCCTAACTTTATTTTCTAGTTCATCTTTATATAATGGTACTAATTTGAATGAAAATACATAAAGATATGTTTGAATCCATGTTTCAACATATCCTATCATGTGATAAGTGATGGCATTGACTAGTTGTAAGGTAACTCATACAACCGTTTCCTACCACTTTAACATCAAATGGAATTAAATTTCCACCATGTGACATTATTTAGATCTCACACATTAAGGTAGAGTGATTATTTTAATTTCCACATATTATAACTATCACCCAAATATAATGTCATTTATCCCAAATATATTATCTACCAACCAATTTTGGTGGTTCATACAACCTCTTTTAAGGATATTAGTCATCCAAGATCTTCAATGATTATTTTTGTATCATCATTATTGATTCCTTTTTTAAATATTTATATTATGAAAATGACCTCCTTTTACTGGTTTTTCTTGATTCATAAATTTCAATCATTCTATGTGTGTGGCTTAACTCCACCTTGAAAATGGATATATGGTCTGAATAGACTTCCATGAGTTATTTAGTCATTTATAAACTCATAACCACTTATTGGCGGTGATCCACTCCCTTAACACATAAAAGGTTCATACAATCCCGAAGGGGTCCTTGAACATTTATATATATATTTTCCATTAAAATATTCTATAAAATACAATAATCTCTAGGATGATCCATTTTACCCATTATAATTATAATACCATAATTAATATCATAACCCTAAAACAAATGTCTAACTCTCACAATGGATGTAGGTATACAATATTGGGTATCACTATAAAGGCCTCTAGGTGGAGCCACTAGTTGACACTGGGGGTGACCTCCGTACCATATTATGTATAGAAATGTTCATATAGTGTTGTTTAGTTTACACCTTGTATCCCATGGGTCGTGTGGGTTGGATAGGTACTCAAACTCATCATTTGTGGATATTTACTATAATGAATAATGATGTTATTCAACCAAAAGCATATGGGGACACACATTTGAACGTATATTCTCTCTACTAGGACATCAAACTACAATTAATGTTATTCCCATCATAAATGAGGATTTAAAATTTCATTAACCCATGTGAAGGATCGGGGGTTGAATTAATTATACATCCATACAAAAAAGAGATCCGCTAATAATATGAATATCCCAAATACTTTTTCTAAAAAATATGTGAATAAAATAATTTGTTTTTTCATGGTATCCATTATATCATCAGGTCATAGATGATTGCCTAATTGTGATGATAGATTGTTTTTGACACCCAAATTAATTCATTAATCCTGAATCTTTTAGTTCCTCCAATTTTTTTTACAATGTTGGAATAACTTGTCGGTTTAACCCTAATAAACATCGAAGGCACCCCTACTATTAATTTTCTGTGACAAAAACATTCCCAAAATCACGTTTGTGGTATTGTTTTTAGAATTTATCCCTAATTATAGACTATTTGATTTTGTATTCATGATGTTTCCTCTAGTTCAGGAGTGTATATCTAGTAATTAGTCCCTGTCATTATTTATACTCGTTAAAAAATTGTCTTATTGTAGAGATATTAACACTTATAGTTCTTAATGATAATTTATGAAATTAATGAGATGATTTAATCTCCATCGTGTAAGAATAATCATATCACTCACCATCAAAAACCAATATATTAGAAGATTTTATGATATGAGTTAATGATTATTTATAAGTCATATCATATATTTGAGGAACTAATGATATTTGTTAGAAAACATAAATTCCATTGATATCATTTTAATTATTTCATTAATATTATGAGAAGGTTGTTTTGGAGTCTTTTTTTCAGAAAAGATGATATTTATGCTATAAGGGTGATCCATTAGTGGAAAAACTAAAATATTTTCATCGAATCAAATTTTTCATAAGAAGTATTTGATCCAACAACACATAAATTATCACATATAACTTACGTGAATGGGAAATCTCCCATTAGGATTTCAGAAAGATAATTTAGCTTGTAAAAACTACTAAACATCCTCAATTTTGTTGCATAGTAGGTTATTTGTATAATGTGATATTATATGTGGTGAAACTTTTAATATGGAACAATTTATAAAAGGGATTTATTGAAAAGTGTCTATGTGTTTATTTGAATATTCTATAAATGGGATCCCTGATGACCTATTTATATGGGTAGATCATCCTTTTGCATAAGGGAATATTAATACGGGTTTTATTCCTTGTGAATGGATCCTCTTCATACTGATCAGACCAAATTTCGAGAGGGAGATTTATATAGGGGTGAGAAAATTCTATTCATGTCATTGAAATAAGTTTTGACATTATAATGATGGTGAATAAATAATGAAACTATTATCACACTACAAAGAAAATACATTGTGATCACATGTAAATTTCAATCTCAAGGTTCATTTGTAGAGTAGATTAATTGTTCTCTTATTAATATATTTTTATTAAAAATTTTAGAGATCCTTGAGTATAAAATTGTTCCATTAAAATAATATAATTCCATCCATTCTTATAGGGTCCTTCCCTGTCCAAATTAATTTATAGCCGAATGATATAGAACATCGTAACTCTTGTAGTCCCTTCATGATTATGGTTACTTTGTGGATGTGGATTTATTAATATAGAGGGATACTGATCCTAATTATATGTGAACCCAACAATGCATTTATCATTAAAATATGAGTGTATATGTTATGAATCCATGGGTAAAAATACTAGGAATTCAAATCAATGATTTAAGAATTTTCACCATATGTAAAATGATATTAATTTATTATAGTGAGTGTATCATCATATAAAAAATTCAACCATTCAAGAAGTTTTAATTTTAGTAAATACCTGGTTAAATCCCACATAAAATTTTGGGGTTAAAGCTAGCAATGCTAAAAAAATCACATGTGAATATTTTAAAGATATCCACCATATTGATCCTTTGTTAAACCACTCCGTGAGGTTCCTTAGTTAATTCCTTCAATGATATTATTTTTTGAAGCTCCTTCATTAGATTAATTGATCGTTCTAATATAAGAGGTTCCTTTATGGACAACTTCATGTGAACACCAGGAATGATAGGACTCTTTGTAACCCCTTTCATTCATGAATACCGTTAACTAACTAATTTTAGAATGCCATACTCCCTCCCATAATACACTATTAATCCATTAAAATTGATTACACAAAAGTATATTTTCCCAGATTATAATGATCTATGACTATAAAACATATGACCCATGGTTGTTCACATGAATAAAAAATAGAACTATGGAAAATTAGACCACATTCAGTTCGTTATTTCAACCATGATCATCCACCTTGTCCAAATCCACCTAAATGAATTTATTATCTTACCAACTCCACATTCAAAACCATAAAAAATAAATTCCTTCAATAATTCCTCCAATAACAGATGACATACATTATAAATCTTTGATAATTTTCTTGAAACAATAATATCATGAATTTAATTGACAATTAACCAATCCTAGTAAGTCCTCCCCGATTGACATAAACCTCAGGGTAATCAAGATCATACATTCTCTTTATTAAAAGGGTCACTATTATTAGTATATCTATAAAACATCCCCTATATCAACATTATTATAAAGAATGTCCCATTTATTATACATCATGTACCCTATATTCCAACAATCCCATTTTCCATTATTTTAACCAAATATAAATGTACGGTCATAATATTAGGTATAATCTCTTCAAACATCCTACACTAGACTGACAGTCCAAGTCAGGCATCCGAATTAACAATGGAATAATGCACATACATATCATTCCAATTACTAGGAAGGATGTGGACATCTTTCATAGTTGTAAGAACCAATCGTGACCTTATTAATTATTTCAAACCCTTACTATGTTATTTGACTATAAATATTTATTGGTAGTTGAAGTGAAATCCCAAACTCATCATTTCAGGGGCTTTCCCCCCATGAAACATTTTTAAATTATATATATTCTTGGTGATACTTTGTAACATAAAATTACCATATTATATAAAAGTTATCCATCCCACTCATTTTTTACAAGTGAGCATGATAAAATATACTGTGTTGTCTGTTTTTCTATTCCACGCTAACCATAAATTAGAATAAATTTTGTAATGCCCCAACCCCCAAAACGTGGATCCATTGTATTATTTTTCTATATAGGCATGATTAAAAGAAATAAATATAGAATTGGTGATTATTTTAGATGTTTTTAAGGAATATATTATATAAATTATACCCATAATACACTGGGAATGATAGAAAATACAACATGATACATAATAAAATGAAATAAACTACCTTCTAGAGAGCTTATTCAAGGTTCTCTTCTTCATAACCTACAGAAAAGAGATATAAGTTAATACAATTTGTTAAAAATGATTATAGAATATTAAATAAGATATATTACATACTTTATGATCTAATTCAGCCATAAAAATTTTTAATGACCAGAATTGGGGACGGTAATAGAAATTGAAAACTCGTCGTCATTGAATATAATAAATTAACACATACCTGATAGTGTGTTTGTTTTTATTAAAAGATGATGTGGAAAGTGACATGATGATGAAATATTCCATTACCATAGTAAAACTATATTACAGGTATGGTAATAGAATTATCATAGAATTTTGATGAGGGCAGTTGAGGAGTGTGAAAAAAAAGAATGGAACTTGTAAAAGAAGTTGAAGGAAAAGGGAATAAAGATTTACCTCTTTATTACTCCTTCTTGAGATTCTCATTGGGCATTTGTTTTTTTTCCAATATTTGAGACCATATGTCCATGGATGTGAGAGGTGGGATTGGAAATAGTATTTTTTTATATCATAGGAAAGGGTCAAATATTGATAGGGGTGACAGGAAGAGGGGTGAGGGTGGTTTATATAGTGGAGGAGAGGAGTGATATCTCGATATTTTACTCAGTATTTTGTTATTTTCCTGCAGACAATAAATAGTATTGATTCTTATTTCCATGAAAAGAAGTAATGGAATTATAGTTAGAACTAATGGTTGAATACAACATCCATGATGTTAAGAATAATTTATTTAATTTATAATCTATATATATGGTAAATTTACGTATTTCACTATTCACTATAAACACAAGTAATGCAGAAAAATTAAAAAAATTTACTAGTACCATGTTTTGATATTTAGAAACCAAAATCATACATCCTTTTATCCAAATATTTATCTATATTTGAAAAATTTTATATTTAAATAAAATCAGTATTTATTTGAAATGTATTGATTTTAAAATTATCACTCATTTTAAATCATAATTGGAAAATTATATAAGATCTCATTAGATTATCCTAAATTCAGAGGGAGTCAAAATATTTCTTTAGGAATACATTTTACAAAAATTAATTATCTTTTAAATAAATTTATTAATTATAATACTGTAATTAAATATTTATTTCTTCCAAAAATACTGTTAGTTAATTAAGAATTTTTAAAATACTCACATTCATTTATAAGGTGCCTAAATTAAATTTATACATTCAGGGGTATGGTTACTATTCATAAGGGCCATATTACTATTCATAAGGCATATTACCATTCAAAAAGGTACCATTACTATTCAGAAGGGCTAGTTACTATTCACCAAAAATTAAAATGATCCTAACATACTCTAAATAACTTACTTAACACAACCAATGATGCCCATTTTTTGAAATTCAAAACACAGAAGTGGAAAAAATAAATTTAACCCTTAGGTTTTGATTATCCCCAATAAAAAAGTTATGTTTTTTAGAGACTCACATTGGTATGCATAAATAAATATGTAAATAATTGAAATTATTTAAGATGAAAAATATAATAAAGTATTGGGGTGACATATTAACAGTGAATATATTCAAAACCTAATTTAGTATTTCTCCAAATAATTATAATAGTCAATAAATATTATTCATTAAAATGTTTATTTAAATAATATATTTAATAAATATATTCTTATTTAAATATTATTTTACACTAAATAAAACAGTAAAATAGTATTTAATTTTTCAAAAATTTATTAATTAATTTGAAAGATATAAATTATAATTATTTATATGTATTTTTATAAATTAAAAAATTCAATTTTAAAGTATTTATTTTTAAATTAATATGTTTTTAATTATAAATTAAATTAATACGATGTAACATTATTCCCCAATAAAAAAATGCGTTCAGGAAAATTTAAAATTTCTCATTCGAAGTTATTGTTTGTTACAAGAAAATTCCCTTAGGGGATACCCAAATCATAAATGGGGTTAATAAAATATTCTTATAAAATTAGTTACGGAAAATTTGGTGGTGTGAAAAAAATTATGCCTTTTAATAGGGTGACATTTTTCCGAAGAATAAACCATGATATTGAAGATAATCAAACTACAAAGTTATGGTGGAAAGTGAAAAAGAACATGTTTAGATGAAATGTGATTTCCACAAAACTGTAATATTCTGTAAAAAAATTCTTCGACAATAAAATAGTATGAAAACAGGATAACATTTTATTTAAGTCTATTTTCTCTTAGTTGAGGAATTATTCCACCCTATAAGAGTATAAATATACTTTTCACTTTCATAAAAAGAATATTGTACTTTTATGTGACATTGAACTATCTATACATAATATCATAGCACATGTTGCATCATGTGGTCATGAAACATATTAACCTATGAAACCTCAAACAATGATCATATTAAACCATTCATAAATGGTTAAACTTTCAAAAATATAATGATCCAACCAATTATAAATAATTTCATGGATTTCCCAAGATGAAATTGTCATTAACCATTAGTATACACAAATAATCTCTAAATTTTCACATTCCAAACATGTGAATAATTTCATCAAATATCCAATTGAAATATGGTAATCACATGAATCACCAAAATAACATTTTTTAAAACATGAACAATTCCATATTCCTTATGTAAGATACATGTTATTGAATATAATCATTAGTTAAAAAAGTATTGTAAACTCCCTTGATGATAGCATGGATGAGTTGTTTACAAGTCAATAATCAGTTTGAAGGTAGTGAGTAATTATCCAATTAAATCATTTCATCATCATTATATCATAGTTTGGAATATATTAAATGTTGACTTTCCATCAATCATGGGTTTTCTAAATGATTTATTTCCTACTGAATATTTCTTTCTTGTTACCATTCAACATATGGTCTCAAATCCTTAATGAAAAAGTACTAGACTAAAATCCACTGATATTCCATAATTTTTATAACTAGTACACTACTATCAAAATATTCAAACGACATAATCTCTGAATAGAAATATTATGTATTCTTCTTTATCTATATAAATATAAAAACATGATCATTATCTAATAGAATTATTTGTTGTATTTTTCTTTAATTCTTGGGAAAATGATTCTCATATTGTCTAATCACCTTAATGATGAATCATTGTACATTAGAAAAAAATTTCATACCCTATAAACCACAAAATCTGTGTCATTTTTCTCCAAACATATAAAAACTCCAGTTACCTTAAATAACTTTCTTGGGCGATTAATTCCACAATTATCACCTATGGGAAAACCCTTCATTCCCTTATTCCATTTATCCATCCTTTTCTCTTCCATTATTTTCTTCTCTGACTTATTTTCAAATCAATACGATATAGAGAATTATTTTCACATCTTGTTATCAAATGATACTAATTACTCAAATGATGAGGATACTTAGGAGACTATCTCCCTTTGAAATGAAGGCTTAAAGCCATGATAGATTTGATCCTTCTTACTCTTTGCGTCACATGTGTTTTTGAAGTTCACATTCCTTCATCTAGGAACCATTTATAATCATTTCCATATACTACATTAGCTCAGAAATTATTCAAATTCTATAATTCAATACATGTTATAGAACATAACTAAAATTTATATACCCTAATTACCAAAACCATATACATTGGTTACATTTGCTGCATAAATCCTTCAAAATGGTGGGTAATTTAAATTTAAATTTTACGAATAATATCTATCTAATGTGTCAAATAAGGTGCACAACAAGGCCTATTGTCATGTACCGAGTTACCATGTGCCAAGCTTAGGACACCTTTTCAGAGTTATTACCACTAGGTATATCATTAAAAAATCCACATACACTTGTATTATATAGACAAGAATGTATTTAATAGGAATATCAATACCTTAAAAAAAATACTAGGATCTTTATGTATGCTTATCCTTAAAATCTATCTTAATGTTTAATTCATTAATCTATATTTTCTAAATCTAGTTTCCATTATTTATACTAAACATAATATTATACCATCTATAACAAACATAACCCTATATATGGGATGAAGTTCATTATTTTATTACATTGGTATGATTATAAGGAATCTAATTCAGAAGTATCAGTCAGTTTAGTATTCTTGACGAATGTAGATACATATCTGGAACTGATTTTAAATTGGTAATGGAACCAAAATATTTGTGAGCTCAATTGACTAGTAAGGTTTACATATATTGGAATCATGAAACATTAATAAGTGAATCATAATCAATTAAACACAACTAATATGGTATGGGGAATAAATTAACACCCTTTCCACCAATAATATGAAAATATAAATGCATCCATCGATTTTGTCATAGTGAAAACCACAAATAAATTAAAAAGTGAATTCTTAATAAAGATAACGAATATTATTTAGATTTAGTTTATCTATCACATGAACCATTATACCATCAAGATGGTTTAATTATATGGGTATAAATGTATTTGATTTTTCATTATCAAACTTGATGGGTTTGACACCAACTATTTTGGCTCATGAGGCATGTCGATGCATCGAGGGGATATAGAAGGCACCAACCATCATATAAAGTCCAAATAATTCTTCATTAATATATTTAATTCTAGAATAATTTTCCTTTTCAATATCCCAATTGAATATAAGGTATAGATTCATCAATATTTCCGTAGTAATAATATCATTCTAAATAAACACCAATATAATATAATACGCGACTATGGGAATAATAATATCCATGATATAAGAATATGGATATTTAACATAATTATAATTTTAAATGAAAAATTATCTCAAATGGGAAATATAAACACCAAATAATAAGGATTAGATACACAATACCATGTATGTATTAATGAAATGGAAATTGAGAGAATGTCCATTATCATATTAATGTCAATCGAATCGTATAACCAAAACATATTAAAAAAATGAATCATTGAATAACATGAATATTAAGATTTTCATGATATTATATATCAATAGGAAGAATAAACACCCCAAATAAGAAACAAGTGGTGAACAATGGATATCTCATAGAAAAAAAAGTGTGATGAGAATCTCCTTACCTTAAGTCCAAATGCATTCTTCACATTTTATTAATGTCTTGAATAATCAAAATAGATTCATTAATTATTAATTAGATAACTTTATTTAAATTTATCTAATTTATTATATTCCCATTAAGGACATTTTTGTCTTTTTTATGGGTTTATAGATTCAATTTCATCTTTTGGGAGTGCACATTTTCTCAGTATTCATGTTCGGTTAGCCTCTATAAGAGTATGGAAGTTCATGTAAACTGGAAATTGAAATACATAATTGAAGTTATGAGTTATTAATGATAATATAAAAGGTTAAATGATCATTTAATTCTTTCAGTTATTTTGGTAGAGGATAAATTATTATAATTTTTTAATGATAAGCGCTTAGATTATTTTGTTGGTTTTTCGATCACCACAACTCATTTTATTTAATAAATAAGTAACATGTGTAAAAAATGATTAAATAATATTAAATAGGTTATATTAAATATATGATTATTTGTTTAAAAAATATAAATTGTTTCCTAATAATAATTTAAGAATGCAATAGAAATTGAAATCCTGTTATCCTTGAATGTGATAAATTAACACATTTCGGACGGAGTTTTCATTTTTAGTATTAGGGGAAGGGGTAAGAGAGATAATGATGAAATATTACATTATCACAATAAAATTATAGTACATATAATTTAATGTAATTATCATATCATTTCGATGAGGTCATGTGAGGGGAGAAATACAAAAATAATTGAACTTGTAAAAGTGGTTGAAAGAAAAAGGATGAGTGGTTTACCTCTTAAGTGCTCATCCTTAAGAATGTCCTTAAGGATTTTTGTAGCCTTTTGGTTAAACCATTTGGCCTTGAACCTGGGGGAGGTCATTGTATGCGTATGTGATAGAACCTAATAATCGTTAAAAGCTTGATAGGTATGAGATGAATATGGGCTGAGGGGTGGATTATATAGCTTAGGAGAGGAGTGATTTCACAATATTCTATTCCTTATATTATTATTTTTCTCAAGAACAAAAATACAGTTGATTATTTTGATCTAGAATAGTAATAAGTTAATGTCTGGTCAAACTAATGGTTTCTTAAATTATCCATGATGTCAAGAATAGTTTATTTATATTATAATTTATATATATAGTAAAGTATCGTATTTTACTATAAACTAATAATTCCTTTATTTCAGAAAAATACCAAAAATTAACTGTAACCATTTTTCAAAAAGTAGAAATAAAAATTATAAATCATTATTTCAAAAAAATCTTTCTAAATATGTGACATTTAAATTTTAAATAAAATATTATTTACCCGAAAAATAATGTTTTTAAAATTATAATATATTTTATAACAATCTCAAAAATTATCTATGTTCTATGTATATTATCTTGAAGTCATAGGGACAGAAAAATTGATTTTTTTTAATTATATTAAAAATATTTTAATTTTAAATAAATTTATTAACTATTAAATTATTATTAAATATTTATCACTCACAAAAATACAAATAGTTAATTATTACTTTCGTAAATATTTCCTTTCATTTATAAGGAGCTTATATTTTATTTATACTTTCATGGGTGAGGTTAATATTCATAAGTGTCATATTACTATTAATAATGGGACATTACAATTCATAAGGGTAACATTATTATTCATAGAGGTAAGTTACTATTCAACAAAAATTATGTTAATTCTATCAGACTATAAATAACATACAAAATGAAACCTCATATGTCCGTATCATGAAATTAAAAACACAGAACTGAAAAAATGAAGTCTAACTCTTATGTTATATGTATCCACTATAACATAAATTTATTTCATATAGACTCAGTGTGTCTTGCATAATAAGCTATATAATGAATTGAAATTATTTAATAAGAAACATACCATAAAATATTGGGGTGTCATATTTATAGTGAAGATATTAAAAACAAAAATTAGTATTATAAAAATAATTATAATAGTGAATATATATAATTATATAAAATATTTAATTTAATAATATATTAAATATATATTCAAATTAAAATCTTATTTTAAATAAAATTAAAGAAAAATAGTATTTATTTTTTTGAACATTAATTAAATTATTTTTAATATATAAATTATAAATATTTATAAGTAATATTATTAATTAAAACACTTCATTTTTAATTATTATTTTCTATAACATAATGTGTCTAAAATTATAAAAAAATCACATCAGTGTTACACTTTTCCTAGATGACCTAGCCAAAAGACTATAATAATGAAATCATATGTCCTTAGAACATAAAAATAATATTTTTGGGCTAACCATGTCACATGAACATAAAATATATAACCCAAACTACAAGGGTTTTTATTCATGTTATGTAATATATTAATAGTACCTTCTTGAGTTCTAATCAGAATTACTCCATTTTCTATGATTCACAAACCTAAAATTCATATCACATGGTCGTGGTTGCATGAATCTAAAGGAACTACATTAGTCCAAGTGACAAAAAATTAAAAGTTATGAAATTGATAGGGATAATATCTAGACTATTTTTAATGTATATTTCAATTATTTAAAACCCACCAATTAAATATTTCTTGATGAAGACCATTTTATTTATATTATTGGGATGTTTTGAGCTTATATTTATAAATCTCACAATTCTGTAATTTTTACTATTTTCCATCACTTATATATTTTTATCATTATGTTTTCTGTATGGATTTAAATAGATTAATTTTTTTTTTCAGGATTTCTATTTTTGTGGGAAACATCTTCATAAACTCGGACAAGTGTTAATTCGAATTCTAGAGGCCCAAATAAATCATCTATTGTAGAAATGTATTCGGACTAATAGGATGGAAACCAACTCATTTAATGTGACATAATGATAGATAAATGTGTCCAAATTCTTTGACAATAATTGTATATGAAAGGGGAATCAATGGATCACAATTATATGGATTTTAAAGGGAATTTTTATTCATTTAGCTATCCATTGAAGATGTCAACCTCGTTGAAGATGAAGGGTCCCTAAGTGCTGAAAAGTATGATTTAGTAATTAATTAATATCTATAACAAAACATGTCTAAATCACCTGAAACTGGTAGGCTCTATATAGAATTTAATTTTTAAAAACACTCTAGAAATACTCTCTGGAGATTAAATGAGGAAGGTGTAGAAAAATGATAATGATTCAGATAGACAGAAAGGGGAATTCATATTTCTGTTCCCCCTTCTTTTTGTATTTCAGTCTCCTAATAATTCTATGTGTGGTTGTCTAATGAGAGAAAGGGTATTGTTGAGATAAATATATTGATGAATATTCTATTTATTCATGATATAATGGTGATGTTGGGGGATGATCAAGTGATGTGAGGCTACATACCATGAGGTTGTGGACGGTGAAAACTAATTGAAACTCTTTTCTATGTTTGATCTTTTTTTTTGTAATATATTTTGGTATTGAATTCAATGTAGATTTTTAATGATTTTTTTGTTTCATTTAATCAATATATTTTAATATAATTTTTATGGGTTTTCAATCTATGAAGTAAAATATTAAACATTGTTTTTTAATTTTCATTTGTGTGGATTTACCATTGAGTAGACTGTTTTCAATTTGCTCTAATTTCATAGAGGTATTAAATTAATTTATTCCCCTATATTGGATTGAAAAAATAAATTTGGGATATTCATATGATATAAATGAAAAATAACCTGTTTTCTAGGGGTTTTTTGTGGGTATTGAGGTACTCACGTGGGATATTTCTTTAGTCAAGGAATAGGGAATTTGGGAGAGGTTTGATCTTAAGAAGAAAAAAATACTATTTTGATTCTAGCCTCAAACCCCATATTTTCTTATCAATTTTCTATCTTACTCTTGAATTTTATTTTATATTAACTTATATTTATATTATATTTAATAAATTTTATTGAAATCCTCAAATTATTATTCTACTCAAAATTGAAATAATGTTATCATTTTTCAACTCAAATTACAACCTCCTCAAGAGAAAATCCAGGGACATCGATAATTCATTTCCATATGGGATAAATTTCATTATTTAGGTTTTAATTAATGAAGCACTCACATAAACATGTTTCTTTTTCAAGGAGGTTGGTTGAGTTTAATTTGTATTTTTCTTGCAAGACCACAAATTTTGACCCTAACTTATTAACATTGGATTTTGAATTTGAATGAACATTTCACTCAGGGGCTAGAAAAACTAGAGGTACCCATATCCCATGTTATGAATATTACAGTAACACACTTAGAAGGATATTTTTTGAACCATAAATTCTAATGGATAACAAGAGATAATTGAATGAATCATCTATATCCTATGATGAAAATAAGGAAAATATTATGGAACATCCAGATGAACCAATTGGGTTTTAAATTGAATCATGTTCCATTCACCAACACATAAAATTTATTGGATATCAAGGTGAAGACCCCCTCAAAAAATGTAAATAATTTTTTATATTTATTTCAACATGAATCCTCAAATATTTAATGAAAATAAAATTAAATTGAGGTTATTTAATTTTTATTTAAGAGGCTTTTCCAAATAAGGGGGTTTTAATTAAAAATTTTCATTTATTAGAGAATTAAATGAATTTAATAAAAATTTATATGAATATTTTTTCCCTACTCCCTAAAATATATGAATTTTAAAGGATATTTTTGGAATTAGGGAAACACAAGGTGAAATATTGAATTAGTGTGAGGAAAAATATCAATGAACCTCTTTTGTTTCCCTCATCATCAAATTAGTAACCAACTATTGACTCAATATTTTTATGAAGGATTGTGTCTCACTAATTAAAACATGATTGATGGTGTAGTGGGATGTGATTTAGTTGAAACAAATCAGATTCTTATAGGAAATCAATTTCAAACATGGCCAAAATTTCTCAACAATTTGGAAGAAGATTCCTTCTTCATGGGTAATCATCCAATGTATTCTAGACTAATAGTTCTAAATCAACATGATTTTGAGTCAACAATCAGATCATACAACCGTGGTTAAGTCAATTATGTTGTCTAACAACCCACCAAAACCAAAAAAAACCGATTAAATATATCATATTCAAGTCCATTGTGGAATTATTTCTTCAAATGAAAATTTTAGTGACCAATTACTATAAATATGAGAGCCTTTCGAGAAATATAATTCTATTTTTCCTAGAAAATCATTTAAATGAAGACAACAAAGGCCAGTTAAAAATACACATAACATCAATCTTAGATGGAACAAACACTATAATGATAGATTTCAAAAACACAACAACCTAGAATCTTATCCCATGTTAAATAAAGTAATTCATGACCAGCATATTTCAATGATCAAGACAGTGATCATTATGGAATAATGTTTCATAATTATCCTCCCACTCAAAAGTTAGAGAGAATCCTTGAAGAATCTATGAATTAGGCTAAATAAAAAACAAACAAACATTTTGAGTACATTGAGGACTCAAATTGGTAAACATTCCTCTGATGTTAGTTTCATGAAAAATAATATGAGTGGAGGATTACCCACACATCTTCTAGTGAATCTGAGAGATAAATGGAATGAAAATGTTGGTTCTATTGATCATAGAATTTGTACAGGATTGAATTATCTTCAAACTGTGAAACTCATTCCTACTGATGAAAATGTAAATGGGAATATCACCACTGATGTAAATACTAGAAATTTTTCATAATAATTGAATGGAAACACAATTTCAAGAGAAGAATATTTGTTTGAAATAATAAATAATTATTGGAAGTGGATGTCTAGTCCTTATATTTCTCAAACAAATTATCAAAATACCCAGAAATATTCAAACCACCACAACCTTATCCTATGAGTGAACCACTAGTGAAGTCCAATGAAAAAAAGAGATTGATATTATGAGTTTCTAATCATTTAGTAATTTTTATGTCAATATAAATTTTGATGAGGATGTGAAACAAATTCCACAGTTTTTAATGTTTCTGAAAGAGATGATTACCCATAAGAGGAAATTCATTGGAGGTGGAAAAGTCAACATTGGTAGGAATGTTACATTTTAGGATTCAGTATTCCTTTCTTGTCAAATATATAAACACATGAACCTTTACCATTACATTTAACATTCCAAAATTTTATTTCAAGGATGTCATGATTGATTTATGATCATCCATCATTGTTATTCCCCAATATTTGTACTCATCTCTTTATGTTGGAGAACGGAAGCCCTATAAAATTATTATTAATCTTCCAAATGACGTACTACCAAGCCTGAGGGAGTTATAGATGATGTTATTGTTCAGGTGAGATACCTGATTTGTCCTATGGTTTTTATGTCATTGATATGAAATACGATCAGTTTAGTGTCCATGTACCTCTCATTATTGGGGGTAAGATTATAAATTCTACAATAGAAATCTTAAATTCTCACAGAGGAACACATCAACTAGAAATTGGAGGATATGTAGTAATTTCAGTAATTCTTATTCTATGAAACACCTAGTTAAGGATCATTCATTACCACAAGTACACATGATTGATTTGTTTTCCATTGATACATTTCCTTATCTTTCATGCGATGAAGAACAAATTAATATATTAAAAGATAGAAATTTTTTTTGATGCTATATATTACTAATATGAGAGTGAAAATGGATCTTTTAATTAGTCTTGGAATATTGAAGATTCTTTACAAGTGTCTGTTTAAATAATAATTGATGAATTTGACTTTTTTTAAACCATTGAACCTAAAAGTGGAATCCTGGGAGATGATTCCAATTTTCCACATGAAATGAGTCCTATGAACATGAAATGTGTTGAATTTTATGGATTTCAATTAGAATTAGGGACTTCCTTGAATAATCACACATGTGAGGATTTTCATTTTTTTAATGAAAAAAAACCCAACTGAGTTAGAGTTGAAATCACATCCTAAGACCCTCATATATTATATCTATGGTTAGAATGAATAACTTACTATAATAATTTGAAATGATATAGATGGGGACCAGGAGAATTAAATATCATGAGTCCATAAAATCCACAAGTAATCCATAGGTTGGAATATATTGAATTTAGTTGGAATCAGTCCCTCAGTGTGCCTACAAATATTTTTGTGGAGGAAAATTCTAAACCAACGAGAGAATTTCAAAATAGGTTGATATAAACAAATTTAGAGTTTTTTTATAAAAGAAGTCACCCCTAATGGTAGTTTTATTATTTTTCCAATATAATATAGTCAATGGGTGAGCCATGCGCATGTTTCTCCCAAAAAAGGTTGATTTACAATCTCAATGAAGGATTTTGGGGAACTTGTCCCTTTTAGGAATTTAAAATAATGGATAATGTATATTGATTTTAAGGAACTTTAATTTTTACAAGAAATTACTACTTAACATTCCCATTTATTGTTCAAGTCCTTCAAAAAATAGTTTTTAAAGGAACTATCATTACATAGATGGATTCTTTGTTTACATAGAAATTCATATAGCAAAGAAGGATCAATAGAAAACTACATTCACATGACCATTTGGAGCCAGTTTTTATAGGATGATTCCCATTTAGTTTTTATAATTTACAAGGAACATTTCAATGGTGTTTAATGGGAATTTTATCTAAATTTCATTAACCATTGATGGAAATTTCAATAGATGACTTCACTATTTATGGATCCTCATTTGACCATTTTATAAAATGTTTGGAAAATGTTATTTAACATTTCATCGATAATAATATTATCCTTAATTATTAGAAAATCCATTTGATGGTAGGTAAGGGTATTTATCATAGACTTGTTGTGTCCAGAAATGGAATTCAAGATGATAAATCAAAATTTATGGTCATTTATTTATTTCCATACCAAAAAATAGTGACTAATATTAGATCCTTATATGGTTATGCTAGTTTTATAAGAGATTCATTACGAATTTTGTATAGATGAACATCCATTGTATAGATTCCTCTAAATGGACACCCCATTTTTATTTCATATGAATTATATTCTACCATTGGGTAGTTGAAACATTACCTCATAAAATGTTCAATAGTTGATCCTAAGAAATAATACATTCAATTTAAAATAATAATTTATGCCTCTTAATCTTCTCTTAGGGATGTGTTGAGACAATTGTTGGAAAATAAATATCTGGTGATATCCTATACATCTAAAACCTTATATCATGCCCAATAAAACTATAGAATAAAATTGAAGGAACAGTTGGATATTTTTTTCATTGGAATAATTATAATTTAATGTTTTGGTTTCTAAGGTGATTAATTTCACCAAATATTCTATAATCATATTTTTTATGCAATAACATGTTTTAAAAGTAATAATTTTGATATAGATATAGATTTTATAATTGTTTGATGTTATAATAATGGATCAAAAAGGAAGTGACAACTTTGTTTCTGATCATTTTGAGAAGGATACCATATGTTTTGAATGTGAAACATCCAATATATCTGGAAATTAAATAAACCATCCCATATGAAGAGTTTTATGATCGTTAATGTGGAAGACCATGGTTTGATGATATTTTGAATTATATGTATACTAATGATGTTACCAATTATTTTTACAAGTAACACATTTCTAGACTTGTTGGTGATTCAAATAAATATATTTGGGATGATTCTTACTTGTGGCATATTTCTAGTGGTCAAATTATTATGAGATGCATTCCAAATTCTCAATATCAATGAATCTTACATTTTTTGACACATTGAGTTATGGATGGCATGTTTAACAATAATTAACTATAATAAAAGATCATATATTTTTTTCTTTTTTGCACCACTATTTTTAGGGATGATTTTGAATTTTATGGAACCTATAAATATTGTCAATTTCATAGAATCATTTCAAAAAAATAGGAGATGCCACAATAACCTATTTTGTTTTTTGATGACTCCATTTTTCTAGGTATTCATATCAAGGGGAATCATTCAAATAATTTTGTATATTATTACATCATGAGTGATGCTGATTAGATATCCAAGGGGGTAGAGGCCATTACCACGAGGGATGATGATTCCCAAACTATATCAATGTTTGTGAGAGGAAATTTATTTTGAATATTTAGGTTTTCTATTTTTCTTTTTAAGGATCAACTTATCCTCTTTTTTAATAGGAAATTTGATTCTCTTTAAAACAAATAAGGATTTTATAATAATCTTTCCACCCGAAATAGTCCTCAAAAAATGGAATTAATGAGATCCCTAATACATAATTCAAAAACTATTCTGAAAAACATCAAACCCAAATAGAATGGATTGTATTTTGAGAATTGATGATGAAATACAAGCCTATAATAATTCAATAAAAAAACCCAATTAGGATTTCAACATTTATATTATTATATGTACAGGCTTTCCACCTATGGGTTTATTAGAGAAAAAATATATTTGTTATCTTAAAATATGTAACATGGATTTCTTTTAGAGAGGAAAGAAATAATCTTTTATTTTCCAGATCTGGAAGAGATAAATGATAATTCAAATTATATCACTAGGTTGTATAATGAATGAACGAAATAATATCACTATGGGATGATTCTGAGTAAAATAATAAAGGATTCAATGTGGTTCTATTTTATTCTAGAATGATGTATTCCCAAGTTAATTTCATTAAAAATGGTCTATCACTTTCATTTTTACTCATGTTTTACCTTTGGGTGTAACATAGATAATATAACCTGACAAAGGGATTCTATTCAAAATCAATGGGAACATGTTGTTTCTATTTAGAGAAAAATTTATAGAGCATCCATGGGAGAAGACCCATCTTCATGATGATATGAACAATTGAATCTAGGTTGGGTCCTTCTTTCCCACATATTTTTTGTTATATCTTTAATTTACTGAAATCAATTATCCCAATTTTATTTCACAATGTGGTCATTGAAAAAAATATTTTTTGTTGGGGTAAACATGCTGAGTAGATCTTAATTTAGTGTTATTTCCTTCTATTTTTTTGAGTTTTGCATGAAATTTTTGTTATTTTATTTTTTTCCTTTTTCAAATGTTGTGTGTTTTTTAATCTTATGAGATAAAATGAATATCATTTTCACTGTCAAAACACATTTATTTGATTAAATAAATTGATACCATAAAATCCACTAAGAATTAATTATTAATTTATTTATGTTAATTATTTTTTAATATTTATGAAAATACCCCTAATTTTTGAATCATAGGCCATATATCACAATATTAATCTTTGAAACACCAATAATGAGAGGATTAATAACCTACGTTGAAAATTTTTTCACATTTAAATCATTTAATCATAGAACCAATATATTATTATTTTTATGAGAACCTGATTTACTTCTATCAAAACATAAGGCTTCTGTACTTTTGATTTACATGATTGATGAAATCCTTTTAATTTTGAAGCCCAATGTTATTATTAATTTTTCTTTAATTTTACTTTTTAATTTTATCTTTTTTATCCCTTATAATAAATTCACATCTTTATTGGTTAGCCACAATACATGCCAAATCTCCCTTTTGGACCTACTCCGAATGTTAAAATGCATGATATAATGTAACTTATTTGTGGGGAAAGATTATTTATGGTGTGATAAATCATTTGGTGTCTCATTGGGTCAAGATTAATAGATTAAATAGATTATTTTGATGCTAAGAAAATACATTTTTATGTCTAAATCTATCTCGTTATGAAGATTTCATGTAAAAAAGAGTTGTTCCAATTTGGAGGTCTCAAAGGAAGAAATCTGTGGGCATCTAAAGCCTTCCAAAAATAAGATAAAAAATATCATTTTTTCATAAATATTGATGGATTTGGATGGAAAATATATTCTAAAATATTATAAGAGATAATTTTATACATTTGAGAGGGAGTAGAAGACCATACATGATTAAAAACTAAATCATTCATTTCTTCTTCAAAAATTACTAAACCCACATTATTCATAAATATAAGTTTTCAACTTTGAATCCCAATAATCATAATCCATATAAAAAATATGAAAATTTTACATGATTAGAAAAAGTTATTTTTTATCATTGGGTGGAGATGTACAAATTTTCATGCCTTTGGTGATTATTTCTTGAGTTTAGGTGAGGAAGGCTTTGTTGAAAATACATATGTGTGTGTTGAGGGAAAATTTAGGTGAGTTAAGTGTGTTTTTTTCATCTTAGGATAAATAAAGTGGAAATAGATTAAATGAGATGAATTGTGAACTTGAAATATTTAATTTTAAGGAATAACAATATCTTTTCATCCATGGTGATATATTGGTGAACATCATTAGTATGTGTTTTGAATTTTCATTGATTTGATTTGGTATCTCATGTTTCTATGATTCCATGTTTATGCCCAATTCATATGTGTGGGGTATTGATAGGGACAATATTTCCCCTATTTTTACATATATTTTAATAATTTTAAAACCACCAATTTAACTATCTGATATGAATAACATTTCTTTTTTTTTTGTGGATGTGTAAAGTATAAAATTGAAAATTACAATATTTTATTATTTTAACTATTTTTAATCTCTTATTAATATTTGTAAAAATGTTTAAATATTGATATAAAAATATTAATTAATTTACTTTTAGCTTTCTATGTCCATGACAAAAATATTTTTCAACTATACCAAGTGTTAGTTTGATAATCTAAGGTCCAAAATAAATAATTCACTTTGGAAAATTTTTTTGGCTAAAAATATGGTATACACATAAATAAATGGAACATAAATATGGATAAAGTTTTAATAATTTATAGATTCCAATTTTACAGGAGAGAGTACTAAATGGATCAAGATCATGATATGTTTAATATTAAAATTCATCCATTTACTGAGTCCGTGAATTAGTCGAACTAGAAGAAGATAATGGGTCCCTCTGTATATAAGTAGATGTCATTTGTAACTACTTCATATCATTTGAAACACATATTCAAACCATATTAACATTTGCGGATTGATTTAGGATTTTCCTTTGATCTACTCCCAATAAGTGACTAGTGGTTGATTTTGATCGGGAGTTGGAGAAAAAGAAAATAGTTTGGACAAATAGAAAGTAGACATTATATTTCCATCCCACATTCTCTTTCTATTTCCTTCTCCTTATCCTAAAAATGGTGGTTGTATTGAGGGTAAATGGATAAGGATTTGATAGTGATATCGATGAAGATTATGTACATTCATTTTGGAATAGAGAAAATGTGGGATGATAATGTGTTGGGATTCTAAGCACCATGTGTTTTTGGATGATGAAAATCATCATACACTCTCTTCTATGTCACGATCTTCTTATGTAATATCATTTGAATTTATATTACAGACATATTTCTGATTGAATGTTGATTTTTTCTTTATTCAATACTTTTTCAACTATTTTTTTTATTTTTGTCCAATAATTGATGTAAAATAATTGATATCACTATTTAAATTTATTCAGTAGGGTTTTAACATTTTGCATATTGTTTTCAAATATGTTTGACTATTTGGAGGTATTCATGTAATTGGATCACTTCTATAGGATAGAAAAAAATCACATTGTTTTCATGAAATCATATCTATGAAAACTATGTTGTCAACATGGTATACTTTACTAGAAATTGAGAAATTCAATGGGGAATATTTTTAAACAAGGAAGAGGGTAGTGTCCAAGAGGTTTGAAATTCTCCAAAACTACTATTTTAATATTGATTTAAAAACACTTTTATTTCCAAATAATTTTTTATCATACTATTTAATTTTCTATCAAAATAGTGTTTATCTATTTTTTCTTACAGATTTTAATAAAATCCTTAATATTTTATTCTAGGGTAAACAGAAAAAACAAAAGTGATATTTTTGAAACTCAAATTCAATCCTCCTAAAGGGATAATCCATGGACTTCTATATTGCATTTATCTAGGGGATAAATATATAAATTCAGGTATTCTTGAAAAAAATCTAACATTATTAATATCCTTGATAGTTTCATTAAACTATACTGTTTTTGATTTCCTTCATGATTATATATAGTACTCCCCTCTCATGGGCACAATCCCAACACCATAACACATACTACCATCCTAAATAGAGAAAAACTCCAGAGTTCCTAGCTACATGAAATTAAATAATGGTATAATAAGAAAGTGATGAAGGATGGAGAACTTACAATATATATCGATAGTAAAATCAACTGAGAATCTCTAATATATTTATATATTTGTATTGATTAAAAATAATTAATAAATAAAAATGATTATTTCAATATATTATTTCAATCAACTCATTTGATGGAGGTAACCAATCCTATTATATGGTCCATAAAGGATTCATCAACATGTATTAAATCTTTATCATAGTTTAAGAGTTTGTAATAATTCCCAATCTAAAGGAGATATGAGGTTCACCCTCAATCTTGATGACCAATATGTAACCCAATTATCACTGATAATATATGGGTGACTGATTTTATTGGAGAACCTAGTCTATAGTCACTTAATAATATTTGGGAATATTGATCATCAATAATATATACCCCCATAGTTATTTTCCACATACCTAGATATTTATGTTTCCACTTAGGAAAAGAAAACATGAATTTTTTACTACCCCATGGTGGGGATCTATTGGTGATGGGTCATGTTAATATTGTATTATATTGTTTTTTACAAGGTGTTCTTCCTTGAAAAATTATCTTGAGAGGGTGTCGGAATATTGGGAAACTATAATAGGGATTTTTTTTCAACTATTTAATATAGATAACCAAATAATTGGGCGTATCTTATTATGTATAAGAATATAAAGGCTATGATTATATATTGAAATAATCATGTACACAATGAACTATTTACTTGATAGAATTATATTGGTTCATAAACTATAGTATGGTTTTTCCATGATTATTATGAATTATTTCTTTAGAGAGGGTAACTATTCATGGATGTATAGTTTCATGAAATTTAATTTATATTATCTAACTATTACCCATTCATTATCTAAAAATAGATTGTATGTTTAAATGATTTTTTATTGTGATATTTCATTAAGGGTAATTTTATTATTATTTTTAAAACAATAAAAGGAATGGTCCTCAATCCCCATAATTCCACTCATATTTGATTATGAGGATATCATGACATCATTTTTGAATCCATCTGTGATGGAATGACATCTATTTCTATAACAATGATTAATCCTATATAGAGGCCAATATACCTCAGGATATAGTTATTATAAATGATTATCGTCATCTAATTCCACTCATGTTCCATAATATGAGTAATTATATAATATTTAGTCTTGCATATAAGAGATTGGCCTAGTGTTTCCTATTATAAAGATATCTATATTACAGAGATACATTTCATGAATATCATTGTTTTGGATTGGTAGTTTATGTTGATATTTTTTCGTATGCTATGAGTCCTAACAACCTTATCAAAGAGTTATGAATTGTCCATCCGTGAGTTTCTTTACCATTGGATGTTTAGGATATTTAAGGAATACTTTGATATGTGATATTATTCTATGAATATTTTAGATCATTACTCTTTATAATCATAAATATTTAGTTTTCCCTATTTATTAATTAATGAACTTCATAGTAATAATATATTCAGACCATGACATCGAATGGATATTTAACTAAAGATTTCATATCTTGACATATGTGAGAGTATGTTTATAATTTTTCATCTTTAGAATCCTCATTACAAATAATGGATTAAAATTATTGAAAACATATGTTTCAGGCATTATCCAATGATCCAAAACTTATAACTCACAATTTGTTTGTTGATGTATATAATTGAAATAAATTATTTTAATAACATAATTCAACAAATTTTTTAAAAATAAATTGTATATAAAATAATTTTATAAGAATAACATTTAAAATGGGGGGTTTCATGATATAGTTAAACTAGTTTTATAAATATTTATTTATCTTATTAAATTATATAGCATTAATTATATTTTGGAATATATATAATCTAATATATTTCATAAACTATAATAATGATTTTTAATGTGAATATTGTCTTTTTTTAATAATGAACTTCAACATACAAATTTGCTTGTTAAACATTAAATGACAATATATAAGATTTTATTTAATAACCAATAACATTAATAAACCTTATTTTCATATATGCTAAACATTAATATTAAATGTATATTTTTATGTTTTTAGGTTAATGTGTAAATATTTACATTCACACTATAACATTATATCTAATAACTATATCTATAAATTAAAATAAAATTTAATATAATATCATTATTATTTAGGAATACAAGATTGTAAATAATATCTTGTAATAAAAAAATTACAGAATGATTGAACATAATAATGACATTAATTTTATATTTAACAAACCATAAATAGGTGAAAAATAAATATATAATAATTTAAAATTAAAAAAATAATCATAAAATGATAACTATTTCAGTAAGAGAAAATTGTCAACAATTAATCAAGTAATATATTATATAATTTTTTGAATGGTTGGATTCAAATCTGTTACATTTCAAATTCATCTTTTAATATAATTTAGATAATTTAATTGGAATTGTATCTTTAATTTTTATTTTTTTGGTCATGACCCAGTATTTTATGAATCCTTCGTATATATCAACCATTATTTATTATATAGATATAATATGAATAAGATTTTGATCACTACAAAAATTGAATGTGTATATAATATTTTTAGGGACTTGTTTTTTGTTACACACACCAAAGGATTGAAAACTTATTATATCAACATTACAAATTAAAAAATAGTAAATATATAATTTTACATAAATTGTTTTAATTTTTTTTATTTATATGATGTATTTTTCAAAAATTAAATGAGTTAGAATCATTTTGATGAACAATATGTTCCATACTATATAGTACAATGTGTTCAAATAGATGAAATTTATATAATAATTGATAAAGCAATCGTTTAGTAAACTAATTTTATGATCATTGATAAAGTAAGGTGGTATCATTCATGACCTTCTACATGGTGTGGTATCCAAGAATGGCCCATAGAAGAAAAATGAAAGTTTTTTCTCCATCATTCATTAGAGATAAACCATATAATAACTCATAAATATTGTGTGGCGAACATGGCAGTAGATGGTCTTTCTGATAAAGGGGTTAACAATGAAATTACATAGATGAAGAAATTCCTAGAAGTTGTCATCCCATTACAAGAAACTGATTTCAATAAATTTTCCTCCTTTGAACACATTTATAATTTCATTTATTTTTTTAATAGTTTAGTGCATCCGTCTTTTGATCAAGGCATCATCGATCAAAAAATTGATAAGGTAAGTTGGTTAGATATTTTTGAATTTTACAATTTTTTCGATGAGACCAGAGGTAGTAATCTCATCTCAGGTGTAGATAGAGAAGAATAAATGTTTATTGAAATCCTTAAGGATTTAGGAATCAAATTGTATTATAGTCATATAAATTATTATTATCGATTCACTATTTTCAAGTGTATTTTAATTAGTGAAAAAACATCATTATATTTTCTGTTGATGTTATTATAGAATATACTTTTCATTGGATTGAATATTACTGTTTAATAATAATATATTTTCATGTTAACTAAGTACATATATTTCATATATTAAACCAAGAATTCAGGTTTGAAAATTGTATTTATTTTATAAATATAATTACTACCTAAATTATTTCACTAGATATAACTTTTCATTGTGGAAGGATAATGGGTTATGATATAGTAATCAATGTTAAATTTGAAATATCATGAATCGAGGAAAAGAGTGTCACAACATAATTTGTTTCTACATTCTCTTAAAAATGGTTGAAGAGATTATTTATTTAATGTAGAATATCTGAATTTGTAAGATTTAATGTATTTAAATACATTATAAATAAAAATTTTACCTAAATTTATATTTGTTGTAAATCCCATATTACATTGTGCAATATGGTATATATTACTCAATTCCATATGGACGTCTATATGTTGTATGTGATATCTTCTTTCTACTTCATATGAATTATTTTCATGAATAATATACTTCATTTGACTTATAAATCACTATATAATGTATTTAAGGAATTATAAAATATTAATTGAATAATTGAATTATTTAATTATTAATTGTGTTAGTGAAGTAAAATATTATAATTGTTAATGAGGTGTTCAGTGTTTATCCTTGAATTTACGACTCATATATGTACTTTATAGATTTGAATGATATCCACTAGAAAGTCTAGATGTTTAACTACCTATATTGTAAAGAACACAATATTTTCATTAAAAATGGACACTATAAAATTCACTTATTAAGGATCTCATAGGTATAGATGTATCTTATTTATCACATCATCTACTTTTCCATAGGATTATCAAATGTTTGAGTTTTAAATTTAATCCAATTTTGGATATATTTTTTCATTAAAAGTCACATGTGGTATCATATTATATTTTTTAAAATATTGATTGATTTAATATTTTGTGAAACATTTAATTTTTTCAAAAAAATATAACATTTTTTGAAATTATATATTGAAACCATTGTATATGATAGTATATGGGAATATCCATTCCATTGGATTTTATAATTATAATAATGATATTAGCTATCAATTTCAATGAATTGATATCCCATAATTTTCTATAATTCAGTGCTGTATCAAAAAGGTGTTATGTTAATATCTCCATACATGGTACAATACAAATGTATTTGTTTGTAATGTCTCATTAATTTATATATATATATATATAAATACATTTTATTTTTAACCTAAGAAATGACATTTAACTTCTATGATAAGATAATGAATTTTTTATTATAGTTATTAAAATATTATAACTTGGATAATGATATAGGGAGAGAATTATAATATATTATTCTAGACTTTGGTGAGTTATATAATATTAGATTAAATATAAAACAATAATATGATTTTTCACTACCACTATTATACTATAAAAATAATTAAAATTTTAAAAAAATTTATCAGTAAATTACATTTGAGATATTGGTATATTTACTAGAATATAAACCATAAAAAAGTTATTTTTTAATATTTTATCAATTCAATATGGTGTTATATATATTTATAAATAAAAGAATTATTAATTAAGTCATTCATTTTACTATTTAAATATTCATTAATATTAATTTTAATGATATTGTAAACATATATAAATTTATATTGCAAAAATATTTTATTATAAAATATGTTTTTTAATATTGGAGTTTCAATGGATTCCTTATTATGAAATGAAATATTTTAGATATATTGTGTTATTTAATAAAAACTCACAATTTCTTTTAATTGTGATTATATAATGTTTCTTTATTTAAATTTTTTGTAGACTTAACTTTCGATTCACTTGTTCTATGGACCTAATTGAAATATATTATCTTTAAGAAAACATTGAGGTCACTTGAATCTATTTATACTCAAGATTGAGGCAATCCTTCTGATTTTTTTAGAGGATACATAAGTGGGTGTTGAACATAGAGTTTACTATTGAGTAATATTTTATTCTTGTGTATATTTATAAATAATATGGATTTGAGGAATAAAATCAATTCAACAATAAGATTTATTTAAACAATATGACTTTGTTAGAGGAAACATTTGTGTTTGTTAAACATTGAGTTTACTAGTGAGGAATTTTCTATGCCAGTGTTTATTAATAAATAATATATATTTGAGGAATAAATTTTGATAATAAGTTGAAAAACCTTCTTTCAATAGATGTGAAATATCATTGTACATGTGATCTTCTATTAATATGTATTATTTGAGTGTTCTAAAAGATTTTAATTATGAAGGAATTTTTATCAAATCTATAATAATTAGTTTGTTGTAAATATTTTATTATGATTATTTCTAATCAATGGGACTCTAGTTATATGAATATATATATTCAAATTTATTGTAAAAAATGTGCTAGAGTATGAAATTCTTTTAATTTAGTGATCAATGTGGATCTTCCAGATAGAAATAATCCTAATAAAATATATTTGGGAATGAAATATTTTATTTTTTTTTATGATGGGATTATATAAAATATTTTACGAAACTATTCTTACTAAACATATCATGAATTTATTATCATAAATATTATTCATCAATTGTTTTATAAAAACATTCATAAAATTTTAAGAACTTGAATGTCTGTAGAAATTTCTATATTGTGTGTGTTGTTGAACGAATTATTTTAACTACCCTAATCCCATTTTCACAGTTCCCATGGATAATTTACAATATTTGAAAAAAATATAACTAATTTCATCCCATGTGATCAAATAGATTGGTTTCCCAAAATGACAAGATACAAATGTGATTCAACCATTGAAATTTAAAAAAATGAAATGCAATAGAAATTTCTTGTGAGAACATTATCATTTCTTCTAGTATATTCATAAAATAATTCATTTTTAATTTCTCAAAACCCAAGGGAATGTAAATCAATAAATGGTTAGCTAAGATACCCAGTAAGGGATGTCATATAATGGAAGCTATTAGAGAATAAAAAATTGATGAATAATGTAAAATAGAAAAATAATAATCAAATATGAAATATAGCTAATTTCATGAAAGAGGAATATATCCACGTACCAAAAAACATAATTAATATTCATATGTAAATCAATAATAAAGTTTATATTGATAGAATTCATGAATCTTGACATCACAATCTTACCATTATGGCCTTGTACGAGGACATTATATATAAATTGGTATGGAATAATCTAAAAACCCAGAAATGTTTTTCTCAGGAAACCACTGATGATTTAAGGGACTATATGGCCCCCACCAATCAAATACAATATTAGATGTATTGATCATAAAAAATAAATGATTAATAAGTAAGTTAATAATCAATATTAACATATCTATCAAAATAATGGAATGAAAAATGTAATTGTTTTCCCTATTTAATAAATAGAAAAACTTGATTCTAAAACATTTAGAGAAATAAGTTGGATGGTTTAATTAAAATACATCCCCATCAATGTATATTACTCAATAATGGATTCTCACTTAGAAGGAAAAATATTTTAAAAATAATATTCAATCCATTCTAGGATAACGCAGTAAAAATATCATTTTCATTAGATTAATTATATAATTAAAATACCCAAAAAATCCATAAAATTTATTTTATTAAAATCAATCATGGGAATGTGTAACAAATTAATTAAAAAAGATATTTTTTTGGGAAATAATGTCATTTGGTAAATGATAATACAAATATTCCTCCTACTATTTTGATAAAAACTCAAAAGTACCTCATTTAGAAACTGAATAGATGATTAATTTTAAAGCATATTATGGAAATAAAAATATTGATGAAAATATTATGACAAAATAATTTGAACAATGTAAAAATATTCTTTAAAATATTTTTGACAAAGCATATATGAAGGAGAAATATTCCTAACTATAAAGATAAAAGGGGTTAGGTTTCTATTTAAATGTTTTCTTATCAATTTTAAGTTACAGAAATATTAAAATGAATGGAAAACATGTTAAATAAAAATATATAAAAAGTAAAAGTATATTCATTGAGTTTTAAATAGAAATTTCATATAGTTACCCCAGTGAAACTTTAACCATAAAAAATCTAGAATAAAAATGAGATTGTGGAAGAAACCATTAATTTGGATTTCATCTTGGCTATATACATTCCAACCACTAGTATAATAAACTTCTTTAAATTACTTATATACAAAACAACATTTTTAGGATTATTCCCATATCATAATTCATCATTACCATTAATTATGGACTTACTAAATTGGTTATGTTCATGACTGATTTCGTGATGATATTTGGTTCATAAAAAATAAACAATATCTACATGGTGACCATGGTAAAAGGGGTCCCTGATAAATAATATAATGAATATTAGTCATGTAAAATTTATCTTTTTTATTCATTACATATAATCTAATTACCAACCATTAATGTATTTCATGAGAAATGAAACATTCGACTTCATGGAGATTGGATACCATATGTATGCATGATCGGCATTTTCAATTTTACAACTGATAAAATAGAAATTGAAAATATAATTATTTACACTCAGAGATTCATAATAATTTAATAGAAATATTGTTTTTTCATTAAATCCATTCTTATATCCACCCATGTAAATTTTAAATGAAATATGAATCCATGAACATTGTGGATGTGGTTATTCGCTCCTATGCATGACTGATGTTATCATTTTAGAGCAGATAGGAGGGTATGTAAGTAGATAAGGTATTATCATTCTAAAAAAATCATAATTATTTCACAAGAATGTTATATATTCATTAATTCCTTCTTTGTGACCAGTGATGTGAGGAGTTTATGAAAAACGAAATATATCACTTCATGGAGATAGTAATCTACATATATGCACAAAAACATTATTTCATTTACATTAGATGGAAAAAATTGGTACAATGGGTTATTCCATAATTTTTTTCCAAATATTTTATATAATTGTTTTCCATTTTATCGTAATTGTTATGATATATATAAAAATATATATAAAACAAATAAACAAGAAAGAACTCATTAAGAGTTATAACTATTCATATGAAAACCTCCACTGTCTCATTGTAAAATCTTACTAGGTTGGTATTTTTGTGGGATGAAGACCTATTGGATGTAATGTTCATAGTTGGGGAGTGATTTGAGTAGGGATTTGTAAAGTTATGAAGATAAAAAAGGTGTACATAATTGACCAGATGATGTTCCCTTATATAAGTGAAGGGATTCACACATTGTAATTATCATTAACATTAAAATTATAAAAATTAATTACTCACATGAATGTGGAAAAAATTGATATATTTATATTATAAAGTGGGTAAGAGTCAAAATAAAGTAAACCAAATAATGGAAATAGTTTTTATGATATTTGAAACCTTTTTTTCTAATTTTTACTTTATCATTAACTTTTTTAACAATTTCTGTGGTGATAAATTTTATAATAATAACTATTCATTATAAAACAAAATAAAATTTGAAACATTACAAAATCTGTTCCACCAAATTACAAAAAAAATACAATTTGTAAAATTAAATATCAAGAATGTCAACACTAAATTTTTTAGTGAAATAATATTTCATCAATATGTTATATTATTTCTAAAAAATATTCTTCATATTTAATTTTTTAACTATATTCCCTTTCAATGTTATTTCATTAGGATGTTATAAAAGTGATAGTGTTTGATATATATATAGTTTTCAATATTCAACCAAAATTCAAATATTAATGAAACGCCCAAAAATGCATCTAATCTAATTTCAATGTGAGGATACTATAAATAATGACCACATAAACAATTTAAATTCTAAATTATTGGAAGGAATAATTTTTAAAAAATAAATAATAAGATCTATTTATATAATAATAGATTACCTGTAGAAATAGTTAAATTGTTACTATTATAGAGGATTCATGGATATTATATTATACCAACCATATAAAATTTCATACTCGAAATTGTGATAAAAGAGGTTTCTTAAAAATGTAGGTAATAGTTAATCATTTGTTTTTGATGCACTAAAATGGAATACTATAGTGTGTGATTTCTCTAATAAACCATTAGTAGATATTTTTTTGATTATATAATAGTTTATCTTTATTACCACGATTTTGAACATGATAAAAATTATATGTTATGTTACGCTCTAAATTTCTTATCTTATGGGTGATTAAATTGGTTGAATCTAACTAATATTTCCTTAATAAAGAATTATGTATGAACTCAAGTACCTTTAAAAGGTTGGTGGGTAATGCCAATTGGAAATCTATAACTCATTTTCTTTCAAAAATTTCTGAATGCCTAATATTCATTGGGCTTGCATGAAAATATATATTGAATCTTATAAATCTCGTATATATAGAAATATTTAAAATATGGGACCACCTCTATTAATTACCAACCATTAATATGATCATCCATATAACTCTTTTTTCATAATTGAGCTGCAATGAAATGATTCTCAATAGTATGTAATTTTAGATTTGTCTCCTCGACATGTTTTGATGAGGGAAGATTCTATTCCCCAAAGGTTTCAAGAAAATTTGGAGTATTAAATATATTCATACATAATGATTTATTTAAGGGAATCTATAATCTTGAATGTAAGATATTATTTTACATAAATTAATGTATATTTTAATAAAAATCTGACATTCCATTGAAAATAAGTGAGAAGGATCTCAACATATGGTCTTCTGTTTAAAAATTCCTGTCAAACTACCCACAATATTGAGGAAGATATGGGATTTTCAATTTTATCTTATTAGTGAGAACCCGTCAAATATTCCTCAACAATTTAATTGGGAATTTATGTTCAGGATCAGATAAAATTCAATGATGACCACATTGAAGGATTGAAATTACCTTAATATAGTGTCAAACATGGAACTGAAGGGGTACTTCTTCCCTTACTACTGGGAAATATACAGACATGTTAAGGTAATATATAATGACCCATATTTAATAATTTATCCTATGAGCCTTTCAATGAATTGTGTGAATGTTCATTGTATGATTTTCCAACTAAAATGTTGGTATATGTATATGAAAAGGTTACAAGACTCCTATAAGATGTTTTCATTCATCCTTTATATACATGCACACTAGGTATCTAGAGAAATAATCCATCATTTATTACTCCATACCACCCCACAATAAATTTTATCTTTAATCATTATACATATTTGAGATACAATGTTTATTATGAAATCTTATATGTGTTCAAAATCTAGTGTCTCCCCATCTAGGGCCAAAATTGATGGAACATATATCCTCATCCCAAACGTCAAGAATGAATCTTCATTGATGAAGTATTTAAAGAAACCATTATTAATAGGTTAAATATTCCTTTGAATATATTTATCATTTGAAATTTATTATTTATTTTCCATGTAAAAACAATTCAATATGTTTTGTGAAAATTAATGATACTTCAACATTAAAAAAAAGCATATCCAGCATTAATATGTCTATAGAGATTGTTTCTTTGTAATTTGTTATCAAATATAGAACTCTGTAGCCCCAAATTGTTTTTTTAACAAATTTATTTTATATATTAGGTTGTTAGTTTTTCAAACAGTCAAATTACTTACATAGATCTAACTATATTCTCAACCTAATGTTATCTTATTTCATAGAGAATATATACTTCTAACATATGTGGTTTTCAAATATGTTTATTTTTCACTATAAACATGTATACACCATATAATCAAAGTAAATATTTGATATTATAATTAAAGGCCATATGATATATAGTTATATTGATGGATCTACAATTTCCATGATGCATAAGCAACCACCCTATTAGTTTACCTAAGAGCACACCCCAACCCTTTATTCAATACAAAATTGTATATTAAAAAGCCTTCATTTCGTGATAGTAACAAAAATAGTATTTCATTAAAAACAATCTTATTTATCTTATGTGAAATTTATTTACATTCACTTGACCATGTGAATTTCACCCTTTTATATGTCAATGTATTTAATTAAATAGCCATTCGGGAAAATGCTTTAGAAAACCATTACAATTATACTACTAGACCAAGGAAACTATATTTATTGATTTTATTCATTGGTGTGGGACATTATTTAGCTTGAATTATATCTGATTTATCAAAAAATATTCCATCCTTTAGGATAATAATATCATGAAAGTAAACTTCGTAGTGCAAAAATTCAAGCGGCAATATTTCCAGTATAATTACTTTTTCTCTAAAAGAATCAATAATTATTAATATGTTATTCTAATACTTTTTTATTGGATTTTAGATTTTATCAAAATATCATAAATGATTTAATAAAACATTTTATTATTATAGTCCTTTAATATACTATTCATTATATCAATTAAAATATATTTTACAATAGTAAATCTGAATGGAAATATAATAAAAAAATAATTTCCATACCTCATATGAAGTGTTGTGTTCATAATGTATTCATTATCCACAATTAATAGAAAATAATGAGAGAAAATAATTATCTTTGAAATATATTGAGATACATTAATTATTTTAAATAAGTCATCAATGCATGTAAAATGTTATTTATTATCCATATTAATGAAATGGAGCTCCATCGAATCAATGAGAAACCTTATATAGAGATCCCATTTTTTCCCAAATAGAGACAGGGTTGCATAGGTTAAAATACATCATTGTATAAATACCTTGTCACATAATTCTTATAGTGTTTTTTTCAATTATAACTATTATGTAGGTTATTTTATGTAGGGAGTCCTAGATATTTGTTTTTCATTTGGGATGTGTCTAATAGAAAACATAATTTAAAAAATAAGTGGATGTTTGAAAATTTCATCTAGAAATACATCAATTCATTTCTCAAAAACATGAATATCTTATATCATTGTGATGTATTTATGGTCAAAAGATAAAATTTTCTATTCCTCTTCTCCCATTATCCCCTAAGGGGGAAATACTTGCGTTAGATCCATAGTAGATCCGTATAATGACATTTCTCCATAAAATATAATGAATTATAAATCCTATTGGAATATATCATCCTCATTATATTATAAATAAATTCTTGCATTATACATTGAAGTCAAAACCCTACGATGTGTAATGTGAAGAAAATCATAGGTGTGGAAATCAAGTCTAAAATAAGGGAATAAATTTTCATCTATGTAGATACTACTCGATATATCCATATTGTAATAATACCCTATATGGGTGTCTTTACTATCTATAATTTACATACGGTGCTAGATGTTGATTGAATTACTTTAATAAATATTAAATATATAAGATAATATATAGATCTATAATAATATAAATTATTAGGTAAATATGAGTTCATAATTAAAGTACCATCAATTTCATCATTTAGTACCTCAACTATTAATATTGTGATCACATAAGCATGGCCTTTCTCCCAAGATCATTTAGAGCTAAATTCACTAAATCATTGGGGAATTCAATCAAATTCTACCCCATCTCATTATAGTTATAGAATTAAAAATTGTAATCATCTTTCATTTCATTATAATCCTTAGTTAGATTTTCTTTCTCCCTAACTCTAAAGAAAAATTCCATTCAATTATAAAATTTCACATGGTGTTACCTTCTAATAATATTAAAAGTTATAAAATTTACCATTCTATTCATTTTTTATATATTTCTATTTGATAACAACATAGATTCCCACATATTTTATTTCTTTCATTAGAAAAAATTGGAATTAGGGAAGTACCTCACTATATTGATTGAATGTGAACATATATACCCATATAATGAAATTTAATTGAGACTGATGCCCATTGATGTATTGTAATTTTTCCAAAAGATCAATTTAACATCATGGAATATGTATATAATCCATTGCATGAGTTTCCAATTTTTTTAATGTTAGCCTCATATTCAGAAGAATAATACTTCATTATTTTCCACATATTGGGGAATTTCTTTTCCTTATTAGTTCCTTTCACATGGGGAATGTTTTTGATAAACAATATCTCAATAAATGTATTACGTAAAAAAATAAAAAATAAAAAAATAAAAAAATAAAAAAATGTATTATGTTTCATATTTTATCTGTTTTCACTGCTTTAGTGTTTGGGATCAATGACACAAAATTGATCGGTATATCACTTTACTTTATAAACAATATTGAAAGCTTTATCCATTTCAATAATTCACAAAGTGATAAATTAATTATTTAGGGGAATAATCCATTCCATTAATACTATTGGATTAATATTCCCTTTCAATGATAGAGGTTATAGTCAAATGTATTGTTCCATCATTGTTTTATGAAGACAATGAATGAAAAGATAACATAAAAACACTAGATTATTGATGATTATTTGAGTAAATGGACTCAACATAGTTTTGATAATCTCATATCCGTTAATGTATTAATTAAAATCATTGAATTCATGATTAGGGAAATCCCTAGTTAGGTTGTGGTATTTAATGTAGTTTTTGATCCTTCCACCAAGTGTTATTCCAAAAAAATGTTACATAAAAAATAATCAAATTAAAATAAGGAAAAATTTATGAAAAAATATAATTCCTAATAAAGTAAACTATTAATGAAGATATTTATTTAATATATTATGTGATTATGATAATGACCTTATAATATTCTTTTATTCTCATGTAGAATTAGTTCACATTGTTCTTATTATACATTCTTCGATACCAATTATAAAAACATCAGATTAGTTAATCCAATATCTGTGGTTAATTAGGTATATTTTTAAAAAATATACGATACCTCATCCAAATGGATTGATGAGTTTTTTAGTGTTGAGTTAAATTACATATACATGATTCTCAAATTATAATAAAAAAATTCAAAATTAATTTAAATTTTAAATTATTACTCTATTTTTGTTATATAATATCCTTGAAATAATTCATTTTAACCATCCATGAAATCTGGGGATAGAGAAATATAAATGAGTAATATCAAATGATTAACAATGGAATTAATATAATAGAAACTATCATTAAATAAATAAATAATAAATAATATGTTAGAATAAAACAATAGTAGAATATGAAAAAAAACTATTATCATGAAATGAAAATATATCCCTAGATGAAATAATAAGATAAATATTCACTTGAATAAAAATAAATTATTTTATAATGAAAGAAATCATAATTTTGTACATCATATAATTAACATCAAGTCTTAGTGAAAATATAACATTTAGAAGTAATTATGACGTATTATAAATATGTATAATAGTTTTACTCATGAGTCATAAAGATTCATCAATGGGATATAAAAGGCCAATCATGTTAATTACTATGTCATATATATCTATCAAATGATTGTAATTTATAACAATAAAATAAATAATCAGTATATACATCAGGTTTGGAAAATTGGGATATAAAATACAAAAATATTCCATTGGTAATAAAAAACAAAATAACCATAATCAATCCTGAGAAATAAGTTAGATGGTATCGTTATATTATATATCCAGTGATGAATATGACTGATTAGAATATTTTTTTAAAAAATGTAAAATTCATTTAAAATAATATTCAATCCTTCCTTAAAAAATAAAAAGCATCCTTTTCTTTTGATGAAATTTTAAAAAATAATTATCTGAATATAGATAAAATGAATTTATTTGAAAATAATAGGGGAATATTTTTAAGGAATAATATATGAGAATAATAGTTAAGGATATGGTAAAAGTAATTCATTTGGTAAAATTTAAAAGAAATATTCCATGCACACAATTGGTAAAAATTCAAATAAACTTATTCGGAAAATTATATAAATACTCCTATTAATCTTTTGAAAGGAATTGAAAATACAATTGAAAATCATTTTAAACAATTAATTTATAATTGAAAAAATATTTTCTCAAACATTTTTGTGAACCTGAGTATATAAGAGAAATATTCTGGAAAAAAACAAGAAAGAATTTTGGTCTTGTTAAAAATATTTTTGTTTCCAATTTAAGTAAAAAAATTGATGAAAATGAAATAAAAACATGTAAAATAAATATATAATGTTATTATAAAAATATATATCTAATTTTAAATATAAAAATAATTCTATTCCCCAATGTAAATTATTACATAATCAATCTCGAATAAAAATGGGATTTTAGACTAAACCATTAGCTTGGATTTCTACTTTCTCAGATTCATTATAAAATTATGAATAATAAATTTATCTTAATTATTTTCCCTATTAATATTTTATTATCATTTACCCCATATAATAGTTTATTTCATTTCACTTATTTCCCTGTCTTATATATTTAATAAAATGGTCAAATTTATGACATATGATTTGTTCATAAATAATACAAAATATTGGTATATTGACCATGGTCTGTGGGGACATTACTATATAATTTAAATAATATTATTCATGAGATATTAATGTTTTCTTAAAAAATACATAAAACTTTATATCCATCCACAAATAAAAGGCTCAGAAAACGAAACATTAAACATCAAATAGATGATAGTGTGTATGTATGAATAAATGTATTTTTATTTATTCCAATGAATTAAAAGGAAATAAAATAGATAAATTCTTAGTTTTTAAAAAACATTATGATATTATAAATATAAAATTTATTATCTAAATCAATAATTTTTACCACCCACGTAAATGAGAAATGAAAGATGAATAACATCACAATATTGATATCGAATTCCACAGGTATATAAAAGCGACATTATCATTTACGAATAGATTACAATATAATAAGTTTTATATTATATTATTATTCAAAGGAAATAATAATTCCATAAAAATGTTATATACTGAATAATTCTATATCTATAAAAATTATTTTAAGGCGGCGATGGAAAAAGAAGCATGTCACTTCAAGGAAGCGGCATTTCAGACCTATGCACAAGCAATGTTTTATTTTCCTATATGATTTAAACGAGTATGATAAGTGATTTACTATAAACAAAAAAATTAATTAATGAAAAAATACATATATTATTATATAATCTTTTTTCTGATAGGTTTGAATGAGGTTGAAGAAGAAATAAAAATAAAAGTACTGGTTTATATTTATACACCATATTTTCAAAACAATCAATTGGATTATACCTTAATCCATTATTTGATTTTATTTTAGTGAGAAGAATACATCTATGTCGTGAGAAGTATAACTTGGGACTTATTTGTTGATCTATGTGTTTCAAAATAAATTGAATAATTCATAAGAGTAGAATCCATTTTATATGTGTAGGGAGTGTCCCACTTGTAAATATCCTTGACAATAGATTAGAATAAATTTTTCAATCACTTGAATGTGTAAATAAAATTATGTAATTAAAATAAAGGATTATTATTCATCAACATATACTCATCTAATCAAAATGAAACAAGTTTTTATGATATTTTAATCCTTATCTCTCAGTTTTAACCGCCTTATTAAAGTTTTTATCCATTATCGTGGTGATAAATTTTTACCATGGTTATAAATTATAATAAAAAATAAATGAATGTTGAAAACATTAGAAAAGTTAAACCTCGTGATTAAAAATATAAACTCCATTATATATTATTTAATTTATTAAATTAGTATAATTTAGCTTTCAAAAAAAATATATCATGAAAAAAAACCCATTTTGATGAAATCATTTATAAGCATAAAAATGATTTTATAATAAAATAATATAAAATGTTAATTTCATAGGAAGTAAATGAATTACTTTCAACTCAAGAAGATGAATATGAATTTCGAACTTAACAAAAAGGTAATATTTTCAAAAAATAAATTGATGAAATGAACCAGAATAGATTTTATTTAAATGAAACCATTCTTTTGATTTCCAAAATGTCAACCATAAATTTATTATTTTATTATTTTATTTTAAAATGAATTATAATAATTATTAAACATATATTATGTCTTTTAATAGTTTTTCTCACAAAATAATAATAAAAAATATATCATGATTTGGACACAAATTTGATAGCATCTGATAAATCATAAATTTTAACTATTCTCACAAAAATCAACTATTTATTAAAAACTCCAAAAAATTATCATAATAAAATCTCAATTTTTCTATTTTAAAATAATTATAATTTCATTATTTTAATATTCTAAAATATACAAATTAACTTATTTAAGAATATCATGGATAAAATGGATTTTGGAAGAAATTTAATATGCATGGAAATTGTTACAATTTACATATTGTAGATATCTCTTAATATTATAATTATTTCATCGAACAATGATATTATAATATTTTCCTTCTATATTTTTATCTAACATATAATTTTTTATTCATCATTTGCAATAAAATAGGTTATTATAGAATAATAATTTTTTATTTATATTAATATTTATGAATAATATATTCATTTTAAATTAAAGGGGATTCTCTTTCTAATGGGGTACTCGACGCACAACAATGGGTTTCTCTGAAATCTTATGTTGCACACAATATTGAGTAATACTGAAAAATAATATAGTAGTATTATTATTATTTGAAATGGTAGTTAACGCCTGACCATTTGAATGATGAGAATTTATTATGTCAAATAAATTTTGAAATATGGATTACACAAGATTAAATATTGATTCATTGGTTACCAAATTTATTAGAAATAGAAATCAAAACCAATTTTATATAAATTATGTCTTTTTATGAAAATCTATTTGAAAGAAAATAATTGTGTTTATAAAATCATATTATACTTGATGTATTTTTATTTAATGAAAAATATATGTTATATATTAAATTTATTGTTTTAAATTAAACATATATGTTTTCAACATGTGATATAAGTACCTATTCAATTTTTTATGATATAAGAAGTATTTTTCTAAAAATGTATTTTTACCGCCTTTTGATGGAGAACCCTTTTAAATTTAATTTCTGAAACATTTATATGTTCTATTTGAAAAAATAAAATTCTTTTATGGAATTTTAAATTCATAATTTAATTTGATTGATTTTTTTGTAATTTTCTGACAAAATTAATTTTTAAATTTATAGTGAAAAAAATACTACATTTTAATTCAAACCTACTTTTTCATCTAATTTATTTATATTTTTATATTTTTATGTTAATTTGTTTTAAAGGGTAATTGGATTATTTATTTATAATTTAATACAATTTTGGTCATTATAAGTAATTTCCCATTGAAATCGATCTTAAACCCATTTCAATCTTGTGAAAGTTATTATTTTTTAAAAACCCACTTTTTGGAATGAAAAAAAGAAATTATTTTTAATTAATTACTTCAAATTCTGAGTTATGAATTTGGAAAAATGGATTTCTTATTTGAAATCAGGAGGTCCAAATTCTGAAAATAGGTACCTTTTATTTGTTGACATTATGAATAGTAACTTAAGTAATTATTATATTTACCACGGTTTAATGGTAAATCTGATAAATAAAGTTAAACCTTAAAAATATAATAATGTTAAATTACCCTAAAACATGTCTTAATTCTATTTTATGAGGTATTTCGTAACATGGGAATCCTTTGGTTTATTTTGGGACCACATGGTTCCACCCGGGAGTGATAATGAGATGTTATATTAATTACTTTAATGTAAAGAGAAATATGACATAAACATGTATCTTTTACTAAATATATTTGTATGTAGGGTTATATAACATATCTACATGAGTATAAATAGTAATTAGAAATATGGTTATATTTCCAATATCATTGTATTTGATTTTTAATTTTTATTCGTTAAATATATAAATGTAATTATGACACAATGATAATGCATGGATTGCTTCATTAATAAATGATTCAAATAAATGATATTATAATTATTAAAATAAATGTAATTTAAATTTTTGGATTCCAACCAATAATTTTATGGATGATATTGACTTATCATCTTTTAGTTAATTCCTTTTTTTCGAAGGAATCATGAATTTATGACTTAAAAAATCAATAACGTAATAGTGTCAAAAATGCCATAAATGAGTTTTTAAAACAAATACAATTTTATGAAATGATAAAATAGTACTAAAAATCTACGAATCCTCAAAATGAATAATATAATGTTACAAATGTCATTAATGATCCACTAATATTCCTTTATTCATTTTATAGTAAATATATATACTATATATTAAAAAAAAGAAATTATACATGGTAAGAGTAAGTTTTTTTAACTAAGGGTTAACGCTAATGATAAGTTTAATTTTGTGACCTAAACATTTTTAAAAAGTGTTTCTTGTAATTTTTTAGACCCAAAATATAAAAAATAAAAAATAAATTTGTTTTGGACATTTTTAAACCAAAAATATGTTTATAATAAAATGATATTTTCATACATTCCTAAAGTGCCCCTCCCCCCTCTTATAAGAGGCCACCACTTCTACCCACATAACTAACACCTCTCAAGCCCCCTGGATCATGCATATTAATCCCAAATAAGCTACCAAAATCCCCATCTTTCAATTAGAAGCCTTACTATTTTAACAAGGAAATTAAATAGTTATTTTGGAATTAAATCAAAATAAGTAATCTAATATAGAGGTAACGTCTTCACCCATGATTGTTTATTTTATTTTTCTTCTCCCCTCCCAATGATATTTTTATTCATTGTGTACATAAAAACAACAATATCATCAATATAATATGTAGAGACCCGTAAAATTCAAGGGAAATTTTTTCATAATTTTCTTTGGATTTTTACAAGAGCGCGGTTTCTGACGGCACCTGATTCCGAGGCCCGGTGTGCCTAGAATCAATTTCCGAAGTTTGCCACCGGTACCTTTAGTGAACGAATGAGTGGGATTTTATAACTTTTGAATCGGTACCTGGAATCGAATTCTGAGGGCACCGATGGAACCGCAGCGCCGGTAATTTCTTAGGAACTCATGTTCCGGAGTTGTGTTTACACGAGTGTTGATAATAAAAATTGTGGAAGTTTATTTTATAATTACACTACAATTTTTATTATTTTACTCTAAGTGTTAGTTATTGATGGAAGTTGGGTAACCACCGAACCTCCCTTGGGAGGTTATGAGGGTGGTGGTGCCCACACGAACCCCACCCCTTCATATCCTCTAAAACCCCCCTCAACTCCCACTTTAATTTTTTGTTAAATTAAGTTATAACTTATGAATTTAATGTAATAAGTTTAATGAGTTGAGTTGTGTGTGGTTATTGAATTTCAAACTCTTGAAATTCAAAAGATTTGTTGTGTTAATAAAATAAGAAAGGGTCTTATAATTTTTTTTTAGAGTTTTGTCACCTTGAGATGATTTGGGGAAGTAGTCTTCTTCTTCTTCAACCTCGACGAAGAACGCGAAGAACACCGTTCTTCAACGAAGAACCTCTCCGCCGAAGAAAATGGTTCTTCCACTACGCTGCATCCATGACGCGATGTTCTTCTTCAGCTTCATCTCTTCCGTGACAGTTTTCCTCGACGAAATCGTCGTCAACGACTTCGAATCCTCACTTCACGACGTTGACGTTCTCCCGCGACGCCCGACCTCCGCGACGCTCATCTTCGGCGGCTCATTGACGAACAACGTTCCTAAACCGAGGTAGGGGATTATTTTATTAAATTATTTCCGTTCATGATTCTAGTTTATCGATTATCATGGACCACTGGGCGGGACGCACTCTGAGCGGACGGCGGGACCCGAGGAGCAGTGGAGCTATCTGTACCCACCCTTCAGGTGGGATTTCTAGTGGACAGCTCGGCGTAGCGGACTTTACTTTTTAGTTGTTGTTTTCCCTTTTGAGTTGTACTTTACTTTCAGTTTGGGTTTGTATACTGGCCCACTTACTTTTCCGCACATACTGTTGTATCATTTTTTACTTAGTGTTTACTTTTCCGCTTGCTTACTCTGTGGTGCTTGTTTACTTTACAAAGGCAATGCCTTCCCTTTTTACTGGGATTTACACCTTGGTGCTAGTCGCCAGCCCTTGGCCTATGGAAGGCGGGCTTGGGGTAGTCACGGCACGGGCCCCGAGGACGGGTCGTGAAAAATTGGTATTAAAGGAGTTCAGTTCTACCGCGAACTCTAAACTTTTCTATGTGAAGCAATAGTGTTTAGCGTATTGAGTGTGGTTATCAGTCCAGGGAGTCTAGTGTTGGTGCGGCGGATGACGTATCCATACACCAGGACCCTGACTTCTGATTTCCGACTTAATGAACGAAAACATTGATAGCCTGTGTCTTTCAAGTTTTCTTTATGATTACTTTGTATCAGCTCACCAGGTATACTGTTCTGACCGTGGCACAACTTTTTCCTTTTCAGGATGGTCCCACGATGGCAGCCAGCTAGGGTTCCGAGAGTCGAGCTTGAAGACAGCCCACCGAGCGACGAGGCCTCGATGCAGGGCCCTTTGTCAGCAGTGGCATCAGCGATAGCTCTACCCGTCGAGCCACCGATGCTTCCAGTACCAGCCACTGACGATGCACGTCGCCTCAGCACACTTCATGAGTTCCAGTGCCAGTGACCACCCAGGTTCCATGGGGAGACGGACCCCCAGGTAGCTGAGGACTGGCTGGAGGCAGTCGTACGAGTTTTCAAGCTAGTGAGGACACCAGCAGACCTCATGGTGATCCTCGTTGCGAGCCTACTGCACGCAGCAGCGGGCCGATGGTGGAGCATGATTCTCCAGGTGAACGATGAGGCATCTCTACTCTGGAAATACTTTGAGAGCCTCTACCGCTCAGAGTTTTTCCCAGCCACCCTCCGTGCGGTACGCATTCAGGAGCTTCTTCAGCTGCGGAAGGGCAACATGACGGTCGCTCAGTACTCGGCGAGCTTTACTGATCTCTCTTGATACTCGACCGACATGGTACGAGACCCCTTCTTCCGGGCCCGGACCATTGAGGAGGGATTGAGACACGAGATCAGTGCATCGCTGATCTCCCTCAGCATTCCGACTCAGACAGGAGTACTGGAGCGGGCCCTATTGATCGAGTGATTTCTTGCTGAGCCTACACCAGCGCCGAGACCCACCGTAGGGCGGCACGTAGCAGAGTCTTATGTAGCATGCAGTCAATGGATGACTCAGGGGTCCAGGCAGACCAGACCCTCAGGCAGATGACCTCAGGACACTGGCTCAACAGTTCGGGGCACACAGTGCGGAGCCAGTCTTTCGAGAGGCAGACATTGCTAATCGTGCGGCGGGCAGGGCCACATGGCTCGTGATTTCCCGACCCACCGTGCCGAGGACCAGCAGACGGTTGAGGGACCACCGAGGTAGAGTCAGAGGGTCGACCGTGGTGGTCCGCAGGGAGGTGGTGGACGAGGCAGAGGAGCTGGCCGAGCAGCAGGTGGTGGGCGACGCTTTGAGGCTCTACCACCACCACCACCAGGCAGTCCACCCCGACCACATGGAGCTGGCGGGTAGAGACAGGTATAACTCCAGGTAGCAGAGGCCTACGACCATGGCGCGCCCGAGATGATTCTAGGTACTATCTGTGTCTATTCCACCCTTGCTGCAGTACTTATAGACACAGAAGCGAGTTACTCTTTCATAGCCGCTGCCCTTGTTCGGAGCTCAGAGATTCCGACAGAGCCGTTGGCTCGATCCTTACGGCTAGAGACTCCTACGGGAGAAGACTCGACGATTACGCACTGGTGCCGGCAGTGTGAGATTAATCTAGGAGGCGAGAGCATCGGCTGGGATCTTCTTGTAGCAGCGTCGAGGCCTTACGACGTCATCTTGGGCATGGATTGGTTATCTATGGTCCATGCATAGATTTACTATTTTAGACGCAAGGGGCGATGTGTACGCACCGACGGGAGCAGGTTCACCTTCACCGGCGAGAAGGGAGCCTTTGCAGCACAAGATGGACTTCCGCGGAGGAGAGGAAAACCCATCACTCATCAGTTGGCTAGCCTCATCCTAGGAGCCGTTGACGTGCGGAGTCCTGGTTTTCCTGCAGAGGTGGATCAGTTTGCGGACGTTTTTCCCGACGACGTTCCAGGGTTACCTCCTCGCCGAGAGGTAGACTTTTATATTGACCTGTACCCCGGGACAGCCTCGATATCAACTCCATCATATCAGATGGCCCCTGCAGAGCTTTGAGAGCTATGGGTACAGTTGGAGGACTTGTAGGGCAAGGGGTTCATCCGACCCAGTGTTTCACCCTGGGCTTCCCCGATATTGTTCTCCAAGAAGGCGGACGGGAGCTTACGACTGTGTGTCGACTATCATCGCCTGAACCAGGAGACAGTGAGGAACAAGTATCCACTACCGAGGATTGATGACCTCTTTGATCAGCTCAAGGGAGCACGATGGTTCTCGAAGATAGCCCTCATGTCAGGTTATCACCAGCTCAGAGTTCGGGACGAGGACGTGCAGAAGACGGCCTTCAGATATCGGTATGGCCACTATGAGTTCTTGGTTATTCCATTCGGCGTAACCAACGCTACAGCAGTGTTCATTGCCCTCATAAACAAGCCATAACTCAATCGATTTGTCATGGTCTTCATAAAAAACATTTTGATTTACTCGACGATCGAGGAGGAGCACGCCTACCACTTACGGGTTGTACTAGACACACTCCGAGAGCACCAGATTTATGGTAAGCTCTCGAAGTGCCAGTTCTGGATACGTGAGGTCCACTTCTTGGGGCACGTCATCTCTGAGGCGGGAGTTGCAGTGGATCCTGCGATGATCGAGGCGGTTCTATCTTGGGATCCACCCAGGAGCGTGACGGAGGTGCGGAGTTTCTTGGGACTAGCTGGATACTACCGGAGATTCGTGCCTGACTTTTCTAGAGTTGCGGCACCACTCTCAGCTTTGACGAAGAAGGGGAAACCCTTCGTGTGGTTAGACATATGTCAGCAGAGCTTCCAGGAGTTGAGACAGAGATTGACTAGCACACCTATCTTGAGGTTTCCTGAGGAGGGAGTAGGGTACGTAGTCTACTGCGATGCATCAGGGACCGGACTCGGATGTGTCCTGATGCAGGAGCGGGTAGTGATCGCCAATGGATCACGTCAGTTGAGGCCACATGAGCAGAACTACGCTACCCATGACCTGGAGTTAGCAGCAGTGGTCTTCTCTTTGAAGACATGGAGACACTATTTGATGGGCGAGCGCTTTACAGTCTTTTATGACCACCAGAGTCTCAGGTACATCTTCTCGCAGATGGACCTAAACCTGAGACAGTGGCGATGGCTCGAGTTCCTCCAGGACTATGACTTTGAGATAGTCTATACTCCTGGGAAGGGGAACATGGTAGCCAATGCCCTCAGCAGGAGAACTGGCATTCAGCTACTTAAGGAGGCGACAGAGCAGCTAGCCGCTTTGCAGATATCCTTCATGGATAGAGATGGAGCATCCTTCCTTTAGTATCTCACAGTCACTCCTCCACTACTACAGCGGGTCAGAGAGGCACAGTGTGGGGACGCCGACTGTGAGATGCAGCGTGCACAGTTATCCTCAGTACAGGCACCTGATGGCTTCTCCTTTGGAGCAGAGCATGACATCCTTTTCAGAGGATTTACCTTGGTACCAGTTTCTTTAAGAGAGGAGGTGCTGAGAGAGTTTCACACTTCTCCTTTGGCGGTACATCCTGGGGTGGAGAAGATGTACCAAGATCTCAGACGACAACACTAGTGGCCAGGCATGAAGAAGGTTATGGCAGAGTTCGTTTCACGATGCCTCACCCGCCAGCAGGTGAAGGCTGAGCACCAGGTACCAATAGTCTTGGTACAACCCTTGAAGGTTCCGGAGTGGAAGTGGGACGGCATATCTATGGACTTCGTGACTGGACTTCCACGCACATCCAGAGGTCACGACTCCATCTGGGTGATTGTCAACCGACTCACCAAGTCGGCTCACTTCTTACCCATCAGAGAGCAGGGATCAGTGGAGAGCTTGGGGAAACATTACGTTCAGGAGATTGTTCGGCTTCACGGTGTGCCATCATCTATCGTCTCCGATCGAGATGCTCGTTTTTCTTCCCGGCTATGGAAGGGATTGCAGGAGGCGTTCGGGACACAGCTACGTCTGAGCACAGCCTTTCACCCTCAGACGGATGGTCAGACGAAGAGGATTGTTCAGACTCTCGAGTACATGCTCCGCGCATGTGTCCTCGACTTTTGTCGCAGCTGGGAGGACCACCTACCCTTGGTGGAGTTTGCGTACAACAACAGCTACCACTCCACCATCGGGATGGCACCGTACGAGGCGTTGTACGGCCGACCTTGCAGATCTCCTTTGTGTTGGACAGACCCTAGGAATCAACACTTGTGGGACTGGAGATGGTGCAGTCCACGACAGAGAAGGTCCAGGTCATCCAGGAGCGGATGACGACAGCTTAGAGCCGACAGAAGTCATATGATGACAGGAGGCGAAGGCCACTAGAGTTCGAGGATGGAGACCACGCCTTCTTGCGTGTCTCACCACGAAGTGGATTACGGAGATTTGGCCAAGGTGTCAAGTCATCTCTGCGCTTCATCGGACCCTTCCTGGTCCTCAATAGGATTGGTGAGGTGGCTTATCATCTGGCTCTACCACCTCAGTTGCACCGGGTGCACGACGTCTTCCATGTATCTCAGCTGAGGAGATACGTGCACGACCTGACGCACATCATTGACCATGGGGAGCTTGACGTTGACGATGGGGTGACTTTTGCAGTGGTCCCGGTGGAGATCAAGGATCGACAGGAGCTGGTCCTACATGGACGGTCGATTCCTCTAGTGCGCATCAGGTGGCAGCATGGGAACCTCTAGGAGAGCACTTGGGAGCGGGAGGCTTAGATTCGTGCTCAGTACCCTCTTTTGTTTCCCTAGTATTGATGTATCTTTACGGGGACGTAAAGCCCTGAGGTGGGAGTAATGTAAAGTCCCGTAAAATTCAAGGAAATTTTTTTCTTAATTTTCTTTGAATTTTTACAAGAGCGTGGTTTCTGACGACACCTAATTCTGAGGCCCGTTGTGCCCGGAATCAATTTCCGAAGTTTGGCTCGGGTTCGTTCAGTGAACGAACGAGCGGGATATTCTATCTTTTGAACCGGTACCCGGAATCGAATTCCAAGGGCACCGATGGAACCGTTGTGCTGGTAATTGCATAGGAAATCCGGTTCCAGAGTTTCATTTACACGAGTGTTGATAATAAAAATTGTGGAAGTTTATTTTATAATTACACTACAATTTTTTTATTTTAATCTAAGTGTTAGTTCTTGATGGAAGTTGGGTAACCACCCAACCTCCCTTGGGAGGTTATGAGGGTGGTGGGGCCCACACGAACCCCACCCCTTCATATCCTCTAAACCCCCCTCAACTCCCAATTTAATTTTTTGTTAACTTAAGTTATAACTTATGACTTTAATGTAATAAGGTTATTGAGGTGAGTTGTGTGTGGTTATTGAATTTCAAACTCTTGAAATTCAAAAGATGTGTTGTGTTAATAAAATAAGAAAGGGTCTTATTTTATTTTTGTTAGAGTTTTGTGACCTTGAGAGGATCTGGGGAAGCGGTCTTCTTCTTCTTCAACCTCGACAAAGAACGCGAGGAACACCGTTCTTCAACGAAGAACTTCTCTGCCGAAGAACACGGTGCTTCTGTGACGCTGTATCCATGACGCGACGTTCTTCTTCCACATCATCTCTTCCGCGACGGTTTTCTGCGACGAAATCGCCGTCAACGACTTCGAATCCTCGCTTCGCGACGTTGACGTTCTCCCACGACGCCTGACCTCCGCGACGCTCGTCTTCCGCGGCTCGTTGATGAACACCGTTCCTAAACCGAGGTAGGGGATTATTTTATTTAATTATTTCCGTTCATGATTATAGTTTATCGATTATCGTGGATTTTCCTCTAGATGTTATCATTAACGAGAGGGGGGCCGGATCGCACAAACACGGCCGAACCCCCCTCATATGTTCATGTTTGATTCTTTGTGGATGGAACATAATGGCGTGGTGTCGTCGCACCACGCAGGAATCACACGGCAAGTATTACGCGACGCCGTCGCGCCGCGCCATGGAAAGAAGTCTAAGAACGCGACGCCGTCGCGCCGCGTCGAAGGAAATCGAAGGCGCCGCGGCAGGAGCAGGGTCGTGGCGAAGGGGCGCGGTGCGGTCACACCGTGCCGGACGACAAGGGCCGCGGCCGTTTCCAGACCGCGGCAGAGCAAGGTGACCGGCGGCCGGACCGGGCCACCGGTGTCGGCGAAGAAGGGGACCAGCCGTCGCCGGTCCCGTGGAGGCCGGAACCGGCCGGCCAGGGCGGGCCGACCGGACCAGTGTGCAACCGGGGGATCAAAAACCCAGCCGGCTGGCCAAAACGGCCCCCCTTAATTGCGGGGGGGGGGCGCAGTTACACAGGGGGGCATGCGCCCCCCCCCCCCATTTGCCGAAACGTCTTGGCCACTGGCCAAGCCGGCAGCGCGCTGGGCGCGCTGTGCCCAGTCGGTCCGCCAGGCCGGGCCGCACCCAGGCCGCGCCGGGCCAGGCCGCGCCCAGCAGGGCCAGGCCGTGTCGGGCTGGGCCGACCCGGACCGGGGCGGGTTGACCCGGTCCGGGCCAACCGGGGGGTCTCGGGCTGGGTCGGTCAGGGCCCGAAACCCCCGTTATCGGACTCTTTAGGTTCAAATGCTTATAACTCGGGATACAGACCTCCAAACGACACGCCATCAGTGGCGATGTGATCCTTGGATCGATACGGTCGTTTTGGTATATCGCACTCAAGGTTACAGAATAATTTGAGTTTGGCCGGGTTGGTTCGTACACGAAACCAACCGGGCCCTCGGAGCGGAAACGCTCATATCTTGAGCTACGGACGTCCGATTGACGTGTCGTCGACTTTGTTGAGTTTCTATTAGTGAGACGGATCTTTTGGCTTACTCTGCCTGAGGATTGGACGCAGGTGGAGTATAGTCAGGTTGGTTTTGCCTTAAAAACCAAGCGGGCCCCTGGAACGAAAAGGCCAATAACTCTCAGACCGGGCGTCAGATTGACGAGCCGGATGTTGCGTTGAGTTCCTGTTGACGATACAGAACTTTTGGATACATCAACTCTGGACTAAGTGTCAGTTGATGTATCAGCCTCTCGGCTCGTGGAGCGGACCCTCCCGAACGAGCTTGCTGTGTGCAGGAACCCTAGAGCTGGCTGCGACTGCTACTGTGACTGCGACGACGACTGTTCAGAGATCCTCAGTGGATTCGACGACGACGACTACAGCACTCAGCGATCCTATGTGGAACAGTGCTACCGATCCTGTGTGGGTCCGATCCTGTGTGGGTCATCGCTCAGCGGTTCTGTGCGAGTCGGTGCCTACAGATCCTGTGTGGGTCCGATTCTGTGTGGGTCTTTGTGGGGGTCAGTTTCCTACCGATCCTGTGTGGGTCTTTGCGGGGGTTAGTACCTATCGATCCTTTGTGGGTCCGATGAATTAGATGGATCAGTGATCATATCTCTCGCCTTTCGAAGAAGTATACCTGTGTGAGCAGAATCCTGTTTGCTTTCCTGTGTGGATTTTGTTGTGCTATCCTGTGTGGATTACATTTTGCTTTCCTGTGGGGAATACGTATACTTTCCTGTGTGGACTGGGTTGTACTTGGGCTTGAAGGTTGGAGCGTACTGGAATTGATGACTTAGGTATATGTATGGGCATATACCTAAGCAATGTCGGTTGTTACTTCATGATTGTATATTTCCTTTGTGGTATATCCTTTGTGGATTTTTGGAGACCTTCAGGGGTCTCGGGGTCCCTACTGAGTAGCTTATACTCACCCCTGCACAGGCTATGCCCGCACAACGTTGTGTTGGTTGCAGACGACGGACAGCGTTGATCGTGGTTGAGGCTTACAGAGCAGGACGGTACCATGAGGTGGACCACTGGGTGGGACACACTCGGAGCGAACAGCGGGACCTGAGGAGCAGTGGAGCTATCTGTACCCACCCTTCAGGTGGGATTTCCAGTGGACAGCTCGGCGTAGCGGCCTTTACTTTTCAGTTTCAGTTTTCCCTTTCGAGTTGTACTTTACTTTCAGTTTGGGTTTGTATAGTCGCCCACTTACTTTTCCGCACATACATTTGTACCAGTTTTTAATTAGTGATTACTTTTCCGCTTGCTTACTCTATGGTGCTTGTTTACTTTACAAAGGCAATGCCTTCCCTTTTTACCGGGATTTACGCCTCGGTGCTAGTCGCCAGCCCCTGGCCTATGGAAGGCGGGCTTGGGGTAGTCACGTCACGGGCCCCGAGGACGGGTCGTGACATAATCGGATTTTTTTATGATAATTATTCTAACTACACTGTCACAAACCTCCATCTAATTGATAAAAACATACTATTTCAGTGTATAGAGAACTGCTGCCTTAGGAAATGATGATTATTTGATATTCTCCTACCACCTCTAATGGTGGCCATTATGATGGAACAATATTTATATATGAAATATATTATTTTTAAATTGTCTCTATGATTTTGTAATTTCTATTTAAAATAGATCTTTATGTCACAACCCGACTTCCGACACCTGTGGCGTGACTACACCAAGCCCGCATTCCATAGGCTAGGGGATGGTGGCTGGCACCAGAAAGCCATATCGCTAAAATTAAAAGGCATTGCCTCAAAATCCTATAGACTCATAGATAGGTAACACTATGCACAAGTAAACACAATGTAAAGGAAAGGATAATCCGCCACCAAAAGCTACTACTAAGTGTAAAATTGAGCACTAAAAGTAATGAGGATAGAATACAAGCCCAATATAAATGGATGTACAAAAAAGGGAAAAACTCCTAAGGTCATCTTCAAAGGTTCCTAAAAGATTGGTAGCTACAACTTGTCACCTTAGCTCTCTATGTCTACTAGTCACCTTTGTACACCTTAGGTCAATCACCTCTGAGCACCATCATGCCCAAACTCCTCAAGACCTTGTCTAGCTCTCTTTCATCTACCCAACTTCCAAAAAATTATTGGTGAAGCCCCTGTAGGGGTGTGTATAACAATACCCAGTTGGGACCCCAAGCCCCCCAATGGTATCCTTGAATTCTAAAAAGGGAAAACCATAAAAAATGTTCTCAATCACAAATAAAAAGTAAAGACTGATCTTAAACCTAGTATATTTTACACGGTAGTAAGAGTAGAATCCTCAGTCTCATCGTCAAACACCTCAATTATGGGATAGTTCCACCTTTATGATGTATAGTGGGCCTAAAAAGTTATATAAAGGTGCTTCCCACTAACCTTGAACTGCTAAGGAACTTCTCCGTATCACGTATCTTGGGTCTACCGAGCCACATAGATCCACTCCACAATGTGGCCTGCAGAGGTACTCCTCCTATCAAGTACCTTGTGTTTGTTAGCTCACACATATCATCTCCGTACTGTGGGCCTACATTGTCACAGAGAGGTTCAACCCACTGGTTTGTCGAGTCACATTGAGTCGAAAGTTAGTAGTCTTTAGGTCTCAGCCAGTCATAGGGTTCTACACATAACACTCTTGGGAGAACCGCCCCTCAAGGAATCAATAATATTTCCACTGTCATGAAGTCCCTTAAATAAATTTCTTGATGATGCACCATGTCATTAGGATTACATCGCAACATACAACATGACAACCAGACGCATGGTCTGTATGTTATTGGAATTTTAGTGCCGAGGGCCCGATTGTATTATGGTTCATTCCAATCGGCCTTACTCCAACATTCTACAATTCCCAAATGGAGTATCTCAAAAGGACCATCTCATCCTAAGGGTTCTGGTGTAATAGAAGTTTCATCAAATAGACATTTGTTTAAAGACATATTCTAATTTATGTGTAACTGGGAAAAAAGGGTCCACGTCTAGTCCGACCAGATAGGGCTGACCCGACCCTACCCGCTATGATCGAACCGAAGTGGATGGGCTTGGTCCATTTATCCTTGGCCGGTTCTAGCCAGCTGGGTGTGGGCTAGGCCCGCTGGCCATGGGTACCTGTAGGCACACCCGGTTGGGCATGACACGCCGGGCCACAGGACCTCTTGGCCCACTGGCCAAGCGCAGGGGGTTCCGCTCCCATCACGAATGGTTTCAACTACTCGGGTCTTCAGTGACACGATGCCAATTGGTTGCACACCTCTTGCTCGATCCCTTTGGATTGGTCACCTACGGAACCCGTGGATGGTGGGTCCGACCTCTGTTGCGGCTCGAAACCCTGGCCTTCTTCAACGGCACACCGCCCTACTCTAACGTGGCTGGAACATGCCGATCGCCTATTTTTTTATCGTGGTCCCTTCAGGAGCCCCGCCTTCTTGTTTTCAGTGGTAGCTGACCGTCGACACCTTCGGTGGCCGATGCCTCCATGCCTCCAATGCTTTCACAGGCCACTGACAAAGCTCTTTTGGTCTGATTCATTTCACTTCATTGCATACGAGACACCTGGGATAGATCCTACACTGTGTGGCCCAAAATTTCAGTTTTCCACCATATTTTTGGGTTTCCCACAAATAAAGAAGTCATACAGAGATGGGTGGAGGGTTCAGACCTTGTTCGGCTCATCCCACACTTTCCGTGTTAGTGTAATAACATGGGAAGTATCACTTAATCATATAAAATTTCATAATGAAACCCCACATTATCCTTTCACATTACAGAATGAAATGAGGATCAACCCATAGGGTAGTTGATCCATGTTTTTCATAATATTCAAGAAAGAAGAAAAAGGGTGTAATTTAGCATATAACCCCCACCACAAAAAAGTTGGTAGATGGTGCGGATGGGGAAGACATGACCACATTCAAAGTTTGTTCATTGGTGTACATCCTGTCCAGTTTAAATACTCTAAGGGCTTGAATCTTTGTTCTTTGATGGAGGAATTCATCGCTGACACGTCATTAATGTTTTCCCTCGTGAGTGCACAAGAACCATGCTCATGATTTGTTTAAATAGATGTGAGGAACCAACCATGTTTCATAACATTAATTTGGTTCATCAATGAACCACATTTAGTATTCCTTTAAAACTACCAATATTGAGGTTAAAAAACCCAGGGGTCAAGTCATTGAATGACCTATTAACTGTTCTTTCACTCCACATCACTCAAAAATTACAAAAAAAAAAGATAAAATAACTCATGGACTTATTTTATTATTATTTTTTGTAAATTAAAAAAAATAACTTTTTTCATTCAACTTTTTCTGGTTGAAGATAAATTTCTTCAAAGAGAATCATGGTGCTGTGAATTCAATGGTGCCCTTATCTTTTTAATCGATGCACCAGTTCAAAATATATAATTCTCCCCCCACATGTTTACTGAATGAACACGAAAATAAGTTCAAAAATAAATAATATTCACCCTCGACCCTTGGCGGCCAAGGTTATCTTCATCTTACGGATAACACACCCCAACGAAATCAACGATACAAATGGATTTTCAATATGAGTTCTTGTATATGGGTTAAATATTTGGTAATAAAATAAATATTACTTAATAATTATATTTTCTATCAAAAACTATCTTCCGCTTTTGGATCGTGCTATCCAATGTTAGTATCTGCATAATGAAAAAATAACCTCATGATCTCTTCATTGGTCTCTGATTTCTAATCCAAGTCTCCATTCGTGATTTATAGTCATTTGAAAAAATAAAATAAAATCTTATTTAATTATTTTATTTACGATTATTCCATTTTTGGGTTTCTCACCTGAGGCATGTGATGATTAAACATAAGTTGTGCCTAGGATAAAATTTCCATCCTATATGCAACAATGCCCTTAGATTTTTTATCCAAGAACCCATTTAAGAGTTATTCCACCTTTTTAGGAAAACCAATCACACACGCTATTTAAAACATAACATTTTTTAACAAATCATTCCGAGAACACCAAACCTCAGAATCACATGTCGTCAAGTATCACGGTCTCAAAAAAATTCCATATAATTAAAAACTTATATGGAAATTCTGGGTCACTAAATTCTCCCCACATTATAGATTTACACCCCTAAAATCCAAGACAAAGGCAAATAAATCAAATTAGGGTACTAAAACGAATCTAAGCATCTCACTCTCATGTACTCTATTGTAGGTAACCATTTTCCACCTAACATGAACCCAAGGGATCAAGCATCCATGAAATACTTGCTTCTATCAATCCTCTATATCAATTGGGAACTCTATAAATGTATCTCCAATTTCCAAGTATGACTCACCCTAGTTGGTATCATTTTAAGGATTATGAACACATCTCCTCACCTGGGAAACATGAAAAACAATATGCACCAGGTGAATATGTGGGGGAAGATCTAGGAAGTACTCCTCCTAACCAACTCTACTGATAATCAAGAATGATCCGATGAAACTAATATATAGCTTGCCGCCTCAGCCGAATCCTTGCAATCCTCGGGGTGAGACTCGTAGGAAGACATGGTCTACCTCCTAGAACTCTAAGGGTCTCCATCTCCTATAGGCATAAGACCTATGCATGCTCAGTGCAGTCTTCATACTCTCCTGAATGATCTTAACCATCTCAGCGGTATCCTGTACCATCTCTGGACCCATAAGTGATGAATCCCCTATGTTATTCCAACATAGAGGTGATCTACATGGTCTCCCATAAAATGACTCAATCTATTTGATGATAATGGTGGATTGATAACTATTGTTGAATGAAAACGCCATCAGTGGAAGGTGATCCTCCAAAAAATGAACAAAATTCAAGACACAATCATGAAGCATTTCCTCCAAGAATTGTATGGTCATCTCTATCTGACCAACAGTATGGGGATAAAATGATGTGCTCAGGCGTGATGGAAACTAATGCTCAGGTTTCAATTCCTGACAATTTAGGCATCGTGATACGTACTATGTCATTTCATTCTTCATCGTTATCCTCCAGTACTGATGCCTGAGGTCCTGGTACATCTTTCCACAACTGGATGTACCACCAAAGGGGATGTGTTGAACTCCCTGCACACCTTCTCTAGTAGCATCATGGATTCCATGATGCATCCTCTAAAAAGGATGACGTTCCCCCCACTATCATTAAATAATTAAGGATCATGTTCTAAGGAAATCTATGCACGCTAGGTCTCAAAGTCCACGTCCCCACGATATGCCTCCCAAACTCGATGAAGGTGTTGGGGAGTGGAAGTCATAGACTAGACGTAAGCTTCTCCATCAATATCCATGTTGGATATCTACGATGTGGCAAGATGCTTTGTTGCCTCACTCATCAACTATAGACTAGACCTCCTGTAGAGTGCCTCTGCCACCACATACCCCTTCCCAGGTGTATAGGCTATCTCATAGTCTAACTCTAGATGGAAAACCAACCATATCTATTTTCTCACCTATATAAAATCCTATGATCCCCTTTCCATCCACGCGAAATGGCTACCCTTTTAACTGATTGGTGTTCCATCGACCCCTTTGGTAGTGGGTTCTCATTCTCCATAACCACATGGGTAATGTGTCAGTAATCAACACATAACCTTAAAAATTGGGTCTTACTAACCCCTTCTATTGAATTTAACCCAATTATGCTCATTGATCTTAGAGCTCCATGGTAGAAATCCGATTTTCAGTTGTAGATATCAGTCTCGTCCTTGGGTACAAGACAATTTAGAAGTACCACTCCCTATAGGGATGTAATATTGGAATAATCTTATGAATGGATATTCCTGAACTCTTCCACTAGTGTTAGAAACTAAAAAATCAAAACACCTTATTCCACGAGTGTAAGGTTGGCCAACTCAATACTGATCGGCTTCACCCTCCTATGCTTGAGTTTATCCCATGCTGCCTGAGTTTCCTTTTTCTCAGTCAAAGGAAAACCGAATTCCAATTCTGTAGATATACCACAACCTTTTTGCCTAAAACAGTCAATCTGAGTATGAATTCTGGATGAGCAGTCCATACCGAAACTAACATCATAATTCCTCAACGCTTCTACGAAGAGGTTCCAAAAAAAACTCTTTCAACAAGGTTCAGATCACACTATCAACATAAGTGTTATTATCTAGTCTCCTCAAATATTAATCTCCAGATGTAAGGGTAATGTCAATAGTTTAACTAGAATCACTTGGTTTTGAACAACATTCGTGACAATACGAAATGATTAGTTCTTATGTCTATTAATACCACAACTTTTAGTATACACATATAGTCTCATAAATCATTCCTAGAGCTCTTGGGTCACACTCCTTGACCACATGTAGGTACACATTTCCCATGTCCTCCAGATTCCTAACCCTGGTGGGGACCACATTGGGGTGGTGGTTGTAACATATTGAAATGTATACCCCCTCATTATTCTCTCTAAGCTCCTTTTCCATGTTTTCTGCACAACAGATTCATCTTTCCCTATCACTTCCTCTTCACAAAACATTTTACCCACTCAAGTCTCTATGATTGGCGTCATATTCCTACATTCCTAATACTAACATGAATTGGTAGTATTTTCTAATCCATATAACATTCTACCACTATGGTTCACTCTAACACCATAACATAAGTATGATTGTTCAAGGGAACAACGCTGACTCAGATGTCCCTAAGCACATCTCTCTAGGAGGGCTGATCCCGGAGGAACTGCTCATATCGTATTAATCGAGTACCTGGAAAGGTCTGAATGCCTCATCGAATACATAGCTACCAACATGTCATCCTTCCAAAGATGTAGAAGCTCTTGGTAACACATACTGCTTAGATTTTTATGGAGAGTGACCCCTTCTCTTAGGAAGTTTGTTAAGATCTATCCACAGAAAAGTCACCTCATCGTAAGATGAGGGTAATCTAAACACTTTCATCACCCGGTTGAGCCATGTAGAAGGATCACTACCATGACTACCATCATATTTAATGGTTCCATTTTTTGAAAGAAACATAGTCACTATTTCAATCCATTCCTTTTCTTTCTATGAGTTTGGCTTGTCTTAGAACATGCGAGGTATCTGTTACTGAAACTTGTGTAATGCACTGAGCCTACATGTTTCTTTTACGAGTATAACCAATAGTAAATACTGACCAATGGGTAGTGGTATTACTAGGACACAACACAAAGGTACCATATTAGACAACGATCCCTGTACCGAAGCCTCATCACTCTATTGAAAATTCCCATGGTCACACACTCAAATCCAGGCTGGTTTTCTACGTGGAGGAATCCTGATTGTGAATCAAGATATACCACAGTCAAAAGGCCATACCGGGTGAGATGACACAAAATAGATCAATATAAAAAAAATTCAATAAATTTGTGTCTAGTATTTTTGTGTACTGGGTTGGAAAACATAATTCCGGGTCCTTGTGTATAGATACATCACTCGCTACACCAACACTAGACTGCCTGAACTAAAACCCAAACTCAAGACACTTAAAAATATTTCTCCATTTAAAACAAAGACTAATAGGTATTATGGTAGAACTGTACCCTTTAATACAACTTTTTCACGACCAAACACCTGGGGGCCATGTTATGGCTACCCCAAGCCCGCCTTCCTTAGGCCAGGGGTTTGTGAGAAACACCTTATGTCATATCACTAAAATGGGTAGGAATTGTCTCAAAAACATGTACACACAAAGATACCACAAACTGTGCACATGTAAACACAATGGAAAAGAAAGGTACAACCACAACTAAAACAAACTAATTAGTGTAAACGTGAGTACTAAAAAAAGGTGCCATTATACAATTTAAATTTAATTTGAAGTACAACAAAAAAGGAAAATTTCTCATGAGATCTTCTTAAAAGGTTTTGCGATGAAGGGTAGGTTCTTCTCATCCCAAAAGCTCTCCACCCCTACCGGTCACCTCCGTACACATTCTTTCAATCATATCTGAGCACCGTCAATCCCTGACTCCACACAACTCAGTCTAGCGGTCCACTGTCTTCACAAGACACCACATGGTGAGGCAAACCCATGCAGGGGTGAGTATAACAATACCTAGTAGGGACCTCGAGGCCCTCAATGGACTCACAAAATTACACAAATTAAAATCCACAAATCATGATCTCAATCAAAAATCACATGTAAAGAATCAACTTAAATGAGGAATATTCTAGGGTAGAAACAGTAGTATCATTAGTCTCATCATCGAACACCTTAGGGACTATAGAAATCCTCCTCTATCGAGTACAGTGGGACTACCATTTAACACATAGGAACTTCCCCCATAACCATGGAATTCTTATGTACTTCTCCCCATCGTGTATCGTGGATCTACTGGGTCACACATAGTCGTTCCCCACCATGGCCTGTAGAGGTACTCCTCCAGTCGAGTATCGTGGGTCTACTGGGTCACACAGAGATTTTCCACACCATGGGCCTACAATGTTACAGATAGGTAAATCCGATTAGGGAATCATGTCACACAGTGTCAAAAGTCAGTAGTCTTTAGGTCTCAACCAGTCGTAGGTTTCTGTACATAGCACACATGTGAGAACTTCTCCTCAAGCCATCTGTCTTTTTTCAACTGGCACGAGGTCCGTTGAATAAGAAACCCTATTATCGTCCATGTCATATGGGCTCCATCAAAATAGATTGCGTATAAACTAGACACCCATTCTGTATGTTATAGGCATTTTAGTGTCAGGGGACCGGTTGGATTCATGTTCGATTCAACCCAGACATACTCCAACATTATCCAATGCTTGTGTGGAGTATCTCCAAAGACCGCCTCGTTATAAGGGTCCTGGAACCATATATGATTCATCAAAAGGACTTCCAGTTTAAGAGATCATCCCATTTAAGCGTAATTGGGCCAAAAAGGGTCGGGGTCTATTCTAACCCGATCAGAACGACAAGAACAAGCATGCGGGGCCCTGCCCAATGGGGCTAGGATGGGTTTGGTTCGACCAAGAGTGGAATGGAATTTTGAGTGGCTTCGACCATTCGAGTATTCAATGCACAAGTACCAATTGGCAACACACCTCATAGTTAGTCCCGCTAGACCGGTGACCTATAGAACCCGCGAACTAGGGGTCCACCATCCGCCACAGCTCGAAGCTGCGTCCTTCCTCTGAAGTGCACCGCCACAACACCCCGCCATGCTTCGACGTGGAAGTAAGAGGAAAACCACCCCTTTTTCATATACAGAGCCTTTTGATGCCTTTTCCTACTCGCAGATAGACGTAGTGAGCTTCTGCCTCCTTTGGGGGCTGGGACAACGATGTTGATGATGCTTCCATGGGAAACATACAAATCTTCGATAGTCTGAGTTCTTTTTTGTTTGTACCTACGGGCCTCCTGGGATGGTGGCTACACCACACAACATGATGTTTCAACTAGATTTCATATTAATCGGTCACCTAGGAAGAACGCCACCAACCCGAGATCTGTGGAGGGTCCGGGCCATGTTTGGCTCAGAACATGCCCTTTGCGTCAGCATTATAACATGGGAATGATTATTTAATCATAAAAAACCCCATCACGAAACCCTTCATTATCTAGCCACATTACAGAACGAAACTCGGATCAACCTATAGGAGGGTTGATCTATGTTTTTTATAATATTCAATAACATTGGACAAGGTAGTAATTAACCACATAACCCCCTACCTCGAATATGTTGGTAGACAGTGCAGATGAGGAAGACACAAATGTGTTCAAAGAATGTTCGTTGGACTTCTTTATTTTCCAGTTCGACACCTATATGGTGTAATGACCCGTCCTTGGGGCTCGTGTCGTGACTACCCCAAGCCCACCTTCCATAGGCCAAGGTCTAGCGACTATCACCAAAGGCGTAAATCCCAATAAAAGGGAATACATTACCTTTATATAAGAAAAAGATCACCACAGAGTACGCAAGCTGATGTAAACACTAAGTATACTGAGTACAAAAGTTAGTGTAGGAACGTTAATAGGCCGGTATACCAACCCAACTGAAAGTACAGTACAACTGAGAAAAGAAAGTACAACAGCTGAAAAGTAGAGCAGCAACCACCAAGACGTCCACTAGAACCCCCACCTGAAGGGTGAGTACAGATAGTCTCGTCGGCTCCTTGAGTACAGATGTCCACTCCGTGTACATCCCGCCTAATAGTCCACCTCCGGGTACCATCCACCTCCCCAAGACTCAACCACGATCAGCACTATCCATCGTTTGCAACCAACAGAACGTAGTGCAGGCATAACCCGTGAAGGGGTGAGTATACGATACTTAGTAGGGACCCCGAGACTCTCGAAGGTCTCCTAGAATCCATGAAGGATAAACCATAAAGGAAAGATATAATCATGAAGTATCAACCAACTCTACTTAGGTATATGCCCATACATATACCTAAGTCATTAATTTCTTTTCTGCTCCAACTCACGAGCCCACGTTTAACCTAGTTCACACAGGAAATTACAACCCAATACACACAGGAAAGCACAACCCAATCCACAAAGGATATCAAGTCAATCATATTGATGATAATGATTGAATGTAAAGACTCAGCTCACACAGGTATACTACTCATGAAGAGCGGTGGAGATGATTAGATGTAGCCTCTGAATCATCTCCTCTTCCGAACCCACGTAGGATCCAAGTACAGAAGTCATCGGTGTCGAACCCATGTAGGATCCAAGTACAGTAACCATCGCTGCCGAACCCAGGGAGGATCCAAGTACAGTCGTCATCACTGCCGAACCCACGGAGGATCCAAGTATATTCGTCCTCGCTGCCGAACCCACATAGGATCCATGAACAGTCGCCATCATCGTCGCAGTCGCAACCTGCTCTAGGGTTCCTGCACACAGGATGCTCGATTTTAGGAGGGTCCGCTCCATGAGCCAAGGGAGACGATACATCAACTGTCACGATGTACAGTGTTGATGTATCACAAATTTTCTTCTCGTCAATAGGAACTCAACGTGACAGATGGAACGTCAATCGGACGCATGGTCTGAGAATTATTGTCTTTTTCGTCCTAGGGGCCCGGTTGGTTTTTATGTTAAAACCAACCCGACCAAACTCAAGTTATGTCCAAACCTCGAGCGGAGTAATCCAAAATAACCATATCACTAATAGGAATTCAACGTGATCAAAGTCACGTCATTCGGACATCCGGTCATTATGTTATTGGTGTTTCCGCTCCAAGGTCCTAGTTGGTTTCAGTTTTGAACCATCCCCACCGTACAAAAACTTTACCGAAAGCTTGAGTGTAATATACCGAAACGCCCTTCTTGTTCCAAGCATCCCAATGCAACTGACAGTGCGTATATTGGAGGTCTGTAGCCCATGATATGGTCATTTGAATGAATCAGTCTGAAAATAGGGGGTTTGGGCCCGGTCTGACCCGACCTGATATGCCCTGGGTCGGCCAGAACCGTTCGACCCAAACCGGGTACAGGTCCGACTCATTTTGGTGCGGCCCGTCCCACCTGGGCAAGGCCCGACCCACGGATGGGCATGGCCCGGCCCGCCTGGGCACGGCCTGCGTCCCAACTCGGAGGCCGGCCGCAGCTCGGCTCGCGGCCGAGCAGGGTGCGAAGGTGGGGGGGGGGGGGGGGGCTACCCACTAGTTCCGTTACGGCAGACCCTACAGGGTCCTCCCTTTGCAATCGTCAGGGTTTTCAATCCCTAGTTTAGCCGAAAAAATGGCAGGCCATTAAGGTCGGTCGGTTGTGCTACCACGGGACCCTTCGGGGTCCCGCCTCCCGAAGCACCGGCGGCCGGTTGTCCGGCCACCCCTACTGGACTGCCACAGCCTAAGGTCGTGGCTCTTATTTGGCCGGCGTGGCGCGACGACGCCACACCCATCCGCCACAGGCCACTCTGGCCGCTACCTCTCTTGGTTTCTCCTGCCCGACGTGACTGCGCTGCGCACCACCACCGTGGCCTGCTACGGCCGTGATTCTCCTCATTCCCGGGAAGTGCAATGGTACCGTGCCATCTTTGCCACAACTCGCCTACAATGTTCAAAAAGAAAACAGGGAGGAGAAATCGGCCATTTTTTGTGAGGTCTGATCTACTCCCGTCACGTTGGTAACAATCGGTCCAATTTAACCAACGATGAACGATGAATTAAACATGGATGCAGATAACCCATACATCAACAAAATTTGTCGAACGTTGGGGGTGGCGGAAAAAGGCGTCGCAGGATGAGGTTCTTTGTATGTCGACGAAAAGCATCCGAGGAGGATGCGACATCTTCCCATTTTGTCATGGAGAAAAGGAAAGAGGGTGCGTCATCGTCCTTCGGGGATTTGGAATTCTTCAATGAAATGTGTCATTCTTCGCGGGAGGATTGAAGTTATTCCCAAGAGAAAAGATCTGTCTCTCCCCAATATCATCGCACAACAATGGACAACTCAAACAAAATAAGGTTCCCCTTATTTTCTGAACTCATTCCAAGCTTTTCAAAGAAAACAAAATTCAAACCCACTTAATTAATTATATGTTGAGTAGCATATTATAATTAAGAGGTAGGTTGGAAAATTAATTTGGGAGTGGAAAAGTTGCATTAATAAGAGGGGGTTAACAAATTTAAAGGGGGAGTTAAGGGGTTAGGGAATGTGAAGGGGTGGGGCTATTATGGGCCCCACCTCACAAATATCCTAACAAGAGTAGTTAGGAACTGGAGGGTCCAACCCCAACTCGAACACTTAGGATATAACCACTTATATATAGAAAATAAAATTGTACCACAATTTTATTTACTTCACATTTAATCCTCAATTTTTAACAGCTCCTCCCGAGAAAACGCACCATTGGGAATGGTTCTCTTAAGAAATTACCGGTGTTATGGTTCCATCGGTGCACTCAGATATCAATTCCGAGCACCGGTTCAAAATATAGAATAACCCACTCGTTCGTTTACTGAACGTACCCGAGCTAAACTTCCGAAATTGATTTCGAATACACTGGGCCTCGGAATCAGATCCCATCAGAAACCGCGTACTCTAAAAATCCCAAAGAGTTTAAGAAAAAAATTTCCTTGAAATTTACGAGTCATTACATTACTCTCACCTCAGGGATTTACGTTCCCATAAAGCTACATCATAAACTAGGGAATCAAATCGGGGTACTGTGAACGCATCTGAGCCTCCCACTCCCATGTTCTCTCCTGGATGTTCCTGTGTTGCCACCTGATGAGCACTAGGGGAATCAACCATCCACGTAGAAATCACTCCTGTCGATCCTTGATCTCCATCGGAACCTCCACAACAGTCTCCCCATCATCGATGTCCAGCTCCCCATGATCGATGATATGCGCCGAGTCATGCACGTATCTCCTCAGCTGAGATACGTTGAAGACGTCATTCACCCGGTGCAACTAAGGTGGAAGAGATAGGTGATAAAACACCTCACCTATCCTATTGATAACCTAGAATGGTCCGATGAATAATGGAGATAACTTTCTCCCCCGTCCAAATCTCCGTAATCCACGTCGAGGTGAGACCCGTAAGAAAACGTGGTCGCCATCCTCGAACTCTTGTGGTCTCTGCCTCCTATATAGATATGACTTCTGTTTTCTCTGAGAAGTCCTTATCCACTCCTGGATGATCTGTAACTTCTCCGTCGTGGTCTGGACCATCTCTGATCCTACAAGTGCTGACTCCCCAGGGTCTATCCTGCACAGAGGTGATATGAAATGTCGGCCGTACAATGCCTCAAATGGTGCTATCCTGATGGTGGAGTGGTAGTTTTTGTTGTTCGCAAACTCCACCAAAGGAAGATGATCCTCCCAGCTACGACCAATGTTGAGGACACATGCATGAAGCATTTCCTCGAGAGTCTGAATGGTTCTCTCCATCTAACCATCTGTCTGTGGGTGAAAGGCGGTGCTCAGGCGTAGCTGCGTCCCAAATTCCTCCTAAAACCCCTTCCAAATACAGGAAGTAAAGAGAGTATATCGATCGGAGACGATAGTCGATGGAACACCATGAATCCCTACAGTCTCCTAAATGTAGAGGCGTCCCATGCTCTCCACTGATCTCTGCTCTCTGATGGGTAAGAAGTGGGATGACTTGGTGAGTCGGTATACGATCACCCAGATGGAGTCGTGTCCTCTGGAAGTATGTGGAAGCCCTGTCACGAAATCCATATATATATAATCCCAATTCCACTCCGGGACCTCCAAGGGCTGTACCAATCCTGCTGGTACCTTGTGTTCCGCCTTCACCTGCTGGCAGGTGAGGCATCGTGAAACGAACTCTACCACAGTCTTCTTCATACCCGACCACCAATGCTATCATCGGAGATCCTGGTACATCTCTGCTACTCCAGGATGTTCCGCTAGTGGGGAAGAGTGAAACTCTCTTATAACCTCCTCCTGTAATGCAACTGGTTCCATTGTACGTCCTCAGAAAAGGACGACGTGCTCTCCTGCTACAGAGAATCCATCAAGTGCATGTCCTGAGGATATCTGTGCATGTCACGTCTCACAATAAAAATCTCCACGCTATGCCTCTTTGACCCGCTAAAGTAGTGGAAGAGTTACTGTGAGAGACTATATAAAGGCTGCGCCATCTCTATCCACGTAGGATATCTGTAAAGAGACTAACTGCTCTGTTGCCTCTCCAAGTAGCTGAATTGACCGTCCTCCTACTGAGAGCATCGACTACTATGTTCCCCTTTCCAGAAGTACAGACTATATCAATGTCATAGTCCTGGAGGAACTCGAGCCATCACCACTGTCTTAGGTTCAGGTCTTTCTGTGAGAAGATGTACCTGAGAATCTAGTGGTCAGAATAGACTGTAAAGCGGTCGCCCATCAAATAGTGCCTCCAAATGTTCAGGGCGAAGACCACTACTGCTAACTCCAGGTCATGGGTAGTGTAGCTCTTCTCGTGCTGCCTCAACATTCGTGATCCATAGGCAATCACTTCCCGCTCCAGCATCAGGACACACCCAAGTCCTGTCCCTGATGCATCACAGTAAACTACGTACCCTACTCCCTCCTCCAGTAGCCTCAAGATGGGTGCACCGGTAAATCTATGTCTCAGCTCCTAGAATATCTGTTGACATCTATCCGACCACACGAAGGGTATCCTCTTCTTCGTCAAAGCTGAGAGTGTTGCTGTAACTATGGAGAAGTCTGGTAGAAATCTCCAATAGTACCCAACCAAAACTAGGAAACTCTGCACCTCCGTCATGCTCATGGGTGGCTCCCAAGCTAGCACTGCCTCGATCTTCGCAAGATCCACTGCAACTCCCCCCATAGAGATAACGTGTTCCAATAAGTGGACCTCTCGAATCCAGAACTGACACTTTGAGAGCTTACTATAAAGCTGGTGCTCTCGGAGTGTGTCCAGTACAACCCGCAAGTGGTAGGCATGATCCTCCTCAGTAGTTGAGTAAATCAATATGTCTTCGGTGAAGACTATGACAAATCGATCAAGGTAAGGCTGTAAGATCCGTTTCATGAGACTCATGAACACTGTTGGAGCATTGGTTATGCCGAAAGGCATAACCAAGAACACATTGTGTCCATACCGACACCTGAAGATCATCTTCTACACATCCTCATATCGACCTCTGAGCTAATAATGGCCTGACCTGAGGTCTATCTTTGAGAGCCATCATGATCCCTTGAGCTGATAGAAGAGGTCGTCGATCCTTGGAAGTGGATACTTGTTCTTCGCAGTCACTTGGTTCGGGCGATAGTAGTTGATGCACAGTCTCAACCTCTTGTCCGCCGTCTTGGTGAACAAGATCGAGGAAGCCCAGGGTGAAACACTAGGTTGGATGACTCCCTTGCCCTGCAAGTCCTCCAGCTATACCGATAGCTCTTGAAGCTCAGTGGGAGCCATCCGATAAGCTGGAGTAGATATCAGGGTTGTCCCCAGGTATAGGTCAATATAGAAGTCTACCTATCTGCGAGGAGGTTGTCCTGGAACAACGTCAGGAAACATTTCCGCATACTGATCCACCAAAATAGGAAAACTCAAACTCCGCACATCAACTGATCCTAGGATAGGACTATCCAATTGATGAGTGATCGGCTATCCTCTCCTTTGTGTGAGTCCATCCTGCGCTGCAATGCCTCCCTTCTCATCGGTGAAGGTGAACCTTCTCCCATCGGTGTGGACACTTCGCACCATGCACCTAATACAATCAATTTGAGCATGGACCATAGATAATGAATCCATGCCCAAGATGATGTCGTAAGGCCTCGACGCCGCTACAAGAAGATCTCAGCCGAAGCTCTCGCCTCATAGAGTAAGATCATACTACCGGCACTAGTGCGTAATCATCAAGTCTTCTCCCGTAGGAGTCTCTGGTCATAAGGATTGAGCCAACAACTCCATCGGAATCTCCAAGCTCCTAACAAGGGCAGTGGAAATGAAATAATGACTTGCACCTGTGTCTATAAGAACTACAACAAGGGTGGAGTAGTCACAGATCATACCTCGAATCATCTCAGGTGCGTCGTGGTCGTAGGCCACTACTACCTGAAGCTAAGCCTGCCTCGGTCCACTAGCTCCCTGTGGTCGGGGTTGACCTAGTGGTGGTGGTGGTGGTAGTTCCTCATAGCGTCTCCCACCACCCGCTACTCGGCCAGCTCATCTGCCTCGTCCTCCAACTCCCTGCGGACCACCACGGTCGATCCTATGCCTCTGCCTAGGTGGTCCCTCAACCGTCTGCTGCTCCTCCGCATGGCAGGTCGGGGAGTCACGAGCCATGTGACCCTGCCCGCCTCATGCACAGCACTGCCTGCCTCTCAAATCACTGGATCTATTGTGTGTGCCCCGAAACTCTGAACCAGTATCCTGAGGTTGTCAACCTGATGGTCTGGTCCACTTGGACGCCTGTGACATCCTTCGACTACCAGCTACAGAATACTCCTCTACGCGCCGCCCTGCGGTAGGTCTCACTGCTAGTGTAGGCTCAGAAAAAAATCTCTCCACAAGAAGGGCTCGCTCCAGTACTCTTGCCTGCATTGGAATATCGAGGGACATCATAGATGCCCTTATATCAGGCCTCAGTCCCTACTCAAAGGTCTGGTCCTGGAACAATTGGTCACGTACCATGTCCGTGGAGTAGCGGGAGAGATCTGTAAATCTCGCCGAGTACTGGGCTACTATCATTCTACCTTGCCGCAACACTAGAAACTCCTGGATGTGCACCGCATAGAGGGTGTCTTGAACAAACTCCGAGCAGAAAAGGCTCTCAAAGTCCGACCAAAGAAGAAATTCCTCGTCGTTCACCTAGAGAATCAGGCTCCACCATCTACCTGCTGCCGCGTGTATGAGACTCACCGCACGGATCACCATAAGGTCAGCTAGTGTCCCTACTAATCTGAAGACTCGAACAACAACCTCCAACCAATCCTCGGCTGCCTAAGGGTCTGTCTCCTCGTGGATCCTAGACAGTCTCTAACGCTGAAACTCATGCAGTCCACTCTGGCGACATGTACTCTCAGCTACAAGGGATGGGGGCATCGGTGGCTCGGCGGGTAGAGGTACCGTCGGTGCCTCCACTATAATGGGGCCTTGCAATGAAGCCTCATCACTTGGTGGGCTGCCGTCTCGCACAAAGCTCGGAACCCTAGCTGGATACAGTCGAGGGGCCATCCTGAAAAGAAACAGGTGCCCCATGGTTAATACAGTATACCTAGTGAGCTGGAACAATGTAATCACAAAGAAAACATTGAAACACGCATGAAATCAATGCGTTCGTGCACTGAGTCAGAAATCAGATGCCAGGGTCTTGGTGTATGGATATTTCGGCTGCCGCACCAACACTGGACTCCCTGGACTGATAACCACAGTCAATACCCTAAACACTATTACTTCACACAGAAGAAATTATCAGAGTCCTGAGTTCTACGGTAGAACTGACTCCTCTAATTCCAATTTTTCACGACCCATCCTCAAGGCTCATGCTGTGATTACCCCAATCCTGCCTACCATAGGCCAGGGGATGTCGACTAGCACCAAAGGAATATATCCCGATAAAAGGGAAGGGATTCCCTTTATATAAGAAAATCAACATCAGAGAGTACACAAGATGAAGTAATCACTAAGTAAACTGAGTAAAAAAGTAATTGGTGGAATGTAAGTCGTCCAGTATACAAACCCAACTGAAAGTATAGTACTACTGAGAATTGAAAGTACCACAACTGAAAAGTAGAGCAGCAACCACCAAAACGTCCACCAGAACTCCCACATGAAGGGTGTGTATAGATAGTCTCGTCGTCTCCTCATGTCCGGCCATCCACTCCGTGCACATCCCACCTAATAGTCCACCTCGAGGTACCATACCACTCCACCAGACTCAACCACGATCAGCGCTGTCCGTCGTCTGTAACCAACACAATGTAGTATGGGCATAGCCCACGCAGGGGTGAGTATACGATACTCAGTAGGGACCCCGAGACTCTCGAAGGTCTCCCATAATCCACGAAGGATAAACAACAAAGGAAAGATACAATCATGAATTATCAACCAACCCTACTTAGTTATATGCCCATACATATTCCTAAGTCATCAATTCTAGTTCTACTCAGACTCATGACCCCATGTTCAACACAGTTCACACAGGAAAATACAACCCAATCCACACAAGAAAGCATAACCCAATCCACACAGGATAAAAAGTAAATCATATCGAAGATAATGATTGAATGTCAAGACTCAGCTGAGATAGGTATACTACACAATAAGAGGGGTTGAAATGATTCGATATATCCTCTGAATCATCTCCTCTACCAAACCAACGTAGGATCCAAGTACAAAAGTCGTCGCTGTCGAACCCACATAGGATCCAAGTATAGAAACCATTGCTGCCAAACCCACATAGGATCCAAGTACAGTTGTAATCACTACCGAACCCACGGAGGATCCATGTACCATCTTCCTCGCTGCCGAACCCACATAGGATCGAAGTACAGTCGCCATCGTCGTCGCAGTCACAGCTAGATCTAGGGTTCCCACTCACAGCATGCTCGATTCCGGGAGGGTCCGCTCCATGAGCCATGGGGGTCGATACATCAACCGTCACAATGTCCAGATTTTATGTATCACGAAGTTTTATATGGTCAATAGGAACTCAACGTGACAGACAGTGCATCAATCGGACGCCCAGTCTGAGAGTTATTGGCTTTTTCAGCCTAGGGGCCTGGTTGGTTTTTAAGTTAAATCCAACCCGACCATACTCCAGCTATGTCCAAACCTCGATTAGAGTAAGACAAAAGAACCATATCACTAAGTGGAATTCTACGTGCTCGACGGCATGTCATTCGGACATCCGGTCGTTATGTAATTGGAATTTCTGCTCCAAGGGCCCGGTTGATTTCAGGTTCGAACCAACCCAGCCATACACAAACGTTATATAAAGCTTGAGTGTAATATTCCATAATGATAGTCTCATTCCAAGGATTCCAACGCAATTTACAGTGCGTCGATTAAAGGTCCGTAGCCCAAGATATGAGCGTTTGAACGTATCTGTCCGATAATAGGTGGTTCGGGCCCGGTCCGACCCGGCCTGATACCCCTTGGGTCGGCACGAACCGGGTCCGGGTCTGGCCCATTTGGGTGTGGCCTGGCGTGGCTGGTGCAGCCCGGCATGGCTGTGTGAGGTCCGACCCGCTGTGGGGCACGGCCAGCGGCCCAGATCAGAGGCCGGCCGCGGCTCGTCTCGCGGCCGAGTGGGTTGCGAGGGGGGGGGGGGGAACCCCTGTTTCCATAATGGCGGACCCTACGAGGTCCACCCATTTCATTGGTCGGTGGTTTCAACCCCCAGTTTATCTGAAAAAATGACCAGCCATTAAGGTCGTCCAGTTGAGCTGCCGTAGGACCCTTCGGGGTCCCACCACATGAAGCACCGGCGGCCGGTTGTCCGGCGAACCCTACTGGTCCGCCACGACATAAGGCCGCGGATCTTCTTCGGCCTGTGTGGCATGATGAAGCCTCGCCCCTCCGCTGCGGCCCGCTCTGGCCATGACCTCTCTTGGTTTCTCTGGCATGACGTGATGGCGCCACGCACCACCACCGTGGCCCGCTCCGCCGCAGTTCTCCTCATTCCCATGCGGTGCAACGGTACCGTGTCGTCTTCTCCACAACTCACCAACAATGTTCAACCAGAAAACAGGGAGGAGAAATCGGTCGTGTTTGTGCGGTCTGATCTCCTCCTGTTACGTTGGTAACAATCAACCAAATTTAACCAACAAAGAATGATTAATTAAACAAGGATGATGATAACCCCTACCTCAACAAATGTTGTCAAACGACGGTGTTGCAGAAAACTATATCGCGGGATGAGGTTCCATAGACGTTGACGGAGAGCATCTGAGGACGATGCAACGTGTTCCCTTTTTGTCATGGAGAAAAGGAAAGAGGGAGCATCTTCATCCTTTAGGGATTGGCATTCTTCAATGAAATGTGTCGTTCTTCGCAGGAGTATTGAAGGTCTTCCCAAGAGAAAAGAGCTCTCTCTCCCCAATATCTTTACACAACAATTGCCAACCCAAACAAAATAAGGTTCCCCTTATTTTATTAACTCATGCCAAGCTTATCAAAAAAAAAACATATTCAAACCCACTTAAATAATTATATGTTGAGTATCTTAATTTAATTAAGAGGTAGGTTGGAAAATTAATTTGGAAGTGGAAGAGTTACATTAATAAGAAGGGGTTAACAAATTTAAAGGGGGAGAGTTAAGGGGTTAGATAATGTGAAGGGGTGGGGATCGTGTGGTCCCCACCTCACAAATATCCTAACAAGAGTAGTTGGGAACTAAAGGGTCCCACCCCAACTCCCACACTTCGGATATAACCACTTAGATATAGAAAATAAAATTGTATCATAATTTTATTTATTTCACATTTAATCCTCAATTTTTAACAACTCCTCCCGAGAAAACGCACCTTCGAGAAAGGTTCTCCTAAGCAATTACCAGAGTTGTGGTTCCATTGGTTCCCTCATATTTCAATACCGAGCATTGGTTCAAAAGATATAAAAACCCACTCGTTCGTTCACTGAACATACCCGAGCTAAACATCAGAAATTGATTCCGGGCACACCGGTCCTAAAAATCAGGTGCTGTCAGAAACCGCGCACTCGTAAAATCTCAAAGAATTTAAGAAAAAAATTTCCTTGAAATTTACGGGTCTTTACATAAGGAATCAAAACTACATTCTACATTAGAGGATGTTATCACCAGCACTTCATCAGAGGATCCTCTTTTTAGTGCACAAGAAAAATTCCCACACTTTGTTTAAATAAATGTGAGGAACCAACCATATTGCATAACATTAATTCAGTTCATTAATGATCCACATTTAGTGTTCCATTAACACTACTAATGTCATGGTTACGTAGCCCATGGGTCAAGTAACTGAATGACCGATTAACTTTTCAGCCCTACAAGGTCACTAAACGGTTACAAAAAAAGAGATAAAATAACTCATGATGTTATATTATTATTTTTTTAAAGTAAAAAATTAACTTTTTTCATTAGGCCCTTACAAATCGATGTTAATCATATCCTGAAAGAATCACGACACTAATAATTCTATGGTGCAATTGGATTTTGAATTTGAGAACCAGTTCTAAAGATAATAATCACCGCACAAATCGTTGTTGAACCTTCCATAAAAAAGTTAAAAAATAAATTACATTCCCCCTCGACCCATGCTAGGTGAGGTTAGGCTCTGCTTAAAGGGACAACTCCCCCAAGAAGGCCAATGTAATCTCATATTTTCAATACAATTTATCTTTTAGATGTTAGGAATTTAACAATAAAATAACTATTACTTAATTATTTTAATTACGACAAAAAACTAAATTGCACTTCTAGCCCGTGTCATCCAATTTTATTATCTTTCTAAGGAACAAATACCCTCATGAGCTCAACGGTTGTCTCAGATTTTTAATCTAATTCTATATTCAAGAGTTATAAGCATTTGAAAAATAAAAGTATTTTAAATTAATTTTTTTATTTATGGTTATGCAAAATTTAGGTTTTCTCACTGGAGGCCTGTGGAGACAAAACTTAAGTCGCACCTAGGGTAAAAATGCCATCCTGAATGCATCGGGGCCCTCTGATTTTGGATCCAGGAACTCATTTAAGAGTTACTCCAAATTTTCATAAGAACCACTCAAGAATGATACTTAAAACATATCATGTTTCAAATGATCATTATGGGCACTCCGGACTATGGAATAACATGATGCCAAATTTTTCTGTCTCAAAATAATTCCATATAATTAAAAATATTATACGTAAATTCTAGGGCATTACACTTTATTCATTTCCTGATGTTTAGATATGATAATTTCATTTATGAAGTGTGGACTACCACCCCTCAAAGTGATATGAATCGTTCATGCTATAAATGGAATGTATAAAGGATGGTTTTACTAAACAAGTCATATATAGATGATATTATTAATATACTAGTATTTTCATATACATCTATATTATTTGAATATTATTCTTTTAATATGAAAAATAAGTGAAAGTAGTGTTCATGCGTTTGTATGACCTACCGTCTAAATGAACGGTTCAATTCATTCCATATCTCTAAATGTCATGGACTATTATAAAATAAATATATATACTAGATATATATGATATTTAAATCCTAAATGATATTCTGGAGATGATTTAATTTTGAATACTTCTAAAATTTATATAAAAACAATTTTATTTTCGACTCAGGTATAGAATATCAAAAAAATGACCGATATTAATTCAAATAATTATTTAATTTTTATAACATGTAAATAAGTGATATAAAAAGAACAATAAACATAAAAAAATGATCTGAATCAAATAGAAATTAACTTATGTTTATTATTTAGGTAGAACAAGGAATATATGTGATGAGTCAAATTCAAGGTAAGGGAATATTTTTTCTACGAATATTTTAACTAAATGAAAAAATAAATCATTTTAATTTATGTGGTGAAAACATCCTCTCTCTTTCCATAACCACTTTTTCGATTTGTCTTCCCCTATAAACATTAATTTTTTCAAAATAAAAGAAATTACTTACCGGCCTTTTGGTTTTTTGTATTGAAATTGGTTTTTGAAATGATTTGAGTATTTCAATATCTTGAAATGATTACTTGTGATTGAAAATGACATTTTTTAATGAAATGTTAATATTTACAATATTTTAGGTGTTATTATTATTTAATGGTACTTGGACATTTGACGTGTAAGACCCCAGTTTTTGGAAGGGCATGTTTTCATTATGTTTTGGTTGAATCCCTTGTTTCAGGATTCCAGGGATTTCTTCTAAAATTATGAGAGGTCTTGGAGGTGTTTCGGGTGCTCCGGGCATGAACGAAAGGAAAAATGGGCAAGACAAGCCTGGGCACACGACCTGCGCAAGGCCAGGGAAAACCGTGCAGCTAGACCAGGTAAACAGTGAAACCCCTCCTCCTCAAGACAGTAGCATGCACATGGTTTGCGTATGTTTGGAAATCCGTGCAGACAAATCGTGCGGCCTCTTAAATTTGGTAAAAATTACAAAATTTCCACCCCAGGGTTTTAAGAACCCACTCGGGATTTCTTCTCCATTCCTCCCTCTTCACCCTAGGAACTAACCAAATCGCCCAAGAGCTCCAAGAGGTTGATCTCCCTCATTTCAAAGGCATTTTTGGTGCCGTTGGATAGAGATCGAAGGTACGGGTAAGGCTAATCCCATCCTTGATTTTTGTTTTTGGTTTAGGGTTGGTATTTTCTCTCCATCTTGTTTCGAAGCTCTAAAACCCTATCTTTTGGGTGATTTCTAGGTTGAATCCCCAAAGGCTGGTCGGATTGAGGTATAAAGACTCGTTTGAGTGTGTGTTCTACTGTGGTTTTGATGTAGGTGGTCTACAAATGCTATCCCATATTCTTATGGTGGATTTATGCATGTGAGGATTTGCTCATTGTTTCCTTTTGATGATCTTTGATCAACTTTGATGTGTTTGGTATAAAGTATGATTAAAAATGGTAAATGGGAACCTCACGATCCCCATGGGATGTGTTGAGAATTACTTTACCTAATTGGTGCCATCCATGGGGTGTGCCGGCTTTTCCCAAGGTTAGGCATTATTATTAAACAAGTTAAATTATTGTAATAAATGGTTGAGCTATTGAAGAATAAGTTCGCATGATTGGTTGAACTTGGAATAGAAGTTAGGTGATGCACCTAGACATGTAAATAACCTAAAGGTTATTTGGAATGGGTTGAATGGTTGATTCATGTAAATGATGAACGTGTTAAATGGGTTAATGTGTAAACTGATTAAAGAGAATAATGTGATAGATTATGGGTTTACTGTTAAATTCTTAGTGAGATAGGCATAACACATGGGAATTGTGTGAATGGTTAAATGATGTGAAATGGTAATGTGTTAATGGGTTAAGGAATAATGTGAATTCCCCTGTGATTTTTTTGTGAATGGTGTTTGCCAAAGGGAAATGGTATGGTGAGTTGATGGTTACTTATATATATAATAATGTGCACATGGTTTGGTAGAGTGGGGTATGACATGAGGATCTATGCCCTTGGGCGAGTGAAGACAGATGCTCTGAACTCCACCCTAAATAAATGGTTTAGGAAAGAGAACTGAGGATTTATTATCCTAATGGTTTCATCCACATAGACTGAGGCTTATAGGTGAGGATATGGTTGATATGAGGGGGTTAGTACAAGTGAGATCAGATAACAATGTGGTTACCCCCTTACATCTGACTGTTGTCCTTAGACCCATGTAACCTGATGTATGTGATTAACCCATGGAAATGTGATGAAATGGTAAGTGATGATAATTGGTGTTAAATGAATGGTAATGGAAGTGGAAACAGATTTTTCCATAAACTAGTTAACGGGACCTTAAATAATTAATTGGAAATTATCATTCATATTTCTTTTGGATGAACTACCTATTCAAACTAGATATTTTGTAGGAACCATTGGTGGTGGCCGACTGAGTGGTACTCACACCCTACTTGGGATACCATTGGGTACTCGAGCAGACTTCAGGATTTCAGGTCAGGAGAAGGGCAGTGGTAATTACTAGATAACTGAGTGGACATGGGTAGCACATGGTGGAGGATCCAGACTTGGAGTCGGGACCATTTTGTCGATTTTTGATGTTGTCCTTATTATGGTATTTTGTTCCCTTTTGCACTTGTAGTAGGACATGACTTATTTACTCTTATAATTAGTTGTTATACATGTTCCTTGTTTATGGATTATTGTTTCCTCTATTGGATTATGTCTGTTGTGGCTCACTCTAATAGAAAAGGGGGTATAGTGTCTTCACATTACCACAAAGACCCCCACTACTAGTCGGCAGCCTTTGGTGTATGGGGAGGCGTGCTTTAGTTTATGTAACTACCTGGCTCAGAGCACTGGTTTAGTGGCTTCTGGGTCGGGAACGTTACATGAAGGGTGGTTAATTGAATCTAATGATGGATTGTTAATGGAAAAACAATATGATGGGTGGTTCCATGATAAACCCAGGATGAGTGGTCATGTTATATCCTCAAGTGCATTTGGTATGGAATTCATCCGTGATACAATTCCAATTAGTGATATGTGTGGAAGTCGACTATATGGTTATTTCATTTATGTAAGTTTGTGTCTCATGTTACTTTTATATCATATATGTTTCACACTATAGGTTTTATGGTAATCTTTTGGTTAGAAAAGGGTAATAAATGGCCTTATATTCAGTGAATTATATTTAATACTTCTTAAATGTGAAATGTATTACTTTTTTATAAAGTATTCATCATTTTCATGTTTTCCAAAGAATAAAAGTTTTCTTTCTTTATGTATCCCTTACTAATTTTTTTATTCCAATCCCATGTTTTTATATTTTTTTCATAGGACATAAATGAGAACAGTGTCAATGATGGGATGAAGGAAATGTTATCCTGTTAAAACAGGAAACAATGACATGGTTTGATTTAATGAGTTTTTTTTTATAAAAAAATGGATAGTGAGTAGAAGTGTCTACTTGTAATATTCAACTTGGTATGTGTAAGTTATTATTTAATTATCTAAATCTCTGAACCTAAAATGATCCTCGATGTTAAATAAAATTCAAATTATTGACTTAACTGATGATTATGTTATGTTTAAGACTGTGGCCTTATAGTTGGTATCAAAGGTCAGTTTAGATATAATTTGAGGTTAGGGTGTTATTTAAGCTAATCTGACATGTTTTATATAAACAAAATGGTTACAATATTATAAATATTTGTATTTATTTTACATATATTGAAAGAGTTTAATATAACATGAATAAGTATATCAATGTGTTTACCCTCCTCATAAGATGGTATATGATGATTTTAATGAGATAGTCACACTATCCTGTTTGGTTTTATATTAAATGGTTGGATTTAGTAGGCACCAAAGTAACAATGGATGTGAAGGAAACTATGGCGGTTTTCTAAAAAACCAAATGAAATGGGTGTAATAATGAAAAATCTTGTGGTTATTATCATCCAACTATCTAGATTCATGATTGACCACTTAAACCTTAGTGTTTTATCAAAAGAATCATATATTCAGGAAATTAATCCCTATGGATGTTATGTTATCAATCATAAATTTAAGTATATTTAAAAAATATGGGTCAGGAATCTAGAAAGAAACACCTAGGAAAATGTTTGAAATGGATTGGAAGATGTTATATGATGTGGTACTGAAGGATATAAATCAATAACATGCCATTGAAAAAGGAGGCATTCATTTGTCTCGAAGAAAGGGAAATAAGTTATTTCCGAGGGATAAATTATATGTTTTAGATGTGGTGTGAATGGTCATTTTGAAAATACATGTCCTATGAATAAGGTTATAAAATTGGATCAGTAGGACCATACAAATATATGTTTAACAATATCGAATTCGATTCCAATTTATGATGAGGAAACTGAAAATGACCTATGAAAGGTATGGATTATTTCTTACCTCATGATTTTAAATTATAGAATCATAGAAAATTATTCATGATTTTGTTTTTAGGAATGAATCATTAATGAATGAGGTGGAATAACACTGATCCTGAAGAATTTTTGATTATTAATATGTCTACATTTTCAAAATTATATAGATATGTTGGATCTGTGGATGATAATATGATTAAATGTATTAATGGAGGGATTACTTTTGAAGAAATATTGTATTTGTAACCCTTTTGTTTATTATATAAATAATTTAACTCAGGAAGAATTATCCTTTCTTTTGTGTATATGGATATAAAAAACCATTTGTTTTTTCATGATCCTTGAATTTGAGGAAATTACGGGTTATTACTTTTTGGTATGAAATAACGAATGATATGAGAAACCCTTTGAGGCTAAAATATGTTATGGTTAATTTTGAGGAAATAATATTATTTTTTATAATGTTATAATAATGATATGGTTTTAGAAAAAAGGCAACTCACAGTTTCTGTGACAACCCATCACGTCTGGAAAGACCATGGGAATCGAACCCACAACCGAAAGGAAATAAGGGTATATCACATACTACTGGTCTACATGATGTCCCTGATTAGTATGACATAATATTTTTAGTTAAATGATTTTATGGATCAAGAATAAGTTTATTTTGGCAACATAAGTTTTATTTAATGGATATCCTTAGTATAGGAAAAATGATTCAATGACTAATTGATAAATGTTATTTTGGAGTATGTTATCTATTTTGGGAACACTATATGCCTTTGTAAAATAGAATTCTAAAGGATATCACTTGAGGAGTAGTGGGTGAATTTTATTTTTAAAAACATAAGTTTTTATTATGGAAATTTGGAGATTTGGGTTATTTATGGAAATAACTAACCTGTATTGGAGAATATGTTTTTTGTTTAATTACTTTTAAGTATGATACTTTAATAGTAGTCAATGTTATTTAGAGATAAATGTTATGTTTAATTGTGGAAGTGTATGTGATCAAATTCTTCAGAGTTTTGGGTTTCAATAATATGTTTGATTATAGTGATACATTTTGAGGACAATTGTGTAATTAATGGTCTTTGTTAAACATTGAGTATTGTTTTTGATTTTTTAAGTTTAATTTTAGTATTTCTTTTTATAAAAGGATTATCATTTTTGGGGATTATCTAAACTTGTTCAAACTATTTAGATTTTTTAATGGTTCAAGATAGTATGGATTGGTAAATAATATTTTTTGTGTAATAAGATTTTCTTGAAGATGATTTTAGTTATTTATGTGGGACGTAGTCATTTTGAATACTCATCGTTCGAAGAAAAGATATGCTTGTGGTAGAAATTTATTAAAAGATGAATCCCTACTTGAAATGTAAATTTTTTTCCTTATGTTCTTAGTCAATATCATAAATAAATTCCTCAAAATTATGAAAAGAAACATAAATAAAACGTTTCCCTTTTACATGTAGTACTGGGTAAACAAATTCCATTTAAGCCAACACATTTTTATTGTTTTTGGGTTATTACCATTCTCTTGATCTTGTTTTCTATCACTCTCTAGAAGATCTCGATGGTTATTTTTTCTTCCATATCCTTTCTTTCATACATATAACCCTAGTGTTTGTTATATTAGGTTACCTTTTTTACTTATATTTATTTCTTTTAAAGTGATATTTTTGTCTTTTTTTCCGATGTGGTATTTTTAAGGAAGTTTCCGAGTACAATTCTAAAATTTAGAGGATATAATATCCAAAAGGACGAATGATGTAATGAACCTTGTATTGATAGAATAATAATTTATAATTTCTATTAAAATTTATAAAGAATAGGTTAATTTTATGTTTAATGGAATGATTTTTAGGATAGCGTACTCGGAACCCAAAAACATGTTTCTCTGAAGCCTTACTTTTAACACAACATTAAGTTGTATAAAAAAATAATACATCATTATTATTATTATTGTTATTTTAAATGACAGTTAATGCCTAGCTGTTGGAATGTCAGCAATTAATAGTTGGAAATAAAATTTAAAATATGGTTTACAAATGTTTAAATAATGATTCATTGGTTATCAAATTTACTAGAAATGGAAATAAAAAACAATTGAATATAAAGGACTTGTTTTTAGGAAAACAAATTCGAAATAGAATATTTGTGTTTATAAAATCATATAACTCTTTATAGATTTTTATTTAATATAAAATATATGTTATATATTAAATTTATTACTTTAAAATTGTCTTCTATGTTTTCTAGATACGATATTTGAACAGCTTATATTTTAAAAAAAATGATTCTTTTTAAAAGTGTAGTTTTACCAACTATTCATAGAGAATCATTTTTAAAGATAGTTTTTTTTCACTTTTATATGTTATATTTGAAAATTAAATCTTTTTTATATAATCAAGGAATTAAAATACACTTTGGTAATGTTTTTGGTTATTTTTTTTGATAATGTTCATTTTTATATGAATAATGAAAGAGTACTGCATTTTATTTCAAAACTACTTTTTCATATAAATTATTTTTATAGATAGATTATTATTTTAATTTGTTTTAAAGTGTAAATGGATTTTGTTTTTATCATTTAATCCAATTTTGGTCATTAGACGCAATTTCCCATTGAAATTGGACATATACACATGTCAATATTTTAATAGTTATTATTTTTTAAAAACACGTTTTTTGGTCTGACAACATGAATAAATTTTAAATTATATACTAAAACTTATATTTTTTCAATTTTAAAAAATTTATTCCATATTTTGAATCAGGATATCAAATTTGTTTAAATAGGTACCTTTAATTTTTGGAAATTATGAATAGTAACATTAGTAATTATTTTATTTTCCATGGTTAAAGGGTAAATTTGGTTAATAAGGGAAAATTAATATTATAATAACATTAATATAATTGAACACATGTAATAATTCTATTGGATGATATATTTAAGACCATGATCATCCCTGGGTCGATTTTGGGACCCATGAATCCACATGGGAGTGATAATGATGCATTATATTAATTAATTTAATGTAAAAGGAAATATAACATAAACTTGTAGCTTCTAATAAAACTTTTTTTATGTCGGGATATATAACTGATATATTTGACTATAAATATTAATTAGAAGGATAATAATATTTCATATATAATTTTATTTTATTTATAATTTTTTTGACATTATATAAATAAATTTAATTTTGAAAATAACAATGCAGTGATTGCTTCATTAATGAATGATTCAAATAAATGATATTATAAATATTAAAATAAAAGTAATTTAAATATTTGGATCCATCCATGAGTTTTTTGGATTATATTTTACATATTATATTCGTGTAAATTCCTTTTTTTATACGTAATTATGTTTTTATGACTTGAAAAAATCAATTACATTATAGTGTCATAATTGACATAGATGAGTTTTAAAAACAAATACTATTTAATTAAATTATATAACAGTCCTAAAAACTAATGATTTAGTCCACTGAAACATATAATGTTAAAAATTTCATTAATTATCCAGTTATGGCTCTCATATATTTTTATAGTAAATATAGCTACTATATATTCTAAAAATGGAAGAAGATAAGTTAAAAGTTATTGTTTTAACTATGTGTTAAAGATGAAAGATATGGATAATTTCATGACTTAAACTCGTCTAAAACCAATTATTTTATTGTTTGTAGAGCTAAAATCATCTTATATTTGAAATAAATTGTTTTGGGAACATTTTTACACAAAAATATGTTTATATCGAAAAGATATTTCTAGACTGTCCTAAAATGCCCCTCCTCCCTCTTATAAAAGTACCCCACCTCTACCCACATAAATCACACCACTCAGGACCCTTGGATCACAAAAATTAGTCACAAAATATTCTCTCAACATCACTCTATTCCTCCTATAAGTATTACCTTTTTCATAAGAATATTAATGAATCTTTTTTGGATCAAATCAAAAGAAGTTTCCTTATTTACATGTAACGTCTTCTCTCAAGTTCATTTCATTTATTTTCCTTCACCAATACTTATGATCTTATTATTATTTGTTTACATAACAACACCAGTATTATAAATATTCTAGTATTTTCTATTGATAAATAATTGAACTAAACTTACACACACATACTTCTAATAGATACGAACATACTGTTTTTGTGTATGTCGAACTGCTGCCTCAAGAAATGATCATTGTTTTATTTTCCAACACAACCTCTCAGGGTCGAAATTATGATGAAAATGTATTTATATATGATATATATTATATTTATAATTTATATATGATTATATAATTTTTATTTCCCACATACCATTATGCATTCCATGACGAGTAAATACGATAATTTCATTTGAGGAGTTGTGGAATACAACCCCCTCAGAGTGATATGAATATTTTTTTCTATAAATGAAATGTATGATGTATGGTTTTATTAAACCAATGATACATAAATTACATAAATAAAATTGTGGAATTATAATACACATTTTATATAATTTGAATATTTGTCCATTATTTTGACAAAGAAGTGAATGCAGCATTAATGTGTACGTACGACCAACCATCTCCAAGAACTGTTCATTTAATATCATATATCCCAATGTCATTGAATATTATAAATTCATATAAAATCTAGATATATATGATATTTAAATCTTGAATAATATTATGGAGATGATTTACTTTTGTCTACATGTACAATTTATATCAAAACAATTGTATTTTCAACTCATGTACCGAACATCGACAAAAAAACCAATATTAATTTAAATAATTATATAATTTTTATTACATGTTAATAAGATATTTAAAAATAATAATAAAATTTAAAGAGGTTATGAATAAATTATAAATTTACTTATGTTAATTATTCATCAAGAAAAAAAATATACGCGACGATTCAGATGAAAGGTGTGGGACTTCGTCTCAATCTCCTTTCATTGAGGCATATTTTGATAACATTAACCTCCCATCATTTATACTGGGTATAATAAAACACATTGAATGTTAATTTAATTTATAGGGAATATTTTTTCTATGAATCATTTTACTATACGACAAAATGATTTTTTTTAACATGTTAGGTGATTATAATCTTTCGGCCACCATAACAATTATTTAACATATGGATTCCTCTATAAGAGTTAATGTTTTATTGAAATGACTTCCTGTGAATGAAAATGAAATTTTATTAATTAAATAATGATATTATAAATATTTTACATGCAATGATTATTTAATTGTACATGGACATTTTATAGGTTGTTACGTGATCAAACATAGATGCATGGTTTCATGATAAACCAAATAAAGAGTGGTTCCGTGATAAACCAAGGACGTTCGGTTACATTATAACCTCCAATGCATTGGGATTGGAAGTAATCCATATGGATACTCCATTTAGTGATATGTGTGGATGTCGACTGTATGGTTATAATATTTATGTTTTTTTATATCCCAAGTTACCTTTATATTCTATTCAATGTTTTATATTGTCTTTATGGTAATATTTTGGATCAAAAAAGGTTAATAAATGATATTATATTCATTGAAAAATATTTACTACTTATTAAAGATGAAAAGTATTACATTATAATTTAGTATTTATAGTTTTCATGTTATCCCATGAATAACAATTTTTTTCCTTTATTTATCCATTACAGAGTTTTTTAATCTCATCCCATGTTTGTAAAATTTTTCACATGACATAAAGAGGAATAGTATCAATGATGAGATCAATGATATGTTATACTATTAAAACATGAAACATTTTCATGTTTAATTTTTAAGTGTTATTGATGTATTGAAAAATGTATTGAGTGTAGAAGTGTCTACTAGAAATAGTCTTGTAGTTATGTGTATGTTATGACTTAATTCCCTAAATCTATAAACCTGAAAAGGTCCTAGAAGTGAATTAATGTTTATATTATTGACTTAAAATTAGATTATGTAATGTTTAATGATGGGGACCTATATCATTAGTCTTCCCTGAAATGAGATATTATTTGTAAATTTATGATTTTTAAATATCATATTGTTGGTCTATTTTTAAACCCTTTACATTCCAAACAATTTAAGTATATTCAACTGAATATGGGTATGATACATTTAAAGGTTTCATTTTAAGAAATATATTAACACTTCCTTGGAAAATGAAAATATCTTTGATAATGGTATAAAATATTTATTAATATATAACTATTCTAGCTATTTAAATTGATAATTTATATATTTTAGTAGAGAATTAATTAGATTTTATAAGAAGTATCATGAACATCTTATAAATCAAACTTATGATATTATTTAATTTGATATACTTATAAGTAGCTAACTTATGGAATATAATTTTTAATATCACATATATAATATTATATAGTTCTTTATGAATACCAAACATATTCATTTTATTTATTCTTATATAGAATTTAGAAATTCATATTTAATCTTATATAATTTACATTATTATATGATTTTTTATTACATGTATCCTTTGAGAAAACCATACACAAATCATTTCAAATTAGATTATTCTGTTGTGGAATCTTACTATTAAACATTGATACTATGCCAAATATATTATATAAATATTTCTATTTCTTAACTCTTATTTTTTTCTTTTATGATATTACAAAAGGTGGATATGTTTTATAAAGACTACTAAGGAGAATAAAATGGGGAGATAGTATGGTGGGGAAGCATTTTTGAAGGTTGTAATTTTTTTAAATGAAGATAACTTTTTTTATTCTGATTGATTTAGAAAGGGGGAAAATTATTTCAAAATTTCATTTCAGATATTTAGGAAGTTAATATTTTTTGAAAGAAATAACGTTTTCTACATCTCTTAATCACTCTTGAGTTTTTATACATTTTTTTGATCTCTAAAGAGCTGTATATTTTTGTGACATTTTTTTAAAATGATATCATTGAAATTTGTTTTTTATGAACAACAACAAAAAATTGGTTTACTTGTACTATATATATTTTATATTATTTATATTTTATTTAGTCTTAAATTTTTATTAAATTATTTCACTGAGATGATTAAGACATAGATACTCCTATAAAATCCTATTAATATTGTTGAATGTGATAGTTTTGGCTGAGTAACATATTGTTTTTTATATAATGTTTTTTATTCCAAAACAAATTAAAAAAGATGGAGGTTTATTGGAAAAAGCACTAATAAAAATAAAAAATATATAATTGATTGATCTCAACCCTATTTTATTCATTGATTTACAAGTTTTTATTTGTTTTTTAAAGTGTTCTTAAAGATTATTAATTTTTACTTTTATTATTAAATAATTTAGATCTATAACTATAGTTTTTGGACCAAATACTTCATGATATAAGAGATTATAGGGATTGAAATATTTTCTTCAAAAAATTCAGTTTTCAGAATATGAAGAATATAACTTTTTTCCAATAATGTCATAGATATGGAGTTTATGGATAGAAAATGTAGTTATAAACAAAATTAATGTTTCAGGGGTATGGATTAAATATTTTTATCTTTTAGATTGAGTAATTCACACTATTTCAGTGTGTGGTTCCTCTGAATCTAGCTATTTATCTTCAATCCATATTAGCTTTCATGAAATGAGTTAATTTTATAATAATTTTTTATATGCTATAATAAATATAAATCTATATTAAATTATTTATTTTCATCTATAAATATGTTATTCCTTTTTAGTTTTTATTTTTCATAATATTTTTTATTCTTTACATCATATAGTGTAAATTTACATATTCTTTATTTCCACTCGATTTATAATTGTTTTCTTTATTAGATTGAAATATGTCGCATCTATACTACAAATTACATATAGTGGTAAAATTATAGTGTTTTTTTACAATTAAATTAAATAACACTTGAATTTTTTATATCTGGAATAATAGTAAAATTATTTATATATCATATGATTTGGTAAAATTAAATATAAATTGAGGATATTTTTTAATTAGGAGAATATTTTTTTAATAATTAATCAGACTTATTATAGATCAAAAAGGATTTTGAACTTGTAATCCCTATTGATTAATGATCTATGAATATTGTATGTCTTGTTTATACATCCCACATTTTTGGGACTATATAATTTATTAATGAAATGTTAAATTTTCCAACTAGAGTCACCAAAATTAATATTTATTAAAACATAGGTTTCTTATTAATTTAGAATATTATATGAAACGGTCATATATAATATCTTTATTATAATCATTTTTATCTTTTTTGGATATTATAATCAAATTTTAATTGATGAAGTACACAATTAATCAATTTAATTGGAGTTATACATTGTTATGATTGAAACATGTTAATTTGGTTAAAAAATAAAACGTATAAATTAAATTCATAATGGTATTCTTATATATTTGGATTTTAGGAGATAAAATTTATGTGATATTTATAGAGATATGGTGAGATTATTAAACTCAATCAAAATAAAACTATTTTATATTTTGTCTAAAATATAAACTTTTGAAGACATATACCATCCAAATGTTATGATCATGATTTTCCATATTAACATGTATTATCTTGTTTAAGGTTCGTATATTAACAATTATGTATTAAAAAATGATTTTAGATATTATAATTCCTATTTTTTAATAAAATATTTTATTTGGAAAAAACATAGCCTTGTGATCGTATAATCCTTGATATTTTCATGAATAACATTACATGTATGGTATTTTGAATCCAATTAGGATTTTTCCAAATTATAGAGTTCTCTATATTTAATAAATTGAGTAATTAGAGTATTTTAAAAAATAAATTATGATATTATTAATTCTAGTAGTTGAAATATAAATTCTAACAAACAAATCCCCTTATTAGAAAACATCTCATAACATGGAAAATCAGGGTTATAATATGTTTTGATAGTATTTATATGTAAAGATCATTTTTTACTAGGTGTTTAACATTTGAGTGGTTCTAGTCTTATATATAGCTAGTCTTTTTAATTAAAAAATAATATATTGATATTCTGAATATTTTCATTAACAAAATTCATGAGACTATGATTGAAAACGAAGTGTGAAGGAGATGTAAATAATGAGGCCAAATCATCATCTTAGGTGTGATTAATGGGAATCTATGCTGAATGGTGGTATTCTAAATGATCGTCACAAATTTTTATTTTCATTATATAAATAAAAAATTCTTTTGAATTTTAATTTAAATTCCAAATCATGAACAAATTGATAAAATTATCGGTTATGTTTTAAATTGAATTACTTTTAATGATTTTACACAATTTATTATTTAATAAAATTAAATAATTTCAACTAATATATATAAATAACAATAATAAATAAAAAATAATGAATTATATGGGTTGGTTTGTCCATAAAGAAACTACCCCCCATGGTGAGAATGTAGTGTGGAAACCATTGTCCTGGACACTATATACTTGATATAGAAGATATACACTGAGCCATGATGAGATCCACCAACAATGTGTAGAAGGCCACTCTAGAAATTACAGTGACTTATTAAAAAGAAGGAATATTAATGTTTTTGGAAGAAATACCATTTGATTGGGACCCAGGAATATGTGGGTGATACATATTCATGTGTTGGTGGTGGAATGAGTTGATGTAGAGTGATGCTATTATTAAGGGGTCTTATAATGTTTCTATGTAACCGTAAATAATTAAATAATATGACCCTTCATTTTTCATTCTATATGGGATATACTACTATAAATAATATAATATTTCATTGATTCCATTTGACTATGAAATCATTTCCAACTCAAATATGGGATGTGGTATGCTTGAAACCTAACAAGTTCACTTATTTTGATACATTGGTGGTAGACTAACTACGCTAACTAAATAAACCCATTTTTATGAACTTACCCAAATATATTGTGACAGATTCATGATGTATTATGGAGGAAAAACATATGAGTTCATTGGATTACATGAAACTATTTTTATTGATAGTGTTTCGACCACACCTATAATTTGGAACATCATATACTTCGTTATGTCCAATAATTAAATTATACACCAAAGTTTATCCCGATTTCAATGTGTAAATGATTTATTGTAAATTGATATTCACTTAACAAATATATCATTATAGGGATGTTTTTAATTCCATAAAATGTATTTTATTATATATTTTGATAATTATAAATAATTTGAAACTGGTTTTATTGATAATAAATTTTAATAAAATTTCTACAATGCAATTATGCTAATATTATAATTTAAAACACAATAGTGTATTAGTTAGGATTATATTAAGATATTGATTGTGTGTTTTGGTTTATAAATGTTTCTATATATTGATTTCATTAAGTTATTTCTAGCTATATTTTTCTGTGATGATAGTTTATGGGAATATTTTTCTTGGAAAAAGTGTAATCATTCTTATAATTTACATTTACTCGTTCTCCCTCACCTGACCATAACAGTTGGGTACATGAAATTAAGAGAACATGCACGTATTCTAGAGGTTGTCGACTAGTATTGAGGGTCCATGGAATAATGTAGTTAGACTATTATCTATTTAATAGAGTAAAAATCACAATGGAAAATCATATAATCTAATCATTACATACAACTCAAGAATATAATAAATTAATACCATCAATAATCGAAAAATAATAAACCATGTTTTTTCATACTAAATGTCCACAAAATTTCATAAAATAACAAAAGTGAGAGATGTCACTAAAAATAAAGTCTCCCAAAACTGGTCTTCAATCCATTTTTTAGTTTCAAATCCCAACTCCGTTCCCATTAAAAAGTGTAAAAAATAAAACCCAAGGCCCTATTCCATTTTCTAGCCTTGAATCCATGAAATTTTCTTGAGTGCTAACATGCATCATAAATGTGGTGTCATTTAGACTCAGTAGGCAGACACCCATATTATTTATTATAAACAATTACTATTGTGTATTTTTTAGTTTTAGTTAAGTGTGTGTACAGGTATATAATGAATTAATATAATTAGACATAACATTGGTAACTATTATTGGGGATATTTTGTGGGGAATTAATCACATGAAATGTATTAATTCATATATAGTCATTTATCATTCACTATTTCAATATATTTTTTACTCATCACCATGAATATTTTATTGAGCATTATACTCATCAATATAAATGCATTGGAGTGAAAGTGTACTCATTACTATGAAATTAATTTACATTTATAAGATAGTGTAGGGGATGAGGTTCTGGAGCATATAATACTCAATGGTTTCATCAACTATTTTTTAGAAGATGGTTATTACTATATTATTCCATTTCATTTGATGGCCATTTATTAATATTACATAATATTGGAGTCATATTATTTAACGGTATTCTTATTACTATTTCCATGTTATTCCATTATCTTTTTATAGACCTCATGATTACTGGTTTTTGGTTCAATTAATCTTATATAATTACATATATCCTCTTAATTTAGGAAAAAATATTGTATAATTAAAGAATATATTGGTTGAGGAACTCATGATATTTTTAATATACTATGAAAGGTCTCCATATGGTTAGGTCATGTTTGAGTGTAAGAGAGTAATTTTCCAAGGATCTTTGTCTAAATTTAGGAATAAATAATATGTTGGTTTTGTGAAATAGAGTAGTGGTATCCAAGAAATTTTATTTTAATATATCATTGTAGAAAAATAATCATAGGATATGGTGTAAGCCACATTCTTTTTCCATGATTATTGATATTAGTTAATTGGATCAAGTGTGAAAAATTTTAGGGGTAAAATATTTTTTGGTAACTTTATCCTATATGGGATAAATCATGTTTGATGTGTCTGATTTCCTATTATAAGCGAAATTTCTCAAGAATATGCATTGTGGAATTATTTATCCACAACACAAATATATATTTTTTGATTTATTAGATAAATTTTGATTTTGACAGCATAATGTTTTATCGTAGTGTGTCTAATGATATAAGATACTGTTCTTGATTTTATCATTATATGAAAATATTGACATGGACACAGTAAGGTTCATTTGATTTATTCACTATAATTAATGGAACGACACTGCGTAGAGGTTTTCTTGGTTGATCCCATGATGGACACAAAATTACCGAATAGGATATATAATCCATATTTGTTCTAGAATCATTAACCCCCCAAGTATAGGGTCGGAGAATACTGTTGGAACTACAATATATTATTGGTGCCAAGAAATATATTTTTATATTATTAGGGAAAACTGAAGGGAAAAAATTGCTTAATTATTACTCTATTCATATTGTTATAGATTCACTAGGGTAACATAACTCATCATTTTTTGGGAGGACCCATCATCTCTTTGGTTGAGAATAATGGGATCGTCTAATAGAATTTTCAACCAGTGGCCAAATGTGTAGAGAAAATATAGGATGCATTTAGGTTTTAAGATGGATGAATGACAATTATGGAGTATGCTACATTGTCTATCGATTAATCTCAACCCCTGATGGAATTATTAGATTATGAGTACATTTTAATAATGAATTTTTAGTAGGGACTACATCTAGTTATCTAGGACACAGTGATCTCTCACTACATTCCTGTATACCCATTAGTCTGAGAGAGGGATATTCTAGTAGATAAATAAAACATAGAATGACATTGGAGGTTTTATTTGATGATACGTTTCCTTGGATTATTTACATTGACTATTTGAGAAATAATAAATTATTTTTTATAATATATGGTTACATTTTTGGAATTTTCCACTATATTTTTAGGGTAAACATTTATAGAATTATACATTAATTATGAGAAATTAAGATATATTTCTTTTTATTAGAGTAGTTTTATTGTTCATAATTCCGAAGACAACCCGACCAACTTAGAGTGATATTTTTGATGGATAACAATAATATCAAGAGAAAGAACATCCAGATTTGTTGTTAGAATCGTATTCCTGACATGATATGAAACTAACTATAATAAACTATATTTAACAATACATAATTATTATATAAATAAAAAAACTAAATCAGAAACATACCCATGACACCTAAGCATGAGTATTTTAGTGATTTTGGGATGATTTTTAACTAACAATGAAAATATGTCTTTCACAAAAAAAAATTTCCCCAACAAGTTGATCATATTATTTCACAATAATTGTTTTTCATGTCCCACAAAATTATCCACAGTTGATACCCATATAAAACCATCATATATAATAGCCATCTTCGTAACCTAGGAAAATGGAAAAAATAAGGGTTGGAAAAAAAATCAATGCGGGTAAATATATGATTCAAAAATAAAAATTCATAAGTGGGAATAAGAAGAGAATAAGTTATGATAACTAAATCAGTGATTATAGCATAATAGATTTAGAAATAACGATTTATAAATCATGGGACATGGGATAATCCTTTTCTATAAAATAAGACCAAATTCATATGATTCGTCTATTAGGAGCCTTGTGAAAGCATAAAATAGGTCCATTTATACATATACCATCAATATTTCCACAGAATAAAACTCCAGGATTACAAAAAATATAAAAATGAGGATTATAGTGAAAAAATGAGAACTATTGAAAGTAAAATATTTTATTTGAATATAAACATGTCACCTTTATAATAATTTTTTTTATTTTTATCAAGAATATATTTTCATATAATAAGAAGTTAATAAAATTATTTAAATTATTACATAAAAATCAATGAAATATATAGGATCCCTATGGAATCATACTAATATGAATATTATAATCACCCATTCTAAAAACCACAAAATGGATAACCCTCTTAGTTTATTCCATCATATCTTCATCATATAATATTTTCTTTATGAAATGTATTGGAGGGTTATATTAGACCTACCCTTAAGATTGAAATATATTAGTGGTATCGTTTTAAAATATAAAATGTGAACAATAAAAATCATTAATGGATATTGACATAAAATAAAAATACCATTCAGAAGAAATTAGAAATATTCATGGGAAAAAAATAAAAAATACCCTTTTTGGTAACAATTAAAAGTAAAAATTCATAGAATAATAGAAACCGTATTTTATTAAAAAATCTAAGAAATCTTAAATATATATTTAATATCTAGTAAATTATATTTTTCCTAGAAAAATTTATCATGAAATATAATTTTTCAAAACCATTCATTTCATTCTTTTATATATAAATGAAAAATCTATGAGTATGAAAATGTTCTGATGATTCATTTCAAAATATTATTAAAAGAGTTTTAAACGTGATGGAATGTAATGTGAATAAATAATTTGTGTTTTTAAAATATAATTATGCTAATACTTTAATTAATATGGAAATTGAAGAGAAATTTTTTTGGCAAATGAATTTAAAATGATGAAATTAATGATATTAAAGGAACCATCTTTGGATTTTATTAAAAAACCATTTCAAATAATGTACATAAGAATGAAACAAATATTCTACTACTATTAAAATTATACATGATAAAATATGTGTAATGGGTAATATATACCCCATATAAGTGAATATCTTTTCATAATTTGAATCATATCTCAAAAAAAGAAATTTTATTGAGAAAAAGTTCTAACTTTTTATGGATAAAATAAAAAATAATTTGAATGAATGAACAAGATATGATTCAATAAAAGCCATAAAATTTATTAATTAATAATTAAACACCAATTAAATGGGAATTAAATACACCATATAAAATAATGAATAGTGAACAACATGAATCATGTCTCAAGTAATTGAAATTGGGACCAAGATCACTTACAGATGTTATTGAATTTGAAGTTGAAATAAATCAATGAAGATATTAATTGAATAAAATTTTTAATTCAAATAAAAATTTAAATGAAATATAATAAATAATAGTACAGAAAATACATAATCATTTCATAATAGGAATATTTAATATTTGATATAATCCAAAAAAAAGAAATTTATTGAAAAATCTCACATACAAATAAATATTCTTGGTTACATTGGACATGAAATAATATATAATAAATATAAATTTAATGAAAATATATTATGGAATGTTATTTAAATTTATCATACATTATTCAATTAATTTATAATTTATTCTTACTAATAAATCAATATTTCATTGTTTGAAAGCAATATTTACAGTTAACTATTCTGTTTCCCATGTATGTATCAACTAAGTGATACTAATCCTTCATAACCTGATTAATGTTTTATTACCTCTAATATGATAATAGAGATATTATATGAAAATTTGTTTTTATGGTGGATATACTTGGATATTTTAGGGAACATAGGATGAAGATTCAATTGGGAAGTTTGCAAATTTCATTTTTTTGATGTTTTTATTTTATAAGAAAAATTATTTTATTAACAAACATATATAAATAAAATATGTTCCTAGGATGGTGAAATAAATTAGAGGGATTGTGGGAGAATAATTGAACACATTTCTTTTAATAAAATAGTTTTTATTTCAATTTTTATACTAGGTTAATGCCTTGATACACAAAACATTATATCTCTCGGCCTTTACTGAAATATGAAATAAGGGAATGTAGAAGATAGAAAAATTTACAATATTTTGTATAAATGTTTGCCTAATTCTAGAGGGTACGGTAAACAATATTGTACACTATGAATAAACATAAATATATATAAAGTTCATATTCTAAAAAAATGATATATAATTTCTCCTAATACCAATTAGAAAATATATTAATATTGGAAGATATTAAGTGACCAGAACAGCTATTACACTATGAATTATTTATATTGAAATCAAACTAGTAGAACCTATCTCTTGAAAATAATCCTTGTTCTAAATCCCAATGGGATACTTATACTACCTCTTGATAGTTATTTAATGCTCATACAAACTCCTCCTCGAATATTTATGTGAATCAATAGTCCCTTGATGCAGAAAGTCATACTTTCTTTATCTTCATAGCTATTAATCATCCTTCTTGTTTGGATCTATTTAATTATTCTTAATGAATTTCTAGTCTTCTTCTTACACCTTAAGTAATATAATATCATGAATTTGATAACCTAATATATATCTTCATCAATATATTGTTGTTTTCTGGATGATTTGAAATATCCTTTGATATATAATTGATAATTTATATGATTTTAGTAACATGAATTCTTACAATATATGTATTAATTTTACTCTTGTTTCATGAACATATATAAATTAAGAAAATATATCATTAATATTTATTACAAAATAATTATGGGAAAATCTTTTATTTATGAAATGAAATATAATATCATTTTAATCTCCATTAATTATAAGTTTATGATATGTATATTTTAATCTTATTAATAGTAATTTTGAATTCATCCAGAATTATTTTATTGGAAACATACACATGATCTCCTTAAATTATAATGGATTCATGTTTAATACATTTTTATGTGATAAATTACTCCACATCATGATCTCATACAACATTACAATGATATATTCTCTTTGAATATCATCATATGGGTGTCATCATATTTAAATTCCTAAAATCACTAGGTCTTCCTCATTAATGTCTGCGTGGATTATTTAATTTCTCTTATATATATTCTTCTTTAATGACATAATGAATTTAATTAAATTCAATTAATCATTTTTCACACATTTAACAATTATCCACAACCATAATGGTATTATTCCTGATATTACAATTAGTATACCTTATGTTCATTGAAACCCCCCAATTGAAATAAATATCTCATAGGATCATATAACCAATATTTAATGAGTCTTGTATAACACTGTCACATTAATTATTTCCTCAAACATTACTTTTTGTGATCCTAAATACTAAAAAATTGTAAAATAATAATTTATAAATACACAAGATATCTTTTCATAATTTCATGTTGTAATGAAATTATACAAACTCATAGTTACAAAAAACATCATGTGAATAAAAACTATATAGTCTATAATGCATAAATTGTAACATGAATTCATATGTGGAATATTAATGCATCGTGCTTCAAAAAAAACTTTCTTAAGAAGAACTCTCAGTGATATTTATATTTTTCTTGATATGATCTATATTTATGTATAATTTCATGTATATAATTTAATTTTAATCTCCCTCCATGAATTTTAATTCATTAAAAAGTTCTTCATCACATAAATATTTATTGGCGTTTGTCATAATAGAATATTTTACTTTATGAAAGGTTTTTGGAGATGTCATATATGTACATAAGTTACTCACTCAATCATGATCCATGATCATCCTAATTGAAGGATTATCTCATAACTCATAAAATATTCAATATAGTCTCAATGAAGCTAAATGATAGAGTTATGGAACAAGTTTGTTTCTCTTAGATATCTATGATGTTACCTCATATTCCTATAATATACCTTCATGTTTATCAAATATGATTTTTGAATATTCTCTTTCTATGATTTTTTTTGAGATTATTCACAAAATTTCCATGATTAAAATTAATAGATTATTTTTTTATCGACATGATGTTAATAATCTCGATCAATAGACACAAATATATCAATTATGGATCATTCATGGTGAGAATACTACATAGAGTTAATGTTGAGTGCGTGTTATGATCTGGAAGTAGATCCTAAAAATATAATATGTACATTATTAGAAATAATTCAAGGAACCCGGTTATTTTCATTCCATATCAAATTGATGAATTGCATAAAATATCAAATAGTCCCATAAAGATATTCCCTAATCCTCACACCACATAATAATCATATCCATTCCCTTAGCTTCATGACTCGTTTAATCTAGTGTACCATGGGTATCTTGTCTTCCATCTCTATTCCAACTTGCACCGAGGAACCTCCACATATCCTATTCTTATTCCATTCATATTATTTACTATCTATTTCTATAATCATAATTTACAATACTCTCAAGTTTCCTCATTATAGAAATTCTATTAAAGTTCCTACAAAGTTGTTCCTACTCCCACAAATTCATTTGAGCATAATTTCCTTGGTTTTTTGTGGTAAGGAATATTTTATTTAAAAAATCACATAAGACACTTTACAAAAATTTTAATCATAAAACCTCCTTAAATAGTTTTAGTTTATCTTAAATTTTTTAATATAATTCCCAAGATAAAATATTTGAATATTAAATATAAATTTAAAATCAATCCTCATGCTAAATGAAATATGTTTTTTCATGGAAGTAAAAAGTATTCACAATTTTAAAAAATTGAATTATTTAAACACCATTTAAATATTTTATTATATATTATTTTATTGAAAAAAAATCTCTAGATATATGTTTGAACATACCTCTTTATTTTATGTTCTTCAGGCTAGTAGATTTAGACTAACACTAATTGATATTAACTCAATTATTTTACATAAAATATAATAAACACAAATAATAATCAATAAACCACCATCCAATAATTTAAATGGAATGTTAAATTTATTATTATTAAATAATTTTAGTAGTACATATCATTGCTTAATAATTTAACACTTAATAATTTTAACCAAGTTAATGTAGGTGGTGTAACAAACAAAAATAATAACAAGTTTTAACATAAACATGATTAAGAAAATTCTATTAAATAATGATAATATTACATTACTATAATATTAATTATTTTACAAATATAATACTAATTTATTAAATCAATTTTTTTAACCATATATGCATGGTAGTCATTAGAAATGAAATATGTCATTCATGGAGGTGGTAGTATGTAAGTACATAGGGACCAAATTTTCATTTTCATATGGATTTAATGTAATGAATATAGACAATTTTTTACCATTAATAAATTGTAACAATTTCATAGCAATTATATTAATTAATTAATTAATTAATTCTATCCACATAACTATCCATGTGAGGAGGTGAAGATAACTGATTATGTTGTCAATGAAGTCTCCAATATACATGTCTAGATGATAGATTTTTTATTTTTTCATTTATTTGAATGTATGTAGTTATCTTCTATTTAATCTATATTATAATATTTTTTTAAAATAATTATGATTATTTCATAATTATGATATTCTATGGATTAATTTGAATTTTTTTAATTTGAATGATACTTGAATGAACTCAGTTAAAATGATTACATATTCTTTTGATATATGCTTTCTGATTGATCTTAAAGACTTTGTAATAGTGTTTAATGGTCACATGAGGGACATGGAACCGAGGTATGAGATTTTGTAGAGGTATGTTCATATAATTTTAATTGAAATATGATCATTTAATTGTCTCTTGAAAGGATATATTTAGTCTCATTTTATTTGATAAAATGATTGTTGTTTTAAAAAACATCCAATCTTTAGGGGTCAAGACTGCCATTTTAAAAAAATATGTGTATCATACATGGACCATATAGGGAATAATAATCCATTTATTATAAAATTTACTCAATATAAAAATTTTTCTTATAATTTATTGACAAAAATTTTGTTTAACATTAACTACCCTTTCAATACAACATTAATATTATTCACACAACATGTTTTTAATATTAAATATAAGGCCCCGACCCTAAACATTACATAGTATTGAATTAAATGAATAATTCACATTGAGGATCTTTTCAGGTTTAGAGTTTTAGAGAATTAGGACATAACTGTTACATCTCCAAAGTTTACAAAGTAGACACTTCTACATAATTTCCTTTTTTTACAAAACATGAACTCTTGAAAAAAACAGTCATGTCTAGTTCCATGTTTAAGACAACATGACTTTTCCTTGATCCCATCCTTGACTTATTCCACATTATGTCATGTGAAAAACATTTCAAAAAAAACCTGGGATGAGCATAAAAAGATCAGTAAGGGATACATAAAGAAGGAAGACTGTTAGTTTTTAAAAACAGAAAGTAAACCATGAATACTTTATCAAAGTAATACTTTTCACCCTTATGAAGTAGTAAAAACTATTCACTGAATAAAAGATAATTACTTACCCTTTTGTAACAAAAATGTTACCATAAAACCAACATAATGAACACATAACATATAAAGGTAACTTGGGACAAAAACATACATAAATAGAATAACCATACGGTAGACTTCCACACATATTACTTAATGGAATAGCCATACGGCCGACTTCCATACCCAATTAATTGGAGGTTATAACATAACCACCTGTCCTGGTATTCACGGCACCACCTGTCATATGGTTTATCTTGTAACCACCCATCAAATGTCCATGTATCATTATAAAATCATAATACATAAAACAAATATAATGGAATGAAAACATTTCCACATTTCGATCACAATATATCACTTAAATATATTGACATAACACATCCATTATAAAAAACATTTTCAATTCCATAATACATAAAAGAGTATATCTTATTTATTTCATTTTAAAAATATTACGGCTTGTTGAGGAAGCCAAAGACCAAATAATACACGCGGCGGCAAAATAATTTGTTGTCACCGTGTACATTAAAAGAAAAATTCCTTTTTTTAGTAAAACACTTCATAGAAAAATATTCCTTTTGAATAAAAGTAAAAGTCAAAGGGGTTTATACACTGTATAAAAGAAATTTGTGTATAAAACCAAATATGCCTCAATGAAAGGAGATTGAGACAATGTCTCTTACCTCGTGTCTGATGGGACTCGATTTTTCTTTAATCTCTTGAATAATAAACTAAAGTAAATTTATACTTTTTAAGAACCTTTTTCAAGCTTATTATTCTTTTTATATCACTTATTTCCATTTTATAAACATTATGTAATCATTTAAGTTAATAATGTTCGTTTTGTCGATATTTGGTAGTTAAGTCAAAAATGGACTTCTTATAATTAAATGTCGTTCATGTGGTCAAAGTTTCATTATATCCAGAATGAAATTTATGATTTGGATATCATATATATCATATATATACATCATATACATGTATTTATAATAGTACAAAACATTTAGAGGTAATAAATGAAATGCACCGTTCATGGAGACTGTAAGCCGTACATACGCATGAACGCTAATTTCATTTCTATTCCGTATTTAATGGAGTGAAATCATAATTATATAAAGGTATATTATAATTAAATTATAATATCATATATAATATCATTAACACCATCCTTTATATGTCCCACATATGGCATTAATGAATCAAATCACTTTGAGGGGGCGGTAGTCCGCACTTCCTAAAATGAAATTATCGTGTTTACCCATAATGGAAACCATAAAGATATGCTATAAATGAAAAATACAGAAGCATAATGAAAACATAAAAATAATATATATCATATATAAATATAGTGACATCCTAATGGCCACCATGAATGGTGTTAAAAGAATATTGAACAAAAATTGTTTCGTGAGGCAGAAATTCGCCATCCACAGAAACATTATGTTATTAAACCATTAGACGGAGCTGTTTGTAACTATAGCTCGAATAATTCTCATAAAAACATCATAGTATATTTTAGATACTGTTTTTGTTACAAAATAAAGTAATAGAAACAATTTAGGTGGTTGGAGAAGCAAAATAAAACAAAAGGACATAAGAGAAGACATTACCTTTAAATCGGGTAACTCCTTTTGGTTTGAATCAAAAGGGTATCTTGAAGAGCTTTCTGCCTAAGGTAAGGCTTCTAGGATAAGGATATGGATGTAGATAGATTAAATTAGTAACTCTTGTCTAGGAAAAATTCTTGAGAGGTGTGGGTAAGGAGGTGGAGTTGGGGGCCCTTTATAAGAGGGAGGAGAGGGACTCTTTGAACGTTATAAAATGTTACTTTATTATAAAATGATTTTTGGATTTCAAAGGTCCCAAAAGGATATATTTTGAGGCTAAGGTGATAAGGGTTCTAGATGTACCCATCCAATAGGTTTTTACAAGTGTATGTCTTAGATTTTACATCATCATTTAATTTTATTAAAATCCTTAATTAATGAGGTAATCGTTGCATCATCATGGTGTCATAAATAATTTAATTTATTTAATGTATAAAATTTATAAAACAAATATCATTATGTAGGAAATATATTTATCTTTCCAATTAATATTTATAGTAAACAATATGACTTGCATAACCCCCTGTAAAAATTGTTATAGTAAAACAATACATGTTTGTGACATTTTTATTTTAACTTTTAATAAAAAGTTATTAATGTTATTTTCTTATCCAAGTGGCTCCATGGGGTCACCAAGTTGACCCATGGATTGTTTTGGTCGGCCATTACACATCCAATAAGGTTAGGACATGTTTCAAGGTAATTTCATATAATTATAAAATTTTTTTTACCTTAAATTACACTAATTACCTTTAATCGCGATTAATAAAACTTACTATTCACCAAAAAATTATTTTATTCCAATTGAACCACATTTTACTTACTAATGAAAACCATGTATGTCAAATTTTTTAAATTCAATTCATAGAAGTGGTAAAGTTTCATTTAAATGAAAAATCAGTTTTTAACTACCACTTAATAAAAAATTGACGTTTTTCAGAAAAATACCAAAAATTCACCCTAAGATATATTTGTTATTCCGAAATAAAAAATGATGTCTATTTTACAAAATTAAAAACATATAAGTTGCATTAATTAATTTAATAAGTATTTCCCATTTTCAAAACAAATAGCTTGTTTTTATGAAACAATATATATCAAATGATTGACACTAATTTAAGTCCAATTTCAATGTGTAATTAATTTCAATGACCACTATTGGATTAAATGGTAAAAATATATTCTCATTTCACTTTGGAAAAATTTAAAAATATAATCTAATCATATAAATAAATTATATTAAAAATATGTTTTGAATTAAAATACAACATTTTTCACTATTCATTAAAAAACGAACTTTATCGAAAAAATACCAAAAATTTAGACAAAGTAAATTTTGATGTCCTGATTCTAAAAAAGAATTTTATTTGGTCCAATATAATGTATAAGAGTGACCAAAACTATATTTAAATAGGGTTCTCCATCAAAAGGCAATAAGTCGGCCTTTTAGTGAATATTAGAGTATCTATGCCTAAAATTTAATTCATTTCTTATTTTAAGCCTTTATCTTTTATTGGATAAATGTAAAATCATTTTACAAACATATATAATCATATTTTAGTTATTTCTATTCATTCCCTCCAATACAACGACTATGTGTTTACTACAATTTAAAATAATATTATCATATTACTAGTGTGAAACATAAGATTTCAAAGAAACTCATTGTTGCGTATCAGATATGCTATCGAACATAGCAACCCCTTTAAAGTAAAATTAATATTTAATTCACAAATATTAATAAATATGAAAATGAATTATTCTATATTTACCTGGGATGTTTCATCCTTCCCCCCTTTTTGGAATTGTGTCCTCATAATTTTATTCACTTATCAAAATAAGTGGGGGTATTTATCCCTCATAGAATTTTTAGATTCCCATGTTGCCTCTTCAACCATATGGTTTTTTCTTAAAACCTTCACCTAATAAATTACCTTATTTCGCAATACTTTATCTCCTCGGTCAAGAGTCTGGACTGGTTGTTCTTAATAAGAGATAGTCTCCTCCAACTGAACTACCTATGGGCATAAAACATGAGGTGGATGTGGCATATACATTCTCAACATCGAAACATGAAAAATATTGTGTACCTGAGATAAAATTGTAGGTAAAGCCACTCGGTATGCAACTGATCCAACTCTCTCTAGAATCTCATATGGTCCAATTAACCTTGGACTCAACTTTCCTTTCTTACCAAATGGAATCACACTTTTCCATGGTAAAACTTTGATAAAAAAATGATCACCTACCTGGAAAGATAGACCCTTCCTTCAGTTATCCACATAACTTTTCTACCTTTTCTGAGCTATTATCATGTGTTTCTGAATCAACTGAACTTTTTCTTCCATCTCTTCTACCAATTCTGGTCCTATTAGCTTCCTTTCCCCAACTTCATCCTAAAAAGCTGTAGTTCGACACCACTTCCCATATAATGCCTCAAACAGAGCCATCTGTAAACAGGAATGAAAAATGTTATTATATGAAAATTCAACCAAAGAAAGATGTTGGTCCCAACTTCACTGATAATCCATCGAGCAAGTACGTAGCATATCCTCCGAGGTATAAATTGTTCATTCTGAATTCCCATCTGACTAAGGATGAAAAGTTGTACTAAAATTTAATTCAGTACCGAATGACTTCTGAAGGACATTTCAAAAGTTAGAAGTAAACCTGGGATCATGATCAGATACAATGGAGAGGGGAACTCCATTCATCCTGACTATCTCTTTATGATATAATCGATATAGTTGATCTATAGAGAATGCATCTCGAATAGGAAGGATATGAGTATATTTATTCAAGCGATCAACGATAAACCAGATTTAATTATTACCTCGAGGTGTCTTCGACAATCCCATAATGAATTTCATGGATATATTCTCCCATTTCCACTCTGGTACTGGTAAAGCCTAAAGCATCCCTTTCGATAACTGTTGCTCTGCTTTAACCTACTAACAAGTCAAACCCTTCACAATAAAATCATCAATATATCTTTTCATTCCATCCCACTAGTAATTCTCCCACAGGACTCTGTACATCTTAGTACTTCTAGGATGAACTGAAAACAGGGAACTATAAGCCTCACATAACAAATCATTCTTCAACTGTGAATCACAAGGCACACATAATCTCTTCCCAAACATCAAAACACAATCATTATCAATGTTAAATTCAGGCAACTTACCCTTCTAATCCACCTCTACCTTTTTCTGCAACCCACTTTCTTTCTTCTGCGCTTGCATAATTCTGTCTGATAGAGATGTTCTCACTGACAACTGAAACAAAACCGAAGAACATCAGGCACCAACAAATTCAATGCCAAAGTTCATTAAATAAAAAACCATAGGATCTCATTCCAAATGTTGCATGGTTAATGAAGCCTTACTTTTTCGACTCAAATCATCAGCCACTTTATTTTCTTTTCTCAGATGGTAATGAATTATACAATCATAATCCTTGATTAATTCAAACCATCTCCTCTGTCTCAAGTTCAATTATTTCTGAGTGAATATATAGTTTAAACTTTTGTGATAAGTATATATTTCACACATTACACCATAAACATGATGTCCCCAGATTTTTCGAGCAAAAACAACAGTAGCTAATTCCTAATCATGTGTAGGGTAATTTACCTCATGAATCATCTACTAACGTGAAGCATAAGAAATTACTTGATAATTCTGCATAAGGACACAACCAAGTCCCTTCAACGAAGCATCACTGTAGATAACAAACCCACCATTTCTGGAAGGAAGTTCCAAAACTGGATCATTCACCAATCTTATTTTCAACTCCCGAAAACAATCATCACATTCATTGGTCCAGATAAACTTAACACCCTTCCACGTTTTCATAGTCATTGGACTAGATAACCATGAAAAAATTTCATCAAAAATTCGGTAGTAACCTGGGAAACCTACAAAACTACGGATCTCGGTAACATTTGTGGATTTGGGCCATTCTTCAACAATTTTTTTTAATAGGATCAACAATTATTCCATTTTTTTAAATAATGTGACAAAGAAATGAAATATGGTGTAACCAAACCACACACTTGCTGAATTTTCCATACAGTTTATTTTTTTAAGGTATTCAAGATAACCCTTATATGACTTTCATGCTTCTCTTTACTTTTAGAAAACACCAAAATATCATCAATGAAAACAACCACAAACTTATGCAAGATGTCATGGAAAATTCTATTCATAAGGTCCATGAATACAGAAGGTGCATTGGTTAACCCAAAAGGAATATCTAAAAATTCATAATGGCCACATCTAGTATGCAATGTAGTCTTCGGAACGTCTTCTTATTTTACTTTCAACAGATGGTACCCCAACCTAAATTCAATCTTCAAAAAATACTATGCTCCCTGGAGCTGAATAAACAAATCATCGATATGATGAAAATGATACTTGTTCTTAACAGTGATGTTATTCAAGTATCTATAATCAATGAAAAGTCTCATTGAACCATATTTCTTTTTAACAAACAAGATAGGAGCACCCCATGATGATGTGCTAGGTCGAATGAAACCTTTATCTAATAACTCTTGCAATTGCTTCTTTAACTCTAAATGTTCAACTTGATCAATTCGATAAGGGGGTTTCGAAATTGGCATAGAATCAGAAAAAAAGTCAACAGTAAATTCAACTTCCCGATCATGAATAATAACATGAAACTCATCAGGAAAAACATCAAGATACTCATTTACCACTAGCACATCATTAATCTAAAAAGTTCATTTAATTTCAAAAATATGTGCAAGGTAACATCCATTTCCATTTTTTAATAGTTTCTCAACTTCCTGATATGTTATCAAAAGAAAGGGTTCATTCTTGTACACAAACTGAAAATATTTCTAAAAAGAAACCCCTTTAACTCTGCAGTCAATCTCAGCTTCATAAACAGAAAGCCAATCCATGCCCAAAATAACATCGAACTATACTAGAGGCAAAACAATAAGGTTTGCAGGTAGATTCTTTCCACACACAAGGATATGAAGGTGCTTATAAATTATTTTTGTCTCAACATTCCCACCGGGAGTTTTTACCATAAGTTCAAGATTCATATCTTGAGATGGAATTCCCAATTTACAAGAAAACTTCTCAGAAATGAATGAATGTGTAGACCCTAAATCAAACATCACATTCGCATAATCTTAACAAACAAACAGTGTACCTGATCCTACTTCATTTGATGGCCCAACATCTATTGATGTAATTGCAATGGATTTCACCACCCCTTTCTTCTTGTAGTCTGGCTTCTTTCCCCCAGTTGACTTCTTTGTTAGACACTCATTTTTATAATGACCCACTTAATTACACTTAAAACATCTTACCACTGGATTTTCATTTACTGCTTGATCATCTTCCTTACAGATACGAGCAATATGACCAGAGTTACCACACCGAAATCACTTTCCAAATATTGATAAACATTCTATATGATGCATTTTACCACACTTCTCACATGATGGATATTTGGTTTTCTTAACCCCTTGCTTCTTTGATGAATTCATCCCCTTTTCCTACAAACTGGACCTCTTATTCTATTGTTTTTCAAAGAACACATGATCATCGGCAAACTCCATTTCCACCTTCTCCGCACATCGAACAAGTTTTTCATAACTTTTTAACTCACGAGAAGCTAAAGTCCTTCGATATGTTGTCTTTAACATTGAGTAAAAATGTTTGATTTTACATTCAAGATATCATATGAAATTTGGAGCATACCTTGCTAGTTGAGTGAACTTTTCTTCATAAGCAGTCACTGAGTCATCCTTCTGCCTCAATTCTAGGAATTGTTTTCCATCCTAAGACGAACCACCATAGAAAAATATTTGTCAATAAAAATACCTTTGAATTCATCCCAGTGAAGATCATCAATATCATCACTATCACTGATATTTTTCATCATGGACCACCACTAATCAGCTTCACCTTCAAAAAGGTAAACAACAAGACTAACCCTTTGATGTTCTGAACACCCCATGACATCAAAAATCTTCTTCAGTGCTTTAATCCACCCTTATGCTAGCCGAGGGTGAGATTATCCTCTGAATTATGGGGGATGTTGCCTCATAAAATGTTCCACCACTAACATGTTCCTCTTTGGTTGTTCTGGCTAATCTCATGCATGGATACCACCACCATTTATAGCCTGGGTCAACTGTGCCATCACTGCAACAAACTGTTCAGTTCCGATTCGGACCATCTCAGGTTTCTGATTCGGAAGGTTGTCTTCCTCTTAATGACTTGCCAACATAGCTGCCATGTTTCCTCTGCGGAAAACCATTCTGAACATATAAATATCATAGGCGAAGCAACATGATAATCTTTATATGCTATATCATTTCAATCATACAATAAATTAATTTAGGGACAAAAAAGATAACAATTTTTCTAACTCCTAAATTTGTCTGAACCGACCTTTGATACCAACTATAAGGCACCGAACATTAATATTACATAATATTGAATTAAATTAATATTTCACACTGAGGATCATTTCAGGTTTAGAGTTTTATAGAATTAAGACATAACTATTCAATCTCAAAAGTTTACGAAGAAGACACTACTACATAGTTTCCTTTTTTTACAAAACATGGACTCTTGAAAAAAAGTGTCATGTCTAGTTCCATGGTTAAGACAGCATGACTTTTCCTTGATCCGATCCTTAAACCTATTCTACATTATTTAATGTGAAAAACATTTCAAAAAAACATGGGATGAGCATAAAAAGCTCAGTAAGGGATACATAAAGAAGGAAAACTGTTAGTTTTTTAAAACAACAAGTAAACCATGAATACTTTATCAAAGTAATACTTTTCACCTTTATAAAGTAGTAAAAACTCTTCACTGAATAAAAGATCATTACTTACCCTTTTGTAACCAAAATATTACCATAAAACCCATATAAAGAACACATAACATATAAATGTAACTTGGGACATAAAAATACCTAAATTGAATAACCATACGGTCCACTTCCAGACATATCACTTAATGGAATAGCCATACAGACAATTTCCATACCCAATGAATTGGAGGTTATAACGTAACCGCCCATCCTGGTATTCACGACACCACCCGTCATATGGTTTATCACGTAACCACCCATCAAATGTCTAAGTACCATTATAAAATCATAATACATAAACCAAATATAATGGAAGGAAAACATTTACACATTTCGATCACAATTTATCAGATAAATATATTGACATTAAAAATCCATTATGAAAACCATTTTCAATACCAAAATACATAAAAGAGGATATGGTATTTATTTTCTTTTAAAAACATTACGGCTTGTTGAGGATGACAAAGACCAAATAATACTCACGGCGGCGGAAAAGGCCGTTGTCACCACGTAGGTGAAAAGAAACATTCCTTTTGGTCATTTAGTAAAACGCTTCATATAAAAATATTCCTTTTTAATAAAAGTAAAAGTCAAAGGGGTTTATACAGTGTATAAAATAAAGTTGTGTATAAAACAAAATATGCCTCAATGAAAGGAGATTGAGATGATGTCCCTTACCTCGTGTCCGACGTGACTTGATTTCTCTTTAATCTCCTGAATAATAAACTAAATTTAATTTTTTACTTTCTTAAGAACATTTTTAAAGCTTATTATTCCTTTTATATCACTTATTTCCATGTTATAAACATTATGTAATCATTTAAGTTAATAATGTTTGTTTTGTTGATATTTGATACTTAAGTCAAAAATAGACTTCTTACAATTACATGTTGTTCATGTGGTTAAATGTTCATTATATCCAGAATTATATTCATGATTTGGATATCATATATATCATATATATCCATCATATACATGTATATATAATAGTACATAACATTTAGTGTCATGAAATGAAATGCACCGTTCATGGAGACGGTAAGCTGTACGTACGCATGAACGGTACTTTCATATCTATTTCATATTTAATGGAGTGAAATAATAATGATATATAGGTATATTATAATTCCAGTATAATATCATATATAATATCATTAACTCCATCCTTTATACGTCCCACATATTGCATTAACGAATCAAATCACTTTGAGGGGGTGGTAGTCCTCACTTCCTAAAATGAAATTATCGTGTTTACCCATAATCGAAACCATAAAGGTATTCCATAAATGAAAAATTCCTAATTATAAGGAAAACATAAACATAATATATATCATATATAAATAGAGTTACATCTTAGTGGACACCTAGAAAGGTGTTGATTGAAGATTGAACAATCATCGTTTCGTGAGGAAGAAATTCGCCAACCACAGAAACAATATGTTTTTTAACCATTAGACGGAGGTGTGTGTAAGTGTAGATCAAATAATTCTCATAAAAACCTAATAGTATATTGGAGATACTGGTGTTGTTACAAAATATAGGTATAGAAACAGTTTAGGGGGTTGGAGAAGCAAAATAAAACAAAAGGACATAAGAGAAGACATTACCTTTAAATCGGGTAACTCCCTTTGGTTTGAACCAAAAGGGTTTCTTGAAGAGATTTCTGCCTAAGGTAATGCTTATAGGATTAGGAGAGGTATGTGGAGAGATAAAATGAGCAGAGTTTGGCCGAGCCAAAGGCTTGAGATTTGTGGGTAATGTGGTAGAGTTGGGGGCCTTTTATAAGAGGGGGGAGGGGCACTCTTGGAATGTGTTGAAATGTTACTTTATTATAAAATGATTTTCTGATTTTAAAGGTCCCAAAAGGATATATTTTGAGGATAAGGTGATAAGGGTTCTAAATCCATACATACAATAAGCTTTTGACAAATTTAAGTCTTAGATTTTACATTATCTTTTTAGTTTATTTAAATCTTTAATTAATGAGGTAATCACTGCATCATCACGGTGTCATAAATAATTTAATTTATTTAATGTCTAAAAATTATAAAACAAATATCATGATGTAGGAAATATTTTTAGATTTCCAATTAATAGTTATAGTAAAAAATATGACTTCTATGACCCCCCTGTAAAAATTGTTTTTTCAAAACAATACATGTTTGTGACATTTTTATTTTAACATTAAATAAAAAGTTTTTAATGTCATTTTCTTACCCAAGTTGCTCAATGGGGTCCCCAAGTTGACCCATGGATTTTTTGGGTCAGCCATGACACATCCAATAAGGGTAGGACATGTTTCAAGGTAATTTTATATTATTATAACATTATTGTACCTTAAATTATACTAATTACCTTTAATCGCGATTAATAAAACTTAAAAGTTACTATTCACCAAAAAATTATTTTAATCCCATTAAACCACATTATACTTCCTAATGACAACCATGTATGTCGTATTTTTGAAATTAAATTCACATAAGGGGTAAAGTTTCATTTAAATGAAAAATCAGTTCTTTAACTACCACTTAGTGGTTTCACTATTCATTAAAAATTTATGTTTTTTAGAAAAATACCAAAAATTCACCCTAATCTATATTTGATATTCCGAATTCAAAAATGATGTCTATTTTAAAAAATTCAAAACCTATAAGTTGAAGTAATTAATTTAATAATCAATTCTCATTGTTAAAACAAATAGCGTGTTTTTACGAAATAATATATATCAAAAGAATGACACTAGTTTAAGTCCAATTTCAAAGTGATATTAATTCCAATGACCACTATTGGATTAAATTGTAAAAATATATTCTAATTTCATTTTAAAAGAAATTAAAAATATAATTTAATAATATAAATAAATTAGATTAAAATTGGGTTTTGAATTAAAATACAACATTTTTCACTATTCATTAAAAAAACGAACTTTATCGGAAAAAACCAAAAATTTACACAAAGTAAATTTTGATGTCCTGATTATAATGAAGAATTTTATGTGGTCCAATAGAATTTTTAAGAGTGACCAAATCTATATTTAAGGAGGGTTCTCCATCAAAAGGCAATAAGTCAACCTTTTAGTGAATATTAGAGTATCTATGCCTAAAATTGAATTCTTTTCTTATTTTAAGACTTTATATTTTATTTGATAAATGATAAAACATTTAACAAACATATATAATCATATTTTAGTTATTTCTATTCATTCTTGCCAATACAACGACTACATGTTAACTACCATTTAAAATAATAGTATCATATTACTAGTGTGCAACGTAAGATTTCAAAGAAACTCGTTGTTGCGTATCGGGCACCCTATCGAATATAGAAACCCCTTTAAAGTAAAATTAATATTTAATTCTCAAATATTAATAAATATGAATATGTATTATTTTTATTTACCTGGGATGTTACAATAAATTTTAAATAGTGAAATTTTAATTTAATAATTAATGTTACTTATAAATTATATTTTTTGTCCATAAATTTCATCAAATTATATAGTTCATCAACTTATTAATGCTATTAAATTTATTAAAACTGTTTACATTTAAATTTCTACTGCATGTAATAGGGTTGTGCTAATGCGGCGTATGCAATCTAGTTAATGATTTTTTTTAAATAAGGAATAAATAACAATCAGATATATAAATTAAATACAATAATTTTAGTCCTATTTATCCATTCATATTATTTTTTAATCTTTATCATTATAATTACATTGATTTTTTTAATATTAGGTCATAGATTATGACATTTTTTAAATTACTCTTAACTTAACCTAAGATATAGAACATTATCAAAATAATATGGAACATATATTGATTTATAAAGAGGAATAAACAAGGGGAGGTTGATAATATAATCATCCCCCATTTCTTGATATATTTTTTGATGGTTTGAAACTTTATAATTTGATAAAAATGTGTAACGTATTTTTGAGTTTACCGTGGAGAAAATCATATACAATCATAATTTTGTTTTGTATGGATAATAATGAAATGGTCAATATAAGAAATTTTGAAAATCATAATTTTAATTATGGATACCTATTTACTAAATAATATTTATAGAGGTGGGGGAAATTAATTCTAATATCCAAGTACAAAATGTGTGAAAACAATATTTGGAAAATAATATATATGTAAATTTATTATCATTAATTTCATAATAACAACGATAAAGTTATTTATAACTTATTTTATTGAATATATTATTAATATAATTCATAGTAATAATTTATTATATTAGTTTAATTTAATTTATTAAGATAAAAATAAATTGATCACTTAAAAAGGTTTTCTTGAAAAAATATTTTTTTTCATAAAATTATTTAATAATCATTTCCAACCAAATGATCCAAAATTTATGAATATATCTTCATATTTTTAAATGCGTAAATTTTTAATAAAATTAATACTATAATTAAGAAAAATTTATCATTTAAATAATAATTGAAAATATAATACCATGTTTTTAAATAAAATATGCTCTATTTTTGAAGTATTATTATACTTAAAATCCATAAAATCGTTTAATTATTTAATGAATGTTAATAAATAGATTTAATTATGTATAATTTAATACATTATTGTGATATATTTCATTAAAATCACTAAATCAATATTTATTATTCATTAAGATAATTCAAAAAAATCTATACAATAAATGGTATTTTCATAAGTCATTTAAAACCATTCTATTTAATAAATTCATTTATTTTCCCAATTTTTGTTTAAATATAATGTATTGTGATTTATTATTTATTGTAATATAATTTTATTCAATTAAATTATTTGTTTCAGATCTCAATGAAAATCATAAATATTTTTTTCTTTAAAGGATATTAAATACTAAATTCTCTTATTGGTACATTCTCCCCATTTATGAAGTTACATATTTTTATTTTTTTAATTTCAATATAAATTTATCCTAACATAGGTATACTAAAAAATATAGAAATTATCATGATATTTTACTGATAAACATTTTGAAGACTTTACTCATTTTTTGAGTTTCCAATAGAATTCCATGAAAGATTAGTGATAAATCTCTATGGGTTTATAATTATTTTTATTGATGAATTGTTTAACCATAGAGATTGAGAATATAAAAAATATTTTTACTTTATTTATATATATTATATAATAATTATTTCATTCATCAAAATAATATTTCAGTATGATTCCAAATATATTCATCTTCACACTCTTAGATGTTTTTTCATTCATGGAGAATAAAAATAAACTATTAATGGATCATGAGATACAAAATAGAATAACATGTTATTCATTATGATTCTATAAATTTACAGAAAACATAATGATTTTCACTTTTTAAAAAAATGTCCAATTTGCATAAATATTTACATGATTAAATAATATATTATTCTCCAAATGCTAACAATAACAACAAAATTTTAACTAAAAACATTCCACAATGAACCAACCCTAATGTTCATTAATATTTTCATGACCAATTATTAAACCCAAAATTCCAAGTTATTTGATCACATATTCGTCCAGAATAAACGTAATGGTTACATTTAAATAACAATAATAACCTATACAATACCATTCGTGAAATGTATATAATTGAATCCAAAATATACTAATTCTTTCCTAAAATAATATGAATGAGCATGACATAAAACCAAAATAAATCCATATAATATTACAATTGTTAAATATATATTTATTCCACAATTAATATAAAAAATGTTGACATAAAATCCCAAACATTCCAATAATATCCCTTTCACATTAATCCTATAATATATCCATTTTTTAACAATATATCTAGATGACTATAATTACCTTATTAACAAAGAAGATATTAACCACAAAAATTATCACTTTATGCCAAAAAATAATAATAACCTTATTTAAATTTAATAGTCCCATTAAATCAGATTTTAAACATAATGGTTTTATATACATTAATATTTAATTAGGAATCAATAAACATCACATGATATATCATTAATTACATTAAATACCTATAAAATAAACCATAAAAATGGTATCTTTTCCCTTAAACATCTGACCAACCATAGAATAATTTACCCACAAAGGTATCTAAAACCCTTAATATACCCCATATAATAAGATCATAACTTATTATTCTATCCAAACCCTTCCTTTATTACCATATTTAAAAACTTAAACCCATATCACTATATATGGTGATAAAAACATACATTTAGATTTTAGATTTGATACCAACAAGAGTGATCCAAATATAGACAGCAATAATTACTATATAATTAACCAAAAATGGATTCCTTTATATATTTGTGAACTTTTAGGTTTAGAGTTATAAATAATTAAGAAGTACCTTTAAATAAAAGATCCAAATATTTCACAACCGAATGGAAATGTTTCGAAAATACGATGAACTTTTTTACCGTAATAAGCATTAAACATGTGCCAAAAAATAATTCACACATGATACCATTATAGAAATATCATATTAAATTCCTATATTTATAAAATTGGGAAATAGAAACATAATAACATTCATATCAGAAATGTCTTAAGGGAAAATATTGGCATGAATGATCAAAGAAGATAAGTGGGAATAAATTGACTCTAACCTTTTGAGAATGTAATTAATGTTAATTAAACCAAATAATATTTCCCACAAATGCATGATTTATAAATCTTGAGTCATGGATTAATTCATTAGAATAACATAATACAAAAGTCATATTAGTAAATAATTCGGTTTCCATGTGAAAACATAATGTAGATACACTAAAATATCTAATTTAAGAAATTAAATATAATATTACCATATGAAATCATAAAATAATAATCATGAGAATTTAAAAGAAACATGACAAAAAATGAAATAAAATATATTATTTTAGAAAATATGTTTCACATTTCAAAAAATATTATCAATATTTTTTTAATAAAATTTTTTCAAATATTTTAATTCCCTTAATAAATTGATACATAGTCATCAAATGTTTAAAAGATGATAGTCCATGTTCCTGGAAATTTGATGTTTTACTTGAATTTAACGAAATTATTCTATAACATTATTGAGGACTACATCATGGAGGTGTAAACTATGGTATATAGTGCGCTCATTACGGTGATGATGATCTGGCTGTGGTGTCAAGTCACAAAGTAGGAATTACATTTCCACATCCGAATTCATATTTTAAAATTTTTTGAGCATGTGAAATGGGATCTGAAATCAATTTGGTTTGTCTCTTTAGCATATAGGTAGATACTATGATATGGATTTCTATAGGGTTGATTTTAGTCAATTATTCCAAAACTGGTACCCCTATAACTAATAGGTATTCCGTGATATATCATTTCATATGCTATTGGGGATAAATAGTGTGGTTATATCAGCTATTCCATAGTCCCCTTTCCTCTAAAACCTGATCTGAACCACAGATCTCAAATATGGTTTTGACTAGTTCCACTATGTCATGGTCCCTTAAACTGCATCATAGTGCCCCTAGTTTTAGCCCCATTATGCACCATGTTATGAGAGTTTACAACTTAGTCTAGTCATAATATATCGAAGCTTTCTGTGTTGATCCAGGTGAATCTACTTTATTGAGTCCCTATAAATATCAAAAAATATATCTGAATCCCTTCATATTACTTATTTTCCCTTTATCCTTATCCATCAAAATGATGTTTTCAATGTTCCCGATTCCCACTTTTTACTAGGATTATCCCCTTGATTTTAAAGACCAATTCATGGGTGTTTTCTCCATTAATGTATTATTTATCTCTATAAATAGGTTATAAATCATAAATTGCATAATTTTATCCTAAACGACTTAATTTTTTTCAAATTTGTATATTTCTTATCAATGAGTATTTGAGAAAAGGGGTAAATGTTTTTAGGATGGATTTATTTTAAATAATTATTTTCACACATAATTAAATTATATGAAATTACATAATGGTGTATTTTATTCTAAAATGTATTTTCAAAAATAGGATGGGTAATAATTTTTTATGAATTTGTTTTATAAAATGTGAGAGGGGTTTTAATTTTTTTTGACCAGATTAGAGAATATGGAACATTAGCTTTATCAGGAAATTTATTTCATAATTTATTGTGGGTAATTACACTAGAGGTTTTTGATATCAATAAATCTTTCGGAATCAATTGATGCTTGTTGGATTCATGATATTCATAGATTTATGATTTATTTTTATATCTCATACATATTCCCATGGTCTAGAAACTAGATATTATTCTATTTGAGTAATGCTTTGTTATTTAAATGATAATATATTTAATGGTTGTATGATAACTTGTTTATATTAGGATATATACATTTTTTTTATTCTCTCATTACTTCATACTAGTAATTTTATTATTTCTTATCATGGGTGAATGTGTTGTAATTTTGTGCTAAATAATATTATGTCTTACAAAATGGGTCTTCCTATGAAAATACATTATATACAAGAATTTATTAAAGCTAGATATAAAATTTTCATAATATTATACATTTTATAGATTCATTGGTTAAATTAAAAAGGGATTTTTTTCTCACACCCCAAATTTTCCATTAGGTTGTAAAAATGTGTTATTATAAGAATGGTGTAAAGAGATGGACATCATGTTTTTTTCATCTTCACTTGAGTGTAATAGTATTTATTTGTGGGATGGTTTGGGACTTATATATGTCTATATTGAGGCTCATTTCTGTATTCTCATGGATTCTTTAAGATTAATACATTTGGATTTATGTTTTATTCAACATTATAGAATTATTTTATTCATATGTGTACTTTTTTGGATTATCGTTTCCTATTTGTGCATGAGACTTGGGAGGTTATTTAACTCTTAGTGGGCCAACATGGGGGAAAAGTTAGATTAACCAATGTTTTTTCATTAAAAAAATGTTATTAGAGATATTTCCATGGATAAAGTGCTATGAAAATTCATGGTTTTGGATTTGGTTCATTATTTTCTAGGATTAGAACCATCATTATTCGGGTAGTAATTTCATGAGGGTGTTTGGCTATCTCACTTCCATGTTTGGTCTTGAGTTACCATGGATGTTTTGGGATTTGTACAAAACATGAAAAATATTTTTTTAGATAATTTTAGTGTATTTGGTTTTGATTTTTATCAAAGGACCATGTTCCCCTTATTTTTTTTCATTCATTATTAAAATCCATTATTACTTTAATGTATTTCTTAGAGGCATTACCTTTTGTTTTTGAATTTTGTTTTATAATTGGGAAATTTACTCATAAGAACATTGGTTATTGTCCTCTTTTTATTAGAAAACACCTAAAATAATATATCTTCCAAGTTTGTGAAACAAAGCTTCATGAAATGTTCATTTGGGGAATCCTTCGGCAGAATTCCTTTAGGAAAAGTTATAATACATAATATTCAGTCTCTTGTTTAGGAGGGTATTGTAAACAAGTAGTGAGTGGTGGATCATTGATCAAAATTCAATAAGTACAATACAAATACATAACATGGTGAAAAGTAATAAAGGACTCTAAAGAATATATTTCTAATATTGAAATGATCATTATTCTCTAAAAACAACTGAGGTTTCAAAGGTGAATTTTTTGATCTATTTTCTCAAAATATTAGTAAATAAATGGTGGGACACTATATTTAAATTTTTGTTACATAATGATTTTATGTAGACATATGTAATGAAATTTTTTATCAGCTGTCTTAACCAGATTCATTTCTTATGGAAATGACCAAGGAACCTTTTAATATAGGCTAGGGTAGAAAATGTTTTGGATATTCCACCAACTTCACTGAGTTGTTTCACCAACCACCTAAGCTTGTTTCCATGAACTACCACAAATATCGAAGTCTCGAGATAGGGGAATGGGATGATATTTGGTCGTTTTTTATTCCCTTATTCCATTATAATTTTTTGGATGTGGTAATTAATTTCACCATCAATTAGGTCAATATATACGAAAACATAGGATTTGAAGGATCATCAATTGATGTTTTTGTTCGATATGGGATTTTTCTTACCGGAAAATATAACATAGATATTTTTTTATTTTTAGAACTAGTTTTTGGGTGGCCACATCAAGATAAGAGTGGGTTATTTTTGATCAGTATAAAATCCCTAGTTATACCAAAAATAACTCTATAGAAGTACAAAAAACAAGTCACTATAGTGAGAGAACTAGTCATCTTTTTCAAAAATTTTTGGAAATGCATCCCAAGGTAGTAAGGATGTATACACCCTCCCCAATTATTCACTAGTTCATTCTAATTCATACTAGGGTGTTATACTAGTTCCAATGGGGATTTTCTTAAATCTATTAAATAATTGGGAGGACCTAAGGCTAGATGTCTTTGTCCAATTGGGCACTCACCAGAGGAAAGTGAGGCATAGTAGACTACTACGAGAGGCATGATGTTTAATTCATCCTCCATGGGGAATGAATTATTTTATATTTGTGAAAATAATAATTTTATACCATTTATTTTATTTTCAATTTTTGAATTATGTTCTAATATTATTCCATTCTTGATTGGATTTTTGAACACATTTGGGAAAGAGGCCCAAACACGGGCTTAGATAACCCTCATCTTTATTGATGATAAACAACTTAAATGAGGTTTGGAATTTATTTTTTGTTGATCCTAATATTATTTACATAACTATTTTAATATATTTGATGATAAATATAACGAATTAGATTGAATCGTGTCATAGATGAGTTTATAATTTAACACTAAATGCGTTATTTCTTGTCTTTTATGTCAGTGGGATTCTAGATCTAGAAACAAGGGAATGATGATCCATATGAAGGAATTTCCTCATGTAAGTTCCTAGATATATTAATTATAATTATTTATTTGATCCTATGAATATAATATACAATAGTTGTGTGTGTTTCAATAGGTATTTTTTTATTATCTTTCTAGGTAAGTACCATTGAGATTTTTCATGTTCACTAATGACTTTCTCCTTGATATGATTCCCATTTGTATAAAATTTCATCACATGTAACCTAATAAGTTAATTGAACATAATGTCTGACTGATGCATAATAAATCTGATGGATTTATTGGACCTAGTGTTTCTCATTGGGATTTTCTTATCCACTTTTACATGATGGAAGACCGAACCCTCATAATATTTGTTATTGTTAATTGAGGTGGCCAATACGAAAACATAACCATATTAGAGAATTGATTATATTTTCGATCAACATAGTGGTTATTTATAGTATTATAAAAAAATCCAGGGTCGGGGAACCACCATGCATAATTCCATGATAATCATATGAGTAAGATAATGTTTATGAGCATGTATGAGAATTTCATGTTTTTGGACATACCATTTGGATTCATTGAATCTTCTAATAAGTTTATAGATTTGATAACAAGATCATTTATCAATTTTAGGAATCATTTTTAGTCAGGTTTATAGATGATATTGATGTATACTATTGTTTATTGGAGGATAATAGGAGACATTTGGATATCATTCTTATATCCTTGAAAAATATTATCTTGTATGATAATCTTTACTGGTATGAATTTTGGATCGATGAAGTGGAGCTTATTTGGACATGTTATATCTAACAGAGGAACTTCATTGGATCCTAAAAAGATACATGTTGTAATATCATTGTAGTATCCTAAATATTTTTCTAGATTTAATGGATGAAGAATGTGCCTTGTAGATCTCTATATTTGTTCTCTCATGATTATAACTTCCATACTGATGATGTTGAGTTAGAAGTGGTTATAAATTCACTGTAAACATGAAACTAAGAAATCATTATATAGGAGTTTATGGTATATTATTATTATAAGTCGTTGAAATATTTTTTTACTCAGGTTATATGAATTAGAGAAATTATTCTGGGATGAGTATATCTAGAAATTTGTTATTGATATTTTTTTACCATTTTTTGAAAGGGAAATTTTTAACTAATGAATTAAATAAGAAATATTTAACAAAATCCTTAATAGAAAAAGTGGATGTATAAAACAAACCTTAACATTGAACTATATAATGTCTTTAAAATGTAATTAATTTCATTCATTATAAAATATATTTTAATTTTATAGTTTTGGAGAGTTAAGTCATAACTCATTCATAAAAAACCCATTTATTAAAAAGAGTGAACTTCTCTTTAGTATACATTAATCCAATAACAACACTCAAAAAGAAACATGTTACCATTCTTTGAAAATATTCTTGAATTTAGAAATGACTTCTTATTTTCCAATGCACATCCATAAAACCAATGAAAAACTATCAAAATTGGTGATGGGAATAAAAATCACAGAAAGGTATATGAAAAAAATAATTTTGTCTGTATAGTGAAAAACATGAATATATATTAAATGATTTCTTTTATCATCATTTTATTTTGGATTGTATAATAAATCATTTAAATTTTTAGAAAACACATTTATTTCTTTAGTGATACTTTCAAAACACACATAAATCAAAGATTAATCATGTGGGAAGCATGGGAATCATTTTAATATAACTTTAAATTATGATGTTACCCTCATGGATACACATGAAATAAAAGTATGTTTATACATGAGGTAATAATCATACATACACCTGATGTAACCATCGTGGCTATAAATGGAATAACCATCACAACATATTCCCATAATCACTAATGAGAAACCAAATGAGTTAAATTTTTCCCATATTTGGAATATCTATCATAGTATATTCTTATTTTCTTTAAGGACAAATATAACTGGTTGACTTTTTTACTTTTACATGATGCATTGGAAATCTATAACAGGACCCCCAACCATAATTATATATCATAATCACATATCATCATATATCAGTCCAAATAACTTTAATAGAATACATAAATTCTTTCAATATAAAAAGTGTTTTCACCCATAAGAAAACTTTTCCAAATACATCTTATTCAAAAACAAAACATTCAAAACTAAAAAAATGATAACAATGTTAATGTGGTATTTTCATTGAATAAAAAAGGAAATATTATAATATAATTCAAATATAAAAAATAATTTATTATAGTGGTAAATTTCATTATCGCCATATCTGTTAAAAAAAATTCTTTTGTCTTTCTTAATGGATGTATAGACATAATAAAAAATATATTCCGCTTAAAAAACCATGAAACAGTGTAAAAAATGAAATAGAAAAAGTATTTTATAATACTTTAATGAATATATATTTACATCCATAACAATATTTTATAAATATTTAAAAGTAATAATGTTATTGTTTTAATGGAATCATTAATATATTAATTTTACCATGAAATTCACATACCTTATGTCTGACTTACCATATGCATTCATTGACCTCCAGATAATACACTTATGTTAGTTATTTCGTATCTTGATAACCCCTTTCCTGTTTATTATTCCTATTATATCACTTATTACTATTTTCTAAAAATTACATATATATTTAATTTAACATTACATTTTTGGGTGATATTATGTTCATAAATCCAAAATGTCCTTAGCATACTGAATATAGTCAATGTGGTAATTATTTTATCATCTAAAAAATAGTAATAATAATATTATAATCATTAATATAGATATATTATTTTTTAACACCATTCATTAATGTTTGAAATTAAATATTAACCATGTTATAATCATTGAGATGGTAGGTCATGTGTATACTTGAGCAACGTTTCCATTTTTCAATGATCACTAACGAAATATGATGAGAAATTTATTTCATTATATAATGATAATAATACTATATTTATAATATTATTTCTTTAATTAAACTTATATATGTATTTATATTATCAAAATTATGATGTTTTTGAAGAACAAATCGCATTGCCCCGTGGAGGGCTTGTCCTCATGTGCACACAAAAAAAGTTATCATTTTTTTATAAAAGGAAATATAAGAAAAATTATAAATATGAAGTTTTAAAAATGATAAATTTAACATGAATATCATATATTCACATTAATTCCACCATTATAATTATCTGTACGAGGTAGTGATGGAAAATGAATTCCACTGGTCCATCACGTGGTAGTTCATCACGCATAAGAACGATGAATTTCATTACCATTTAATGGAGGTTGGGAATGGATATCATTTATAACATTAACATAATAACATCTCAATAAATATATTATAATACTATTATTATTGTATCATGATTGAATAATATTTTATGGCTGTGGATGTGTAAATAAAACTAAAACATGCGATGAAAACTATACCCCTTCTTAGGAAAGTATCCCTTTCTAAATATCTTTGGACATTTGTGATTATTATTCACTTCATATTAAGACATCTAGAAATTTTGGAGGAATTAGCAGAAGGTATTTTGGTATGTCATGGAAAAACCAAATTTCATATAAGTTTAATGGGTAGAGAGTATTTGTTTCTTTTTTATAAAAGAGTGGAGGGTCAGTATTCAAATTTTTTAATTTTTTATATTAATATTATTTAATTTTTATTTCAAAATTTATCTAAATTTAAATTTTTAGAATAAATGTTATGGAATAGTTGAATTCCTCTAATTTAATTCTTTTTTTGAAAATTTGGATCAAATTTTTACCCTTATATTTTTTAACTGCTCGTTAACCATTTTGAAAATTACAATAATATTAATGTTTTCTACTATTTAGTGGTTCATAATATAACTATATAATGAAAATATTTTGGGTTCAGTGTTGAATTTATTTTCCATGAGTATTCAATATGTGTTTGGTGTGCCGAGGAAGAAGTGATGGATAATTGTTAAAAAGTGTACATGATTTAATTGAAGTCTATTTAGAAAATATAATAATATATATTTTCAGGATGATTTTTTGATGAAGAGAGATAATTTTTTGTGATGAAGAAGTTTCATAATAATATGAAATTTAATTTTAATGATGAATTCATTTTTGGATTGGAAAAAAATGTGTCCAGCTATGTGAACCACATGGTCAAACTCAACCCCACATAAGTGGGATGAGGACCTCATCCACATGGGGAATCAGCTAATGTGGCCTAAATGGACACATAGTGGAACAACCATGTATAAATCACTTAATAGTTCATTTCCATGTATAAAAACATGGATTCGATCCTGTATAAGGCCTATATAGGAGGATGGTTATATAGGAGGTCCATAGCCCGAGTTGGTGTGTGTTAAGTGTATGTGAGCAGATCAACCATAGCCAACTCGAACTAGTAGTTCTTGGGATTGGGTAATAATCTAGATAGATTCTTATAGGGAGATTCAATTTCTAATGTGGGATGACTTATACTATTCCCTCATCTTTAAAAGATATATATATATATATATATATACTAATGATCGTCCATTGGAGATGATTTCAATCATCTAATTTTGTTCAACCATCTTCTTTATTCCTCAAATCATCGAAGAAACAACTTTTCCTCAAAAAATATGGCAAAACCAACTATGATTGAGATGAATAAGCCATTGGTGTTATTTTTTTATATGATAAAGGTATGATGAGACATCAAATCACAATGAATGCATGCTAGGATTTGAATTCAGGTGATAAAATGAAGAACATGCCTCAACCGACTATAAATGCATTTTCCTAAGGTTAGTGCAGAAATACAATTAGTATGGATGAGTCCAATCATGAAATATAGAGGTTGTGTGATCTTATGAAAAAATGGGTATTAATGAATCTGATTATACCATTTTTTTAGTAAAAATGATCTAGAGAATTTAGGTATTTATTGTGATAAATGTGATATGTATCCATGAGAAATTATTTGTTTAATTATATGATATTCTTGAATTCATGAAGGGTTTTTGGGCTAAGGAATCTTGTAAAACATAATGAATAGATACGTGATCTTATAGATATTTTAAAAAATTATGTTTTTTTTACCATTGAAATTTAGGAAAAAAGTTACTGATTCTCTTGAGTGAAGTGGTGGGGCTCCATTCTCAGGAAAGACAAGGTGCTAAATTACTATAAAGGAAGATGCTCGATAGAGGAAAATGAATGATTAAATATTGATGAAATAAGAAGTGTACATGGTTTTTTAATGAAAATAATGCAATTACAAAACACTGTTTCCTGGGGAGGATATTGTGAGGATATCAAGAGGCTATTGTAAGACATCATATTTTTTCATGGATATTATAATACCTTCTTGTAGAAATTGATTCCATGAGATTACTTGGTTATGTGAAGGAAAACATAGAGATTTCCTTGTTACACATAAAGAGGAATGGAGTGATTGACATAGAAGGACATTGTGTGCACAACTAGTTTTTTGAAGGCAGTTCTTGAATGTAAAATTTTATCATGTATAATCATTAAGAAATAATGTAACTTCCAATAATTCATGTATTCAACCCATTAATGTGTATGAATATGTAAACTCTAGAATTCATTAAGTTTGGGATATCTGAAAAATGAAGAATTTACCTAGTAGGGTTGTACTGAGGAAACTGATCAGATCATGTGATTTTAGAAACTTATGTAAAACATGATTATATGGAATGTTTATTGAATTTTATATTTTAATGTTCAATTTACTATTATAATTATGGATTATATTCAGAAACATTATATTAACTGGTCCATGCCATCCAAAAATATGGCTACAAATGGGTGGTATATCAAGTTACTAGAAGATTTGTGATTGGGGGAATAACCAATAACTATAGATGAAAGTGTACTTTAGGGGTTTTAATAGCCATTTAAGGAGAACTATAGTTTGGGGGGTATAACCAGAATGTTGTTGGGTTATATAACCATGTACTATTTCTAATCACATTATGATATCATATAAAATCCATGTTGGGGGAATATCCATCATGGAAAGGTGTATGTATTCATACCGATCCATGTATAACCATGTGTTTTTTGCTTAGTATTTCTGGAATTATTAAAGGTAAGGAATAGAGAAAAAATTATAGTAGATCTAGGCTATAACCAAACATAATGGTTTAATTCAGTAGAAAGAATTTTTAAAACAAAAAAATGGACCCCTAGTTCACTCCTCTCCCACTTATTGGTAACACACTGATACTGACTCTTGAAGTGATATAAGAAGCATGGTTACCTAAAAAATATACAATATACATATGAGTATGGGTAAAATGAATTTATTTAATAATATGCATGTTATCATTTTTTAATGATAAGAACTATCACAAATGATAAAACGATGATACCATATCTCATATCACATGGGGTTTAAGTAATATATGTCCAAAAAGTAAGATTTTATCCCAATAATGAGAATGAACCTAAGTATTTTTTATATAATAGGATCATATAGATGGATGTTATGGCTCAAAATGTAATCATGATTGACTTATCATAAAAGGAACACACAATGGTACAGATCTACAAAAAACTGAATAGATCTAGTATAGACTTATTAGTAGTTATGAAATAAATCATAATGTAAAATAATCTATGTTGAAAATTGGGAGGTATAGATTTTAGGATATCAAAATGGGTGTCGATGATAGTGTTGATGACAACTTTACAAGATTAATTTTACATGTTAGTAGCATCAAAAATTTTGGTGAGATACTAAATGATTATCCAATTATAAATAAACTAAATTGAATATTCTCAGATAAATATGATCTAAGGGTTTATTCTCTAGAAGGTAGAGATGATTGACCATTAGATAAACATGATGATATATTTATAAATATGAAATGATAAATGTAAATGATTACCAGAATATTATAATAGATAATATGAAATTTGAATCCATAATAAAAGGTAAATATACAATCAGAGAACCATATTCCAGTGATTTTAAGATAAAGAATATGAAAATTACTTCAATAAATTGATGGCCTTATTTTCTATAATTTTTAATAAATTAATATGTATTTAAAATGGAAAAAATCACTAAAATATTTGAGTTTACAAATTAGTAGTCATTTGGATGAAATATTTTTTATGAATAAGGAAAAAGATACTGACTTATATAAATATTACAAGATGTACCAGAAAAAGAAGTGGATGAATCATACAATGAATACTACTCCAATGAATTGAAAAATTATGATTAGATAAATGGATGAAGCCTTTTCATAATGTTGCGATTCAAGGGATTAAAGATCTTCGAATAGTCTTATAGGTATTATCACCAATTCCATGAATCCCAAAAAAAATCTATTTATGGTGGTGAATTTGATGAGATAATGAAAATAGAATATATATTAAAAGAAAATTTTGATGATACTGTTATGGAGAATATGAATCCCATAAAGGGGAATAGAGGGATGATGAATGAAATTAAAATGATCATACTCTAGAATAATGAATGCATCAATAAAGAAGATATATATCTTCACGAGATAAAGGAATATGTGAATAATTTAGTTAAACTATAAATAAAAATGAAATGTTCTGAAAAAATTCACTTGAAAAAATTGAACTCAACAATAATGAAATTATATGAATTGGAGTAAAAAAATGAAATAGGTTTAATATGGATAGATTTTAAATAATGGTGAATGATCACGATGAAATTATTTCTAGAAAATAGGTTTAATTATCTGAGACATAATCCATTTGTTTCTCATCTCAATGTTATTTGAAAAATATTAAATAAGGCATTAAAAAATCATTTTTTGTTAGTCTATAATCTTTTTAATATTCAGAAAAGAATGGTCCAATGAAATACATTGATTCTATACCTAATGAATCCCAATGTAAATTTTTTATTTATGAAAATATTATACGGGGAGAAAAGACTGAGTCTTGTTTTACCAAAATGAAAAATTGGAAAAAAATCTTACACAATAGAAGAGTGGACTAATTCATCCAAAAGGATTGCCCCTAAGAATAATTTCCCAGTGTATTTGAAAAAATAACAATAACCAGCATGATAGTAGTAGTAATATCTATTTGGATGATTATGGTTTGTAGGTCACTATTGGTTTTGTGGAGTGTTTCTTATTAATGATTATTCAAGCTGGTATGAAATTTCACTACTTGGAATGATTTATGAATCATTGTTGGGAAATTCTAAGAAGTGGATATCATATTTTTGATTCAAAATATTCTCTTACAACATTCCATTACATTAGATTTGGAAATCACAAACTATTTCATAAATAATTGGTTACTAAATTTTAATGTCCAAAGTGTTTTAGGATATTTCTATAAAATATATACTTTTAACATAGTAGTAATAAATTTAAAAGTATTCATGAATATATATTAAAATTATTTATTACAATTATTGTAATGATTATAGATCCGATATACATATGATTCACCTTTATTATATCAAATTTAAGACTTTCTATCTGGTATTCATTATGAATAAGTATATATAATTGGACTAATGTCATAACTGATGAACAATAGATTCACTCTGATGAAAAATATCATAATGTCCTTTGTATGTAATTTCATCAGAATAACCAAGTTTAAATTATGAATACAGAATACAAATTCATATCATAATGGAACATCTATTACACTATAATGGTTTAACATCAATATGACAGCATATATATTTTTATTACATAATGATATGATCTATAAAAGGTAGGTGTATATGTCCTTGTTAAAAACTAAGAGAATATATGACCATTGGGAAAAAATATGACCACTGGAAAGTGCATCAGAAAATATCCATTCATTTAAAGAATTTAAAGTGAGTAGAATGTTTCTACAGTAATTTTTGATTTCATTTGTGTGATAGCTATGATGATTAAAAAGCATGAATGACATTCCCTAATTATTTTCTAAATTTTTTATTGTTTTTTCTTCATAAGGGAACCATTTCATTTTGTCCCTTTAAGAATACTTTTTTATTGTAATCTTGTCTCCAACCTATTAGTGCTATCAAGGACTTATAGGGATGGAAAGACAATGAATTTGATCTTCTAATCGAGGTCTTTGGGGGTAAGCAAAAAAGATATGGTCCATTAGATCATGTGATCTATATGATAGTCATATAAATGAAAGCTGATCATCATGTAGATAGATTTCCGTGAAACTGATAGAAATACATTCTTGTAAGTATAAAACAAGGGATTCCATTAGCAATGTTTTGGGGATACATTAATCTTAATGATAAAAAGGATTAATTATTTTAAATATCTCTATTCCATTATTATATATTTTTTTATATTGAATTACTTGTTTCTTATAAATATTTTATTCCCTTATTGTCGTTTTTAAATTGTTCAATCGTAACATATATAAACGTGAAAAAAATTAACTATTAATCAGAAGATTTATGAATATAATATATTTACATTATAATAATTTATTCTCATATTATTAGGATTCTATTACTTGGATATAGTCATATATATTCAGTTTTGGATCTAACCATATTTAATCTGATTATAATTTTTTTCTTTGATATATGTACATCATTCCAAATTACAATACTAATGTAATCAGACTATGTTTCATTTATGAATCCAATATTTTTACTTAATGTTATATTTGAATTGGTTTAGTCTAAACTCATTTAAATTAATATTTTATAATACTATAATTCAGCCTTCTTATACTAGATCCATTTAGAACACATATTTCGATAAAAATAACTATATATCTCATCTGATATCCAACAATTCTTATTTGAGAAGGTTTTCACCACTCATATACTTCATTGACTTCTGTTTTTATACTATTTTGTGTCTGTTAAGTTTTTTTTATAGAATTTTTATTTATATAACATTTTTTAAATAATTTTTTGTGGAAAATAATAAATTTATATTAAGATTTAAGGTTTTAATATCAGATCCATAGATAATCTCAATACCAATAAACCTATTATTTTTTATGGAGATGACTATGAATAATGAAGGGATTGAAAGATTATATTATTTATCAACAAATAATTTGATGACAATTTTATGCCTAATGGTGATTAAAAAATTCATGTTAAAGAAGAAAACACCTTCACACAAAAAGGAAAATTGGAATATCAGTTGAATTACAATTTAAGGATCACATTGTTATATTCCATGACCTGAAGAAAATTTTGTAAAATATCATCATGTACAGAAAATAAAAATATTTTGAATATGTTGGAAGTTACAAAATTTGGTACATATAGGGTTGTTAAAAAATTGAGATATATTCTCAGAGATAATTATCATTGTTTAAATATCATACCTAGAAAATCTTTCACTAAGAAGCATCAGATATTTTATACTATAATAAGTATTCTAAAAGTTATTTATGAAACATGATTAGATTATGGTATTCTAATTGATAAAATCATTGATATCATTCACAATGAATTAGAATCAAAGGGGGAAGATAGTGATGAATCAAGAATGGTTAATAATATCACATTGGTTGATCTCATCAGAACATCAATGTTATATGGAAGTAAAATAGAAAATAGATATTGTGGAACATAAAAATAATAATGGTGGTGTATCTTTTTCAACAACTAAAATACCTTATAAAACATAAACACTTAAAAGAGTTGTTATATATTTATATAAGGAGAATATTTTAATGAAATCTGATTCTAGTTCATTTGAGCAATTTAAAAATGATTTGAATAATATCACCTAAAGGATTAACAATATTGTTGGTAATATTGATTTGCGATATTGATATATAAATGGTATTAATGATTTTAATGATAATATGGATGGATTTAGTTCTTATGATTTCAATAAACAGGGGTATATCAAACCAGATTGTTAAATGCTGACATAAAAATATTTAAAAATATTAATTTAGAAAGGAATTCCTAGAAATTTTATAAATCCAATGGATTGAATGATATCAAAGATAATGATTCTTAAAGTTTAATTTGAATATAATCAATATATAATAGTTATGAAAATGAATGTTGTGAAGAGAGGAACATAGGACTTCTTTCTAAAAATACTATAGAAAATATTTGGTTACTGGATATGGTATGCACTACTAAGAACCATAAAAATATGTCTGTTAATACTAATTATCCTAATAGAAATGCTTCAATATCTTCTAATAATGAATTCCCCTTAACAAAAGATCATTAAAATTATTTTCCTGAAAAAAATATTTCTAATGAATTATGAATTTTTTTTCTGAAATGATTGTTCAAAAATAATTTTTGACAAAATCAATTATGAAACAATTATAAAATAGGATGAGAATTTAGTTGTTAAACTAATGTTATGAATTTTTTCATTGAAGAAAGTGTAATAAAATATTACAATCGGTAATGTAAACATGGATAATATTTATACAAAAATTCATTTTCATGGATACAGTTCTAGAATGAGATATATTTATAAAAAAAATATTTTAATATCAATTACATTATTCTAAAAAAATAACCCTTTTTCATTCAATGTCTAATTGGAGGCCATTAGAAATATATTTTTTGTTTAAATAATGTTCAATATCTTGGAATACACAAAGTATATTTTTTAAAAAAATCTATTCATTAAATATTGTTTCCTAAAACTACAAGGCCCAAAAATTTTTGGGCACAAAAAGTCTAATGCTTTTATTTTCACGAAATAAAATAAAATACCATAAACAAGAACACACAGTACATGGATAGTGTTTTTTTCATTCATATTAATTGTAAAAAATATTTCGTTCAAAATATCATCAAGATGAAAGGTGGAATAATTACATTCAGAGATAATACTCAAGGATAGATTTTTTGTATAAGTAATCATGTTTTAATTGGTAAGGAATTAATTTAAAAAATTTCATTTGTAAATAGTATTAAGAGAAAACACATAATTATAATACAATTATTTGAGAAAAGATTACCTTTTGTTTTATAAATGATAAATGTTTAGTACAAAATTCAAAAGATTAATTTAATCTTCACAACAATCGTCATGATAATTTTTACACTATTAACATAGAATACCTTCAGAGCAATGACATTCCAAGTCTCATTGAAATGGATAATCATGATTGGTTATGGAATAGAAGGATAGGACACTATAACCTTAGAAACATGTGTAATTTTATTATTAAAATACATTCCAATGATCTATAGGTGGTTGGGATTGATTATTTAAAAGTATATGATAATTGATAAAATAAGAAGAAATATAAGACTAGTTTTAGATCGATTAATAATGTATTAGAAACTGATGATTTAAATTTAGTGCACATATATTTATTCAATCCTACACAAACTGGTATTATTGGACGAAAATAAAATATACAATACTTTGTGGAAAATTAAATTACATATACATGGGTTTATTTTCATATAATATAATTTGATGCTTTTGTTATTTCAAAATTTTTGTAGCCAGTGTTTAAAATGTGAAAAAACAACCATAGATAAATATATATTGTTTTAATGGTGGATAAATGTTACATTCTAATTTTGAGACATTTAGTTGTTAGAAAGGTATATAGTATTACTTTTTATATCCTAAAACCCCTTAAAAATGGTATTGCTGAAAGAATAAATCATATTCATTAGGTAATAATAAGAACCATGTTGAGGGATTACTCAATTCCAATTTTTTTTGTCTTGAAGTAGTTAGTGTTTCCTACTATAATATAAATCTACTTTTATTTCAATTTTTTATTAATAAAACTCATTATGAGTTGTGGACTAGTTGAAAACTAAATGTTTCTTATTTCAGTTATTTAGGATATAATTTATTCATCTTCAACAAGAAAAGAGAAACTATATTAACTATCACCTGAATATAAAATATGTATATATTTAGGGTATTTGACTACCTCTAATTGATTTAGTGTTTTTAATAACAATTCCTGTAATGTTCTTGACATAGTACAAGTCAAATTTGATGAAATTAACCATGTTTTTTCTAAAATAATCAATTTAATACAGGCTTAGAGGTTATCGACAAAAATGATTTCCATCATTTGTTAAACAATTATTCGTATATGGAAAATACTGAAATCTTTTTTTGAAGTATTTTATCATGAATATTTTCAACATTATGTTGATGAACTGTGTTTTCAGAACTAAATAAGTCAGTTATTTATTAGGAATCATCCTAGAGATACTATCATTGGTGATTTTGGTCCACCATTGATGACTAGATGTTCATTATGAAATGAAATTGAATGACTAGCATTACATTCCCAATTTTGAACCTATGATTCCTAATATGGTTTTATGTTATGATTATTGGATAATGGATATTCTAGGTTATCTTAATGATTTAATGAGGAACAATAAACGGACCTAGGTTGAACAATAGAAAACTTCAATAATTATATGAAAATGGGGTCTCAAAAACAAATTTAATGAAAATGGAACTATAATTATATATAAATAAAGACTTTTTGAAAAAGGATATAACCAACAAGAATATATTGAAAATAATGACATATATTCAAGAGTAGAAAGAATAGAATCTATTCTTATTTTAATTTACATTCTATGAATAATTAATTTCATACTTTTTCTAATGGTTTTGTATTGTGATTTCCTTAATTGATATATACAAGAGTATGTTTAGGTACAAAAAACCCTAGTAATAAAAATAAATATAATATCCAGAATATGTATATAAAAATGCCAAATATTTATATGGCCTTAAACAATCCTCAAGAGCGTGGAATGATATATTAACAAAAAATTTCTTTCAAAACTAATTTAAAGGAATTTGTAAATCCAAACTAATTTGTAAAATTAATTAACAATATTATTATTATTTTTGATATATATTTTTATGAATTTATATTTTGATGAAATAAAAAAATATTTAATAGAATCCTTTGCGTAACTTATGAATTCTTAGTTTGGGATTTTTATGACGAGTGATTTAATATTTTCTGTTTATTTTCTATTTTTTTAAAAAATTTATAGGGAACATATATATATATCAACATAATTATTCCAAATATATTATAAAAATGTTTCAATATGAAGATACAAGAATTATTAGTAGTCTCATCAATAGATCAATTATTCTAGATCTTGATAAAGCACATAAACGAGTTGATCAATAGATTTATAGAGGTATGATATAAGGTCTACATTAGATAACTGCTAGTCAACATGAATTAATTTTTTTGTATTCTTATTTTTGATATATCATGCTAATCCATTATAATCCCAAAAATAAAAAAAAAGTGAATTTTTCTTATCTAAAGGGAACTATGGATTTATGACATTTTTTATTCTTCTGGAAATTTTATTTAATTTAAATTTTTTATGGATGTTAATTTTGGTGGTTGTATAATGGATATAAAAATAACATTCAAAATTATAATTTATTAAGAGACTAATTAGTTTCCTTTACTTCTAAGAATCAACCCCCATATAACACTCCACTATTGAAATAGAATATTTGGCAGCTGGATGTTATTTTGCTCATGGGTTTTGGCTGAAACACCAACTCTCTGATTATGGGATGGGTTATTTTAAAACATAAAAACTGTGTGATAATACTGGCTCAATTTCCCTTATGTACTAACCCTTTACATCACTCCCATGAAAACACATAGATACCGGAAATTACTATCTTAGGGATCACAAAATTAAAAGAGATATTATTTTTCAATTTATTAGAAAAGAATACCAATTTGATTTCATTTTTTATAAACCCCTAACTTATTATAAATTTTAATATTTAAATAGAATCTAGGAATGATCAATGTTAAATGATCTTTCATATTTACATATTGTTAAACCATATCTTTAAATTAAGAAACTTCTCTCCCTATGGGGGGTACATATATTTGTTATATTGAAACTGTTTTTTCAACTTTTCATAAAAAACATCATAATGAATATTTATATTCATATTTCTCAATAAAATTTTCTGAGATAGAGTTCTTGAAAGGTTTATCATGCTCAAAAGTTATTATAAATTTTCCAGAATGAATTTATTGTATTAAAGGTATTGTAATTGAATTTTAAAACCATAAATTTTTGCAATAAAACTATATTTTTTATTATCTATCATAATCTATATAGTTTTAAAAAAGAAAAAGAAAAAAATTATATTCATACCAATGACATTATCTATATCCAAAAGGTATTACTCTTATTCTTTAAAATATTTTTTACTATTTCAGTAGAATTGTTTATCTCTATGGTAGTTATTTATCTTTTAATTTTCTAATTTTTTTAAAAATATTATTCAATCTCAATACAATAAATCATTTAATCCTCAAGAGTTAAAAAATAATTAAATATTTCTTCAGATATTTTTCAATGATCAGATCAGGAATGGATTAGTATCATCTGTTAGATTTTTCAGGGAATTTGAACCATAACTTCCCTTTCCTATATAAAGGGTAAAATATATGTACTATATAATAAATCTCTGTCCATATACCCTTAATTGATTCCTCCCTCAAAATCCTTTGGTCAAAAATTTCATTCCTTACATTTGAATCATTGGTTTCATATCGGATTATGATGCCAGCAAATATGGATTTTAATGAATTGTGTTTTTTTCAAAAAAAAATCAGTTGAAATTTATTTTTATGATATGTATGAATATTTATTAAAAATTATTATAGAATTAATGATATGAAAATAAATATTTGATGGAAAGACTAATAAGAATTTAGATCCAATTTTTCATGATCTTGTTCATAATATCTATACTACTATAAATTTTTTCATATCCGGATGAAAAAAAATCTTTCATGATATATTATAATTGAAATAAAGTTTCATTTAATAGAGCTATGAGTAAGCACATATTTTTATCAGATTGTTAATATTTTGTACCTCCCCCTTGTTTCAATATATCCTTGGTCCTTTTAATAAGGATAATGCATTGGATTCGACATTTGATCATCATGACAATGTTTAGAAGGTGACACACCTCCCATCAAATAATCGTGTATTTTCCCTTTGGATGAAAGGATTCCTTAGTTTGGGGAAATGTGACCATGATACATTAATGATATTATATATTTTTGTCTTAGAGATCCTCGTGAATTTGAGAAAATATATCTTATTTTTTTCATTTTCCCTTCCATAGAAAAAATAAATTCTAGATCAATTGAGTCTCAAAATAATCATGTTTTCGACAGTTTTAATCCAGTTAATGTTGAAATATGTGAAATTTTTTCTATATTTCAAAGAGGTTAATTCCAATGAAATTTAATGTTTTATTCATTGGTGATGACATTATGAGGATAATGATATTTTTATTTGATGATGAAAAAATATGATTATTGAAATTTTTTGCAGGACTAATATGGATGAAAAACACTCTAAGAAACATGAGAAAAATGTTTATAGGAAGAAAAATGATGTTGGTGATGTTTATGAAATGGAAGAAAATGAAATAAGAGACTTCCTGGACATAGAACACATTGTAAAAAAGGTACATCCTAATGATGTTTGAGATTAATCGATTAGGAAGATGTTTGAAAGGAATAGAGGAGATCATATTATCTGAACTGACCTATAAGAATATATTTCCTTAAATATTCATGTTTTTTAATAGTATTGAAGAGGAAAAAAGAATAAAAATATCATAAATAACTCTATAGAATATATTTTATGTGATATGTTTTATAAATTAGTGGAAATAGATCCAGGAAATTTTTCTCCAATTGTTCTTACATATCAATACAATAAATATAATCATCATGCTCAGTTTTTATTTCATAAAACTGAAAATTTTAGTGTTGTAATTCCCTCTATAAAATAAAATGGGATTTATAAAGTTGTTTATGAATATTTACCTCTTTAAATTCAATAAAATCCATTATAATATGCACAAGTTGGAAAATGTGATTTATGAATAGAAAAAAGAAAAATAGGGAGTTTTATATATAAATGGAGGAAGACGAAATAGGAATTGATAAGTTAGAAAAATAAGAATAGGTTATCAAAGGATGAAGTTAATATAAAAATTATTATATTTAATAAGTACCTAATTATGAAGATTAAGATAAATAGATATATAATACTTAATATGAAGATGAAAATTATGAATCATAGATTTTTTCCTTAAATATTACAGATGCTTCATCCTCATATTAACCTTGTAAGAAAAATAATATTGGTGAAACTCAATGTTCTTAGAATGAAAATTATTCTTAAAAGGATAAAGATAAATCATAATATGAAAAATTTACACAAAGATAATTATACAAATATAGAAGGTATTAAAGCTGATAACAATGATGTGTATATGATTGAAATTTCTAATAGAAAAAAATTTGGAGATACTTCTATCAAATCATTATTCAAGAAATATAATAATGGAATGGAAAAAATAGTGGAAACTAGAGCCAATAATCCACATCTCCCTCATATTGATGTATTAGGATAGATAAGTACAATTATAATCAAAGGACTCAATTATATTATTCATGCATTAGTTTGACCTAAAGGAACAATTATATACTTTCCAAGGAAATAATCCAAAGTGGAGTTGATTCATGGAGATAAAATTCCAAAGGAATAATCAATTAATGTTTTGAACACAGAGGATAATTAATAACGAGTCTTATCTTAATGTTCTTTAATAATGATCTCAAGATCATATGAAGGCATGCAATAATGTTTTAAGATGATCTTACAATATTTACAATAATGTCAACTCACACAAAGAGAATATTGAATATATGAAGAATATTTTGAATTACTCATTAAAAAAATTTAAAAATATATCAAATGATTTTACAGATATGATGAAATATGTGGAACAATTAAGATATCGACATATTAACCTAATTAAAGAGTTTTATAAGTTAAATGGTAAGATAAAATTTATGCAATTAGAGATATTAGGACTCAAATATTACAAAGGCGAAATTTTCAATTTGAATAATCAGAACAATGTATTTGAAGAATGACTTCAAATTTCGGAATAGAAAATCATCCTCAAAATGAATTAATTGGAATTCATGAAGAAGATAGAAAATAATTCAACAAGATAATTTCTATTGTGAAATCCTTTTTAAATAAGGATTAATTTTTTTAAATCATGTTGTAATTATTCTTTGAGAACAATTTTATAAATGAATGACTTTTTCCAACCATTAATGATAACTTTTAATGTTTTACAATTCCTATTGGTGTTTTATTCATTCATTAATTTGATGATTATAGATTTTTATATATTTCATTTTATTATTTTCCTATAAACACTTTTCCAAAAAATCATTACTTTTCCAATTATTTTTGAAAATCACAATGTGGGATAAAATTTACAATGTTGTAGAAATACTTATAATAAGGGATAATTCTACAGATAACAGCCAAATTATTTCATCAAAGAATAATATTTTATTAAGAAGATAATACTATACTTAATGGGTGTATTTTATCCGAAGGGTTACTGATTCATATAAATAATTATATTTAGATTATTTATAAACAGATGAAGAGTTAAGGATTAATGTTTAATTCTGAATTCAATGTATTTTAATTATACTGTACTAAATGTTTTTCAATTTTATATTATTTTTATGTTTTGTGTTTTTTGATTTAGAAAAAGTGGTAGGTTATTGAGTCAGAATATATTGTTATGGCTTATCTCTTCTGTTAGTTATTGAAGTAAAATAGTCATTCATATATTATTGATTACTAATTTATTATGTCCCAATTTTTTTACAATGTTTTTTTAGAAAAAAATTCTTTTATCATAAATAGATTTCATCCTAATGTATTCTTGAATAAAAAAATTATTAAATACTAGTATCATAACGAGTAAGATCACATAAACTTTTGAATTACCTTTATCAGATCATATTTTTGATGTTTTTGTATTCTCTTCATAATTAAAAATTCTATATAATAAAACTGATATTGGAATTGATGAACATCAGATTCACACTCCAAAATATTATCTTAATAATATTTGTAATGTAGACCATAAAACTGACCAATTTTAAATAATGAATGTGAAAAAATAATTTCTATCCCAATGAAACACTATTTATGTAACGTCCCGGTTCCGGGTGCCACTAAACAGGTTCCCCATACTCGGTTGGTCACATGACCTCAAAGAATTTCCCCAAATGCCAGAGGCTGCCGACTAGCACTATGGGCCATGGTTTGATAGTGGGGAAACTATGCCCTCAGTTGTCAATGTATAGCACAGCGGAATAAAATAAAAATCATACAACAACAATGGAATCAATAAACCATACACATTTAAAATAAACAAATATAGTAAAATATAACCAACAGTTATATAGATAATGATGCAACATGTCTCAAGTTCTAGGAAAACATCCAGAACATCTTACACAAAAATACTGTACAGTAAAATACAGAGGACAACAAAAAAAACAAAATAGCTGGTACCATCGCGAGCCTAAGCCCAATCCCATGCTCCCCTACTCCTTAGCAGCAATCAAATACTTGTATAGGGTCCCTTTCCCTTGTCTACAACTGCAGAAACATAATCTGTTTGGGCTGAAAACATAACCCAAAAAGGGTGTGAGAAATAAATTCCAGTATGCACCCACCAAACACCCATGCTCAAATGTCTGTACACATGCAGCAAAAATGTGAAAATGTAAATGCAATAAACTAATCAATATTAAAAGTAACTAGATTTACCAATTATATTTCAATTTTAATATTCATTTAGTCATTAATTATAAGGAAAACACCACAATGAATTTCTTTGTAAACAGTCAGTGTCCTCAGACACGCAAACCCTTACCCTTCAGTAATTAGAAACGTAACCTGTAGGTACTTTCCCACTGGAATAACAAATATTTCCCTCCGGCATACAAAGTGTCACCCTCGGGCACAAAGTCTATTTCCCAAAGGAACGAATGAAGTTTCCCTTAGGCCGAAATAACCACAACCCTCAGGCTAATGGAAACACTGCCCTTGGGCTATGTAACACACTAACCTTAGGCTAATAAAGTAATTGGGCCATTACCAACATATATACAAGCAATACACATGAAATTACTCTCGAAGAAATTCAATAACATTAATTCAATTGCATACCCTCGGGTATCCTGGCCAAATGGCTAAACAGAGGAACGCACCCCCGGGGTTGTCCTGGTTCCATGTATTGATCCAACATAAGAATTTATTATTACATTTAATTAACTATTCAATTCTAGGTATTCAAACAGACAATTCCTCAGCAACACAACACCCCAACATGGTATCATAGCTCAAACATACACAAAAACACACAACAGTTGGAATTTAAACACCAAGACACCTTCCTTAAATGCCCCTGAATGGTGTACGCGAAGGACAATCCTGAAATCATCTTAGAACGACGTAGATATGAGTTGAATGAAAACCCATTCAAACATAAATAACTCTCCCTCGAAAAAGAATTGGAAAGAACCTCGCCAGGAGAAGAGTGGGCTTACCCGTGCAGTTCCAATGTGATCGACAGAAGCGGAAACAGATTCCCGATGCATGATCAACTGATCTCCCAAAACTCCTGTCATCCTCCCGAGCTCTCCTCTGGAATTCTAAGCCTTCCCTATGAATATGGGAGGATACATCAAATTTTGAGCGAAAAAACAGACTACGCGGTATGTACTATTGGGTACACGGTGTGTAGTTTTCATTTTTTTAACTCTTCCTTCGGCAGCTTCTATCCAGCATGGCACTGTTCATCTATCGACATGAGTACATGGCATGTATTCTTGATCATGTAGCGTGTACTATTGTCTGGCTGGCAGCTGCTTCCACCGCCTTACTATTTTCCTACCGACTGACTACACGACGTGTAAATTTCCACTACACAATGTGCAGTCTATTTTTACACCCTTCGTCGCCGACATGGCTACACACCCTATGTGCTCATCGCATAGGGACAAAGTACACAGTGTGTGGAATAGTACACGATGTGTAGTCCCGAAATTTATGATTTTTCCCCATTTTCCATATTTTCACCAAAACACTTAAGGAAAAGAGAAAAGAAAAAACCCGTACCTCAAAAATAAGAACCAGGTTCATACAAAATTACCCCTTTAAAGTAATTCATACCCGAATTTCCCTTCCAAGGGTGGCCAAGATAATCCTCATTACATCTTTGGCCACTGAGCACATATGTCAGTCTCCCGCTCCAAGGTTTTTTCTTGCACTCGGCCATGCTGCCATAGCACTCGTATGATAGGAACTAACCGGCCTCGAAGAACCTCCGTGCTCCTATCAATGATATGAATCAGATGCTCCTTAAAGGACACATCTACCTCGAGCTCAACCTCCTCGGGCTAGAAGACCTAAGATGTGTCTGAATGATAACGACACAACTGAGATACATGGAAGACATCTTCCATGGCTCAGTACCTCTGTGGTAACCGCAACCGATAGGTAACCAGCCCTGACTCAATCAAGAATATTAAATAGCCCCACATACCTCGGTAAAAGTTTACCATGTCTACAAATTCGTATGTGTCCCAACCTCGGTGAAATACGGAAGAAAACCTGATCCCCAACCACAAACTCCAAGGGTCTTCTATGGTGATCAGCATAAGATTTCTGACAAGACTGTGCGGTAGCCATCTGCTTCTGAATTAGCTGGACCAGCTCAGAAGTCTCTTGCATGAGACATGGTCCCAATAAAGCTTCCTCACCTGCCGCTCACCATCACAATGTTGATCGACATGAACTACCATATAAAGCCCTGTATGGTTCCATCTCAATAGTTGCCAGAAAACTGTTGTTGATGGAAAACTTGACTAGGGGAATATGATTCTACCAAAATCCCCCAAAGTCTAGGATGCATGCACGTAGCCTATCCTAAAGCACCTGTATCGAACGCTCGGACTGGCCATCGGTCTGAGGGTGGTAAGCTGTGCTCAGAATCACATGTGTACCCAATTCCCTCTGAAAACCCTGCCAGAAATGAGATGTAAAATGGGTGTCCCTATCTAAAAATATAGAACAAGGTACCCCATGAAGTCGTATGACCTCTCAGATATAAAAATTCTAGAGCTCGACACCACTGAAAGTCTCCTTGATCGGAAAAATGTGATCTAACTTTGTGAGTCTATCCACAACAACCCACACGACATCATTGCCTCTTGGTGACCTCGGAAACCCAGTCACAAAGTATATTGTGACATCATCCCATTTCCACTCCAGGATGGGTAACTGCTGTAACAGTTAGGCTAGCCTCTGATGCTCCACCATCACCTGCTGACAAGTGTAACATCTCGTAAAAAAACTAGCTATCTCTCTCTTCATACCTGGCCACCAGTATTGACGTCTCATGTCACAGTACATCTTGGTAACTCCGGGATGAACTGCCCTAGCTGAAGTATGAAACTCCTACATCAGCTCCTTGCGTATATCCCCTAGAACCCATACTCGTCCTTGGAAACACAATACTTCATCATCTCCTAACGTCCAACTAGGAGAAGGGTCCTCACAGGTCACTGACTCCCATAGAACTAGGCCTTCAGAATCAGATATATGTCTCATCCTCACTCTATCGAGGAGGGTAGAAGTCACATCTAATGATAAAAGATAGGTTTTCCCCTGACTGTTGTGAACCTCCAAATGCATCTCAGAGAACAAATCCATCAGCTGCCATTCACCACTATCCTCATGAACCGCCTGCATCTGAGCCTTCTAGCTCAGTGCATCAGTAACTGCATCAATGTTAGCAGGTGTATAGGCAAGCTCAAAATCAAAGGACTGAAGGTATTCAACCCACCTTACTTGTCTCAGGTTCAAGTCACACTGAATATAGATGTACTTGAGACATTAATTGTCGGTGAAAACCACAAAATTCTCTCCCAAGAACAAATGTCTCCAATAGTGCAATGCATGAACAACTGCACCCAACTCGAGGTCATGTGTTGGGTAATTCCTCTCATGCTAGCACAAATGCCAAGAACCGTACGCAAAAACTCTATCGCCCTACATCAATAGTGCTCCCAATCCAACACCTGATGCATCACTATAAACTGTAAAGCTCTTCCCTTACTATGGATGTATCAGGACTGGTGCTGATGTCAACCATCCTTTCTGATCCAAAAAGGTTGCGTCGCAAGCTTCGGACCAAACGAACATCACACTGTTCTTAGTCAAACCCGTCAACAACACTGCTAAGTGAAATAATTATTGTATAAAGTGGTTGTAGTAACCACCCAGCCCTAAGAAACATCATATTTCAAACACGTTCTTAGGCTTCTCCTAGGAAACTACTGCTCTCACATTCTCTGGGTATACTGCAACTCCTACCTCTGAGATGATATGTCCCAGGAAGTTAATCTGGTCCATCCAAAAGTGGCACTTTGAAAGTTTATCATATAGACGATGCTTTCTCAGTGTACTCAATACGATATCAATATGGGTGGCATGTTCATGTCGACTGTGAGAGTATACGAAGATGTCATCCATGAATACTACCACAAAAGAGTCCAGATAGATATGGAACACATGATTCATCAGAGCCATAAAAGCTGCTGGCGTGTTCGTGAGTCCGAATTGCATAACCAAGTTATCGTACAAACCATACCTTCTCCGGAATCTAGTGAGAGGTCTATCAGATGGTCTATCACACAGCTGATGATATCTTGATCTCAATTAAATCATCAAGAACACTCATTCTCTATGAATTTGATCAAAAATATCATCAATCCTCTGCAAGGGATATCAGTTCTTAACCGTCATCTAGTTTAACTTACGATAATCCACATAGAGTCTAAGGTACCGTCTGCCTTCTTCACAAAAAGGACCGAAGAACCCCAAGGAGAAGTATTGGGTTGAATAAAACCCATTGACTGTAACTCTTCTAACTGCCTCTTGAGATCCGAAAAATCTGGTGTAGCTATCCTATAAGGAGGAATGGAAAGTGGTGCTGCTCCTAGCACTAGCTCAATAGAGAAATCCACCTCACGCTCCAGATGTAGACCTGAAAAGTTATCCGGGAAGACATCCCAAAAATGATCAACCACTGGAGTGAAATCCTTTTGAAAAATCCCATGATCATCAAAATATAAACATGCAATTTGGGCTATCACACCACCTCGCCCACGATGCTCCGGTCCAGCACGACTCGCCTGAACATCCCATTCACCTTTGTATAGAAACTCTCCACCCTCTGGTGACGTGAAACTCACCCTGCGATGATAACAATCCACAAAGTCTCGAAAGGAAACGAACTAGTCCATCCCGAGAATGACATCAAAATATGTCATCTCTAAGGAATAGAGGTACCATAGATAGTGACATCCTCCAACCTCAACGGGAACTCCTTACACTGACGCACACCAGCCGTTCTAGCTCCCAATGGAGTGTCTAGCGTCAAAACATCAGAAGAAGAATAAAAACAGAGACCAGGGATCTCCACAACAGGCACATATATGAAACTATGTGTAGAACCCATATCGAAAAGTACTGAAGATAAGATAGAAGCTACTAGAATAGTACCTCTAACAGTAGAAGGTCCAGGATCCTGCTCCTGCTCGGTCTGTTGCACTACATATGCCTCCCCAGTGTTGTAGCCCTGCGACACAGCCAGGCTACCCTAAACTGTCCCGCCCTATTGCCTCTGAGATCCTGGTGGCTGGTTACCACAGTTACGACCACCATCTCTGTCTGCATGCCCTGACGTATTCTAGTTTCCCGACTGGTAAGAAGCTGCTAGTCTTACTCCCGCATGTGGAGTCTGCACAGAACCCCTCTCACTAGCCACTACTGGAAACACCCTGCAAAAGAGCTGCATATGACCCAACATGCCGCAAGCTCGACACTCCACTTGGTCTCGTGGATAATGAGGTCTCACGTTCCCCTGATTACTACACTGGTAACACATGACCTGGCCACCTGAATCATTTTTCTGGTTGGTACTACCACCCTATGACAAGTCCATATGTCTCTTCCTCTTGCCAGTAGAAATAGTACCAGAAACTGGTGCTGAACCACCGTGGCCCACACCACTAGCTTCCCATAAGTTCTTATCTGTAATCACCGCCTGGTTCCCAATAGCATTTATAGTAGGCAACCTGAAAACATTCACCAGTGTGTGAATGTCATATCGAAGACCATCCTCAAAGTGTCTGGCCCTCAACGTCTCATTACCCACCAGAACAGGGGTAAAATGATGAATATTGGTGAAACAAGATGAATAATACATCACAAACATAATGCCCTGCTGCAGGTTCATGAACTCTCGAGTTCAATATGCCCTCAACATCTCTGGGAAGAAGTCATAGAAGGCTATCTGAAAATATTCCCACAACATGTCTTTGTGATGCCCTGACTGGGCGGTAACATCCCACCACGTCTTGGTGGAATCACACAACATATAAGTCGCGAGCTTGACCCTCCGCCCTAGAGGTGTCTCAAGATGCTTGAAAATAGTTTGCATCGACCCCTGCCATGAATTTGTAGCCTGTGGTCCGCCATCCCCTGAAAACATAGGCCGATGATGCTGCTGGAATATAGAAGTCAGCTCGGCCATAGATGTTCCAGACGACGGTTCTTCTTGAAAGGACTTCATGAACCACATAAACCCTTTAGGTAAATGCACCTCCGTGCCTGCGTCCGGTATAACGGTTGGCGCTGGATCTGGCATTGTTGGAGGATTATCTGGTATCCCATGGACCGCCATCTCTGGAGTATACACGTTCCCTCTCTCCAGGAAAACAACACATGGTTGTCTCGGTGGCATGACTCTACATGGTCAAGTGCACACCATATATCATGTTTTTCCAAGACTAAAAATGAAGGGACCAAAAGGGGAACTAGAAGAAGAAGGTATTCAAGATTTTCAAAACAAGATTACATGGCGTGTACCTGACTTCTCTTACCCTGATCGGGTCCTTCTACATGGATAAGTCACACGGCTCCCACTGAACAAAACTACACGGTATGTATATACACTACACGTAATGTATTCTTTAATTTTCCAACTTCCCATGTCGATTGTGACATGGCCAACTACTTGGATTAATACTACACGGCGTGTTACACCCACACACGGTGGGTACAATACCCCGTTTTCCCTGCCACACAACCCTGTCCACATGGTTTGTCCTCGGACAAGACTACACGGCGTGTCCCATAGGTACACGATGCGTACTATACGAGATTTGCCGACCCGTGTTCTTAGTTACACGGAAGGATACACGGCTCACCCGACACAGTGTGTTCCAGATGGACACGGCGTGTACACGAAAGGACTACACCAACCCGTGTTGTTAGTTTACAACGATAGATCCCTTGTTAGAATACACGGCTTGTTCCCCAGTGGACACGCTGTGTATGTCTTAAGGTCTCCCAAGTTCGTGTTTTTTAGTTACATGGGCGGACTCTAGGTCAATACTACATGGCGTGTACATCAGGTACACAGCTTGATTTCCCCAAGCATTTCCCTTCCATGTGTGCCCATCCTCACGGTCCATGACATAGAAAGAGACTACCCGGCTTGTACTGAGGGTACACGTCATGTACTAAAAAAGTTTTATTTTCTTCCCGAACAACAGAACACACAACGTGTGTCCGAGGAACTACACAACATGTATCCTGGGTTTTACGAATAGTAAGCCCCAGACACTCCTCCGAAACACAGAAAATACTAAAAAACAACAACTAAGTGCCAAATTCCAATCCGTGAGGGCCCATACTCCCCGCGAATCAATGTTTGGAATCTTATACATGTTATACACAAGTAAACAAGTCAATAATCCACAATATTCTTATAATTGAGGGACCATACTCCCCAAAAACCTACTCTTGGCATCAATTCCATCAGCAGGCTCACACAAAAATACCCTATCACATAACAGGTATTTATCAAAACAGCTATCACAACAGCATGCTTTTATAGCACAACAACTATCACCACAATATGCAATTTATAATACGCCTACTTGGCTTGGAACTATGCATGGCATGCGATTTCTATCATGTGCCTAAATGATGCATAAGATGGTATACCCTCAACTCATTGGGTTGCAACTAAATAGAACCCATGGAAACCATATAAACAACACATTAAAAAGTGAGTCACCCAATGGTGAAATCAGATTGACTGTAAATTAAAAAATTAATAAAATTGAAACACGAGGAAAATTGGATTTTCCCTATATACGTGTTAGCTACTCCCGGGCACAACTTATTACCAAATACCATTTTCATCCTATCCCTGACTAAAATTCCAAATAGTAAGTCAAAGAAATGAACTCATCTGACACCACTTTGTAACATCCAGGTTCTGGGTGCCACTCAACAGGTTCCCCAAACACGGTTGGTCACATGACCACAGGTGCATTTTCCCAAACACCAGAGGCTTCCGACTATCAGCCAGGGCCCAGGTCGGATAGTGGGGAAACTATTCCCTCATTTATCAATGTGTAGCGAAGAAGAATAAAATAAAAAGCATAAAAAAACAGCGGAAGCAATAAACCATACCCATTTAAAATAAACAACGACAGTAAAAGATAACCAACAATTATATAGATAATGATGTAACATGTCTCAAGTTCTACAAAAATAGCCATAACATGTTACACAACAATACAGTACAGTATAATATAGAGGAAAATAAAACAAAACAATACAGCTGGTAGAATCGCGAGCCTAAGCCCAGACCCATGCTCCTCTACTTCTCAACAGCAATAAAATACCTATATAGGGACCCTTGACCTTATCTACACCTACACAAACATAATCTTTTTGGGCTGAAAATAAGACCGAAACAGGGTGTGATAAATAAATCCTAGTAGGCACCCACCAAAGGCACGTGCTCTACTATGTGTAAACATGAAACAACAATGTGCAAATGTAAATGCGATAAAATAAGAAGTACTAAAAAGTAACTCGCTTTACCAATTATATTGCCATTTTAATATTCATTTAGTCATTCATTATAAGGAAACCACCATAGTGAATTTCTATGTAAACAGTCAGTGTCCTCAGACACACAAACCCTTACCTTTAGGTAATCTGAAACATAACACACTGGTACTTTCCCATAGGCATATTAGATAATTACCTCAGGCGTAAAATGTGTCTTCCTCGGGCACAAAGTATATTGCCCAAAGGCACGAAAGAATTTTCCCTCAGGCCAAAATAACCACTGCCCTCATGCTAAAGGAAACACTGCCCTCAGGCTAAGTATAGAACTGCCCTCAGGCTAAGAAAGTAACCGGGCCATCACCAATATATATACAAGAAATAAACATGCAATTCCTCTGAAGGAAATTCAATAACATTATTTCAATGGCATTACCTTGGGTATCTTGGCCAAATGGCTAAATAGTAGAACGCACCCCCAGGTTGGTCCGAGATCCATGCATCGATCCCACATTAAAATTTATTATCACATTTAATTACCTATGAAATTATATGTAATCTAACAGCCACGGCCTTAGCCACCCAACACCCCAACATGGGTTTGTAGCTCAACCATATAAAAAATCGCACAACAGTTGGAATTTAAACACCAAGCCACCTACCTGAAATGCCCCTGAACAGTATACATGAACGACGATCCTCGAATCATCCTAGAACGAAGTATATCTGAGGTGAAATAAAACATCTTCCAATGTAAATAACTCTCCCTCGGGAAATAATTTGCATGAAAAACTCCTAGAGAAGAGAGGGATTACCCGTGTGGTTCCAACGTGATCAGTAGAAGCAGAAATGAATTCCCGGTGCACGATAAGCTGATATCTGAAACTGCATTTGTCCTACCGAGCTCTCCACTGGCATTATAATCCTTCGCTGTGAACATGGGAGGCTACATCACATTTTAAAAAAAAATAGACTACACAGCCTGTACAATTCGGTACACAGCGTGTAGTTTTCATTTTTTTAACTGTTCCTTCAGCAGATTCTTGCCTGCATGGAACTATTCATCTGTCAACATGAGTACACGGTGTGTATTTCTGATCACAAAGTGTGTACTGCCATTCGGCTGGCGGCTACTTCCACCGCCTTACTATTTTCCAACCCAGGGACTACACAACGTATAAATTTCCACTACACGGCGTGTAATCGATTTTTACACCCTTCGTCGCCGACATGGATACACACCCTGTGTACTCATCCCAAACAGCCAAAGAACACGGTGTGTGAAATAGTACATGGCTTGTGGTCCCGAAATTTAGGATTTTCCCCCATTTTCCTTATTTTATACAAAACACTTAAGTAATAGAGAAATGAAGAAACTCATACCTCAAAAATAAGAATCGGGTTCTTACAATTTACACTATGATGTTGAAAAATCAATATGACATCGAACATTCTATTTCTCAAGAAGGATATGATCTTTCAAATTCTATGTGTCCAAGACATTATGACACACTTTGAGAAATATGACCGTTGGGAGAAATTATAACAGTTTGGAAGCTCACCTATAAATACCCAGTCATTATAAGAGATTGAATCTAGTATAATGTTTCCCCAATATTGATAAAAATCAATTGTAGGACATCTTTGATGATTAAAAAGTATTAATTAATTGTTATTAATCCATAAAAAATTTATTTTGAGATAATTATTTTTAAATTACACTTCTCAGGTTGTCCCTTTAATAATAAATTTTTATTATAATAGATCATCTGATCTAGGATTACGAATGAGGTCTTGCATGGATCAAAAGATAGATATTTTTGATATTTTGATTGAGGGATTGAGATGATAAAAAGGTAGATCAGATCCATTAGATCAAGGTCTACCAAGGATAGAAAGACAAAAAAATCTGATAATTATATAGGGGGATTTACATACTAAGGAGTGATATATATTATTGTTATTATAAAATATGGGATACTTTTATGAAACATGTGTGGCTTCCATGGTCTTAAGATAAAATGGGAATAATTAATTTTAATATATATAAATCATTATTATATTTTTTATATGGAATTAATTGTTTATTACATGTATTTTATTTCCTTCTTCATTTTTTGTAAATTGTTCTATCAGAAAACATCGAAATATGATAAAAATTTAACTATTAATTGTATCTTCTATGAATCTTATTTCATGACATTTTTATAATTAAACCATATATGATTACAATTCCTTTACTATGATATAATCATATCTATTATGATTATTATCTAATCATACAGTTTTTTATTATAATTATCTTACTCTCAAATATCATAATCATTCAAAATTATGAAAGATAAGTCATCGGACTAAGGGCCAAGTTTCCAATATGATATTTTTACTAAACAAGTTTTTTAATTGGTTTAGTTTTCAAGAATTCAAACTAATTTTTTAAAGCTAAAATTCACTCCCTATTGTAATTGATCCATAATATATATATTCATTCGATCCTAATATCAATATAACTCATTATTATATCTAAAAATTGTAATCAGAGGAGGATTCAACTTATTATGTACTTTTTGATATTATTTTTCATTACTATTTATATTTATTTATATTTGTCTAATATCTTTTTGTTATTTAATTATTTTTCACAAACATGTATATGGAAGATGATTATTTTATATTAATATGGAATATTTTAATATAATATCTATAGAAAATCTCAATACTAATAAACCTTTTATCCAAAATGGATCTGACTACGAATATTGAAGGGGTAGATCAAATACATTCTTTATCAATACAAGAGTTGATATCTTTTTTTTCTAAACAGGGAATAAAAACTTCCTGATGGGGATGTTACCACATGAAAACATTATAAAAAACATGAATATGAGATTAACTAAAAAGAATGGAACAATTTTTTATGTTCCCTAATGAGATTAATATATAGTGAAATATCATCATGTGAAGAAGCTAATAGTATTTGGAAGAGGTTATAAGTTTCAAATTTTCGTATATATAAGGTTGTTGAAACCATGAGATCTATGCACAGATCAAATTATTGTGATTTTAATTTATTACATGGGAAATATTTCACTCTGATGCATCATAGATGCACAACTATCCTAAATATTTTACAAGATATTGGTGAAATATGTATAGATGATGAGAATTCAGTTTAGAAAATTATCAATATCAAGACCAATGAATGGGAATCATATAATACAACTAATGATGAAACATGGAAGGTAACTAATATCACTCAGGATGATATTATTAGAAACATGACGCAATATGAAATTTTACAATGAAGTGATGTAGAGAAAAATAAAAAGAAAATATTTAAATTGAATTTAGGACAATAATTTTTCCTTCTAAAGTGTAAACTACATGAAATAGATGGTTGATATTCGTGAAAGGAGAATGCTGATATACAATCCGATTCTGGAACTTTAGAGAATAATAAAAATAAATTGGCTAATGTCACTAGAAGGATGAACATGATTAGTTATAAGAATGATTTTAAACAACTATATGAGAAAGGTAATAATTTTAGTAATGATAAGAAGAAGAAAAATATGTATTATGAGTGAAATAATGTTATACATATCATATCAGATTTTCCAATGAAAACAAGAGATGTTAGGAAAAATACTAACAATGAAAGAAATTAAATGAAATATTATAATTATAAGGGAAATAATGTTCTCAAAGAGAAACATTATTGGGATGTAGGTATATAATACTACTCATATAATACTTCTGATAACGAGGGTTCCAAATAGAGGAACATATGAATTCATTCCCAAACTTTTGTTGAAAATATTTTTTTGTTTGATATGGTACTCATTATGATGAACAAAGAAGATGCGTCTCTTAATTATAATGATGTTTATGAGAATGATTCAATATATTTTGATAATGAATCATCCATAGTTGACATAAATAGTATACCATCATATAATTAGGTCTCTCATTTTTCAATCTTATTAGAAAATGAAAATGGTAAATATGGAAATGCAAGATGACAAAAATTCAATGATAAATGTTTTAAAAAAAATTATCATTCCTCTATAAAGAGCTTGATATTTCATTTTTTCAAAAATAATACATTAATAAACATGTAGATAAAGAGATTATAGAAAAATTATGTATAGAAATTATTTTTTATAAACACAACTTTGAAATTATTATAAAATGGGAAAAGAATTATTTGTCAAGAAAAGTATGAAATTGATTCTATGAAGAAACTGTTTTCAAATTTTTCCACTAGTAAGTAAAAATTGGTAAAATGTAAATAAATAGTTCTACTGTAATTGGAATTGGAATAAGCTATAAAAAAAGAAAATTAATTTTTAGTAATAATAAATTTATTTCTAAAAGTGCACCCTAGTTCACTGAGAGTCAATTTAGAGGACATAGAAAAAACAATACTCATTTAAATAAAGATAAATAACATTGTTTCCACAAATCCTCTTTACAAAAATAATGTGGATTCCTAAACTTTTGTTTTCTAACAATACTCGACACAAGAAGGTTTGGTCAACCAAAGTCTAATTCTTTTGATTTCAGGAAAATAAAAAAAGTACCATCAATAAGAATACATGGTATGGAGATATTTTTTGGGTTGGAATATGACTCATAACAATTTTTTTAATGAAAATATTATAATGATGAAATATGGAAATGTTTCTTTTAGATATAATGCTCAAGGGGAGATTATAAATATAGATTACATATATCTTGTTAGTAAATATTTAGTTTCAAATGTTTTTTCTATTAATATTCTTAAGAACGACCATATAATCAATATACAATTATGTGATGTATCATCCCACATGAATTTTAGAACAGATAAATGTGTATTATACAATTCCTTGGATGATTTTATTATTTATGCCAATTGGAATGAGAATGTTCACACCCTTAACATAGAAGAACTTATGATCCATGAATTACCTTATCTTAGTGAAAGTAATGATAAATCAGGGTTATGGAAAAGAATGTTATGAAAATTAAACCATGGAAACATATTTTTGTTTATTAAGATTATACTTGTGAAGGATCTACCATAACATAAGGTTTGTTTTGAATATTCTATCATCCTTGTCAATACAGTAAGAAACATAAATATATTTTTAAATCTATAGGTGAAGTCTCAACTAAAGATACATTATCGTTAGTTCACATGGATTTATTCTATCCTACAAAAAAGATGGAATATTGGGGAAAAAATAATATTTATATGTATTGTTAGAGGACTAAAAAATACATATATGATTTTATATTCAAACAATGAAATATGATTCAATTTTTATTAAAATTTTTTTGTAAGAAATATAAAAATGAGAAAACTGAGACGTTGATAACTATTCAAAGTGATCGTTGTGGAAAATTGTTAAATTAGGATTATGAAACATTTTTTTAGTAAAAAAATGTATAGAACGTAACATTTTTATCTACTATAAATATTAGTAAAATAGTTTGATAAAATAAGATATCCAATTCTTAAATGAATAAAAAGAATCATATTGAGTGAATACTCAATTACTAATCATTTTTGGGCTGGTGTGGTTAGTATTTAATTCTATTATATAAATTGAGTTTCCTTTTGACAATTTTTAATAAAGTTTTTATGATTTTTGGATTTGTTGAAAACCAAAATATTCTTAATTCTGAAATTTTAGATATGATGTATTCACCCGGAATATGAAGGATAAATAATATAATTTTTCATTTAAATCCAATGAAGCAATAATTTCTTTTTATTAAACTACTTCTAAGACATATATAGTTTTTAAGAAAAGTATTTTACCATTTACATAATAGTACATGTCAATATTTATGAAAGCAGACCTTTTTTTCAAACAACCCCAACCAACATCCTCTATATATTTTATTTCAAAAACTAATTTTTAAAAAATGATAGGAATTTTTTTATATGTAATTTTACTAGGAAATATTTATTTTATTATTAACTCATGAATATATTCTAACATATGCTGAAAATTTGTGTTTTGAATACCGAAGATGTTAGTTTTTTTGTAGGAGTCATCCTAGGGATTCTACCATTTGTGATTTTAATCAACCAGTTAGAAGTAGAATCACCTTAGGAAATGAAATAGAACTTTTATATTTCCATTTCCATTTTGAAGATAAAAATTTTGAGGAGGATTTAGTTAATAATGAATGAATTAAGGATATGGAATACAAACATAATAAATTCAATAGGAACAAAGTATTGACCTTAGTTTAAAAACTAATAGAAATTTCTATAATTGGAGTAAAATGGGTTTTCAAGAAAAAAATGTGATGAAAATTGATTTATTATTTAAAATAATGAAAAATATGTCACTAAAGGATATAATAAACAAAATGAAATATACTATAATGAAACTTATGTTCTAGTATCAAGATTATAAAATATATTATTATACTATCTTTACAGCATCATTTAATATTAGACATTTTCCAATGGATGTGAAGTTTCCTATTCATAATTTTTAAATATATTATGATAATTATCTAGAAATATCTCTGGTTTTGAAAACGAAAATTATCCTAAATACATTTATAATATTATCAAATCTTTATACATACATAAAAAATCCTCTAGAGCTTGTTCGGATTGATTAACAAGTTTTTTTTACAAATTTTTTTTTAAGGGAGTTTAATATCCAAACCTTATTATAAAATAAATCAAAAAGATATTAGAATTATTTAAATATATGTTGATGATATTGTATTTAGATCAAATCAAAAACAATTAAAAGGAACCTTTTTGTACATATAAAATCTGAGTTAGAGATGATTATGATGGGTGTGTTAATATTATTCCATGGTTTTCAAATTTATCAAAAAACAAAGGAAACATGTATATCTCAACATAAGCTTATCAAATATATTCATAAGGAGTTTTAATATGACAATATAGAATTTATTGGTACTCCCATCAGTACAACACATATGCTTGATCATGATGAAGCTGGAAAACTAGTAGATTAATGTGGCATCCCGCCTTTTTATGACATAAACATTCATTACATTACACAAACCTGAGGATCTTTAAGGGTCATTGTCTTAGAAACCAGGAACATAATACATGAAAAAAACATAATAAATTATTCTTAAACACTTGAAAGGATTCTCCTTAAGTTCATCCTAGGTTCATTACTGCATCTCATAACCTGGGGACATACATCAAAATAAAGGGTGAGCAGAAGGCCCAGTAAGGGAAACAATAGAAGCATTTTACATGTAAACTTGAGATACTTCAATAAGGTCAAAAAAAGATCTTTAAGGCATGAGAAAGAAATAATGAGACATATCATAATAAAAATAATGATTTTCATAACTTGTAGATGTGGCTACAACATTTTAAAAAGACAAACATTTATATTTCACCAAGGTCCATCCCCAAGGTGTCAATAAAAATTACCAAGGTTATAGACCAAGGTATCAGTCTAAATGGTCATCTCTAGAGATTAAGTCTTTACCCCATGCATTGGAGCGCTATCAGGGCGCACCCTTAAATTTGTATTTATCATCATGTGAGCCAAATATATAATCATAAATCATTTCATAAACAACCCGTATAGCATAAAATAAATGGTTTTCATTTCTTAATAATAACGTTTTAAAAACTACTTTAATGACATGATCTTTGTGTCACTTTAAAACCCACAAAAAATGAAGGTGGATCTCATGAATGAAAATCCCAGAATTTAAAATATAAAAACATGGTATATATGTGAATACCCCTATATAAAAGTGATCTTTGAGTATTCAATTAATAAAATAAAAGAACATTAGAAAAATATATAGACATTTTGAGACGGAAATTCCGCAGCATAACGGCTATGTTATGAGGTTTTAGAAAACATTGAAAAGAGGGAGGACATGGGTCACCTACTCATAAATGATCCATAAAACAGTAGGTGAACAGAATATAAAGGATTTAAGAACATGGTAATGAAATTTTAAGGACGTGCTATTTGAAATTAAAAACATGGAAGGAGGACAAAAATTAGATTTCTCTTATGAAAATTCGGCAGCCTAACGGCGTCACTTAAACTTCAACAAAAATTAATTGAAAAGATCAAATATGGCCTCTCATAAAATGAACATATAAGTTCATTATGATAGATATACAGATCATACCCCAACATAATATAAATGAACTTTAATGACTTTTCATGAAAGTAGAACTTTGAAAAACGAGAAGGGTGAAAGAATCCCTTAAAAATTCAGCAGCCCAACGACGCCACTTAAACATTTTTAAAAAGAATTGATGAGAGAAAGATGTGGTATCTCATCATATGAACATGAAAAAGGGATGTAAGATGAATATAAAATAACATCCTCCAAAATAAGATCATGGAGCATAAAAGAAATGACATAAAGGAGATTACTTGAAAAGAAAGAGAGGGGTCAGATCACTTACCTTAAAACATAACTCTTAAAACTCAACGGTTTGGTCCTTGAGGGCTTGGGGGCACCTTGGGATGACTCCTTGGGAGGTAATGAGACCAGATCTTCGTTGGGGGTGAGTTGGGAGTGAAAACTAAAGGATTAATGGGTGGGTATTTATAGGGACGATGAGGTGATACTTTAATAATTTCAAGGGACACCTCACAAGTGGTTTTCTCAAAACCATGGGCTCTCCCATGGTATTTTCCATGGAGTTAGGCCAAATGGGGCCCCCCATACAATAATTCATCAACTTTGGTTGGCCAGCACTTAAAATATCTCATGACATCATCATGACATTGTTATGATGTCATTAAACATACTGATACCCTAAAACTGCATTTTTACTATTCACTGAAAATTCATCTTTCTCAGAAAAATCCCAAAATTTCACCTTAACCAAATATCAATTCTCTGATTACAATTATGAACTCCCTTTTATAAAAATAATTTTTAAAATTTTTTTACATTATTTTTTATATAAAAGAAACTATTTACTGAGAATTCATTTTTTTCAAAAAATCCCCAAAAATTACCAGAACATAATATCGATGCTCTGAGTTCAAAAATATAGGCTATTTTATAAAAATAATTTTCTAGTTATTTATAGTATAATATTTAATTAAAAAACACTATTCACCTGAAAAAACTAATACTTGACTAATAATTTATGAAACCGTTATTTACCTATTTTATTAAATCACATTACTTAATCAAAGTGTCTAAATAATATTAAAACATTCTTTAAGTGATATTACTAATCCATTTGGTCACATTACTAATCCTAAGCGTAAAATCACTATTTATAATTTACTATTCATAAAAAATTAAGTTGATCTTATTAGACTCCAAATTCCTTAATGAACACTTTTGCAGAAGACCATTTTTTGAAAATCATTAGACATCATTAATTATTTAAGGATTACATAAATATTTTAAAATATCCTTTTTTTTTTCAAAATTCATCAATAAAATACTTCCTAAAATTATCCGGTCCTTTGAAATTTCACAAACAACACTAAAGGAAGAAATCTCAATTAATTCATCCCAATGGATTACACAAAGAAGTTACTGTCTCATCACATAGCCCCTTATAACACCATCATATGACCTATGTTTAAGGTGTGCTTTGGTGAGAGAATCTGAGGGAGGCTCAGATAACATTTCCCTAGTATTAATCTCTACTAACATGATCTTCTCCCTCAGGAATTTCCGTTCAAGCTTGACATGCTGGAGTTCGGCTTGGGCTTGGTCTAAAGCGAAGCTCAAAGAACCCACCTCCTTCCCAATCTCTAATATGTGGGCTTCATAAGGTTCGAGTCTACTAGATGAAGCCATCGACTCCTCTTTCAGCATTAACCATTAATATCTCTATTAGATCGTTAAGAGTAAGTTAATATACTATTCAAAAAGTTAGGGTCGTTACAATTAAAATATTTTTAGTAGTTTGATATGATTTTTACTTTACATAACAGTTAGTTGACCAGAAATAATGTCATATACATGATTATGCGTGAGATATCAAGATAATCCAATGTAATCCCATATAAAAGAAATAAAATTAATTTTTCATTATAGAATGTGAATTATGGATTTAGTAATTCATTATTCGGATAGAAATGATTTTTAATTAAAGTGTTCTTGTATGATGAATATGGTTGTTTAAGAATGGATATGAAAAAACATCTGGAACTCTATATTTCATTGAGGACTCATTAGTTTCTTTGGGTTGTAACTAAAAAATCATAATATCAAATTCCACAACTAATGTGGAACATGTGGCAGCTGGAAGTTGTTATGCTCAAGTGTTATGGAAATAACACACACTCACTGAATTTGTCATGGGATTTAAAAAAACTAAAATACCATCTGATAATAATAGATCCATTTCATGAATTAAGAACCATGAACATAAATCCTGTGTAAAACTTTGAGATATTTGAAATCGATTTCATAGAAATCAAACACCTAAAGGAGAAATCATTTTACATTTTTTCAGAATATAAGATCAACGTTATTAGAGTTTTATAAAACCCTTACCTACCAATTGGGTTTAACACAATAAACAGAAGGTAGGAATGATCAATATAAAATGATATTTCATATATACCTTTTCTTTACCCATCTAATTAAATTTAGAAACTCGTCTTCACAGGTGGATTACATATGTTTGTTTTTTAAAAATAATTTGATATATTTTTTTTAAAAAAAATATTCATAATGAAGATATCATCTCATATATCTCAATAAATGTTTTTGAATCATAATACTTAAAAGGTTCTTTAGACAATGAATGTTTTATAAATATATTGGGCTCAATTTCCTTTCAAAATGCTTTTCTGAATAGTTTTTAAATTAGATAAGAACAAAATAAATATATCTATATTAATATCTATAATAGTATATATTTTTATTAAAATTTTAAGAAGAATAATATTTTCACACCGATGAAATTATCTAATTTTGAAAGGTATTAACCTACTTTATTAATTTTTTTTCATTATTTAATTATTATTTCCTACAAATTTTGTTGTTATTATTCATTTATATATTTTAAGACACTATTTTTCTCCAAAAATCATATTCTCTACCAATATGATAATTCATTTAAACATCAATAGTTCAAAAACTGTTAAATATTTATTGAAATAATATTAAATTGTCTAATATGATATGGTTTAATCTCTTCGATCACTTTTGTTTTGGATTCTAAAAAAGTCAAATTTGATTCCTATATAATGGGGATTCCCATGTCCCACATAATTAATCTCAGTATTTCTATTCCAAAGTGCTGCCGCCTCGAATGTATCCATTCTATTTTTATCCTTATGTCATAACCACCAGTTTCATCTCCAAATAAGATATCTAATCATAGGTATTTCAACCATTAAAATGTTTTTCATGAATGGTTATTTGAAAAATATTTTTTGAGAACTATGAATATTTATTTTTCATGATTATATAATTATAGGTATGAAAATAAATATTTATTAGAGTCACTGATAAGAATTATAATATAAGTTTTCATGATTTCATTCATAATTTCAATATTACTTTAACTTTTTTCCCTGAAGGAGGAAAATTTTTTCCAAACTAATATATGAAAAGTGGTAAAAAAAATTAAATAATAATATTGAGAGTATTCTTAAAATTCCATCTAATGGGGAAGCCATTTTTCATTCCCATGAGTTTCCAGATAACTTGGGTTCTTCTACTAAGAAGAATTCATAAGATTACTTATATGATCACTTTGAAATTTTTTTTAGGTGACTCATCTCACAGTGAATAATCGGGAAATTTCTCTTGGGATGCATGGATTCCTCATTCTGTTAAAAGGGGATTTGGATTATATAAAGGTGTCAGATAATTATATCCTATACTTAATTTTGAGATTTAGGAAAATAGATCTTATCAGATTCATTTTCCTCAGTATAAATAACATGAAGAAAATATCCATTATGTATTAAGAAATCGTGTTTTTGGATATTTTAAGAAAGATAATGATGGAATGTGTTAAATTTTTAACATTTAAAATAATTTAACTCCAATGATATCTAATATTCTATTCATCAGCGATGTTAAACTCACAAGATTGAGATTCGATATTTATAAAGAAAGAAAATATTTTTTTGACATTTCAACTCATACTGCTCTAGAAAAGGAACCCTTTAAGATACATGAGAAAAGTGTTATGAAGAATAATATATCCAGTCAAGGTGCTTAAGTCATGAAAAGAAAGTAAGATATGTACTCATTAAATAAATAAACAAAAAAAAGGTATTACCAGATGAATTACGAGAGGAATGGAATAGAAAGAATTCAGAAAGGATAATAGGGTATCTTTTTATCAAAATTGACCATTAGAATCATTGGATATAAATATTCATACTTTTGATACAATAGAAGATTAAATATAGAAAAATATGAAGTAGAAGAATAATTATAAATAATATCATTTATGTGATAAATTTATTAAGAGTAGAAATGCATTCATGAATTGTGGATATGAATGTTCTTCCATCTTAATACGATCTACATAATCTAGATGCTAATTTTTTATTTATTAAAACTAATGTCGATAATTAAGAAGTTCCATATGTCACAGATATGGGAAATACAATTGTAGTTTATGAATCTATGCCACTTGAAATTCAACTAATACTATCTAAATTGGTATCAGTAGTAAAAGATGATTTAGGAATACAATAAAAGATACATGCGGTGTTTTTAAATCAATAATGGATGATGTTGTAGGAATTGATTAGTTAGAAAAAGAAAGAGAAGGTATTCTAGAATAAAGTGAATATGAAGATGATTATATTGAAGTTTAAGTATCTATAGATTTAGATTAAGATAAATATAAATATAAAGATAATGTTAATGAATAAGAATAAAATGAGTAATCTATGTCATTTTCCTCAAATATAAGAGAGTATTCATCATCAAATCTATGTTCCAAGTCTCATAAGGATAGTTTACTTGAATTTCCTATAAAAGAAAAATTTCCTTGAAAAGTTGAAGTTGTATATTCATCTGAGAAAGTCCACAATGATCAGAATGCAAAGAAATAAATGAAATAAACATGGTAATAATGATAAAGAGATCATTAAAATTTCATCCCAAATGAATATGGTAGATTAAATTGTCAAATTTTCTCAATGAAATATTATAAAGGGAAATAAAAATTAGCAAAAAACAAAAAAATATATCCCCAATTCCCACATATTGAAGTATCATATTTGATGAATATAGATATAGTTCACGAAGTTGATTATACTATTCATTATTTATAGAGATTTTAAAGAAAAATTCCACACTCATCAAGTCTAGAAGACAATGTGAAACTTATTCATGAATATAAAAATAAAAATCAATATTCAATCAATAACATAATAGATAGGATGATTTGGAAAGAAGGTGATCTCAATTTTATCAAATGATTTTTCAAGCTCAAGAGATGAAATTAAATAATGTTTTGAGATGGACTCACAATATTGATTCTTATGTAATGTTACATGAATATACCATTTAGTATAAGAAGAATATTTTTAAGGAATCGTCATACTCCTTCAACAAGAAATATAAATCATTGATAGATATGATGATATTTTGGGAAAAGTTCAAAGAATAAATTATTAAACAAATTGAAGAGGTGAAAGAGTTAAATGGGAAGATAATAATTATAATGCTAGTGATATTAAGGCTCAAATATTAATAATATTAAATCATCCATTTGATGAACTAGAATAATGCACTGGAAAAAATATTTTTATTTAGGATGATAAAACTCGCTCTCAAAATGAATGAATTGATAATCATAAAGAAGACAAAAAAAAATTCAAAAAGAAGATGTCTATTTTGAAAACCTTGATAATGAAAGATTAATTTTTTTTAAACTATTGTTATAGTTATACTTTGAGAAAAGTTTTTAATTGAATGACTTGTTTCGTTCAATTTCAATTTTTTTTATTTTTTCCAAATTCAGATTGGTTGAATATTCATTTTATTTTTTCGATGATTATGAAGTTAATTATAATTTTTTGTAATATTTTTTTCTAACCTGTCTGCTAAAACTCAAGACTCTTCCAATTTTTTTAAATCAAAATGGGGTAAAAATTATTCAAAGGGGGGAAACATTCATTATCAGAGAATTTTATTAAATGGGGAGACCATATATCATTAAAATAATAAGATTTTGTTATGAAGAGAATAAGAGCCTTAGAGGGAGGTTTTATCTTGTTGTAGAGTTAGTCATATTCATCATAGTATTCAGATGAGTTATAAACCCATTAGGAGTTAAGGATAATTTTGTAATTAAAAATATGAAGTATTTTAAAGATCATTGATTGTATGTTTTTCAAATATATTTTCTATTTATGTTTTCTATCTTATTTCTTACAATATGGGGGAGATTGTTGATTCAAAAGTTATACTTGTTACTTTTCCATTCCCTTAGTTTTTTAAATCACAAACACTTTTGTAAATACTTAATTAATAACTTTTTATAACCAATGGGGTTTTAGAATGTTTTTTTAGAAAACATAAACATTTACCATACTTATAATTTATTCAAAACTATTTCTCATAATAAACTAAAATTATTCATTTTGATTATCAAAATGAATTTTGATCTGAAAAAATAATATTCAGAATAATAATATCAAATTTAAGATTTTATGTATTGTAATTTTAATAAAAAGTTCATTATAATTAGATTGATGTTGGAATTTATGAACATCAGATTCAAAACAAAAAAAATTATCATAATGAAATTTTTAAGGAATTCCATCAGAATAACAATTTAAAAATTTTGAATATAGAAAATTAATTTCTAAACTAATGGAATAGATTTTACACTATAATAGTGTAAAATAAAAATGATGCCAAATTGTTTTTTCCAGAATGATATTAGCTATCAAATGAATGGTGTATAAGTCCATGAGGAAATATCCAAGAAAATATGACCATTGGAAAATAAATAAAATCATTGGGAAGATAACCTATAAATACCCATTAATTCTATGACTTTTATGAAATATTAGGTTTATACATTGTTGATAAATTCCCTTTATTTAGAGCTATTATGATTACCAAAATAAAATGGATTATTCTTAATCATTGGTAACTCATTTTGGTGTTTTTTTTCTTTTTAAATGATCCTTGATAGGTTGTCCCTTTAAGAATACCTTTGTGTTATAATCATGTGTACGATATGTGATTGTGATTAATGGATTTTGGAGATATTACGACTGAACCGATCCATCAAATTGGGTGCTACACAGGATAGGTAGATAGAACAATCCTGATCATTATATCGAGGTATTTTTGTGTTGAGGATACATATACATTTCTTTAATCATAAAAAAATGCATACATTTAACCACAGTATGTGGTTACCTTAATCTTATGTTTTATATATATTAATTATTTTAAATTTCTATAATTCATTATTATTTTGATTCTATTGTATAACTTATTTTAGAAATTTATTTTATTCCACTGTGCTTGTTTGTAAATTGTTTAATCATAATGTTTCTGAATATGATAAAAAATAACTCTTAATCAAATCTTTTTTAAATCCAATCTGTTTCTTTATTATAATTGAATCATTCATGATTATAATTATTTTACTCAAGTATAATTGTTTTCTTTTATGATTATGATCCAATCATATTCATTATGATTGAAATTCTTCTACATTACTGTTTAATAATCATTTTTAATTATTCTACTTATGTAATAAGACTAAGGTCCTTGTTTGAGTCCCATATATTTCACATAAAGAGGTTTAAGATATTATTTTGATTAAAAACGTTTATAAAATAAATTAAATCTACAATTGAACTATCTTATAACAGAGAAATCAATAACATATTCATTCGATTATAAAATCAATATAACTAATATTGTTATCCATACCATAGAATCCTATATAGAATCCCATTACCAATAATCGATAAACAAATATCACCCCATGTAAATATGATTTCTTGAATGTATTTTTTGGTATATGGGGTCACGATGCTCTCAATGAATAGAAAAGATGAGTTATTCCACCTCGTGAAGTTTCACACAAGGTAAATTTGAAGAGAAAAAAGTTGGTGAAGAAATCTAGGGTTATCAATGAATTATGTGAGAAGCTCAAACAATAAGAGAACATCAATAAAACATTTTCATATATCTGTCCCGAATAATTTCCCAAGTCTAAAAATTGTGGAATATAAAAAACATGATATGCAAAAATGAAACTATGTTATTTATGTTAAAAATGTTTAATAGATGAAATATAAAAATAATTATTTAAATGTCCTTATATGTGGAATGTCTTAAAAAACATTGCATGATATAAAACATTGAATAAAATTTATACAACCCCGTGAAGAATGATTTTCGGAGATATGGATAACTCAATTTAATTCAATTGGTACTCAATATGATGAAACATATTCATTATATGTGCCATCTAATGAGGAGAAATCATGTAAATGATCTGAAAAAAATGATATGAGAATAATATAAGAGAATAAGAAATTCCAGATAGAGAGGATGCACTTACATGTAATGTTATTTCTTAGAAACCAAGTGGATACTTCTAATTACCCACTACATTTAGTTGTTATAAGATACATTATTTTAATAAATGGAGATATTTTACAAACAGTTATTTTATCAATTCCAATGAGGCTGAAGGAGTGTATACCTTTCGAGGGAGAATACAAAATAATTGAGTTATTCCAATCAAAATTTTTTCCCTATTATTAATTATATTTATTTAGGGGAAGTGTTTGGTTGACATTAATAAATGGAGAAATGGGGTTTTACTTTTTTGTAGAATAAAAATTTATGATGAGTTTGCCAAAGTGTTTGGATGATTTTTCATTTCTTTGCTAAATATTATTATTTTCATCCCTTGTCTTGAGAATAAAAAATTTCTAATATTGCTATCATTATGGGGAAATTTTATGTACATCTCAGACATCGATCGTTATATATACCTTGTCTTATAATCTATAATAGCCTATATATACATAGAGAAGATAAACCATGTTCTTTTTATAAATAGAACCATGTGATATAATATCTCTATTAGAACCTTGAAAATAGTTTCTAAAATTCAACCACATATATATTGATTTTTATTTTCGAGGGGGAACAATATTATTAGAAAATATATTTAATTTTAAATATTTGAAGTTATATAGGAAAAAAATAAAAAGGGGGAGATTGTTGGCTATAGTTTTCAATGAAGTGTCAATACGTGTTTGGCATGGTAAGATTGACATTGATTATAAATTGTAGGAATTTAAGATTATTTCAATGAAGGACAATAAAAAATATTATAATATAAATTTTTCATTATAATTTTGAGTGTAAGGGAGACGATTAATTGTTAATATGATTTTTAGAAGGCCAAGAACATATATTTTTATGATGAAGGACTTATTTGGACTGGGAATAGAATATATGGTCGACAATGTGGTACATATTGACCATTTAAACCCAACACATGTGAGAGATGGATCTCAACCACATGGGGGAATTATCCCATGAGGCCTATATATAGAAAGAGGGGTGGGATAATGTATGGGGCCTGTATTATAATGCACCAAGGGGCATTCTTGCCAGTTGGACAATTTATAATGATGATTGAGGAGGCAGACTACACGAGAGTGCCAAAGTATGAGGTGACTTACATGATGTGTACCGGTGTTGATACAATTTTCCCTCTCGAATCCGTAGTATAGGGTATTGGGTAACAAAAGAGAGTGTTTTGTGGTGGAATATTTGATAAGGGATGTGGGATACAATGTACTAATCCCCCATATTCAAATTATATAGATATTTATCTAACTATTTTATGATGATGTTTTTGACCATTTGATTGAATTTGGCCATCGTATTCTGCATTCTACCCCTTTATGACCCTTTTTTCACTATAAATGATGAAAAAAACCCTTTTATTGAATTAGTGTATCCATGGGTGTTCTATCAATGATATAAAGAGATGAACAACCTTAAAATTATCATGCATAAATGATACAATTTGTATGAATTTTATAATTTGACTAAAATCAAAATATGTATGAACAAATAGTTATAGTAGGGACATTTGATCATCTATTCAATATATATGAGTAAGATTATGATATTATGAGACATGATGTTATGAGATACCAAGGGTATTCTTGAAACTGATAACACTTTGTGTAGAGTCGTAAAGGTCCCAAGCACCTGATGGAAAATAAAACATAGTTCTCTTTAGTGAATGTTATGAGGATTTATTCCTGGTATATTTATATATTACATAACACATATTAAATTAGAGTCTCTGTGGATTAAAAGGTATGATGAAATTTTTCAAAAATTAGAAGAGATCTCAAATTAAAAATAACCAAAGCCACCATGAAAGAAAATTTCATGAATAGGAGATCTATGAGGATCATAATAATAATTTGTGTGAAATTATATTTTTTTCCTTAATATTTTAGTCCCATTATGAAATACGTAATCCTATGTTCCTATTTTGTCACAAGAAGGATAATGTAGACAAACTCGTGTTATGTGTACATTGAAGATATTTCTTTAGGCAGAAGTATAGTGACTGCATACCAAGTTTTCCTGAAGAGAGGGAATGCATGTAAAGAAATTAACTAAAATGCAATTGGAAAATTTGTAGTACTTGAATTATTTCATTCTACCAATTTGTGTGCATGCATATGTAAGGGAGTGAAATTTATTGTGGTCTGGATGTCTGCAGAATGATGAATTTCCTGAGAAGTGATTCACTGAGGCAACTCATCAGATTAGTTGGTTGGAGAAATTTGAGAAGGAATACATTCTGTGAAAAATCAATTGATTTGTACATGGGTAGATATGAATCATCATGTTTGAGGATGATGACCATTAAAATTTCTTTCTATAGTGGATCGTGGAATCTAATTAATAGGCAAGGAATTAGTGGTTTAAATAGTTACTAGATGATTTGCGATTGGGGGTATAATCAATCATAGGAGTAGATGGGGAAGTGTAGTTTTATAAATGAATAGTGTTGGTTGATAGGAATTGGGGGGGGGGGTACAAGAATGTTATAATATAGGACTACAAATAATTACCTTTTGTAATAATCAAATGATATAGTTGAGGAATCCTTGTTGCGAGGAATAACCAACATGACATTTAGTATGAATTTGTAACTCACCTTTTAAATCCATCTGTTCTATGAAATTTTAATTATAAAATTATTTATGGTAAGGATTAGAGAGATAATATGATCGTACAAGTATTTTAACCAACAATACGGGTCTCATTTAAATGAAACAAATTTTAAAAAGAAAAAGGGATCACTGAATCGACCCTTCCCCTCTCTGTTATCTCACACTAATCTAGGCTCCTAAAAATGACCTGTAAATGGATCATTATTGATCGGATTAACCACATGACATTAATTTAGCCAATTCTAATATTTTTATTAATTTTTAATCATTTTAAAAAGTATTATTTATTTGAAAATATCATTACGGTCACTATTAGAACAATTAATTTAATATTAAAGTAATAAAATCCAGATAACAGAGGAATTCAAATAAAATGCATCAAAAAATCTATAATATGTCATTATCTTGTAGAAACATCATTTTTAACACAAATTATTTTAATTCTTATAGATTTTAATATTTTTATTTCCTGTTATTATTTGTTTCCTCTAATGGAAGAATTGCTATATTATCATTATGTAAGAAATTAAAGTAATTATTTATTCTATGAAAAATAATAAATTACCATGATACAGATAAATCAATTGATTTATAATTATCATTCTTGATCAAAAAAATCCTTTGGTAACCCCCAGTTAATAATTTTATATTTATTAACAATAAGAGTGTGAAATTCTTTACATTTCATTATATAAAATTTTATGATGGGTATGATCACATCAAAATGGAAAAAGACAATATTTTTAAACGTTGGATGACTATGGATGAAATATTCATATTATTTCATTGGGATGTATTTGGAAATCCAATTATGGAATCCATGAATACATATTCCCATTTCTAGTCCATCACTTGGAAAAAATTAAGTTCCCCGTTAGATTTTGTTCATTCTTACTTAGAATGAATTCAAACCAATAATTTTATGGTCAAATAAATAATGTCTCTTTTAATTCCATCAAATGTATAACAATCCCTAATGATTATTTATTTATATTTAGAAACATTTTGAATTGTAAATGGGGAAATATGGGCTTCCCTCAACACATCCATATTCTAATGGTAATCAAAGAGCATAAATAATCTCTTTCCAAATCTCAATACAAAATCTTTATCAATATAAATTTCATGGAAACTACAATTTTTAAAAAACTCAACCTTTCCTTATAAGTCACAATCTTATTTCTAATCTTTATTATTATTTTATGAAAAACCTGAGTTCATTGAGACATAAAAAAAAGAGGACGTTCCTGGAACCACAATCAGCTAAATTTTTTATGAATAATCAGCTATATTTTTTAAAGGATGGTAATGAATTGTGTAGACATCATCATTTACCAATTTCATAAATCACATCGATATCATGTTCAATACATTCTCAATGAATATATATAATAGAATATGGTATTATTAGTAAATATTTAAAACTTGGATCCATATAATTTATGTATCTAAATATTTAAAACAGACACTATAGTTTTTATTTCAAGGTCATCTGTTGGATAATTTATCTCATGTGGTATTAATTGAAATGAACCATTTAAAATTACCCGATAATTCTACATTAGGACCCCAAAAGTTCCTTCTAATGAAATAACATTATATATGAAAGGATCCTCATTTTTTTTGGAATACCTAAAATTTATGCATTAACCAATATACCTTTTCAATTCATGAAAACCAACTTCACATATTTATTCCAAATGATCCTTACTCCATTTCAAGTTAACATAATTATTGGGAAAATACACTTTAAAAGAATTCATAAAACCACTAATAATATGATTATAATCATATAAAAGTACGAATCTCGAAAACATTTGTAGGTCTATTCAATTTATCATCCATGTTATCAATAGTGAGATTACCTTTTATGTAGTTTTTATTTAAGATGTTTCAAATTAATTTAATTTCATTCATCCAAAAGTAACATTTCAAAAAATTTCTATACATATTATTTGCATTTGAGTTTCTAAGAGAAGTTCATATAAGTTTATCAATATCCTTATAAATTTTTGAGTAAATCATGATATCATCAACAAAAACTAACAATAAAGTATATAAATAATCTTGGTAAACTCAAATCATAAGACACATAAATACATATGTGGAATTTATCATCAAATATTCATAAAAACTACCTTGTAATTATAATATATAGTCCAAATAGAATTTTAAAATTGTTAAAATTGTACATGATCATCCAAAAGTATTTAGAATTGAGATTATCCATTGAAAAATACTATTCTCCGTAGAAATGATAAAATACATTATTTATATGAAGAAACATATAGTTATTCTTAATTATAATTTTTTTTTCAAATAATAATAATCTATGGGATGCTTCATGTACCCATATTTTTTATTATAAAAAACAGGATATCACCATGGTGAAGTTATAGGTTGAATGAAACCATTACCAAGAAAATCATATAACTGAAATTTCAATTCCATAAGTTTTAATTGGTCCATTAGATAAGGGGTTTTTGATGTTTGGAGAGAATGAATAACCCAATAAACTGTAAATTCAACTTCCCAGTTAGGTATATCATTGGAAAAATCACCAGGATGAACATCTAGGAAATATTTTAATGCTGAAGTATCATTAATTTAAATAGATATCTTATTTTCAACAATAAGATCAGGATAATAATTATTTTGATATTCAAACTAGTTCACATCTTATTGATAACAAATCAATGGTATGGGTTCATTATTATGTAAAATATGAATCTATTTATAATAAAAACATACTTCGCTCTTCAATATATCTCATCATGATAAATAGAGAGATAATCCAAAACAAAAAGCCTCAAATATTACTAGGGTAAATACAAAAAATATTTCAGGTAAATTCATTAAATTAAAAATGATAGAGAGATTCTTAATATTTAATTTATTTCTTTAAAATTTCTCACATGATTTTTCACAATATGTTCATGATTTATTTATTATTGTGGAAGTTTTAATTTAAAATAAGATTTCACCAAAATTTATGATTGTGTAGTCCCTGAATCAAATAATACATTAGAAATCTATAAATAAAAAAACAATATACTTGACATCATATTGTTTAATGGGACAAAATAGTGTGGTATAGTTATAATATATTTCACCACACCTTTATGATTATAGTCTAGACACTTCCCATTATTCAGGTTCTTATTTATACAAACTTGTGCATAATGACCCATGTCATTATATTTAAAATCTATTAATAAATACCTTTCAGAAATGGTATTACCACTACCATGATGTTTTGGTATGTAATTATGACCCATATATCCAATCATACTAAATTAGATGAAATTTAAATAATTTAATTGGCATTACCGTTATTTATTCTTCCAAAACACTCACAAAAATGAAAACATAATTTTCATACCCTTAGATTTCATTGATTTATTGACTCCCTTCTTCTTCCACAACAACCTCTCTTCTTTCTTTTTTCTGATGTACACAAGGTCATCGAAAAAATCCATTTATACCTTATATAAAAATAAATAATTTTATCATATCATTTTAATTAGTGGGGAGCATATTCCCAATGATATATTTACATAAATACAAATTAAAAAGGATTTATGTTTCAATTAATTCCCTAATTAAAATGTGGTAATTACATTTAAAATAACATGAAATTATTTTCATATGTGGAAATTTAAATCGTCATCCATTGGAATAAATTTTATCAATTGATTTTCTATAAAAATTAAAACCACCTGAGGAAAATATTTATCTAGGATTATATTCATAAATACAACCCATTCCAACATATAAACATACTCAAATTCCCTGAAATTCTTGACCATTAACAACTACATGTAGAAATTATTTTCAAAATGATAAAAAGAAAGAAATCGATATTAATTGTTTGAACATAACATGATCTATAATATATTTTATAGCGAATTAGTCCATCATTCAGCTATAACCAGGTCAGATGATCTAATAATTATTGAGGATATTGTCTCATAAAATGATACACTATCATCATGTTCCTCTTAGGTAGATCTTTCATCTCTCTGGAATGTATACCAATAATTTTTAACATATATCAACTGATCCATCACCATAACAAACTAATAATTTCCAATTACAATCATTTTTGGTTTCTGGTTTCAAAGGATATCATTACCCCAACACCTTCTATCTTTAGATTCTATTTTCCCCATAGAAAAGACTATTATGAATAGATATATTTTAGTCGATGAAATATGTAAATATTCAAATTCAATTTGATTTTACATTAAAAAAATTCTAAAAAAATCAAAGAAATTTTAAAAATTATTTAAACCTATATAATAATTTAAACATCTTCTCTGATACCATTACTATTACACCCTGATATTTTTTTTGTTTTTCCCACCAAAAAATAAAATTTCTATTATAGCATGTGTTTCATGAATTTTCATGTTTGAAAAAGGAAATATATAATATTATATTATAGTTATCACCATGATGTTGGGTTATTCGGTATAATAAGAAATATAAATTTTTTGAAAGATTTGTGTTTATATATGTATAAATTAATTCCATGTGAATCTTTAAATTATATATAAAAATAAAAAAATATTTTAAAAGAGATATCTATTTGATCAGGTTTTCTTATTAAAAATATATCTTCATTAATTAAGTTAATCAATATTGGTGAATTATTATAATTAAATTCATTTATTATATATTAAATAATATTTTTTGACATCTATTTAATATTTTTTTCGGCATGGGGTAATAATAAAAAATGTTCTATGCCAAATTTATTTTCTCTAAAAATTGGATTTTATCACATGTAGAGACCATATTTTTAATATTAATTTACATCACTTATAGAAAATGAATTTAATAAAATTAATTCTATTTTTGAAATCAAGAGGTTCTTATTTGATAAGTATGCCTCTTTTATTTTGGGTTCTAAATAGAGAGTAACATTGGTGAAATTTATTACCTATGTAAAGGGTGAATCAGGTTAATAGTTGTATAAACAAAGTGATAAAGACATAATTTATCATTATAATAATAATTAGATAATTTAATTCTATAATTATAACCTTAGGATATAAATTCAGTTTTTAATAGAACATTTTCAAGTAAATTGACACTATAATATTTAATGAATATAATGTTACAAAATGTCACTTTATTAGTTTTAAATATCTATAATGCATCAGCGTAGAATCAAATAAAATTTAGGAATAAAATATAAGTATATATTTTCATTATAATGAAATTTTTTTAATGATATAAATTTATTTATAAGTTTTTGTAAATATATAATTTCCTTAAATTATTATGCATCAAAGATACCATATTTCTAAAAATAATTATAAAAATATAATAAATGATTTCAAAAATACGAAATGTAAATTATTTTTTGTGAGTTAAGAAATTAAATGATTTATTTAGATGATTATGAAAGAACAATTTTAGGTAGTTTATTTATTTCAAAAATAAACTTAAATTTTAAGACTTTTAATTGAAATTAAAATAATATTGTATAATGTGGAAATAATTTTATATAATTAAAATAACATTTTATTAAATTAATTAATATTCCTAAAAATATTATAAGATAACAAAGTGGATATATATTCACTAAAATTGCATCACATTAAAATTTATATTCCATTTCGGACTATTTTTCTTGAGAAATAATTTAATATATTTTTATATTTTTTGATATTCCAAGGGCTCCCTCTCTTCATGTATAAAATTGAAGCACTCCATTCCCTTATTAACAAAACATTGATATTTATAGCTATACCTAAATATCACAACTTGTCTTATCCACTCCAATAAATAATAGTGTTTTTCTCCAAAATATCAACCCAAGAACCCCTAAGAGGCGATCTGAAGGACTTATATCAAAGAAGATGAAATCACCTTAATTAATCAATTTATTTTAATTATTATTGTATCAATATAAGTTTATTTCATTTTTTGTAAAAATTAAATTATGTTTAATAAATATTATAAAATTTAATTATTAATATGAATGTACCTTTATTCACCATCATTCAATTAAATGTGATGTGAGAATATTTCTTATGTGTACGTACGACTTACCATATCAACATAACGATACAATTAATTTATCATCACCATATTTTATGAATGAGTAATTTTATGGGATGAATAATTATATTTGATAATTATAACATAATTATAATTCTTTAATGATATAATCAAATCCACCTTCATACATTCATAACTGTTGTAAAATAATAACATCGATCATGCATACATGTTGAATACAACCACCAAAAAGTGATGAGATTAATTTTTCATATCAAATAAAATTATATAATAATAAGGATCTATATAATGAATATATATTTTATAAAAATTATTCAATAATAAAGAGTTATTTTTTATGTTTATTTCATTTAATTTAATGAGAAATGGGAACAACGATCATGCATACATATTACCTACCACCTCCATGAACAATGTAATAAATTTCTTTATCTATACCTCTTATAAATGAATATGAAAATACATATAGCGAATAAATTTGATATGTGTATAATTATTATCATTTTGGAGATGATGTAATAGTAATATAATACAATGAAAAATCAATGGAAGAAAAAAATACTTGAAAATAGAAGAAGATAAAAGAAAAAATACATATATTAATAATGATTTGATAAGAAATTGGTGATAAAAGATTATAAGTAAATCATAAATGGTATGCTATATACGATTATTTTTCATTAATAGATATATAAAAAATCTAAATTAATATTATTGGATGTTCTAATTCTTATAATGTATGTCATATCTAGATTAAGAGATTTTGATCTTAATTTTATTTTAGTAGTACATATTCTATATTCACCATTAATTTATTCTATATGGTGTACATGGTTCCCAGGAATATATTTTAAGATAATCTATATAATCATAATGCGGACATATATATCCATATAATTTTACTACATTCATGGTTCTTATAGTTGAAAAGATAATAAATGAAGAGTTGTTTTATGCAACAGTCACATTTTTTATCTAGATTGTTTATAATTATGAATCTAATGATGAAATCCTATGATCTATAACTCAATAAAATTAAAAATGTTCATCTCCACTATTTTTTTATAATCAATGTTTTTAATTTCATTTTACTGACCTTATGTACTCTGGAAAATCAAAATAAGTTTTTAGGGAAAATCATCTTTATTTCCCACTCAAGCCGAAAACTGTTTTATTTCCCATCAATATTTTATAAAAATGTTTTATTAAATGTTTCATATCATCTCTGATTACTATTTTACATCATTTGTATCCATTTGGTTATTTTTAAATGGATTTAAATGGAATCTTTATATCATTTTAATATGAATTGTTTTTCATTTAATATTTTTTTCAATAATATGTAATGAGTGATTTTAATGTATATGATAGAAATCAATTTCATACCATCAATAGCACACAATTACATGAATCTTATTTTATATGTTTCAATGGTTATTTTAAATGAATATTTTTCAATATTATTTTTAAAAAAAATTATATTTTATTGAGGTGATGTAATAATGGAAATGATATTATCCTCAAGAATTATAAATGATCTCATTATTGAATTTTAATTGAATAAAAAAAACCTTGATTTAACTTATTATTTTCGGGTTTATGATCGATGGATTCCACCCATATTATTTCAATTAATAGTTACATTCTCTATTATAATATATGTTACATCCCACAAACTGAAAAACTATCATATGAACGATGTGGGATGTTTATGAGTCCTCAGGAGCACCTCACATTACGCCAAATGCTGTCGAGTATGAACAGGGTTTTGACAAAAATATATGGTAGAATAATCTCTATGGTTTCAAGGGTACACCATTTTTAAAATATGAAATATAAATAAAAAATACATATCATAATGCATAAAAATGGAAACCATAAATTACAGTAGAAACCTGAAAATAAATCCAAATCAACAATCAAATAAATAATAAATGATAAGTGTAAGGACATCATGGAAGGTAACAAAATGTCGTTCTTGAAGTTGTAAAAATAAAAGACAGTAAATAAAAAAACATACTTATTCTATACCCAATGTTTTTCCCATATATAAACACTATCATATCCACCAAGAAACATTAAACAATAAGTTCATTTTCCATATTCCAATAATTCATCGATGTAGTATTCATGGTTTCCAAACACAATCCTGAATGGGGTGTGAGTATAACTATGTAGGTAAACACCCCCATTTCTAAACATAACTAGTCTAATAATAAGTGTAATAAATAATTTAATAATAAAAAATATTAATTAATTAAACAATTAAATTAATACCACACCAACCCACTTTTGCAGCACACTGGGATATATCTAAACATGTCTCAAAGCATGATAACCTTAATGATATAATCATGGTAAACATATCATCCCTCGTACACATTCCAGAATGTGTATAAACATTTCTCACAACCTTTCCATAAAAGAATATAAAACATAGTAAAACATAACCTCATAACTAAGTTATAATTCACAGAAATCTATTTCGAAACCCATTATATAATCATTCGTGCATTTAATTAGGTTTGATCAGTGTATAAAAGAATTAAAACATGTTTTATGATAAAAAAATATATAGAATAATTATAGTATGTGTCCCCCAGCCATAGACAAAATATAATCATTTCTGTATGTCCCATGGAATAGCCTGATATATAAGTATTTCATTATAACTCAATGTATACCCTGATATATTATCACTTTAGCATATCTCATGGAATGGTCCAATGTATAATAATATCCTCATATCTTAAGATATATCCATTTTCATATTAATTTTAGCATATCTTATGGAATATTACAGTTTCATATTATTTTAGCATGAAATCTACATACACTCCATATATAAAAAGTATATCATAAAAATTATAACACATTTCATAGAAAAAAAGAAATCACAATATCAAATATTCTTGATAAATATTTATTTAATACTATTTCCTTTTATAAATAAATTAAACATTTCATTTATCCTTTGGTCATAAACCAAAAAACAAGCAACACTTTAAAAAAGGAAATCCAAGTTGAATATATAAAAAGTGAACACATGAATCCCTTTTCATGATAAATGAAATTTAATCCATTAAGCATTTAATATAATAATAAAGGTTACCCACATTTGAATGGTATGTAAGAGCTAGTTTAATAAAGTATTAGATCTAAAGGGACTCCAATGATAATTCAATTGATTATTTAATTTATTTATACTGATGTTACATTGGTGAAATATTAGTATTTCACAATATTTTTCATTGATTATATCACAATGACAAGGTTTAGAACCCCTACCATTATCTAGAGAACAATGAAATTATTCTAATGAAATATTCAAAAAATGGATATGGTGAAAATGATCGATGGGAAAAGCAATAAAAAAATCAAGATCAGAAGAAAAAATGAAAAAAATCAAGAGATTATACTAAAATGTCATGAGATCAATGGAAGAGAAGGACCAAAAACCAATACCACTTACTAGGTATCAGATGATTGATCAGGATGTAAAAAATGGTGTGTGTTTCTCAATAATTTTTTGGAGCAACCCTACGGTCAAGAGGAAAATAATCCATGATGGAATAATAAACAGATCATTTTCACGATACCTTTAAGATTAATGGTCTAGAAAATAAAAAACATGTAATTTAGTTACACATAATATATCTCCATTACACAGGATACACTGAAATATCATCTTCTCAGCAACATATTTAATTTTTTTAAACATTACATTTCATATGTTTGGTTCACGATGTGTAACCACTTCACATAATCGATTAGTTCAAAACATGATTCTTATGGATTTTACGTGTTGTGTAACCCATTTATGCATCATGTAAATTCTCTATAGAGAGTTTTCATCCATGTTTGCTTATAAAAATAAAATCCTTTTTAAGGAATCTAGACATACCAATATCTATTGGAAAAAATTTACCCATTTTTACCTAGAATCCATGAATTCAAATAGACTCCCCAATCAAATCCATTCATGGATAATCGCCAATTTCCTTATGTATCCTTTCATAGAATGCCGACGTTAATTCAAAAAACAAACAAACACGATGATAAATGAGCACCATGGATTAATGAAGAGGAAAAAATACACTAAAATAAGATTAACCTGGAACATAGAGAGGGACATTCTTGAAAAAAATGTATCGTACAACCTCTCCTCCATATAATAGCTTATCCCCAAGATACAATAAAAATCATTATGGGGCGTAAAAGAATTGTATGGCCACTGTGCTTTCATATCAAACTCACTATCCTAGTCTCCATTAAAACTCTCTCATGTTGCCACTACACTCAAGCCAAAAAATTCTACCTAACCTAGATTTTTCTCTACTATGATACATGATACATTTCATATTATCCTCAAAGGATTCATCAATACTAAGCTAATTTTATTCAATATATATAACATAATATGTTTTTGGGTAACATATCTAATGTAGTGACACAAAAAACACATCATGCATGGAATAGTAACACTGTGGAAGGTCTAAAAGATATTTCATTGGATTGACCCTTTCCTGTAACACCCCAAGCTTCTACGGTACGTTTCCCTTTGAATAATGCGATAGCGTGTGTTGTACGCAACCTCGAGTTCTAACACACACAACAACTAATTAAACTAGCCGTTGTGAATAGTAATACCTAATTTTTGAAATTATATATATTTTATATTTGAAAATGGACTTCATTTTTGGACTCGGAATATCGAATTTAGCCTAAGGTGAAATTTTGGTACTTTTCGGATAACTTTCATATTTTGACGAATAGTGAAAATTACTAAATTTTAATTAAAAACAACTTTTTTAATCAAAATAATTAATAGTGATAAATTATTAATTTGAGTGGTTTTAAAGTATATTTAGAATATATTTTTACCATTTAATATAATGTTGGTCATTGGACATAATTTTACAATTAAACCGAACATAAACAAGTGTCAATCTTTTGATAGTTATTATCTCTTAAAAACACGCTTTTTGTTTTGACAGTGGGAATTAATTTTAAATTAATTTCTGCCACTTCTGTGTTTTGAATTTAGGAAAATGGATTCCATATTTGGAATCAGGATGTTCAAATTGTGTAAATAGGTAACTTTTATTTTTAGACATTTTGAATAATTACTGCGGTAAATATTTTATTTACCATGGTTAAGGGTAAATCCGGTAAATAAGGGTTAAAAAATAATATTATAATAATACTAAATTACCCTAAAACGTGTCTTAACCCTATTGGTTGATACATGGTCGACCATGTACATCTTTGTGTCAATTTTGGGACCCTATGGATCCACTTGTAAGTGATAATGACACTTTATTTTAATTTAGTTAAAATGAATACAAAAATGACACAAGCATATATATTTTAGAACAACAATTTTTACATAGGGTTATATATGTTGGATTTTAGATTATAAATATTCATTAGAAAGATAAAAAGATTTCCTACATAATGATATTTTATTTATAATTTTTAGGCATTAAATAATTTATTTTATTTATGACACAATGATGATGCAGTAATTACTATAATAGTGAAAAATTAAAATAATTGATATTATAAATACCCAAATAAATATAATATGAACCTTTTAATGAATTAAACTAATTTTATAGGATAATATGATATATTAGGATTGATTTAATTGACTTTTTTCTAAGTAATCAATCTGTTATGAGTTTCACAAAAATCAACTATTGAATAGTGTCAAAATTGACATAAAAGAGTTCTTAAAACAAATATTATATTATTAATTGATATTAAATTCCTAAAAATCTAAGCTTCGGCCAAGAGACTTATATTATGATAGGTTAATCATTAATGGACCACTTGGGGGTCGCTTGGATGTATATAGTAAGTTTATTAACCATATTATATAAAAATACAAAGAGACATTGTAAAAGTGAAACTAATTAACTTAGAGTTAATACTTAAAGATAAGGTTAATATAAGTACCCAAACCTGTCTAAATTCTATTGTTTGAGTGGTTTTAGACCTATCCCCACATTAACCTTTGAATAATAAGCTTTGGAGCCATTAGAAACCGAATATGAATTTATTATAAATTAATATTTCTAGCTTTTCCAAAGGTGCCCCTCACCCCTCTTATAAAAGGGCACTCCTCCTTCTCATTTCTTCACACCTTCAAAGCCTTTTGGTTCGGCCAAACTCTGCCCAAATAATCTCACAACATCCCTCACTACAACCTAGAGGCCTTAGTTTGATCAGAAAGCCAACCTATGGAGCCCTTTTGACCAAATCAAAAGGAAGAACCCGAAGAAGAGGTAATGATTTCACCACCCTTTTCTAAGTTCATTTCTTCTTCCACTTCTTCTTCCTTTGTTCTTACCATTCTAAAATAATAACTCCAGTATCTCACATATACTGTGATGTTATTATAAGTATGGTACAACCATATTCAGTATTCTATCCACCCTTTGAATAACATGTCACCATACGTGCGTACGTACGGCTTACCGTCTCCACGTCGTGGTTTAATTGTTATTCAATATAATATTATTTGCATGGGTATAATAATGATGTGTAAATCATGTAAATAATAAATATAACATGTTAATGATTCTGTATATATGATATACCATTCATTTATATATTATTTTAACATCAAAAGAATGATATTGTCGCTCGTGCGTACGTACGGACTACCGTCTCCACGAACGCGATGAGATTCATTCTCCATCATATCCATTCAAGTATAATTATCATTTTATGATTTAAAAATGATTTTTAAGGACTTGATATCATTCTGGATATGAATAAGATACAACAAACATGGCTTATGTAACAAAATATATAAAAGAAAATGAGTAAGTTAACACCCGAAACGATGATAATTCTAAGATATTATTAATAAATCAATGTTAAAAGATCATATATGATATCATATTAATATATATGATTCTTGTATAATTTAATAGCAATTATTTCACCATTATACAGGAGGTTAACCTACCCCAACCAAGGAAAAGTACAAGGTAGGGGTTATTTCACAATCTCTTCATTATCCGAGGTTGTTTATATGTAATAATCTACTGGGATCTCTTTATCATCCACATCCATGTTTCTTAAAAATGTATTTCAAAACATTTTTACTATTTACAAGAATATGGGTTAAAGTCATTTATACCCTTTTTTGACTTTTTATAAGAGGTTTATAAAGGAATCTTTCCGTCGTTTTCAAAACGAGGTCCTTTTTAACCTTTTCGACAGAATTGAGGTAAGAATGTTTTTTTTAACTTATACGGCGGGTGCGGTTATTTTACGCCGTTATAAAATCTTCAAAGCTTTCCTTACAAGCTTATAAGAATATTTTCAAAGAAAATGTTTTATTTTATATGGATCTTAAATGATTTCAAAATAAAAGGAGATATTTCTTTAAAAAGAATTTTGATTTCATCTATGTCAACATCCTTTGATGGATTTTAAGATTATTTGAAGTTGATTTATTATGATACAAAACTTCTATATTGTATTGAAGGTTTTGTGATATGTTTGACTGTGGATGTGCTATTTTTATACCATTCATAGTTTATTGTGAAAGTATTGACATTTCGTATGCTAGTTTTAATACGAATGTTTATGTTATGTTTAAACCTTTTCATATGGGAATGCATTGGACTTAATAAGTGACGGGTGGAGCCCGCTATAGCTCCTCGATGCATCGGTAGGTCTCATGAGACAAACTAGTGTCTTGGCACAAGGCCTTGACAAAATCTTATTTGTAGTCTTGGCACGAGGCCTTGGATATGTGGTTATGATAGTCTGGCATTATGCATTCCAACATTATGAAAGTGGTTATTGATTTTTGCATGTGATTATTCATTTAGTAGAATATCCATGTGAATAAGTAAATGGCATTATTTCATTTTATTTATGCCATACCATGTTGAAAGTTCGTATTTAAAAGGCTTTTGTTTTAGTTATACATTGCCTTAAATGTTTATTCTTATTTATGAAAGTTTCCACTTTATTGTTATCCTTACTGGGCATTTGAGCTCACCCCTTTTTTTTATGTTTTATTTTTCCCAGGATGTGAAGAAGTAAGTTATGAATGACCTGCAGGGATTTTATGAGGGGTTAATAGTGTGGATTGTGGAAACATTATGTTGTTGTATTAGTTTTTCATTTTATGATGTAATGTAAAACTTATGAATATATCTAGTGTTTCCAAGGCTACTAAACCAATCGGTCTTTCGAGATTTGATCTTTCTTGTGATCATGCCAATGTTATGTAATTAATGCACCGACTCTGGGTAGCTGGGGTCGGGGCGTTACAGTTGGTATCAGAGGAAGTTTAGTACAAACCTTGGAAGCTAGATTTAGATAAACTCTGATTAGAGCACATAGACCTAAGATGAACTTTGAGGATTAGTATAGAAGAACTTCCTAGAATTTTGGTATTGTAGAGACTTTGTGAGTTTTCCGAGCAATACATCCCTGTCTGGATATGAGCAGGTAGAGGCGGCTCTGGCACAGATGTACCTAGGGGTAAAACCCGAAAACACCGCTTTGAGCTAGACTCGAACGGGAACTGGTGCACGACAACGGGCCTTGCTGCACTCTTGGTAACGACACTCCCGGGGGATATGCTTAGGATAACTCTCACTTTCTTTACAAATCATTATGAAGGGTTTATGAGTATATACTTCCTCAAAGAAAACATATTTATGATTATGGATTATATCCATAGATAGTTCAATTTATGTTTAGTGTTTTATAAGTATGGGATTATGTATTTTGATGCATAAACTGATCTAGTTTATGCCATTTTTTAGAAATGGCGCCTAGTGGAAGAAATGGAAACTGTATCAATGCGCGCACTCCATGTAGGGATTGCCCTCCTGCTCAAGATAATTATAGTGGGGCTGGTGATGCAACTGGTGCTGATCAGCTAATCACCGTACTGGGACAACTTACTCAGGTTATGAATAATAACCTTACCCGTATGGAGCACCCTGATCCGCAGCGTGGAGGATCAATGTTATATCGATTCATGAGACAACAACCACCAACGTTCAATGGGAGTACAAATCCCTTAGTAGCTGAGCAATGGATATTTTCCCTAGAGAAAATATTTCAGGCTTTGGGGAGTAGTGAAAGGGAAAAAGTTACCATGGCAGTTTACCGCCTCACTGGAGATGCTGATAAATGGTGGTCATTGATTCAAAACATGAAGGAAGATGATGAAGTATCAAACATGGAATGGAGGGAGTTCAAAGATCTGTTTTTAGAAAAATACTTTCCTCGCGACCATCGAGCAGATATGGAAAGACAATTTCTGAGTCTGAGACAAAAGGAGGTTGAGAATGTCACAAAGTATGAGGCTAACTTTACAAGGTTAGCGAGGTACGCTGGTGATTATATTCGCAACCCAAGAAGTAAGATTGATCGTTTCTTTGATGGGTTAAAACCATTTCTCCGTCGAGCATTAGTCTCACAATCCTTTTCATCGTTCGAAGACATTGTCTCATGTGCTATCAAGACCGAAAAGGAATTCTCTAAGTCTTATGACTTTAAAGCAAAGCAAGAGAAGAAGAGACCTTCTAATCAATCTGGGAATGGAAATAAGGGGAAGAAGGGAAAGGTTGAATATCCATCTTGTGGTAAATGCGGGAAGAAACATCCTGGTACTTGCTTGAAGGGAATGGGAGTCTGTTACAAGTGTGGTGAAAAAGGCCACCAAGCTCATGATTGCAAGGGGAAGAAGGAAGCTACCAACATTCAGTGCTACAATTGCAGGGAGATGGGGCATTATGCAAATGCATGTCCTAAGCGTCAGGAGAACTTACCTCAAAAAAGGCCAAGGGATCAAGGCCAGGCTTATGCTATCACTACTGCTGAGGTAGAAGCTCCGAAAGACGCGGTGCTAGGTAATTTAATGGTTTCCTCAAGTTTAGCAAATGCATTATTTGATTCTGGATCATCGCATTGTTTCATATCTTCCCAGTTTGCTAAGAAAATTAGGTATTTCCAATTTGATTTAATAAGGGAGTTGTCAGTTAAAACTCCTAAGGGAAGTATCGTTGCAACAAAGTTTTGTGAATCAGTCCCCATTAGAGCACATAAATTCTCTTTATCTGCTGATTTCATCGTCATACCTATGATTGAGTTTGATATAATCCTCGGTATGGACTGGCTTTCGGACTATGATGCGAAGATTTATTGTAAGAAGAAAGAGGTTACGATTCTTGATGATAATGATAAGGAGCACCTTATTTTTAGAGCAGAATCGTCACCACCTAATTCTTATTTAGATCCACCCCCTGTAGCTCAACTTAATTCAATTATTTGGGAGGAAGAGAATGAAATAACTGCGGGTGAGGAAAGGAATGTTCAAATAGAGGATGTACCTATTGTGAAAGAATTTGTAGATGTATTTCCAGAAGATTTACCTGGACATCCTCCAGAACGAGAAATTGAGTTTTCTATTGATTTGATTCCTGGATCAAGGCCTATATCGAAGACCCCTTATAGAATGGCCACTGTAGAGTTAGTCGAACTAAAGAAACAACTAGAGGAATTGAGTAATAAGGGATTTATTTGCCCTAGTGTTTCTCCATGGGGAGCCCCTGTTCTTTTTGTTAAAAAGAAAGATGGATCTGTGAGGTTATGTATCGATTACAGGGAGATCAATGCTATAACGATAAAGAACAAGTATCCCCTACCTCGTATTGATGATTTATTTGACCAACTGCATGGAGCTCAATACTTTTCAAAGATTGACCTTCGATCTGGATACCATCAGTTGTGTGTAAAGAAGGAAGACATTCCGAAAACAGCATTTCGAACCAGGTACGGGCATTACGAGTTTACTGTAATGCCGTTTGGATTGACTAATGCACCCTCTGTATTCATGGATCTGATGAATAGAGTTTTCAAGGAGTATCTCGATGAATTTGTGGTGGTATTTATTGATGATATCTTGGTATACTCCAAAACCTACAAAAGATCATGAAAATCACTTGCGCATTATCTTGAAGACTCTGAGGAGTCATGAATTATATGGAAAGTTTAGCAAGTGTGAATTCTGGCTTCAGGAGATTTCTTTTCTTGGCCATATTGTCTCTAAAGATGGAATCTCTGTTGATCCTTCTAAGACCAAGGCAATCCAAGAATGGCCAGCACCTACGAGTATAACTGAGGTACGTAGTTTTATTGGTTTGGCAGGTTATTATCGACGTTTCATCCAGAATTTTGCCCGATTGGCTAACCCATTAACGAAGCTCACACGTAAAGGGGTTAAATTTGTTTGGACAAAAGAGTGTGAAGAATGTTTTGAAGAACTGAAGAGAAGATTAGTCAATGCTCCTATATTGACTCTACCATCGGGGAATGATGGGTTCGTTATTTATAGTGATGCATCAAAGAAAGGACTTGGCTGTGTCCTTATGCAGAATGATAGAGTTATTGCCTATGCATCACGACAGTTGAAAATTCATGAACAAAACTATCCTACTCATGATCTCGAGTTAGCAGCAGTGATCTTTGCTTTGAAAATATGGAGGCACTACCTCTATGGTGAAAAATGTGAGATTTATACTGATCACAAGAGTTTGAAGTATATTTTCTCACAAAAAGAACTCAACATGAGGCAAAGGAGATGGCTTGAATTACTCAAGGATTATGATTGTACGATACACTACCACCCAGGGAAGGCAAACAAGGTGGCAGATGCTTTGAGTAGAAAAGACCATGGAGTTTTGAACAATATGAGAATTGAAAGGGATCCAATTTTCATAGAGCTAGTGAAGATGGACATGGGAATAACCAGGGAAGGTGAAACATCAATGCTTTTTCAAATGGTTGCCAAACCATCTTTACTAGAAAGGATTAAGAGTTCTCAGACTGATGATGAAGAATTCCAAAAGAAGATTAAAGCTGTGAATGATGGGAGATTGAGAGACTTTGCGTATGAAGGTGGAATTTTGAAATTCGGGAAGAGACTTTGTGTTCCCAATATAGCTGATCTAAAAAGGGAATTGCTGGATGATGCTCATAGTTCCAATTTCTCTATACACCCTGGGAGCACCAAAATGTATAGAGATTTTAAGGAACATTTTTGGTGGGACAACATGAAGAGGGAGATTGCTGATTTTGTGTCAAGATGTATGGTTTGTCAACAAGTGAAAGCTGGAAGGCAACAGCCTGGAGGAGTCATGCAACCTCTTCCCATACCGGAGTGGAAATGGGACAATATTACAATGGACTTTGTCATGGGGCTACCAAAGACTCCTAGAAGGAACGATGCAATATGGGTTATTGTTGATCGTCTTACCAAGTCAGCACATTTTCTTGCTATAAGAGAAGATCTACCCCTGGAACGTCTAGCAAGACTATACATTAATGAAGTTGTGAGACTTCATGGAGTACCCCTATCGATTGTTTCTGATCGTGATCCCCGTTTTACTTCAAGATTTTGGAAAAGTGTTCAAAAATCCCTGGATACTGAACTTCATTTGAGCACTGCTTACCACCCTCAGACAGACGGACAATCAGAACGGACTATTCAGACCTTAGAAGACATGTTGAGATCTTGCTCACTTGATTTTCAGGGTATGTGGGATCAATATTTACCCCTAGTAGAATTTTCCTATAACAATAGCTTCCATTCGAGTATTCAGATGGCACCATATGAAGCGTTATACGGAAAGAGATGTCGTACACCAACCTGTTGGGATGACGTTGGTGAAAGAAAACTTGTAGGCCCAGAACTGGTGGAGGAAACGGTGGAAAAGGTAAAGGTAATCCAAAATCACATTAAAGCAGCTCAAAGTAGGCAGAAGAGCTATGCCGATAATCGAAGGAAGGATTTGGAATTTCAAGTCGGTGATCATGTTTTCCTGAAGGTATCTCCGTGGAAGGGAGTCATACGTTTTGGTAAGAAAGGTAAATTGAGTCCCAGGTACATCGGACCTTTCGAAATTCTAGAACGAATTGGGGCTGTAGCTTACCGATTGGCAATGCCGCCAAGTCTCTCCAAAGTTCACGATGTGTTCCACGTATCTCTGTTGAGGAAATACATGCCTGACCCAACGCATGTACTCACCTATGAAGATTTAGAACTGGAACCCGATATGTCTTATTGTGAAGAGCCCATCAAGATTCTTGATACGAGAGAACAAGTGCTGAAAAACCGGACGACGCGTCTGGTAAAAGTTTTGTGGAGGAATCATAAGATGGAAGAGGCAACGTGGGAACCCGAGGAACTTATGATGAAGAACCACCCGAGTCTTTTTATGCAGTAATACCCTAGAAATTGCGAGGACGCAATTATTTGAAGGAGGGGAGAATGTAACACCCCAAGCTTCTACGGTACGTTTCCCTTTGAATAATGCGATAGCGTGTGTTGTACGCAACCTCGAGTTCTAACACACACCACAACTAATTAAACTAGCCGTTGTGAATAGTAATACCTAATTTTTGAAATTATATATATTTTATATTTGAAAATGGACTTCATTTTTGGACTCGGAATATCGAATTTAGCCTAAGGTGAAATTTTGGTACTTTTCGGATAACTTTCATATTTTGATGAATAGTGAAAATTACTAAATTTTAATTAAAAACAACTTTTTTAATCAAAATAATTAATAGTGATAAATTATGAATTTGAGTGGTTTTAAAGTATATTTAGAATATAGTTTTACCATTTAATATAATTTTGGTCATTGTACATAATTTTACAATTAAACCGAACATAAACAAGTGTCAATCTTTTGATAGTTATTATCTCTTAAAAACACGCTTTTTGTTTTGACAGCGGGAATTAATTTTAAATTAATTTCTGCCACTTCTGTGTTTTGAATTGAGGAAAATGGATTCCATATTTGGAATCAGGATGTTCAAATTGTGTAAATAGGAAACTTTTATTTTTAGACATTTTGAATAATTACTGCGGTAAATATTTTATTTATCATGGTTAAGGGTAAATCCGGTAAATAAGGGTTAAAAAATAATATTATAATAATACTAAATTACCCTAAAACGTGTCTTAACCCTATTGGTTGATACATTGTCGACCATGGACATCTTTGTGTCAATTTTGGGACCCCATGGATCCACTTGTAAGTGATAATGACACTTTATTTTAATTTAGTTAAAATGAATACAAAAATGACACAACCATATATCTTTTAGAACAACAATTTTTACATAGGGTTATATATGTTGGATTTTAGATTATAAATATTCATTAGAAATCTAAAAAGATTTCCTACATAATGATATTTTTGTAATAATTTTTAGGCATTAAATAATTTATTTTATTTATGACACAATGATGATGCAGTAATTACTATAATAGTGAAAAATTAAAATAATTGATATTATAAATACCCAAATAAATATAATATGAACCTTTTAATGAATTAAACTAATTTTCTAGGATAATATGATATATTAGGATTGATTTAATTGACTTTTTTCTAAGTAATCAATCTGTTATGAGTTTCACAAAAATAAACTATTGAATAGTGTCAAAATTGACATAAAAGAGTTCTTAAAACAAATATTATATTATTAATTGATATTAAATTCCTAAAAATCTAAGGTTCGGCCAAGAGACTTATATTATGATAGGGTAATCATTAATGGACCACTTGGGGGTCGCTTGGATGTATATAGTAAGTTTATTAACCATATTATATAAAAATACAAAGAGACATTGTAAAAGTGAAACTAATTAACTTAGAGTTAATACTTAAAGATAAGGTTAATATAAGTACCCAAACCTGTCTAAATTCTATTGTTTGAGTGGTTTTCGACCTATCCCCACCTTAAACTTTGAATAATAAGCTTTGGAGCCATTAGAAACCGAATATGAATTTATTATAAATTAATATTTCTAGCTTTTCCAAAGGTGCCCCTCACCCCTCTTATAAAAGGGCACTCCTCCTTCTCATTTCTTCACACCTTCAAAGCCTTTTGGTTCGGCCAAACTCTGCCCAAATAATCTCCCAACATCACTCACTACAACCTATAGGCCTTAGTTTGATCAGAAAGCCAACCTAAGGAGCCCTTTTGATCAAATCAAAAGGAAGAACCCGAAGAAGAGGTAATGATTTCACCACCCTTTTCTAAGTTCATTTCTTCTTCCACTTCTTCTTCCTTTGTTATTACCATTCTAAAATAATAACTCCAGTATCTCACATATACTGTGATGTTATTATAAGTATGGTACAACCATATTCAGTATTCTATCCACCCTTTGAATAACATGTCACCATACGTGCGTACGTACGGCTTACCGTCTCCACGTCGTGGTGTAATTGTTATTCAATATAATATTATTTGCATGGGTATAATAATGATGTGTAACTCATGTAAATAATAAATATAACATGTTAATGATTCTGTATATATGATATACCATTCATTTATATATTATTTTAATATCAAAAGAATGATATTGTCGCTCGTGCGTACGTACGGACTACCGTCTCCACGAACGCGATGAGATTCATTCTCCATCGTATCCATTCAAGTATAATTATCATTTTATGATTTAAAAATGATGTTTAAGGACTTGATATCATTCTGGATATGAATAAGATACAACAAACATGGCTTATGTAACAAAACATATAAAAGAAAATGAGTAAGTTAACACCCGAAACGATGATAATTCTAAGATATTATTAATAAATCAATGTTAAAAGATCATATATGATATCATATTAATATATATGATTCTTGTATAATTTAATAGCAATTATTTCACCATTATACAGGAGGTTAACCTACCCCAACCAAGGAAAAGTACAAGGTAAGGGTTATTTCACAATCTCTTCATTATCCGAGGTTGTTTATATGTAATAATCTACTGGGATCTCTTTATCATCCACATCCATGTTTCTTAAAAATGTATTTCAAAACATTTTTACTATTTACAAGAATATGGGTTAAAGTCATTTATACCCTTTTTGACTTTTTATAAGAGGTTTATAAAGGAATCTTTCCATCGTTTTCAAAACAAGGTCCTTTTTAACCTTTTCGACAGAATTGAGGTAAGAATGTTTTTTTTAACTTATACGGCGGGTGCGGTTATTTTACGCCGTTATAAAATCTTCAAAGCTTTCCTTACAAGCTTATAAGAATATTTTCAAAGAAAATGTTTTATTTTATATGGATCTTAAATGATTTCAAAATAAAAGGAGATATTTCTTTAAAAAGAATTTTGATTTCATCTATGTCAACATCCTTTGATGGATTTTAAGATTATTTGAAGTTGATTTATTATGATACAAAACTTCTATATTGTATTGAAGGTTTTGTGATATGTTTGACAGTGGATGTGCTATTTTTATACCATTCATAGTTTATTGTGAAAGTATTGACATTTCGTATGCTAGTTTTAATACGAATGTTTATGTTATGTTTAAACCTTTTCATATGGGAATGCATTGGACTTAATAAGTGACGGGTGGAGCCCGCTATAGCTCCTCGATGCATCGGTAGGTCTCATGAGACAAACTAGTGTCTTGGCACAAGGCCTTGACAAAATCTTATTTGTAGTCTTGGCACGAGGCCTTGGCTATGTGGTTATGATAGTCTGGCATTATGCATTCCAACATTATGAAAGTGGTTATTGATTTTTGCATGTGATTATTCATTTAGTAGAATATCCATGTGAATAAGTAAATGGCATTATTTCATTTTATTTATGCCATACCATGTTGAAAGTTCGTATTTAAAAGGCTTTTGTTTTAGTTATACATTGCCTTAAATGTTTATTCTTATTTATGAAAGTTTCCACTTTATTGTTATCCTTACTGGGCATTTGAGCTCACCCCTTTTTTTTATGTTTTATTTTTCCCAGGATGTGAAGAAGTAAGTTATGAATGACCTGCAGGGATTTTATGAGGGGTTAATAGTGTGGATTGTGGAAACATTATGTTTTTGTATTAGTTTTTCATTTTATGATGTAATGTAAAACTTATGAATATATCTAGTGTTTCCAAGGCTACTAAACCAATCGGTCTTTCGAGATTTGATCTTTCTTGTGATCATGCCAATGTTATGTAATTAATGCACCGACTCTGGGTAACTGGGGTCGGGGCGTTACATTTCCACTATCTAAATTAGTCTTAAAAAATTTGGGCATTATATTTCCATTTATCCTGATATGATGTTTCCCTAATATGAGAAACCCCTGATGGAAAAAATGTATTCTAACCTTGAAATCTATATGTCATATCCAATATTGAATGTATGATATCTATATACACTATGTTGGTCCAACTCCATAGACAATTGGGAAAAACGATTTCATCGTGTTGATTCATATTTCAATTTATCTCATGAGATACTTCACATTACCTAATGCATTACAGAACAATATAATTACTTGTTCACCCATCACATCATAACATTTTGATGGACTCTATAATTCAAGGTTCACCCGTCACATCCTAACATTTACATTATCATGAATTCCATGTACAATGTATATTAATTCTTGGACATAAAAATAACCCATATAATGAAATTGGTTTCATCTCACATGAATTCATTTATGAATAAAATTTTGGGTTCCCCAAATAATGAGGGAATAACATAATTGGTATATAAATGATTAACCATGAGTGAATAAGAAACTATCTTAGAAGAAGTAAAACACGTTTTTTAAAAGTAATACTATATTGGAAAAATATTTTCATTTTTCATAAAACTAGGTAAGAAGAATATATATACCACTTAAGAAATGGGGATAAATAATTCTTTTTGATGTACATTAATTGAATATACATAAACAAAATTGTGTCAGATAAGGAAACCCCGATGAAAGTGAGTTTGGTTCCAGAATACCCATACCATATGCCTGCATGTTTTATTTTATTAAATATCCATGATAATGAAATTAATTTTATTAATTAACAAGTTAATAATCTATTAAACATGGGTTTGATTCATTATAGTTTTATCATGTTAATTTATTTTCCGTTCAATGAGTTTAAGAGTTTAATTTATTCATTTGGGATTGTTCCTTTTCTTAGTGTTCATGATCTATTCTCTTGTATATTAGTATGAAGATTCATGTATAATTGGAATAGTTATCTGAAATTGAAATTTAAAGTTATTTTAATCATTAAAAAGATTAAATGATATTCTGTATCATTGGGCTATATTGTATGTGTATTAATTATTAGATAGATAGTTATTGCAGATGATTTAATTTGTTTTGAAAAATTTATGACCATCAAAAAATCATTTCATTTTAATTAATATCATGTTTATATATTGCTTTGAGAATATTATATAACATATAATATGTATAGTACCAACACATATTTAATAATTTTTAAAAAATTTATTTACATATACCATGATATAATTATATAATATTACAATTTTTTGGATACCTAATTATTTATTCTTTCATAGATGAAGATACTATTCTACTGAATGTTTTACTATTCCTAATGGTCAATTACTATTACATTGTTTAAGTTGTTGTTCCATTGGTATAGGTCCCTTAATTTATATAAATACCTCTTATTACATTCATTCCTAATATATAACGTTTTTATTGTTTCCTCAGGGAAATTTTATATGGTATATAACCACAAAAAACATCTTAGGAAGACACATTATCAAAAAGTGGGAAACGATGGTTTATAGATACATAGATACCACTACGCGTTAAAAGGGCTCACAAATTGAGTAAACACAAGACATCGATTATTTTAATCATACAATCTATATAATTCCCAGCATATAATACCATTCTGGGAGTTTGGATCCAGGATAATAAGCTCTTCAAGGTGGGTATCCATTCTGTCCATTGTATGTTTGAATTCCGTAGAGTTGAATTTTCATTTGTTGAATCCTTGTGCAAGGATTTGGTCTTGTTTTTCTGACCGCACCTCTAGCTCCTCATTAGTGTCAACATGCAACATTCTTTCATATATTCATTAATTCTTTTGTTTTGAGGCATTGAACTATATATATTTTGGGTTGTCGCATTATTTATTTGAAATTGATCATATTATATAATCCATAGATATTGGGAGAGCCCATGTGATCAATCCATATAATGGAGTGTATTTTTCATTGGAATATTCATTGTTTTGGATTTTTGTTGGGAAATCATATTCTTTTAGTCAAATTTTCCTATAAGAATAGTTATAAGGCATTAATTTAGAAGGATTCAATTGAAGAATAATATGGGAGACTAGGTAGATCTCTCTTATTCTAGGAAGGGTTTGGAGAGAGGTCCTTGGTTATACCGAGCCTTGTTTAAGAGATGATATAAATTGTGAAATATATCAGGAAGTGATTGGTCCTAAAATATCAATGTTAGAAATCTTATGTAAATTATCATCATCAAATAACATAGATTGAAGTTGGTGATCAGGTCTTTCTATGAGTTTCACATCACATGGAACAATGAAAATTGGGTATGTAGTTTTTTTGGAACCAATGATTGTCGGACACTTTTAGATTATTGAAGGAATTAGAAATTTTTTCTATAGATTATCCATTCCAAATAACTCGATGTTGAGTCATGATGTGTATCTCGTTTCCTGGGTGAAGAGGTATTAATTTGAACCCTACCATGTGATTTAATGGGAGGGTATTTATCATGAGCCTAACACTATTATGGTTGAAAAACCGGTTCAGATTATGGATCTCCAAGATAGTGCAATGTGTGGTAAAATTGTTCCCCTAGTCTCTGTACTATACATCTGTAGATGAGACAATAACAAGATTTCATTTCTGAAATCATTAGTGAGGGAATGGTGTCCTTGTACCTTAATGATTATGGAATCAGGTGAAACTTTGGGGAGAATAATATTTTATTTTGGGGATAATTGTAACACCCTACATGATTTCATAATATCTCCTTTAATTTTGTGTGTTTTAGTAGTTCTATTTAATAAGGTATTAGAGGTGAGATAGATTTTTTTGTAAATTTACTATAAATTTATATGGTACTAGGATGAACAAGGGTCATCAAACACATGGAGTTGGATTTATATGGTGTGGTTGAGCTACATGTGACATCAAGTCTGAGAGGATGAATTTTTATGTCACTACCATTTTCGGCATGGCTTCACCATGGAATAAGGGCTACATTGTAGGCCAAAAATTCAATTAATATATGTGGGGAGTAGGTTGTGGCTATAGTGTGGAATCATGAAAGGAATTTATTGGTCAGTTCTATAGAACTTGGTACATCGATGGTGTGGAGGTAGGTTATGGTGTGGACATTAATATAGTAATAAGTTTATAAGGTTTTGTGGTCCGGACTATGACGTAGTCCCCTCTCTTGGAAAATTGGATATGAACAGTTTTTAAGGGATATGGATTTAACGATATTGGATGTAGGGTGGACCATTAGATTACCACATAGTACCTCAGGTGTCATTCCCTGTCCAAGTTCTGTATAGGGAGGTTGTGACATTGTATGGCCATCCAACTCCATGGTGTTGTTGGATTTGCCATGGTCTTCTATTTTATAAATTTGTTATAGATACCCAGAACACCATATGAGCCACATGTTCATCCAACATTAACTCTGAAAACATTAGTACAAAATAATTGTTTTCAATGTTCTTGAATCCCTTTTTGAAAATGTTCACCCACTACTTTTGGAGACCATTTCATGGTGGTTCATCTCTTTATTTGAGGTATGATTCCCCATACAAAGTTTTTACTGAATAATTACATAATCATGTTGAAAATTATTTTTATTTTAATATTGAAATCAATGCGTTGGATATAAAAGATGATTTTTTGAAATGAGTTACATGTTATTAAATTCATTTTTCTTTAATAATGATGTTATAGACACTATTATGTTTTTAAAAATGCATCAATTGTAGTCTCAGTTTAAAAATTTATTTTGACGAATGGAAGTACTAACTCATCATTATGAATTTTATTTACAAAAAGTGTGTATTTTTTCATATGGTTTTTAAAATTATAGAACATTAGGATCCTTGAATGTGCCAGGAAATAGAAATGTCAGTTTAGTGTCTACAATGATAAAAGTGGTTTCTAATACTGATAGTCCTTATGAAAAGACATGATATTGTATAGATTAACATGCTTCTATGAATAGATAATTATTATTTTTTAAATAATTTTTATTCCAACGTGATAGATCATAGATCATGCGATTTTCAATTTAAGATTAGTTTTACACCTGGAAATATATCTCATGGTTTCACTCTCACTTTTTTATCTTCTGTGGTATTTATGGATTATTTTTCTTATGCACCCATGATTTTTTATCTTTAACTATCATATTAGATGATATTGTGTATGTGAATTAATTTTATGAAAATCCAAATTATGTTTTTCAATTATTTTATAATATGAATATGATTTATAATTTTTATTTGCTTTAATGATAGAGCTTAAATTTTCATGATAATAGACATTTCATATATTCTTTGGTGAAATATAATAAGGATTTTTCTCCATCCCAAACTTTTTATTTTATGAATTATTATGTGTGGTATAATGGTAAATATGTAAAGGGATATGTATGATGTAGTTCACCAACATATCCTACGTGTTGTCGTCTATGTAGACAAAATATTTGATGGTGAAAAATTTCCATATAGAAGATTATTTTAGTTTTTTTATTGATGATTTTAGGTTTCTGTTGTTATTGATTTTGTATTTTACTTGATTTTATCTTTTTCTTCAATTATTTACTCTGTTGGAATATCTTTACCATGTTGTATATCTGGCATGGCATGTTCTTCATCTTCTAGTGGGCCAACATGAGTTCTGTTTCATATTCACCAGGATTGGTTAATTACATATTTGTTGAAATAAATGATTTCTATTAATCATCACTGAAATAATAAAAAATAAAGTTAGTATCTTGGAACATCATACCCATTTCAACTGTAAAATTTAATAACATACCTCATTAATTCTAACACATAATTTCTAGATAACATTTCATTACCATATAATATAAATGGTCATATATTACCCACATATAATCATATAAAATTTACAATAAAGATAGAATTAATAAAACATATATAATACTTCATTTTATCCAAAAAATAATAAAATAACTAACATTACATTACATCCTAGAAATCCCATGGCAAAGAAATGGGTTTCCTAAATATTTCATCAAAATATCATAGTATTATATCTGATTAAAGAAGGTGGATACAGTAATTAGAACATCTTACCCTATGAAGAATAATGATTAATAAATTATTTTTAAACATAAAATATATTCCATTATAAAATTTTTATAAATATTAACAGTAAACCAAAAAAATATATTATTTTTATGGATATTGTGAAAACTAAAAATAAAAAAATTAACGTAAATTTGGGTTTTTTTAAAAATAATGAAAAATAAAAAATTATTTAAAAAATAATGATATGATATTATTTTTATAACAATATATAATTAAATAAATGATAAAAATATAAATATAATATAATTTTAAAATTCTCATTATGGTCCCTTAAAAAAATAGAAGTATTATTTTATAAACATTTAAAACAAAGATACAAACCAATAAAAAGAACATTAAGATGTAATTTATGTCTAGAAAAAGAAATTATATAATCATGATAACTAAGAGGGACATATAAGAGAATATGATTGGGTAAAATACATAAAAGATTAAAATTAATGATTTTAAATAAGACCACATTAAAATTTTAATACTAAATCCCCATTAGAATAAATGAACATAAAGAATAATTCAAAATACTAAGAATTTGACTATAAATATGACATAATAATTTAAAGTGATATTATATACACCATATAAGTGAATACTATTTTAATTCCAAACCTGTCTCAAAGAAGGAAATTTGAGACGGGAAACATTTAAAACTTTGGTAATGCATGAACCAAAAGTCCATTGAATCCCTGAAAATTATTTGGTTCTATAAAACCACATATTTAATTGGATAATAATAAAAAAAATTCATGGTGTAATAATAATACCTTCTAAACTAAATCATTATGTACAACATAAATCACATCTCTTTGAAATGAAATTAAGAATAATAACCCATATATAGATTGTAAAATTCAAAATATAAATCCATCAAGGAACTGATTATATAAAAATATGTAAATCCATATAAAATAAGTTGAAAAGAACTTTAAGAATTTATATTTCATAACAAAAATAGTTATTTCATAAAATTTTAAATGAAGATGTGATAAAACCAAATAATTGAAATTTTGTTATGAATCCCCTAAACTCAAGATTCCATTAGGTCGGACGAGATCTAACCTAGTATATAATAAATATAAAATTTTTATTAATATATTTCATATTAATAATATTGTTTATCCTAAATTATTCCATTCATCTATAACTTCTTCTTACACATTTATTTATTATTTATCGTTGAAAATTAGTATTTATGTGTTAGGAACCGAGTTTCTCAAACATGTTTCGATTCAGGGGTATAAGTCCTTATACCATGATAATTGTTTTAATATATCCCAAATTTTTATGATGATTTTATATATGAATTTTATTTGGTTCTAGTGTTCCATGTATATTTCGTAGATTTTGTGGTGATGAGTCACCTAGAAAGCCTAATTTTTTCTGAGGTTATGATTTTATATAAATAATTGATCTTACAAAAATAAATATAATTATATAATAATTAAAACGAATGTATAATGAAAATATTTTAAATTGTGTTCCTATAAAAAACACTACCTATATATAATATTCCTTATTAATTTTTGAAAATAAAAATATTACAATGTTCATGTTGGTGGTAAAACTGAACAATACAAGAACACATTATAATAGTTTAATGATTAAGATCATTTTACTCTATAACAAAAATAAATATTATATAGATGATTAATCATTTTATAAATATCATATTAATTTATTAAATCTCATTGTATAATTATTAATGTGTGGTTGTAATCAAAAATGAAATACATCATTCAAGGAGGTGGTATTCAACATATATAAATGAGTGGTGTTTTTATTTTTCTAGTGATACAAATGAAGTTTTGTAGACAATTATTAATTATTAAAGAATTTTTTATGTAATTGAAATCATATTTATTCATTAAATTCATTATTATGAACATTCTAGTGAGGTAGTGTAGAGAAATTAATTATTTCATTCATGGAGGTGGTAGTTCACACATACACCAGAGCGATGCATTAATTTTCCCTTGGATAGAAGGAAAGTTTATTATAGTGACAACATGAATATAATTAAATTTTAGTAATCTATTTATACTAATGAAATATTATTGGGATTTTATGTAATAATATGATATGTTTTAAGATAAAATTAACACGATTCATCTCGGTTTAGACAAATACATATTCTTTTGACATCCTCTATTTGATTGAACATATGGCCATTTGAAACGAGGTTTATGGTTACACCAAGGAAATTTGAAATATTGTATGAGATTTTTTGAGATTTAAATTTGGTGATTTTTAAAAATTATTTTTCCATATGTGTCGTAGAAATGGATATATTTTTCCCCATTCTATAGAAAAAAATCAATGATTGTTTTCCAAAATATTAAATCTTCATGGGTCAATAATTTATTTTAAAATTAAATAAGTTCTAATAAATGGTATTTGATCTATATTAAAGACAATTTCTCCCAAAAATTACCATGGACATGTTTTTATAATTTAATTTTATTTATAGTATAATTTTGGACACTAAAAAGTGTTTAAATTCATTTTCATATAAGTAAACATAAAATGTCATCAATGGTGTCTTAGTAACATTGAATTAAAATTTTATTATTTAGATGACACTTGATATATTGTTTTCGATAAAAATTCTTGTTGAATCTAGTAATCTTAAATATGTTTTCTTTTTAATATTTATAAAAAATTATAATGAATTTTCTACTACTTTCACAAATATTGTGTTGATGATGCGTAAGAATTTTAGATGAATATTCAATATTCAATTTTTAAATATATAAAAATAAAAATATTTTTCTTTTTTAACAATAGAAAAATAAATCCAAATTAATTTATAAATAGATTTTATCCCAATCATTATCTGTATAATATATTTAAAATATTAATAGAGGGAATGGGAAAATTTTGTAAATGATATTAATATAAAATAAAGTAAATGTCCTTATCAAAATAAAGTGGCCCAGAAATTTAAATATAGAGATGTGAACTCTAGTGGAGGTGGGAAATAACCTCACTCCACCATTTCATGTTTTTTTAAATTTTATAATATTACTCTGTGATAAAATATTTTTACCTATTTATCCTTTTCCTTGGTGACTAACTTTTAATTCGATAATTAATATTTATGACTATAAATTAAAGAGTCTTCATATCCTGATTTGAATATAATGATTAAAAATATTGACTTTTTAAATAAAATACTATTTATAGATGTGGACTAAATTAATTCCATTATCTGTGAAATAAAATATGAAATATGTTTTCAGAGAAAATATATTTCCAAAGTATACTATAATATTATTCTCATCCTTTCCTAGTAAGGACCATTGTATGAATTATATTTTATATATTTAATTTTAATAAATTTTAGCAAAATCATCTATGAATAGTTATTATTCTATCTTTTATAGAAAAAAACACATAACACTTAATAATAGTTTAATGGAAAATGTATCTTTTTACAATCTTAATATTTAATCCTCATTTGTAATGAATTAATAATCAATCTATGACTATTTATTTCTCTTTATACATGTATAGATAATAAATTTCATTAAATTAATTATTATAATTAATTTAAATTTATCGCTTAAATAAGAACATTCACTATAAAAGATTTTTTGTAGAAAAAAATGATGTTTATGAAATATTTATTTGATTGATATTCCTTATAATAAATTAATTATTTCCTTGATGCTCTAAAAAAATTTACTAAATAAATCTAGAATAAATTTTATTTATATCATTCTAATTTTTTGATGTAAAATATTTTTAATAAAAAAAATATTAAAAAAATTATACATCATTATTGGTATTTTTTTAATTCAACTAGACACATTTTATTTTAGAATCCATTATTTTATCAATTTATATAATTTCTGGGAGGGTTAATTTATTTTTACATTAATAAAGAATTATTAATTTAAATTTTGTGTTGTGTGTGTCAAAATGTATCAAACATGTTGGTTTTATCTATTGGGTAAAAAGTACTAAAATATCAGTGTGTTACAAGAATCATGTTAGAGACTATATCATGATAAAAACACAAAAGCTAGAGTTCAGGATGGTATAATAGAAGGTTAATGGTTGTAATGATATTTAAATGGAGATATTGATTGGACTATTTTTGACCCATATATACCACAATCACATGGTGAACTATATTATATTTCATTATGTTTCAGTGAAAGTGTGTTAGGAGTACCAAGACATAGATAAATGCTTGAATTGAAGGGATGAGACCCTATCACTGTAAACATTATTCATGGTATCATATGGTTTAATTATAAATTATTGAATATAACTTTAAGAACCTTAGTGAAACTTTATATTATTTATATATATTTTATATATGAACAAGAAATTTTAGTGAATCAATTATATTAGGAACTATTGTTAAAGCCTCACACTAAAAGAAACGATTTTTTATTCCATATCTATTACCAAGGATAGATATATTTTTCAAATATTTGATCATATAGGATATAATAAATATCGATATGGTTTCATAAAATGTAATAATAGTGATATTTTTTTTATAATTAGTTCAATCATGTATTGACTAATACAGATGAAATTTTTTATATTTTGAAGTTGATGTGTCATTCTTAATCATAACTAAACACTAGGGTTCAAAGTTAAATTAAGGTTGACATTTGATGTCAGATATACCATATATCACTTGTGAGATCAAAATAATAGTTCTATTCATTGTGGATACTCTTGAGGAGATAAATTATTATGATATAAGGAATTTAACTGATTAATTCTAAGTGGAAATTAATGGATTACATAAATGATAAGTGATATTCAATATTATTTATTTGTATCGATGAAATATGATGAATGCTTAAAGATTATACCAAATTATAGTAATTAACAATGGTTAATAGATTAAATTTTCTGTAAAATATTATATAAGAGAATAATTTTATAAACTATATCACTCTGGGTGTTTGTGTTTCTATTATCCAATAAGAGGGATGTTATTCAAGGATAAATCATTTATTATTAACACCTAATAATTGTAACTATATTGAATAAGTAAATATAATTGATATATGACCACTATTATTAGTTCAATATTCTCATATGGTTCTTGATGATCGATCATAGTTCAATTTATCATCAACATATGGTTTGGTACAGGGATACCCCAATCACTGATTTTAAATTTAAATATGAGATCTATGAGTCCATGGAGACACTATTCTATTATAAATAAGAGAAAACTAATACAAAACATAATTCAGTAATTTTTCAGTAATTTTTCAGCTACTCTAGGAGTATTTCCATTGTGTTAAATTACAAAATATCCATTGAAGGATTTGATTTTTATGATTATTTGGATAAATCATCTCAGAGGTAGGGGTTATAATAGATCCATTCAATTAAAAAATCATACTTGTCTGAGAACAATAGTATACATTCCATTTTATATAATTTTTTAAAGGATTGGAGGAATATTATTGACGATTTATTATTGAATTCTCACAAAAAAATATTCTATGACATCCTTTACACAATATGTGTCCATTAGTATGGTTGGATACTTGTTAGTGAGAATTACAGTATATAATGATTTGGTTGGAATTTGTTTGAAACTGAGTGTATATGCATATTGATTGATGTACATGGTATTCGGTAATCCAAAATGGTTGAAAATATTTTTTTTTCTTGATATAAGAAGAGTGAGATATTTATTATGTTTACTAAAATAATATATCATTCATAATAAATAAATTGATACCTGTCCTATTTTTTTTGGATTTAGTTCTAATTTATAGGATTTAGAGACCTTATTTTCCCATAGAGTTATTTTTTTCATCACAAAAAAATGTGTCTAATGAAAATCTTCTCTCTTAGTGATAAAAATACAATAAAATAAAAAAATATTCATTTCATTCAACACTATGAATTTATTATTTATTATACACCTAGTAGATTTTGTATAGTGGTAGACACATCATGTAGGATGAGTATAATTTAACTCTGAATGATAGAATATGTAGAGTAGAAATTGCTGAAATAACTGACATAGATTTTTATATATATCCTTATTATAATGATATTTCTTAATTGATATTGATGATAGTGACTAAAACACTCATGGAGCTATACAATAAGGTTTAGAGAGGCCATAAATTCATATATAGCCGTTTTGATATTTTATATAAAGGATTATATTATTTAATTATCAATGCTAGATGGTTAGAGGAACTATTTGAGATCATATAAAAGTCATTGAGGGAGTTAAATAATTTCATAATCTTTAAAATACAATTATAATACACATGTTTCAAGATATTTTTGGATAATACTAATAGTTTTTATGAAATATAACATATCAGAGTATTTTGAGATGTCATACATATTAAGAAGTATTGTAAGTGTACAAAATAATTACATTATTTATTCTTCAATTATGAATTACAATATGGGTGTGGGATGATATATCTATAGACTTAATGTTTAGAATACCATGTACAATAAATAGAAATTATTATTTGTGGGTTATAAATGATCAACGGACATGGTTTCTCATTTATAACCTATATTAAAGGAGAGATACATACATATATATTGAGACATATATATGTATATGATATAATTATACAACATGAAATATCAATAAATTTGGTGTCTGGTAGATATTTATGTTTTATACAATAAATTTGGAAGAAAATTAAGAGATGTTTTTTATAGAGTCATTCTTATGTTATTTATTCAACATTAAGACTATTATGCTAGTTTAAAAATTATCCAGACACTCAAGGACATGTTTTGACCTTCCATGTTAGTGTTTTGGTGGTGTCGAATAAGATCATTATCATATAGTTTATTTCCCATTAAAATATTTCTATCAATCAATGATATTTACAGAAAATTTCATAATAATATTTATGAGGACCTATATGTCCCCACATTATTGGATATAGAATTGAAAATTTATAATAAATATACTATAATTAGAGTATCTTAACATGTAAAAGGTACATGTAATTTTTGAAATGATAAGGGTAACACATATCCAATAGAAGGTTTATTTAGACTAGTGGTCTATGTCACTAGATCTTGATGTGTGGGATTACACTTTCAGGACAATTCCGCCAAGTCATGGTATTAGATGTATTTTCTAGGGACAAAAACAATGACCCAAATTAAAATAAATATGCAACATCCAATGAAAATTTTGTGAGGTTTGTTGTTTCCCAACATTTTACACCATATTGAGGTCGGGTGGAAAACCTATTCCATTTGAGGAAAATTGTATATTAAATGAAAAATAAAACACACAATAATAGTTGTAATACATCAGCTTTTAATAAAAAATTATTCCTCAATAGTCACAATTCTTAAATTTCTTCCTCTAAATACCAGAGTATATTATCATATTTATAAACCAAAAATGAAAAAATCATGTCATTTAATAAAATAACATTAGAAAACAAGGATGAATAAATTATAAAAAATTAACACATGAAGAATAGGCTAATTAAAATATAATTAACATTAACAAATTTGTACATTCTACAGGTCATGTGTAACACCTAATTAATTTAAAATAAAAACATTATTTTTTATAACACATATGACATGAAACACTAAGCTTATGTAATATGTCAAATATGTTATATAAATATTACCTTTAAAACATAACTATTGAATTTGGGGGTGTGAATAAGATTAAATAAATATTAATTATATATAATATGGTAATAAGAAATATAAATATATTGATATATTCCTAGTAAATAATCAATCAAATTTTCGTGAAGCAGTTGTATTCTTCATAAAATATATTCTCTTCTAAAATGGATGTAATTAATTTTCATGAAATAATATTTTAAATAATTTATGTAAATTTTGTAGTATTAATTTATAATAATTATAAATTTTTTAAAATCATAATATCAAAATTAATTTATGGGTATATTTTTTGAATAGTTTTTAAAAAATAATTTTTAGTGTAAAGTGAATAATATCAATATGAATAATAGAGTCATTAATTTTATTTGGTAAAATAATTAAATATGTAATTATATTTTTTTGGTCTTATAGTGAAGTATTATCAATTTTATGTAGAATAGTATAATCAGTTTCATTTTAACTTGTATTATTCATTATTTTGGTATAAATATATTTTTATGCTGAAAAACACATTTTTTATTAAAATATTTTTGAATTGATAATTATTATTCCATATTAAATAATTAAAATAAACTCTAATTACGAATTATTTAAATAAATTTTATAAATATATATCTATATTATTTATTTAAAACAACTATAATGATGATTATTTTTCATATAGTAAATGTAAAATCAAATTTTCCATTAAACATTTTCTTGAAAACCAATTTTTTCATACTATAAATGTTTTATTTAAATGTTAAATTTTATTCTAATATTAAATTATTAACGGAAAATGGATTCCATATTCATAATTATTTGTAACAATTTAGGTAAATTGGTCCCTTTTATAGTTTTTATATAAGAATATCAACTATAGTAAAAAATTTGAAGCTCCATAAGTGTAAATTTGGTAAGAAATATTAAAAATAACATGATAAGGAATGATAATTTTCCCAAATTTTTATTTTATCCTATTGGATGAGTTGAGCTCAGCCATTTCCTTCATGATATCAAATATATAGTAAAATGGTGCCATATTTTTTTCTTTTTACATTTATAAAATTTAATTAATAGATAATGATAAATAAATAACTTTATTACTTTTAATAACTATAAAATTTTTTGATAGGGAAATTTTTTTTAGTTATAAATATTAAATTGAAATATATTTAATTATTTTTATCATGGAATCAAATTTTTAATTTTTATAAATGAAATATTTATTATCAATTATTACAAAATAATGCGACATTTTAATTCATACAATATATAAATAAAATAAATTTTTTTTTGTAATATAAAATTTATATAAAATTTATGAATTATTATCCTCCATAAATTTTTTTGATAAATAATACATATTATTGATGTTTTTATGTATTTTACTATAAATAGGTGTTAATAATTTTGTCTTCAATATCAAATTAAAATAATATATCAAGTGACATTAATTTTTTTTATAAAAATGATATTTTATTAAATGATTTAAAATTATTAATAATAATATATTCCACAATGTGATTTAGATATAGTTTATAATATCATATATGGTCCATATATTGACATTTTTTCTGTTTTATGGAACTAACTAAACCCCTAAAAAGTAAAACCATTTTTATCAAAGTAATTTTCAAAAAGGGTTAATGAGGGATACAGAATGATAGGGTAAAATTTTAATATAAACATATCCAATTATATTTTAATTATAGTATTTCAACACAAATTCCACATATCATCCCATAATATTAGTTTTGTGCTATTAAGATGATATTTATTTTATATAACTTACATATTTTTTGGAATTCGAAAATTATATCTTCCCTCACTAATAAAAGAGAACCTACAATCCACTTTTCTTCAGATTTAAAAAATATTTTTTTATTCCAAATCTTAACAAAGAAATACCTCACATTAATAAACACCTCTTATATTACATGGTTTGACTATAAAATGTGCTCAGGATTGATATTTGTGTAAACCAAAAGTGGTTGTCTGAAGAAGATGTATCATTCTCAAAAAATCATTTTTATTTTCATTCATATACCACCTTCAAAAAATATTTTTATGACATAATGATGTAACAATATCTATATATACCATATACTAAGATTTTTAATTTTTATTTAATTCCCTATCTCTATCCCATCTTCAATAAACTGGGAAATGAATAAGTCATTCATGTGTACGACATACTACCACATCACAAATTGATATCATTCATTATAAATCATAGAAATAATTGATGGGGTTAATGATGTATTATATATATATGATACTAATTATATATTAATCATTCTCAATGATAGTATATCATATATGTTTTGACCTTCATATTCTTTTAAAAATTAAAATATAGTTTGTGTAATCTTTTTCAATTACCACCTCCATGAAGAAAATTAATATTTTCTCATAAACATATGAAATGAAATATATATATATAAATATATATAATTTAATTTTTATAAATGATATAATATTTATGTTATTAATATTATTATTTTAATATACAATAATAATTCTTTTTTCTTTCCATAATGATTTTAGAAAAAATGAAATGTTACTTATGTCTATGTATGACCTACCATCTATAAGATTGTTAGGTAGTTAATTTTTAATAATCTTATTTCATGGTTTTTAAAAAAAGAAAAAAATATATAATCTTTTACTATATCATTATTACTATTCTAAATAATATGAATCAATTAAATCATTTACCATTGTCTAAAAACAAATGCCATTTTTAAGATATGAGATAAATATCATCAAAACGTCCAATGTGAACTAATTCTTAATGCAATTAAATAAAACATGGTATAAAATAAAATAAAATGAATAATAAATTGGGATAAGGTTCTTAATATTTTAAATAATTATCATAAGGTCATTATTCAGTAAGATTATGATTATACGTTATATGTACGAGTGGAGGTAATATATTTCATCTCAATTTCTCATTTATTGATGAATATTTTTGTGTTATACACCATGTTTATTTAATACGGTGTATCTAATTACCTTTTTAATGTTATCATTAATCCTTCATAATTAATGATATTTTATTATTTAATTTAAATTATTCCATCCATAGTAAATTGAGTAGAATGATACCATGTGGTAAAAGGTTACATGAATCAGTTTCTTTTCATTGGTTTATATTACTTCATCATTGTATTTCACATTCAATGTTATATTTTGTAATTAAATTTTGTTATTTTATGTTTTATTTATAATTTTTATTTGTATATACATTTTATACACATAATAAATTCATTTATTAGTACTCACTTCAATGGTACAACCATTATATTTTATTTCATTTCAATTTCCAATCCATTGAGACATATTTGATATTATGAAACTATTTATTTTAATGTGATGTATATACTATCTATTTGATATTTAATATCATTAATATATTTATTTATATGGTATATAATGTTACAATTGATGTTATTTACTCCAAGGGGTGTGACTCAAATGATCCCAAGTATTTATCGGTTTGTTTCACAATCTAATTATTCTTCTAGATAATTTATTCTTAAATATTTGATGGGGGAAATTTTTTATATTCCTATATTAAACAAAATTTTATTTCAAGAATAACTTTTATTTCATGAAACTAAATATATTACTTTAAATTTATACACTTTAGATACTTATGATACTGAAATCATGTTTTTGAGGAAATCAAACTTTGTTTTTTCTACTCAATCCGGAGGATTTTTCTTCTATATCTGTATTTTCCTTAAAATATAATAAATAATATTTTCAGTACTCTATAATGATTTATTAAAGATATTTTTCTACATGATTATCTTTAAAATGAATAGTTTAATATAAATCTTCTTATTGTTTTTACATTATATTTTTTGAATGTTTCTAAATATGGGAAATAAATATTTTTTAACTTATATGGAATAAACAAATATAGCCACAAATACCATTCCTTTATTTTCATAATAGATTAAAATTTCCATGATTAATTTAAAATAAAATTTGTGGCTATATATTATCTACATTATATGTTTTGACATGGTGAATTCAAAATTAAAGGTGTATTATCCTCAAGAATTTATTTGATGATAATTTTATGGTAGTTATATTCATCATATATTATAACTCATTTATTCACCACTAGAAATATAATTTAATGATACCATCATTATTTTTTCTATAGATGGTTTATGATTAGTTTTACTGGGGAATTTATTAATATTTGAGATGATATTTCTTTATATACTGGCAATTTTTTTAAAATGCATGTTGATTAACTTGTATTGTATATTAATTTGATTAATGAGTTGGTATTAGTAAGGGATAGTCAGGCTGTAGAAAAAAAATCGCATTAATACATTAGTATGTCACTTGAGTCAAATGTAACATCTTATATCTGTGTACCACCCAATGGTAACCCAAACCCGATTGGCCCCATAACCTCAAGAAAATTTCCCCGAACTAAGAGGCTACAGACTAGAAGGATGGGCCAAGGTTTGATACTTGGTAAATTTTACCATCATTTGTAGATTATACATAGTGGAAAATAAATTGTAAAGAACCGAATAAGCAATAATTCCAAATAAGAATAATTGCAGAAGACTAATAGTAATAAAACAAGTAGAACATATCTATTAATGATGAATGTCACATGTTTCTATAAAAGTATACAAAAAAGTATCAATTCTGGAAATAAAATAATAAATCTAAGGTAATTAAATGGATGTAAACTCTAAAGGCATCACAAGCCTCAGCTTGGTCCCATGCTCTCCAGATCAAACAATAATAATGTACTTTATGAAGAAATGTGATCTCCCTTATCTATACATGAAATAATATATTCTATTTGGGTCCAAATGAATGACCCAAATATGGTGATAGAAAATAATAGAAGGAAACCAAAAAATATCTTTGCCAATATATCTATGAATATATATATAGTATGTAATATGAATGAAAGAATAAATAAACTAGGAAGTACTCAAATGTAAAAATCCTACAGTTTTTCCGTTACAATCATTTATCATTTATTTTTCATCTTTCAAATAATGTAAACATGGGACCATTCCTAAGATTTATATCAACATGTAATCTAACAAAAATATACAACTCCTGAAACCATCTAAAAATCATTTAAGACTGAATCCTAGCATTTCTTTTGGATTAGGAGATTCATCACAATCATTCATTTATTCAAACACGACACATTGATAAGTTCTCATGGTATATCCCCTTTGTCCTAACCTATCATCCAAATCCTTCAATAACCAGCCTCTAGGAAGCACTAACAGTCTATTCCCTTTGGACCAACATGCCATCAATTTGTGAAAATAACAACCCTTTATAAAATATATTACGGTCTTACCCATTTGGTCAAACATAGAATAAATAAATTACAAATGGCCACTTGAGAAGATCTCATGTTATAAATTCCATGGTATAACATTCATTTAATCAAATATAAATGAACACCTATACATATCTCATTGTCTAACCCTATTGGGATGCTCTAACAGTCTATTCCCCATTGGTCAGACATTCAAAATTCATATCACTGGCATTTCATAAAATTAATAACTCATCCTAATATAACAAGTCATGGAATAAAAAACAAGAATAACATGCATTCTACACCAACAACCATAAACAAACAATCAAGGAAAAAGTACCCATAGGGTATCCTATAACCATGGTATCAAAATTTACGCATAAGAAAAAACCCTTTATAAATCAATTAAACCATAACATGTAATGACAAAGGTTAAATTATAAATCAAGAAACTCGAAAATGTGGGAATGAGGAAAATTTATGATATATGACCCAAGACAAACAAAAAAAGGAACAAACCACCAACTTTGATGTTATACGACTGATATACTTGAACGTTGGCCCTTAAATCTTTATAGATCCGTGTATACCTACAAATAAGTAAAAAATGAATATCAATAAATAACTCATAAGAGGGGAAGAATCATGAATAAGGCCTCCAGAGGGTTTAATAACACACTGTTGGGATTCAAACATCCCTGATGGTGTTTCAGTCAGAACTCGGATAGTGAATCCAGATATCAAACTTGATTCGTTGTTCTGAAGAACACTTTTTTGAAACACCAGAAGAAGATGATGTTTCTGGATATGAGATGAAACCCAATTCAAATTTGTTAATAAAAACTACATGGTGTGTTCTATAAATCTATCTGTCATGTAGTATCCTTAACCGAACCTCAACCTATGCGCTCTGCTAAGTCACACCAAATCCATGTACTCACCCGTTATATGGACAGTATGCATTTTTACACTGAAACTAGGCACCCATAGTGTACATAAAAGTACATTTCATGTAATAAGACAAAACCCATTTCATAGTTTTTTCTAAAAAATGAAACAAATATCCATACCTGAAGTGGAGAGTCATGTTCATACATATATTCCACTTAAATAAATTCATCCATGAATTTCTATTCTAAGTGCGGTGAAAAATAATATTCAAACAACTATGGCCACTACATCAGCCTCCCTCTTCCAAGTGTCATCCAAAACACAGTTGTGCTGCCGTAGTACTCCTACCAGAGGAACATAATAGCCACAGAGAACATTAATGTTTCTATCCACAACAAAAATAGGTTTCTCCTCGAAGAATTCATCCAACTCCAACTCAAAAAAATCAGGTCGAAAAAGTATGACAGGTCTTAAAAGTAACAATGTAGCTGAGAAACAAAAAAGGCACTATATATATCCTGGCACCTCTGAGGAAACTACAACCGATAGGCAATCGAACTTACTCTCTTCAAAACCTCAAACGACCTAACATATCCATGTGAAATCATACCTTGTTTCCTAATCATCCTAAGTCCCCTTTTTGTTGTGACTATTTGGAAAACCTGATCTCCACCCTCGAACAGAAAAGTTCAACTCCGTCGATCAACAACAGATTTGTGTTGAGACTGTTCAGTATCTATCCCCTTCCAAATTAACTCCACCTGGTATGTGGTCTCTTGGACAAGTCGAGGTCCCATCATAGCTATCTCTCCTACCTCCAGCAATCATAGGGGTGATCAACATGGTCTGTCGTACATATATTTATAAGGTTCTATCAGAATAGTATACAGAAAACCAGTATTGTATGAAAAATATACCAGGGGTATGTGTCTCTCCCACGAGCCCCCTAAATCAAGGACGCATGCAAAAATAATATCCTACCAACATAGAATCATGGGCTCGAACTTTCCATCATTCTGGGTATGTTAATCTATACATATAAGTACATGAGTACCCAAATCCTTCTGTAGTTCGTGCATGACATGAGAATAAACTCATCATCCCTACCCAAAACAATGGAGTGTAGAACCCCATGTAAATGTATAATCTCTCGAATGTGAATCTTTCTAAGATTATCAACACTAAAGGTTTCCTTGATCAATAGGAAATGTGAAACCTTTGTGATCCTTTTAATAACAACCCACACCACATCATTTCCTCATGGAGATCTTGGAAAAAGAGTCATGAAATCCATCATGACATCATTCAACTTACACTCGAGAATGGGTAACTGCTGTAATATCCCAGCCAGTCACTTTTGTTATGCCTTCACCTACTGAAATATAGAACATATCATAAGAAACCCAACTACAAACATCTTTATTACTGGCCACCAATACTGACGTTGTTGATCTCGATACATCTTAGAGACACCAGGATGAACTCCCCATACCGAGGAATAAAAATCTAACAATAGATACTCTTATTTGTCTAATGACTCCCATACCAACCCATGAAAATGGGAAACCTCATCCTCACATACGGTCCACCCTGATGTAGGTTCCTCACCTGACACACTCTCACGTAGGACTTGTTATTTATAATCTGATAGCTTCTTTATTGTCACTCAATCTAGTAGAGTAGAGGTAACAACTATAGACAAAAGAAACACTTAACGCTATTTGTTGTTCACCTCCAAATTCATATTAGAGAGAAGAACCATAAGATTACACTCATTACTGGCCACTTGAACTACCTTTATTTGAGTCCTCCTACTCACTACATAATCCACTATGTTTCCTTTCCCAGGCATATTGGGAAGAATAATCTCAAAAGAATGATGGTACTCATCCCTTCTTCACTGTATCAAATTCAGATCACACTGAGTAATGATATAGTAGAGTGACTTGGGGTTAGTGAATACCACAAAATTCTCTCCCTAAAGATAATTTATTCAACAATTCAAAGCATGCATAATAATAGAAAACTCCGGGTCATGCATTTGGTGGTTCCTCTCTTTTGGCCTCAACTACAGAGACCCATATGCAACGCCTCCTTCCACTTGCATAAGCACGACATACAGCCTGATACTCGATGTGTTGCAGTAAACGGTGTAACTCTTTCCCAGATCTAGTAAAATTAGTATATGTGAAAAAGTCCACCTCTCTTTCATCTCTTGAATGGATAAATCAGAGGAATCTATCCAAAAATACTCCACATCTTTCATAGTTTGGATCGTCAAAGGCTCTCCTAAACATGAAAAGTATTGAATTAGGAGTCTATAGTAGCAGCCTGCACTAGAAAACTCCATACCTCAAAGAAGTTATTCAGATACTCCCTAGAAACTACCTCTCTCATATTCTATGGGTCTACTGATACTCCTGTCTTTAAGATGGCATGAATCAAGAAGTGGATCTAATCCATACAAAATTGGAACATTGATAGATTAACATATAATTGACACTCTCTTAGTGTACTCAAAATGATCTCAATATGTATGGAATGGTCATGTTTAGTATGAGAGTGCCCCAATATATCACCCATGATGACTACCATAAACGAATCCATTTATGGATGGAGCATTCGGTTCATCAGTTCCATGAATATTATCTGCACGTTCATCATAAAAATCGACATAACCAAATACTCATATGGTCCATACCTTATTAAAAAGGATGTGAGAGGTATATCTGATGGTCAAACACTCAACCGATGATATCTAGATCTAATGTCAATGTTTGATAACACCCAGTCTCCTCAAAGATGATCAAATATATCATAAATCCTCAGCAAGGGATATCAGTTCTTGACTGTCAACTATATCAACTCTTGATAATCCACACAATGTCTAAAGGTATTATCTAACTTCATCACAAAAATAATAGGATAACCCTATGGAAAGGTAATATGTCCAATGAATCCCCTTTCCTGAAACTCCTATAACAGTTTTTTGTTCTCCTGTAACTCTATTTTAGCCATCCTATACAGAGGAATGGACATCTGTGCTGCTCCTGGCACAAGATAAACAAAGAAATCAACCTATCTCTCTACTGTTCAACCTGAAAGGTAGACTAGAATGAAGTATCTAAAATGATCCACCACTGGAATAAAAACTATCGGTGATGTCCCATGGTTTTCTAGATTTGAACTAGCAATCTTGGCCATAATTCCCTCCAACCCATGATGGTAGGGTCCAACTATGCTCGCCTGGACGTACCATTCAAACTTATGTAGATAAGACCCACCCACTAGTCACAAGAATCTCACCATGTGGTGATATCAGCGAAGAGAGGTCTGAAAAGAGACCATCTAGTCCATTCAGAGAATGACATCAAAACCAATCATCTATAAGACAATGAGGTCACATAAGAAGTTACATCCACAAACCTCAATAGGTAACTCCTTGTACTAATGTACACTTGACGTACTAATCCCTAACATAATGTCTAGAATCATAAAATCGTCATAAATAAGGATACAGATATTAAGGCTCTATACAATGGAAACATATATTAAACTACTTGAATCCCATGTATCGAAAAGTGCGGAAGAAAAAGCCGAGATAACTAGAATTGTACCTCTTACCATAGAGGGTTTGGGATCCTTCTCCATTTGGGTCTTCTCTATTGCAAAATTCTATCCTATGTGGTGGTCATGCGACCCTGCCTGGAAACTAGGAGATGATCCACCCTACTGTTGCTGAAATCCTATTTTTAGTATATCATGGTTATGACCACCTCCTCATCCCAAATGGTCTGATTAACTCTATTTCCCTGAATGATGTGAAACTAGTGGTCCTTCTAAATATGGAGTCATAAGAGATCCCCTCTCACTCCCTTCTGGTTAGAACATCCTTTAAAAATGCAGAATATGGCCCATCTATCCGCATGATCGGCACATGACTGTTTCCCTTGGGCAATGTGGTCTCGTATTCCCCCTCTTTTTACCCTAGTATCACACAACATGGCTACCTGAATAACCAACGAATCAGAGCTTCATACTCTCTGTCAAAGGAGTACAGGACCTGGATGTTAAACCTCCCTGGCCTGTAGCTCCAAACTAATTCAAATTGCACTCGATAATCAGTGTCGGGATAACTATATTAGTTACTGTAGTAAAACTAAAAACATTCACATACGATTGGATGTCGTACCTGAGACTATCCTCAAATAATCTTTCTAGTAAGGAATGATAATTTTCCCAAATTTTTATTTTATCCTATTGGATGAGTTGAGCTCAGCCATTTCCTTCATGATATCAAATATATAGTAAAATGGTGCCATATTTTTTTCTTTTTACATTTATAAAATTTAATTAATAGATAATGATAAATAAATAACTTTATTACTTTTAATAACTATAAAATTTTTTGATAGGGAAATTTTTTTTAGTTATAAATATTAAATTGAAATATATTTAATTATTTTTATCATGGAATCAAATTTTTAATTTTTATAAATGAAATATTTATTATCAATTATTACAAAATAATGCGACATTTTAATTCATACAATATATAAATAAAATAAATTTTTTTTTGTAATATAAAATTTATATAAAATTTATGAATTATTATCCTCCATAAATTTTTTTGATAAATAATACATATTATTGATGTTTTTATGTATTTTACTATAAATAGGTGTTAATAATTTTGTCTTCAATATCAAATTAAAATAATATATCAAGTGACATTAATTTTTTTTATAAAAATGATATTTTATTAAATGATTTAAAATTATTAATAATAATATATTCCACAATGTGATTTAGATATAGTTTATAATATCATATATGGTCCATATATTGACATTTTTTCTGTTTTATGGAACTAACTAAACCCCTAAAAAGTAAAACCATTTTTATCAAAGTAATTTTCAAAAAGGGTTAATGAGGGATACAGAATGATAGGGTAAAATTTTAATATAAACATATCCAATTATATTTTAATTATAGTATTTCAACACAAATTCCACATATCATCCCATAATATTAGTTTTGTGCTATTAAGATGATATTTATTTTATATAACTTACATATTTTTTGGAATTCGAAAATTATATCTTCCCTCACTAATAAAAGAGAACCTACAATCCACTTTTCTTCAGATTTAAAAAATATTTTTTTATTCCAAATCTTAACAAAGAAATACCTCACATTAATAAACACCTCTTATATTACATGGTTTGACTATAAAATGTGCTCAGGATTGATATTTGTGTAAACCAAAAGTGGTTGTCTGAAGAAGATGTATCATTCTCAAAAAATCATTTTTATTTTCATTCATATACCACCTTCAAAAAATATTTTTATGACATAATGATGTAACAATATCTATATATACCATATACTAAGATTTTTAATTTTTATTTAATTCCCTATCTCTATCCCATCTTCAATAAACTGGGAAATGAATAAGTCATTCATGTGTACGACATACTACCACATCACAAATTGATATCATTCATTATAAATCATAGAAATAATTGATGGGGTTAATGATGTATTATATATATATGATACTAATTATATATTAATCATTCTCAATGATAGTATATCATATATGTTTTGACCTTCATATTCTTTTAAAAATTAAAATATAGTTTGTGTAATCTTTTTCAATTACCACCTCCATGAAGAAAATTAATATTTTCTCATAAACATATGAAATGAAATATATATATATAAATATATATAATTTAATTTTTATAAATGATATAATATTTATGTTATTAATATTATTATTTTAATATACAATAATAATTCTTTTTTCTTTCCATAATGATTTTAGAAAAAATGAAATGTTACTTATGTCTATGTATGACCTACCATCTATAAGATTGTTAGGTAGTTAATTTTTAATAATCTTATTTCATGGTTTTTAAAAAAAGAAAAAAATATATAATCTTTTACTATATCATTATTACTATTCTAAATAATATGAATCAATTAAATCATTTACCATTGTCTAAAAACAAATGCCATTTTTAAGATATGAGATAAATATCATCAAAACGTCCAATGTGAACTAATTCTTAATGCAATTAAATAAAACATGGTATAAAATAAAATAAAATGAATAATAAATTGGGATAAGGTTCTTAATATTTTAAATAATTATCATAAGGTCATTATTCAGTAAGATTATGATTATACGTTATATGTACGAGTGGAGGTAATATATTTCATCTCAATTTCTCATTTATTGATGAATATTTTTGTGTTATACACCATGTTTATTTAATACGGTGTATCTAATTACCTTTTTAATGTTATCATTAATCCTTCATAATTAATGATATTTTATTATTTAATTTAAATTATTCCATCCATAGTAAATTGAGTAGAATGATACCATGTGGTAAAAGGTTACATGAATCAGTTTCTTTTCATTGGTTTATATTACTTCATCATTGTATTTCACATTCAATGTTATATTTTGTAATTAAATTTTGTTATTTTATGTTTTATTTATAATTTTTATTTGTATATACATTTTATACACATAATAAATTCATTTATTAGTACTCACTTCAATGGTACAACCATTATATTTTATTTCATTTCAATTTCCAATCCATTGAGACATATTTGATATTATGAAACTATTTATTTTAATGTGATGTATATACTATCTATTTGATATTTAATATCATTAATATATTTATTTATATGGTATATAATGTTACAATTGATGTTATTTACTCCAAGGGGTGTGACTCAAATGATCCCAAGTATTTATCGGTTTGTTTCACAATCTAATTATTCTTCTAGATAATTTATTCTTAAATATTTGATGGGGGAAATTTTTTATATTCCTATATTAAACAAAATTTTATTTCAAGAATAACTTTTATTTCATGAAACTAAATATATTACTTTAAATTTATACACTTTAGATACTTATGATACTGAAATCATGTTTTTGAGGAAATCAAACTTTGTTTTTTCTACTCAATCCGGAGGATTTTTCTTCTATATCTGTATTTTCCTTAAAATATAATAAATAATATTTTCAGTACTCTATAATGATTTATTAAAGATATTTTTCTACATGATTATCTTTAAAATGAATAGTTTAATATAAATCTTCTTATTGTTTTTACATTATATTTTTTGAATGTTTCTAAATATGGGAAATAAATATTTTTTAACTTATATGGAATAAACAAATATAGCCACAAATACCATTCCTTTATTTTCATAATAGATTAAAATTTCCATGATTAATTTAAAATAAAATTTGTGGCTATATATTATCTACATTATATGTTTTGACATGGTGAATTCAAAATTAAAGGTGTATTATCCTCAAGAATTTATTTGATGATAATTTTATGGTAGTTATATTCATCATATATTATAACTCATTTATTCACCACTAGAAATATAATTTAATGATACCATCATTATTTTTTCTATAGATGGTTTATGATTAGTTTTACTGGGGAATTTATTAATATTTGAGATGATATTTCTTTATATACTGGCAATTTTTTTAAAATGCATGTTGATTAACTTGTATTGTATATTAATTTGATTAATGAGTTGGTATTAGTAAGGGATAGTCAGGCTGTAGAAAAAAAATCGCATTAATACATTAGTATGTCACTTGAGTCAAATGTAACATCTTATATCTGTGTACCACCCAATGGTAACCCAAACCCGATTGGCCCCATAACCTCAAGAAAATTTCCCCGAACTAAGAGGCTACAGACTAGAAGGATGGGCCAAGGTTTGATACTTGGTAAATTTTACCATCATTTGTAGATTATACATAGTGGAAAATAAATTGTAAAGAACCGAATAAGCAATAATTCCAAATAAGAATAATTGCAGAAGACTAATAGTAATAAAACAAGTAGAACATATCTATTAATGATGAATGTCACATGTTTCTATAAAAGTATACAAAAAAGTATCAATTCTGGAAATAAAATAATAAATCTAAGGTAATTAAATGGATGTAAACTCTAAAGGCATCACAAGCCTCAGCTTGGTCCCATGCTCTCCAGATCAAACAATAATAATGTACTTTATGAAGAAATGTGATCTCCCTTATCTATACATGAAATAATATATTCTATTTGGGTCCAAATGAATGACCCAAATATGGTGATAGAAAATAATAGAAGGAAACCAAAAAATATCTTTGCCAATATATCTATGAATATATATATAGTATGTAATATGAATGAAAGAATAAATAAACTAGGAAGTACTCAAATGTAAAAATCCTACAGTTTTTCCGTTACAATCATTTATCATTTATTTTTCATCTTTCAAATAATGTAAACATGGGACCATTCCTAAGATTTATATCAACATGTAATCTAACAAAAATATACAACTCCTGAAACCATCTAAAAATCATTTAAGACTGAATCCTAGCATTTCTTTTGGATTAGGAGATTCATCACAATCATTCATTTATTCAAACACGACACATTGATAAGTTCTCATGGTATATCCCCTTTGTCCTAACCTATCATCCAAATCCTTCAATAACCAGCCTCTAGGAAGCACTAACAGTCTATTCCCTTTGGACCAACATGCCATCAATTTGTGAAAATAACAACCCTTTATAAAATATATTACGGTCTTACCCATTTGGTCAAACATAGAATAAATAAATTACAAATGGCCACTTGAGAAGATCTCATGTTATAAATTCCATGGTATAACATTCATTTAATCAAATATAAATGAACACCTATACATATCTCATTGTCTAACCCTATTGGGATGCTCTAACAGTCTATTCCCCATTGGTCAGACATTCAAAATTCATATCACTGGCATTTCATAAAATTAATAACTCATCCTAATATAACAAGTCATGGAATAAAAAACAAGAATAACATGCATTCTACACCAACAACCATAAACAAACAATCAAGGAAAAAGTACCCATAGGGTATCCTATAACCATGGTATCAAAATTTACGCATAAGAAAAAACCCTTTATAAATCAATTAAACCATAACATGTAATGACAAAGGTTAAATTATAAATCAAGAAACTCGAAAATGTGGGAATGAGGAAAATTTATGATATATGACCCAAGACAAACAAAAAAAGGAACAAACCACCAACTTTGATGTTATACGACTGATATACTTGAACGTTGGCCCTTAAATCTTTATAGATCCGTGTATACCTACAAATAAGTAAAAAATGAATATCAATAAATAACTCATAAGAGGGGAAGAATCATGAATAAGGCCTCCAGAGGGTTTAATAACACACTGTTGGGATTCAAACATCCCTGATGGTGTTTCAGTCAGAACTCGGATAGTGAATCCAGATATCAAACTTGATTCGTTGTTCTGAAGAACACTTTTTTGAAACACCAGAAGAAGATGATGTTTCTGGATATGAGATGAAACCCAATTCAAATTTGTTAATAAAAACTACATGGTGTGTTCTATAAATCTATCTGTCATGTAGTATCCTTAACCGAACCTCAACCTATGCGCTCTGCTAAGTCACACCAAATCCATGTACTCACCCGTTATATGGACAGTATGCATTTTTACACTGAAACTAGGCACCCATAGTGTACATAAAAGTACATTTCATGTAATAAGACAAAACCCATTTCATAGTTTTTTCTAAAAAATGAAACAAATATCCATACCTGAAGTGGAGAGTCATGTTCATACATATATTCCACTTAAATAAATTCATCCATGAATTTCTATTCTAAGTGCGGTGAAAAATAATATTCAAACAACTATGGCCACTACATCAGCCTCCCTCTTCCAAGTGTCATCCAAAACACAGTTGTGCTGCCGTAGTACTCCTACCAGAGGAACATAATAGCCACAGAGAACATTAATGTTTCTATCCACAACAAAAATAGGTTTCTCCTCGAAGAATTCATCCAACTCCAACTCAAAAAAATCAGGTCGAAAAAGTATGACAGGTCTTAAAAGTAACAATGTAGCTGAGAAACAAAAAAGGCACTATATATATCCTGGCACCTCTGAGGAAACTACAACCGATAGGCAATCGAACTTACTCTCTTCAAAACCTCAAACGACCTAACATATCCATGTGAAATCATACCTTGTTTCCTAATCATCCTAAGTCCCCTTTTTGTTGTGACTATTTGGAAAACCTGATCTCCACCCTCGAACAGAAAAGTTCAACTCCGTCGATCAACAACAGATTTGTGTTGAGACTGTTCAGTATCTATCCCCTTCCAAATTAACTCCACCTGGTATGTGGTCTCTTGGACAAGTCGAGGTCCCATCATAGCTATCTCTCCTACCTCCAGCAATCATAGGGGTGATCAACATGGTCTGTCGTACATATATTTATAAGGTTCTATCAGAATAGTATACAGAAAACCAGTATTGTATGAAAAATATACCAGGGGTATGTGTCTCTCCCACGAGCCCCCTAAATCAAGGACGCATGCAAAAATAATATCCTACCAACATAGAATCATGGGCTCGAACTTTCCATCATTCTGGGTATGTTAATCTATACATATAAGTACATGAGTACCCAAATCCTTCTGTAGTTCGTGCATGACATGAGAATAAACTCATCATCCCTACCCAAAACAATGGAGTGTAGAACCCCATGTAAATGTATAATCTCTCGAATGTGAATCTTTCTAAGATTATCAACACTAAAGGTTTCCTTGATCAATAGGAAATGTGAAACCTTTGTGATCCTTTTAATAACAACCCACACCACATCATTTCCTCATGGAGATCTTGGAAAAAGAGTCATGAAATCCATCATGACATCATTCAACTTACACTCGAGAATGGGTAACTGCTGTAATATCCCAGCCAGTCACTTTTGTTATGCCTTCACCTACTGAAATATAGAACATATCATAAGAAACCCAACTACAAACATCTTTATTACTGGCCACCAATACTGACGTTGTTGATCTCGATACATCTTAGAGACACCAGGATGAACTCCCCATACCGAGGAATAAAAATCTAACAATAGATACTCTTATTTGTCTAATGACTCCCATACCAACCCATGAAAATGGGAAACCTCATCCTCACATACGGTCCACCCTGATGTAGGTTCCTCACCTGACACACTCTCACGTAGGACTTGTTATTTATAATCTGATAGCTTCTTTATTGTCACTCAATCTAGTAGAGTAGAGGTAACAACTATAGACAAAAGAAACACTTAACGCTATTTGTTGTTCACCTCCAAATTCATATTAGAGAGAAGAACCATAAGATTACACTCATTACTGGCCACTTGAACTACCTTTATTTGAGTCCTCCTACTCACTACATAATCCACTATGTTTCCTTTCCCAGGCATATTGGGAAGAATAATCTCAAAAGAATGATGGTACTCATCCCTTCTTCACTGTATCAAATTCAGATCACACTGAGTAATGATATAGTAGAGTGACTTGGGGTTAGTGAATACCACAAAATTCTCTCCCTAAAGATAATTTATTCAACAATTCAAAGCATGCATAATAATAGAAAACTCCGGGTCATGCATTTGGTGGTTCCTCTCTTTTGGCCTCAACTACAGAGACCCATATGCAACGCCTCCTTCCACTTGCATAAGCACGACATACAGCCTGATACTCGATGTGTTGCAGTAAACGGTGTAACTCTTTCCCAGATCTAGTAAAATTAGTATATGTGAAAAAGTCCACCTCTCTTTCATCTCTTGAATGGATAAATCAGAGGAATCTATCCAAAAATACTCCACATCTTTCATAGTTTGGATCGTCAAAGGCTCTCCTAAACATGAAAAGTATTGAATTAGGAGTCAATAGTAGCAGCCTGCACTAGAAAACTCCATACCTCAAAGAAGTTATTCAGATACTCCCTAGAAACTACCTCTCTCATATTCTATGGGTCTACTGATACTCCTGTCTTTAAGATGGCATGAATCAAGAAGTGGATCTAATCCATACAAAATTGGAACATTGATAGATTAACATATAATTGACACTCTCTTAGTGTACTCAAAATGATCTCAATATGTATGGAATGGTCATGTTTAGTATGAGAGTGCCCCAATATATCACCCATGATGACTACCATAAACGAATCCATTTATGGATGGAGCATTCGGTTCATCAGTTCCATGAATATTATCTGCACGTTCATCATAAAAATCGACATAACCAAATACTCATATGGTCCATACCTTATTAAAAAGGATGTGAGAGGTATATCTGATGGTCAAACACTCAACCGATGATATCTAGATCTAATGTCAATGTTTGATAACACCCAGTCTCCTCAAAGATGATCAAATATATCATAAATCCTCAGCAAGGGATATCAGTTCTTGACTGTCAACTATATCAACTCTTGATAATCCACACAATGTCTAAAGGTATTATCTAACTTCATCACAAAAATAATAGGATAACCCTATGGAAAGGTAATATGTCCAATGAATCCCCTTTCCTGAAACTCCTATAACAGTTTTTTGTTCTCCTGTAACTCTATTTTAGCCATCCTATACAGAGGAATGGACATCTGTGCTGCTCCTGGCACAAGATAAACAAAGAAATCAACCTATCTCTCTACTGTTCAACCTGAAAGGTAGACTAGAATGAAGTATCTAAAATGATCCACCACTGGAATAAAAACTATCGGTGATGTCCCATGGTTTTCTAGATTTGAACTAGCAATCTTGGCCATAATTCCCTCCAACCCATGATGGTAGGGTCCAACTATGCTCGCCTGGACGTACCATTCAAACTTATGTAGATAAGACCCACCCACTAGTCACAAGAATCTCACCATGTGGTGATATCAGCGAAGAGAGGTCTGAAAAGAGACCATCTAGTCCATTCAGAGAATGACATCAAAACCAATCATCTATAAGACAATGAGGTCACATAAGAAGTTACATCCACAAACCTCAATAGGTAACTCCTTGTACTAATGTACACTTGACGTACTAATCCCTAACATAATGTCTAGAATCATAAAATCGTCATAAATAAGGATACAGATATTAAGGCTCTATACAATGGAAACATATATTAAACTACTTGAATCCCATGTATCGAAAAGTGCGGAAGAAAAAGCCGAGATAACTAGAATTGTACCTCTTACCATAGAGGGTTTGGGATCCTTCTCCATTTGGGTCTTCTCTATTGCAAAATTCTATCCTATGTGGTGGTCATGCGACCCTGCCTGGAAACTAGGAGATGATCCACCCTACTGTTGCTGAAATCCTATTTTTAGTATATCATGGTTATGACCACCTCCTCATCCCAAATGGTCTGATTAACTCTATTTCCCTGAATGATGTGAAACTAGTGGTCCTTCTAAATATGGAGTCATAAGAGATCCCCTCTCACTCCCTTCTGGTTAGAACATCCTTTAAAAATGCAGAATATGGCCCATCTATCCGCATGATCGGCACATGACTGTTTCCCTTGGGCAATGTGGTCTCGTATTCCCCCTCTTTTTACCCTAGTATCACACAACATGGCTACCTGAATAACCAACGAATCAGAGCTTCATACTCTCTGTCAAAGGAGTACAGGACCTGGATGTTAAACCTCCCTGGCCTGTAGCTCCAAACTAATTCAAATTGCACTCGATAATCAGTGTCGGGATAACTATATTAGTTACTGTAGTAAAACTAAAAACATTCACATACGATTGGATGTCGTACCTGAGACTATCCTCAAATAATCTTTCTAGTAATTACTCATCACTCCCCAGAATAGGTGTGTAATGTTGTATCTATGTAAAGCGAGAAGAATAATCTATCATCAAAATATTCCATGCTAAAAATTCCTGAGATCCTAGGCTCAGACGACCAACAACTCCTTGGGGTAGAATTAATCACAGATGTTCCTCTTATACTAGTCCCTTGTCATATCATGATGACACCCCACATGTGAGATTACATCCCACCATCTTTGGTAGGAAGCAAGTAGCATTAAATTCTTGAGCTTCACCCTCCTCTCAGAAGGTGTCTCTGGATGCTCAAAGATAGAGTGAATGGTCTCCAACTAAGACTCTATTGCCTCTGGTTCTCCATCCCTTGATAGAGTGGGTGGATGCTAAAGTTGGAAGACAAGTGTTAACTCTGCCATCATTAGTGAAGGTTGTGGTTCAACATAAAAGTTATTCATCATCCTTAAAAAGCCATCAAGATAATGTGCATCATCAGCTGCATCCAGTATAACAGTTGGTTCGATGATGGGAATGAAAGGAGGATCTTCTAGTAGTTCTTGATCTACCATTTCCAGTGTATAATAATCTCCCAATACCAGGAGTACAACTAGATGACGTCAGTGTGGAATGAATCTACAAGATCTGGAACAGACCTCAATAAAAGATTAACGGATCTATAACTAAGAAGAGAAAGAATGAAACAAGTGATAAAAACATTAATGTTATTCAAAATAGGGTTACAGGGAGTGCAGATCCACTACTTGACATGTTCCCTTAATCTTTTACATGGGTGTATACCCCTTTCTACCTGCTCCACTAACAACCCAAACACATGTCATTTTCGTCCTGAGACATGCTGTGTACTTGGATATTTTGTCCCGCACATGTACTTCTAAAAGATATAACTACACAGTTCTATTGGTGTAACACTACATGTAGAGCATAATCTAGACACGAAATGTACATCATACGTTATATCCACCAATGTCGTTAGTCAAATGACCAGATACATAGTCGACTATACCATGGCATTCACTCTAAGTACAAGACCATTTATACCAAAAGGTTACCAACCCAGTGTCTCTACTCACACTGTCTGTCACACAGTGAACCACTACATGGTTTTTACATATGGTACACTATGTGTACCTGATAAAATTCAATTCTTCATGAATATTATAACACATATCATGTGTTTATAACATCATATACCATGTTTTCTATGTTTCCCATAATTATTCTCTATGAAACTTCTCCAGTAACCCTAAAATCAAGAAAATTGGCCATGGAATGCCAATTTATGGTCCATTAGATCCCATACTCCCCAAAAAATCATTGTTTGGAATATATATTCATGTCCTATCATAACAAAATTCAATTAAGGATAAAACATGATTCAGTAAATTCTGATCCAAGAGGGCCAATTACACCTCAGGTACCAAAGCATGGCATCAATACAAATGAATCATTATTTGTATGAATACCCCATAAAAATATAAGGTATTACTATGAATGAATCTATCCCAAAAACATTAATATCTATCATAACATCTATAAAAACAACATGAAATCATTAATTCACCCTAAAAGGTATGAAATTAATTAATGACAAGTGATCTCTTATAAGTTCCAATATGATTCCTGAGATGACATACCCACATCTCATTAGGTCGAAACAAAAATAAAACAACAGAGATATCAATACTAACAACATAAAAATGTGCACCTCCTAATGGTGAAATCGAATCAACTATAATAGTTCAAAATCTACAATTACAATTTCATTGATGGCAATTTTGATTTGTCCTATACATGGGGTAGCTACTCCCGAGCACAACTAATTACCAAACTCCATTTCCTTATTATCCCTTTATAATTTTTCCAAATATTAATACAAAATAGAAAGAAACCCTCCCCTCTTATTCCATATTGTAGCATCATTGTACTGGGTGCTGCCCAAAGGTGCCTCGAACCTAGTTGGTCACATAACCTCAAACACATTTTCATAAATGGAAGAGGATGTCAAGTGATAGTTAGGGCCAAGGTGTGATAATGGGGAAACTATTCCCTTATTGGAAGAGTGTACACAATAAAGAAAAAATAGTAACCAATAGTGGAAGAAATAATACAAAATAGGAATAATAGCAGAATATTGATAGTAATAAATCATCTGAAGCATCTACATAAATTATTCACGTCATATGTGTCTGGGAAAGAAGCCAAACAAGTAACAATTCTAAAAATACAATATAAAACCAAAGTACAAAAAATCTTGTAAACTCTAACAGAATTAGAAAACATAGATTGGATCCCTACTCTCCAGCTTCAATAGAAATCAATTTCAAAATGAAGAAGGCCACTTTTCCATATCTATACTTAAAATCATACATTCTATTTGGTTCTAAAAACATGACCCAAATAGGGTGTAAGATGAATCCCAGTAGGAAACCACCAAAATATCAATCCATATTGAATCATGTTACCCTATTACCTAGAATATGATTTGTATCCTTGTGTAATGTAACCAAAATAGACATTTCATAATACGATCTAAACAATCATGTATGACTAAATCCACAATTGTGCATTTTCTTAGAAGACGCGTCACAGTCATTCAATTATTCACACAAGACCCTTTGGGAAGTTATCACGGTTTATCCCATATAGTCTAACCTATTATAAAACTGATAGAATAATAACCGTCTAAGAAGATATCAAGGTCTAAACCCCTTTGGTACAATAATCCATAAATTCATTATAACAAAAACCCTCTAGGAAATCACTCACGATCTAACCCCTTTGGTCTAACATAGAAACCTTAATTTAAAAGTGACAACTCAGGTATCTCTCATGGTCTAAACCCTTCGGTTTAGTATTCATTTCATCAAATATAAAGAAACACATTGGTAGCTCTCATAGTATAACACCATAGAGATGCTCTCATAGTCCAATCCCCCATGGTCAAACATTCATAATATGTATCATAGACATTTTATAAAATCTATAACACCTTAGTAAATGAAAATGGAAAGGAATACATGGCAAGCCTAAAATAAATTTCAGATTAATGACCATAAACAACCAATCAATGAAAACACACCCATGGGGTGTCCCAAAAACAATTTATCTAATCAAACACATAAAAAAATTTATCAATAAATAAAACCATAGATGGAAATTAAGATGGTTACATTTCAAATAATGAAAACACCCAAAAGTATTTATGAGGATCTTTTATCTTATAAACAGTGAAAGGAACAAAACACCTACTTCGATGTCTTGTGATCGATATAATTAAACATTGGCCCTTTGGTTAGCCTAGATCAGTAAAGATATACAAAAAGGTGAAAAATTAAAGACCTTTATTAACTCACAAGATGGGTTGAATCCTGAATAAGGTATTAAGAGGGTTTGAGAACTCACCGATGGGATTCCAACGCACCCGATAATGTCTCAATAATAACTCGAATATAGAATTAGGAGATCAAATATCGTCCATCATTCTATATTTATCTAGTACAAAATATGGGAAGAATAATATGTTTCTGGATATGAGACGTGACCCCCGTCAAATTTATCAATTCAAAAGAAAACTACACGGCATGATCTTTAAAACTACACACGATGTAGAATCCTTAACCGGCCCTTAACTTAAGTAGGTTAAAAGGTCAAAACATTTCCATGTACTCAGTCATTACACGGCTAGTACGCTACTGTATAAAGAAACCACGTACACTGAATGTACACGGAATCACATAATATGTTCTTAGAAAACCCTCTTTTCTTCTTTTTCATCAAAAAAACCACTTGAAATTGAGATCCATACTAGAAATTAAGAACCAGGTTCTTAGAAAAAAGAGTTTAAAAACCTTATAAATTTGGTTTTCGGTGAAAAACTACCTATAGTGAAAGCATTATTAGAACCCGAACTCAATGGTAAGTTATCTATGTCCAAAATTTTTTATTCTATAATTATGAAATATGTAACTAATTTCCATTTGACTATTTTATTAGTTATTATACCAATGGATAGGTTTCAGGATAATTTGATAATATATATTTAATCATATGATATTCATTTAATCCAAACCTTATTTTACTTTATGCTCATGTTACTGATAAAATAGAATGTGTTTCCATTATATATTTTACAGTATTGATTATTCCTTATTTACTTATGGAAGATTCCCCTATAGATTTCCCTTACCAAGTATCTAATCTAACCATAATATTTCCATTACCTAGGATATAAAAGATGAATCTTTTAATGAGTTGATGGATTTTTTTATATTTACATTCAATATAATTTGTATTTTATGTTTTAAAACCTTATTTAAGATATATTTATTTGTCTATTTTACTTACAATTATAAACTATTACATCCCTTATAATCTGATCACTATCATCATGCATGAATTTTACAAAGAATCCTACCACTCTAGGTTACTGGGGTATGTGTCTTTACAGTTGGTATTCAAGCATGTTTTTTAAAATCCTTGGAAACTAGATTTTGGAGATGATAGATAAGGAAAGATAACCACATAAATGACTTTATGGTTAATTATAATTATATTAATACATTATAATTTTATAAGGTATAGATTATATTGTATTCATAGTAACATATCAATTTGTGTATAAATTTATTGGATAAAGTATTTTCATAGATTCATATAGGGGTAGGAACCCCAATAATGTTGTAAAAGTATGTCATTGACATCATTCTACTGCACATTGAGGGTTCCCTCTCTTTGCACCTAGATTGAAGCTCTAAGTGGGAATTCATGGGTTAAATTATTTTTTATTATAAATTATTATGATGTATTTGAATATATTTTTAAAATCAATTTCCTATGTTAAAAACAAATTTTTCTTACATTAAAAACAATGTGTCATCATTTTGAAATCCTTTAAATAATTTTTTGGTTTCCCATTGTGATTATTGTTTCTCATACAATGATTTTTTATTTTATTCAACAGTTATAACCTGGTAGAATCATGATATATATATAGTCTATGGAAATTTTTTTGTTATTAAGAAACCAAATTGGATGAAATCTATAGTGATTCATATTAAAATTATGTATAAATAATTATCTTGATTTATGACTAATAAAATTAAACTTATTCAACTATCAGAATCACCAATGAACAGAAATACAGTTTTTTTTCAATGAAATTAGATTCTAGAGACTATAGAGGAATGATGAATCAATTTACTTAATTTTAGAAACGAGGAATGGGAAACCACATAGAATATATCATTAGAAGGGGAGAGTTTTTCTATGTATAAATAATTGACATTTTTAAATGAATTTTTATGTAATTGAATGTCTTATATGTGGCGGAGATGGGAATTTTCCTTGCCAATTCCCTAATACAAGGGATAACGTTTAGATCAAGGATGTAACCATGACAATAAAATCATTGATGCTTAGTTTTCAATATGTCCAGGTATTGGGATTTGATAATTTTGTTGTAGAACAGTTACATAAATTATATTTTGGTAATATTAATCATGATAAAACTAAGGATTGTTTCATAGTAGTATTGTTTAATGATTTTAATAAATATTTTGAATGTTAGTTATGTTTTTAAAAATTTAATTAAAGGGTAGTATCTATTTTATAGAAACCACATGATTGGTTGAAATATAACCCTTAATATGTGTCTACTGTTGAAAAAATGTTGTATATGGGGGATAAAGAGATGCTAGAAACTAATAAAATATAATATATAGTATTGGTGAACATGAAAATGAATATTTATTTTGTATAAAATCATATTATGAAGGATTTTAATAACTTTTCAAATTAATGGAAAATAATTCCTAATACAACTTTTAAATTAAAATATAATGATATATATCCCTGTTGTGAGTAGATATATTTTCTATAAGGTTCTATGATTATCATAGTTTTATAATATTTTTTAATTTTCAAAATGAGTTTCATTAAATTGTTTTGGTGATTAATATTGAGTTCATTTTTGAAATATAGTTATCATATTTCTAAATATTTGTTTTATTTTCAAATATTTTTTTGAAGGGTGTTAATAATAAATACTTATCATTTGGATTTAGATGAAATTTTGGTGTATGTATTGACGTTTTAGATAATAATGTATTATTTTAGATTTGTCGAGTAAACCATACTGGAGTTTATAAATATTTAGAGATATATGTAATGAAATTAACTATTTAATGAATTTTTTAGTCATTTAAATGTTAATTTTAGTGCTTGTGACATATGAAATTTAAGCATGATACTAATTTTTTAGACTTATAAATGAAATAGAAATTGATGAAACCAAAACTATAGGATGAAATTCTCTATTGAGGAAAAAATATTTCATGTATCTATATTTTATTGTTGTTCCTTTTATTTTTATTTAATTAATTACTCAACACTAAGAATATGATCTTAAATTAAAAAAATTATACATCTCCCCACAATTCTAATGAATCAATAGTCCTTTCATCCATAAAAAATTAATTTCATCATGATCATTATCATTCTATTGAAAATTTTCTATATCCCAATCTATTAGTCCTTAAGCATTACTTTATTCCTTCATGCCCATATTTTAATTTCCCATTAATTTTACCCTTTATGTATAAATTTTTTGGTTATTATATATGACTTATAAAATTCCATTTCCCACTCTTTAAGGGGTTGATTTATATCACTTTTACAATATTTATTAAATATTTTATATTGAAACCCCCAAAGAATTTAAAAGAAGATATTTTTTATAGTGTATATTACTCGCAACACCATTCTTAATTGACCCAAGAAAAATAAAATTTAAATATGACAATTATATCATGGTTTTTGAATTATAAGGTAAAAAATAGAATTAAATACACTATGATATATATATGTAAATGTAAAAATGAATATAAAAGTATTGATAAAATCATAGTATTTAATCACTCAATTTTTTTAATTTCATTTTATTTTTTTTAAAAAAAATTGATTTCTTCCAAAATTTATAATTTTAATTTAAAAATATTATTTTAAATTTATATAAATTTTAGAATATTTTTAATTAAATTTTTATTGAATAAGTGTTTCCAAATTATATTATGATACAATTTCATGATTTTCAAAATGATATTATTTTTAATAGAATAGTGAAATATATGTATTTCTCAAAAACTCCCCACTCCTTTCATTATTTAAAGTCCTATCGTATTTGGATTTTGTCTTTATTTTTCTAATGATACATTTGATTTATAATAATATTATTTATTTCATTTTTATTTGTAATTTTCAATATCGTTTAACAATTTTATTTTTATGCTTTAAAAAGTGTTATTTTTTGAAGTTTTTTTGATGAAGGCCTATTATAGGGTGTAGAAAAAGAATTTTATTTTCCTACTATAGAACAAAGGATAATCGTGGATATCTCACTAGATGAGATTTATAGTTTCATAACTACATAAACTATTTGAACTAAACAATTTTTTAATTTATTCTATGAAATACATGGGTTTGACTAGATATGTGAAATGGTAAAATTTCTACAAATAGGCAATGAAAGAATTATGGGTCAGTTTTTGGGTTCCACAATTATCCTTGTTGGAAAATAAATTTTGATGAATATTTACATTTTGTGATCTCATGAATGAATTATATTATTTTATATTGTTATGTGAAATGTGTTATTAAATTGTCAATATAAATTCATCCTCTATCTATAATCCATGATTAAGGTACCCCTCAATCAGGAGTGGGACATATTCAAGGTCCTAGCTCCATTCTATGCCATTCTATACACAAAATGGATAAACTCCATCATATGAAGATGTGTTATTATTCATAAGGGGGATAGATTCAATAAAATTTTATAAATGAATTTGAGTTTAGTGTAAGGTTGAGAAACATCCAAACTCAAACACATCAATATTTCTTACCAAAAATATAAATAAAACATATGAATTTTCATATAGAATTATTGGAAACAGAAAACACCTCCCCCAATCTGTGCCACCGAATAGACCCTAATTTTATAGGGTAAGAAGAAATTATAGTAATAGGATAAGAATAAATGGTAATAATTATAAAATATAATAAATAAAATTAAAATAAAATTAAAAATGAGAAAAAAAAAATTATAGAGGGGAGAGAAATAAGAGGGAATAGTCACATGAATTGTAAAAATAAATAAACAATAAGAAATAATAGAGGGAGAGATGTTAAAATAAAAAATATATATCAAGAAAATAACAAGAAAATTTAGACACATAAAATAACTATTAAAATAAATAAAAAATTAAGAATATGAAAATAAAATAGAAAAGAAGAAGAATAAGAAGATAAAGATGAATGGTTTGAGGAATAAACAATATAATAAAAAAATTAATTAATTAATTTTATAATATATGAAATTATAATATAATTAAAACATAAATTAATAGAAAAAATAAAAAAATAAAAAACGAAAGAAGAATTAATATTATACAATGTAGGAACACCTCCTTCATCCAATTAGGGTCTCCTCATCTGTATATTGGAACTACCACATAGTAGTTGAAGATGGTCTATTTTTAAATGTATTTAGAGTGGATTCCTCATTATCCTATTTACATAAAATCATCTTATGTCTGGAGATTGTGTTTGCATATGGATATGAAAAATATCCATAATTTTAACCACCCTATCTGAAGATTTTCTAGTAACATTGTGGACAATTGACATGGAATGGGGAAACCACATTCATATGTTAATGGGATTGTGGGGATGTGGAATTTTTTATTTATGTGTGGTAGTGGAGGCGAGCATGACCCTCATTACCTTGAATTGGATAGATTTTCCTCAAAATTAACTACAAGGAGTTTATCTAAGGTGTAATTGGTGACATATGGGAGAAACTAACACACACTTATCATGGGTTATGAAAAAAAACATATTTTTATAATGAAACATAAAGGAACACCAGGGTCAACTATCTCAAAAATATTTTCTATTTGTTCGGTCATAAAATATAATTCACCAAAACCACTTCTTTTTTTAATTTTTGAAAACATTGATGAATTTGGGTTTTTTTATTTTCTTAATTTAATAAAAATACATATAAGAAAAAAATTTAAACTAAATTATCATGAAATGATATGAATAATGTATTAAAAAACTAACATGGCCCTGATTTTGGTTATGGGTTCTATCATTATACATATATGATTTTATATTTATAATCCAATCAAGAAAATCCTGAAGAGATTCCAACCTTTTATATAGAAATTTTTTATCCATGTATTCTATATGAAATATAAATACAACATCCTTATATAATTATTGATGATGGCACAATGTGGTCAAGGGTGTGACATTATTTATGACCCATATCTTCCATATGTTTTTTTTCATAAATTGATTGAATGAACTCAATGATGTGAATATTTAATCAATTAAATGGAAGGAAATTAAAATAAATTAAAAGAATACGAATAAATTCTAATTTAATATCTAGGGAAAAAATTCATTCCCATGGATTCTACTCATATAAATTAAAAACATAGAATAAACATTAAGAAATAATTTAGGAACAATTTTACCTCCACAGGGTCAAGCCTGAGGCCAACCTCCAATCCTTGGTTGTAAGAGGTCATAATAGTTGAATAAGAAAGAATAGAAAGACAATGAAAATAATATAGATATAAGGGAATAAAATAAAAATAATAAATATGAGAGAAGAATAAGAGATTAAAAATCGAAACAAAAAAAATAAAACAGAATAATAAGGAATTGTGAGAGATGATCAACCAAAATAAATTATGAAAATAAAAATATATACATTGAAATACTTAAAAATGAATTTAAAAGTATAAAAATATGAATTAGAATAATGGATTTGTGGGAGAACCACTATAGGATAATATTCATGAATTAATAGTTTTATAAAAGAAAAATAATTTAAAATTAATTTTAACACATAAAAAAATTAAATTAGAAATGAATAAACACAGTAGTTTGACCACCCTGTATGGTATGTAGGTCATGGAAAATTCTAATTAATTATCCCAATCCAGTATAGAGACTGATCCGGTTCTTCTCAATTAGATATATTCTCATTTCATTCACTCACATAATCTAATTAACCTAAAAAATTTATTTTGGTTTTTTATTCTATTATGTAAATTATCATTGATCTAGGCTACTTTTAACTTCTAAAATTATTATAATATGTTATTACGGTAAGATGAAAATTAATTGAATAAAATAAAAATAGTTTAAAATAAAATAATGGATGAATGTGAAATGAAGTACAAAACATAAAAATTATAATTGGATGGTGGGAGCGTGAGAGAGAGGATAAAAATTAAATATAAAATAGATATTTGAGAATTAATATAATAATAAAATTTAATCATCTGATATAACTAATAAAAAATAGAATACGAAGAATAAGAAAATAAAATAAAAAAATAAGAAGATGATAAAGAATAAGTTAAATGAGGGGTCAATGAAGGACTTTCTTAAAAAAATTAATGGATGAATTATTTAATTTAATAAATAAAAATTAAATGACAGTATATTCTAAAGAAAAAATATAAAATATAATAAATAGAATAATAGAAATGGAAACAATATAACCATTGTCCTATGGTTGTCCAGCTCAATCTCTTGGGTGGTCAGACATGACAGTTCCTGGGTGTGGCAATGGTGGTGAATGAGATCCTAGTAGTTAAATGTAATGAAGATTGGTGAAACATCATGTCTAAGTTTGGTTTAGGTCGGGTGAAGAAAAGTTGAATCTTTTTATAAAAAAGAATAGTTCTTCCCAAAATGATGCTCCAAAAAAATGGATATCTGAATATATGATTGTTTATAATGATATTCAAATCATTTTCTGGCTATAATCCCTCAATGGGATATGATCCTAGAAAGTCAGGCACACACCTATATGGGCTGAGTCACTCTGCTCGTCCCACAAGGGCCTTCGGGCCAACTCTGCCCTCTCAACCTCTCGAAATCTCATAGGTTGTATGACATTCACTCCCTTTGACTATGACTAGCCAGCTAGACCCCCTGGTAAGTCTAGGAGGCTTAATGGCTAGTGGTTAAGTATTAGATATTCTTTTCCTAAGTATATTTCCTAAACACGTGAAAAATATAAAAACATTTTAAAAAATTAATATAATAAATGCTTACATCCAATTGAAGAATTTAAATCCAACAAAATCATTATTTTATTCATTAATATGATATTTAATTATTTATTGGTAAATTCACAATTTTTAATAAAACATAAATTCATAGTTATTTTTATTAATAATCCATTTATAATAACTAAAAATTTATAGAATTATGAATGTAAATTGTGCTCTTTGTTTCTATGTGCATAATTATTTTCCATTTAAATTAATTAAAATAACCCAAAATGAGGAATTATTAAAATAATATATATATATATATATATATATTAAATTTAAATCTATTTGAATTTATATTCATATAACATTTATTAGTAACCATAGAGTTGATGTAAAATCAACTTTTCCTTGAAAAATTCATTTTACTAAAAAACTACTTTCCATTACACTTTGTGAGTTTCATGGTATAATTAATTATAAAAATTTTATAAATTAAATCATAAAAATGAATCCTATATTTAAACAAATAAGTTACATATTTATTTAAATATGATCGTTTTATTTGTAGACATTATGAATTGTAACCGCAAAAAACATTATCACAACAGTATTGGTAAATTGGATAATTATGGTAATATATTAATGTGATAATGGATAAATATTGATCATAACACATTCCATTATCTTATTTTATGAGTGGAATTTAGATAATTCCATCCATGTCTTGAATATATGAATACATTATTCCATATTTATTTGATTTTAAACATTATAATATTTAGGAAAAATATAATAAAAAACAATTCACATTATTGATTTTAATGAGTATAATATTTTTTGGTATGGATAAAAATAGATATGTTATTTTATAAGTTATCATTGGAAATATAAATGTCTTTTTTAATGATGAAAATTTATATATAATTTTTAGTAATGAAATATTTTTTTAAATTCCTATGTAACACAAACAAAATATATATTAAATCAATAAATTATAAAATATTCTATTTCAAAATTATTAAAAATAATTTAATTGAATAATATATTTTGTTTTATGAAATACATATATAAATAAAACATTATAGTTTTTTATGGTTTATATTCAATTTCCATTGATATCATTTTTTTGAGTCAAAAAATTAATAGTTCCAAAAAATTGCATTAATAACATTTTACAATAAATTATATTTCATTATCTGATTTAAAATTCCTAAAAATTAAAGCATGAGAAAACGGATTGGGAGATTTTTGAAAATATCATCCATGTCCCATTTGTTATTTTATTATCCTATTATAGTAAATATAATAACTCATAATGATTAGAGAAAGTGTTATCACCATAATTGTAAAAAGATTATAACAAGGGATTGAAAAAAATGATATGGGTGTAAACCAAATTAAAAAATGTATAATTATTATTTTAAATTATTATTTCCACCCATACTCAACTGATATATCAATTATATAATTTTATATCCTTTTCCCTAGGAAGATAATTAATATTAAATTAATATTTTATGAAACTCATGAAGTGCCCCTCCCCTAACGTATAAAATGGATCCTCCTCAAATCATTAATTCATAATAATAAATCATTTTGGTTTGAAAAATACCAAATAAAATTCAATCAGTAATTACCATAACACTTCTTAGGGGCCTTGGTTTGATTAGAAAACCCTCATAGTATGGAATTTCTTGAAAGCATAAAGAGACTGTCCGAAGAAGTGGTATTGTTCTTATCTTATTTTTTTCTTTTATTTCAACTCCCACCGCCTTAAAATATTTTTAAAACATATTTATATAGTAAAATCATGATCTAAGATATAATTATATTTTTATGTTGATTTCAATCCCTATAAACATATCCTCTTCTAGAAAAGGGGAATTTAAATAGTCATTCATGTTTATAGAGGACTACCGCCACACAATTTAATGTAATTAATTTTCCATCACCACCAATCATGTGTATTTTTACTGATAGATTTAATATATTTGTATATATAAGAAATTATTTAAATATTTTTATCTACGTAAATATGATATATAAAATAATTTCTTAAATTTTCATTAATGAAAAATGATAATGTCATTCCTACGCACCGGTGGATAATAACTTGCACGAAGTGATGTGATTCAATTTTCATAGTCAAAACACATGAATATTATATATAAATGTATTAAAAGATATTATTTAATATTTATTTTATAGTAATAAATATTTCATGTTAAAATAATATTTATGCTCATTCCATCACAATGATTGTAAAATGTAAATGTTACACATGGGTATGTATAAATGACATTCATCATAATTTTATAGCATTTCATTTTTCATTATAATATTTCATGGTTTTTCTAAAATTATATTTGATACATAAAAATTAGTATTACACAAGGTTTATTATATTGAATATGATGGATTAATGACTTCTTTTACAATAGTTAAAGTACCAATGTCGTTTTGGAAATATAAAATTAATATATTTAAATTGTACTACATGAACAATACTGATTACGTAATTAAATATAAAAATAAATTAAACTAAATAAAAATATTAAAAACTAAAATAGTTATTTTAATTTTATATAGTTAATTTAATTATATTTTTTAAGATGATAAATAATGTATGTGATGATTCTCACCCAAGGTAAGATATTTTCCCTCAATTTCACATTCATTAATAAATATTTTAATATTATGAAACAATATCCCATATGTTGTGTGTCTAAATCAGTTTTTTGTGTTATATAATTAATTATTAATAATTAATTTTATTTTATTTTCAAATAAATTTATTTCATCTACTAGAATCTAACATGAATGTAACTATGTTGTGAGGGGATTCGCAACTCAATTTACTTTCATTGGGGAATATTATTTCATAATTTTATTTTATATTATATGACAAAGTGCCTACTGAAATTAAATTATTTTATGTTTTATTTAATCTTATTTATATTGATTAAAATTTTATAAACATAATTAATTCATTTTTAATTATCACTTTAGTGGTATGATCCTAGTTAGAGGCTTCATCTAAATTTCCACTGAATTGAGACAAATTTAGTATCACACAACAATTTCTTTTTACGAGTACAATTTAATACCCCTTTGATATTTTTTATATTGAACTTTTTTATATTCATGGATTTTAATGAATAATTTTATAAATCTCCTTTCATGAGGGTTATGATTAAATTTTTACCAAAGTGGAAAGCTTTAATTTCCAAATCATTTCACAATTTAGGATTATTTTTCATTAAGTATCTCAAGGAGTAATTATTTTGACATTATATCTTAAGAAATTTTTTTCTCACATGTGGTTATACAAAAATTAGGGTTTTCCATTTTATTATCTACTAACTATGTACTAAATATAAAAAAAACTTTTTTTTAGTGGAACATAATTTCTTTTTCTATTTGATGGAGAATTTTTTTCCTAAATATCCGTCTTTTTGTTAAAATGTTTTAAATAATATTTTAATTCTCGTAAATGACTATTTGGGTTATTTTTAGCCAATTTTTAATTTTTTTAAAAAATATTTAAGAGTAATATTCTTATCATTTATATAAAAATTACTTTTTGACTATTTAGAGAAACTGAAACATTCATATATGTTTTTATATAATGGTTATGAATGAAATGTCATACCGTCTTGAACAACAATTAAATTAAATATTACATTAATATTCTCCTTGATTAATTTGAAGAAATATATTTTCCCAATATTTTTTTGATTTTAGTAGTTTTTAAAATGTGATTTCAAAATAAAATGATTATTTTCATTAAAGTTATCTTTTTGAATTTTAATGGAATTTTTAATCATCATCAATAACAATCCTTTTATTATCCACAAGGGATATTTTGTAATGATACTATCGTTATTATTTCTCATGATGGTATATTATCATTTATAAAAGGAAAACTATTAATATAAAAGGAATTTGAATTATTTTGTGTGTAGTGGGGCCCAAAAATATATATCCCATTGAAGAATGAGTAGGTCTCATGAGATTATCAATTTGGATAGCCTTATTAAATGGGTTTTTGGTGAATACGTACCCACATTTTCAACTACCTTGGTATAAGGCCTCGATGATATGTTTTAAATGTCTATAATTATATGTTCCATTATTATGAAATTCCATTTTTAATTATTTGTAATTTTTTGATAATTTATGATATTTATAGATAAGTTTCTCATTTTTTATTTATATATCATCATTTGATATTCATTTACTCATTGCATATTTTTCATGATTCTCATGTTGTTCATTAAATGGAACATGTTTTAGTTGTTGAACACATTATACTGATTATGCCTTATTTACTCATGATATAATACCCTGTATATAACCCTTTCTATGAATATGAGATCGATATTATATGGATTACTTTATTTCGGATTCAGAAAATGAATCTCTTGATGAAATCAAAGTTATGGAATATTTACGTTCACAGTGTTTTATATTTTATGCATTCGAATCTAATTCTTGATTCTAGTATGTATCTAGTTTACAATACGGCCAAACTATTAATTCATTTGGGGTGTAATAACATATATCTAGTTAAAGTATAATAATTTAACTACCATCTCTATGTTAATGTAGTCGTGGTATTTAAATCATGGAAACCTAAAAATTCAATAGTCATGAACAAAACTATCAAAAAAATGAAAAAATATTGACTTATTAGAGGACTTTTGTGGTTGGAGTGTAGAGAACCATTAGAATAAATTTATTAAATGAATAATGAAGGATGTGATGTGTATTTATAAAATGATTAATGATTATATGAAAATTGGAAAAAATATAAATTGAATTCTAATATGAATTTTTGGATTGATACCCGACCATTACAATAGAAACTTAATAGTTGGAATTAAATAAATGATTGATAATTGGTACTTATAAAGAATAAATTATAAAAATATAGATAATATCATACAACCAAATAAGTGTTAGAATAATTTATTGTGAATAATATATAAGTACATATTTTTAGTAAAAACTTATTTTTTACTTAAAAAGAATTCATATTACAAATAGATAATCTAAAAATATATTTTATTAGATATGATTTCATTTATTTATTTGGATGATAAAAATTAAATATGTTTTAATTATTGTATTTTTATAATAACGTGAATTTTTTAGAAATAGTAAATAGGAAATTGTTATATATATGGAAATTTTTAAAATTTCATTATGATATATAAAATACTAAATTAAAATATATATTTTGAAGAATTTATATTGATTTTTGTGAGGAAACTAATTTGTTTCAAAATAAAAATTTGAATTTCCAATCCTAAAAATATATTTTTAATGACTAAATTACTTATTGTTTTAATAAAGAGTTTATTATGAATTTTTTATGTTCAACACACTATTCCAAAGCGAAAATTGAGTTTTTGATGTTTCAACATGACACAATATTTTTAACAAAATTACATTATGAATCAAACTAAATACTAGCATTCAATTTAGTCAGAAAAATAATAATGTATTGTTTTTCATTAAATATCATTCCCCAATACATATAAATATATCCCTCCAAAAAACATTAAATAGTTAAAAAAATTCCTTTTCAATTTATGTATTAAAAAATTTTCCAAAACCATAAAATCTATGTTCATGAAGCATTGATCAAGATAAAATCTCAAACCTCAAATCCTCGAAGAGTATTCAGGTGATACTTCTCAAAAAAGTAAATTTATCTTACCATTACACTTTATTGTTTTTTTTCACTTCTTAACAATCCTAAATTATATATAATAATTATAATAATTGGTCCAAAATATGATATTTTAAATTTAATTTAATTTTATAGAATTTATAGTGATTATTTTTCATTCTTTTAAATCACTCTTAAAAAGAACATGTCCTCAATGGTAGGTTTGTTGTATTAAGAGAACAATGTTGTTATTTTTTCACATCAGCCATTTTTGGATGGTTTAAAACGAATTTAATGTAATATTATACTATGAAAAATTAATATTTTTTTTATATTATTTAATGATATATTATCCCTGATATTAAGAATACTTTCAAAAATATAAATGTCAGCTTATCACATCGCAAAATGATTATAAAAAAAATTTATTGTCTTGTCCATACTTCAAAGAATCCTATAATGATAATAAATTGTATACTATTAATATGAATTGAACCCAAAATCATGAAATATATCTAGATTATAAAATCATTTAATAGTTTTAGTTGACCATTAATATAACTTTGAAATATCCTCAGAACCATGGTTTGAATAATTCCATCTGATCTACATGATGAAAATAAATAAATTATCTTTATGATATAAGTTAATACATTCAATATAATATATGGAAAAAACATTCATATTTTCAAGTGATATGAATATAAAATATTTTTTTATTATATATGTTAGATACGCATCGAATACGAGTCATGGTTTGAGGAAATGAAATCAATTCAAATTTGTCCTTTTTTATTCTTATAATAACTATTTATTGACTATATTTTAATTGAATACATTAATGTTTAATTTTATATAAGTCTTATAAACTATTTTTAGTACTTCTTTGGGTTTCAAACCCACATGGTTGGTGATAATATTATAAAGGCCAAAATCCTAAAACAAAAACACATTAAAAAAGTGTTTGATTTGTTAATATTTTCACTTGAAATTTATTTTTGAACTAGATGAGGAAATAAATGTGATGAATATTTAGTGTTTATTGAAATGGAGATCAAATATTAGAAATATACTTTTAGAAAACATAATCCTGGTAAATTCTTTGGAAACACAAATAGTATCAGTCGAAAGGATACCTTTTTCAATATAATTTAATTTAAATTAAAAAATTATAAATATATTGGATTACTCTACCTCACTAAGTGATTAATCATGATGATTAATTAATTATATCATCCCAGATACATATAAACATTATATTGTGAGAAATATGGTGGTTGAGATGTATTATTAAATTACATAGGTTTTGGTAGAATAAAACAAGAGTTTTGAGGTGTTTTCTTTGAAAGAAGGAAAATTTTAGCGGATGAAGGTAAATTCTAGGTTTAGGTTATTTCTTGTTTTTGTTCATTTCAAGAGATAACATTTTTATAGTGATGGAAATTCTTGTGGTAGGTCATTCGGGATGTACATCATTTATAGTGGTAGGTCATTCATGAGGTAGGTCATTTATGGAGGTGGTTCATTCTTAAGGTAGGACATTCTTGAAGTAGACCATTTAATTGGGTAGTCCATTCTAGTTGGATTTCCTTTCTAATGTCATTTCATTTTCGCGGTATGTCATTCTAGTTGTGTGTAATTTGTTGTGGTAGGTCATTTTGGGGGTTGATCATTTCTGTCGACGTGTCATTCTAGAGATAAGACATTCTTGTGGAAGGAAATATATGGCAATGGGTCATTGTAGTGGTTATTCAATTAGGGTGGTATGACATTATAGAGGTATGCCATTTCTAGGAGTGGATAATCTTGGTGATAGGTTTTTTTATGTGAAGGTTATTTCTGTAATTAGGTCATTCTGACGGCAGATCATTTCGGGTGTTCTATCATTATAGAATTAGGTCAGTATGTTGGTTGGCCATTCTAGTAGTAGGTTTTCTCTGCTAGTAGGTCAGTGAATAGTGTTTCTTTTTCCCCCAAATTTTACGGATTTTCTATTTTCATTTATTTTATAAATTGGAATTGGTTTAATTCCTTCATTAATTGGTTTTAAATACATTTTAAAGTGGATTAATCATACATCCAAATTTTAATAAGTGAAGAAGAATTTTTAATATAGAAAACATTTTTTTGGATGAGTTTTGAATTTAATAGACAATTTAAAATGATATAATTTTTCTGGTCTCAGATCTAATCATTCAATAGAAAAAAACATTCCATCGCAGTTTTTTTTATTTCTCTTGAGATGGGTGGTCCCAAATATTTTTTATATAGGAATCATTGAGCCCAATTATTGTAGTGGGTTTGAACTCCCAGAAAGAGGTTGCATCCTACACTCACTGCCCTTTTTTGGGGTTTTATGATTTAGCAATGATTCTTCTTCCATGAAAGTATTTATTCATTTCCAATTATGTGTATCATGTGGGATTGGCATATTATTGTTATCTATTGTGAATATGGTTTAATTGGTATTAATAAAATAAAATGAGTTGGTTTAAATTAAATAAAAATTGGTCGGGGAATGTGAATCTTGGTATTATGATTTTTTTATTACATTGTTATTCTGACAATTATGTGTTTGATGACAACTGAAAATCATGGCTATTAGGCATCCTTCCATGCACTATTAGGATGTGAATGTTGAAAAAAATTAGCCATAATTTCCTAATAACGTATAGTTTGTAATGAATTGAAAGACCAAGGATCTTATTTCTTCAATTATAATGGACGTAAATAAATAAATAGGGTAAAATGAAATCCCCAATTACTAATAAGGAAAATACTATCTTATGTGTTGCTATGTGTTTGTGGATACAATGGTTTTTATTTGTTTTTGTGGAAATTATGATGTGATGGATGAGTGGTGAAATATTATTAAGGGTTTGGGACAAGTGGTTGTTGTTTAACATGAATTGTCTTGATAATACTATATAAAACTTATTGATTTTGATGCTCACAAATACCCTAGTTTGTTTTACAAATGATATTACATTTCATATATTTCATGAAATTTATATAATTTATATTTTGAATTTGAGACATATACTAAAGCTTATTTTTCACGTGGAATATTTGTGAACGTGTTCAGAACGGTCCTAACTGTATTTCTGGAAATAGTGCTCATATAGTATGTTGAATAAGTGTAACGTAAGGAACTAAACCTATATTTATATTATACCTTGTGATGAAATATCAGTATGTATCATTAATCACCCGAATATTGATAGAAATGTATGGATAAAGAAACCTACATTTGGATAAAACCATATGTTTAAAAAAAATGAAAAAGTATGGTTAAAGAAACCTTACGTAACTATGCAACCTTTCTTTTGAGAAGAAATTGTATGGATCATCAAAATTACTTTTGTGATCAACCTTAAATTTTCAACATTACATTCGATGAATTAACACTATGTAGTTGAAACCTACATTTGTTTTTTTTCAATTTTTGAAAGAACCATACGTTTGAATTTTCTCCACTGGTGATTTGAATTTATGATTTTATCGAAGTTTTTTCAATGATCTTTATGGAAAACATGTCTAATTTAAAGCTCATTTTAAAATGATCAAAGGCAAGTTATAATTAATTCCAAGAATCGTATTATGTATAGAAATTATCTCACATTCAAATGCGATGTTACAACAACTTTGTGCTATCTCAATAATATAATTCTTACAATTTATCATGTGATTTTTTTGGATCTAGTTGTAAAAAGGCTAGCTATCTCTTTTACATCAATCAGTGTATTTGTTCTATATATGTGTGTGTATGATTAAATTAATATTAAATATGTTTAGATATATATTATGACCCACATTTATGATTAAAAAATCATTTAGATGAATATCTTTTAATGATCTATGACAACAATCGATCAAACTCTTATTTTCTACAGAAGAGGATATAGTGGAAATATACGTAATTAAAATTTAGTATTGGTTGTAAGTCTGCAACTACTATTCATTACACTAATTATTTCAAAATATAGTTTTCCATTATATTGCTTCGAAACTATAAATACCTAAAGACACTATTTTATGAAGAATATTATTCATCTATCATCAGTCGTTGTTCAATAGTAAAATTCATCTGAAATTCTTCATAATCAATATCTTTTTTAGAGTTTCAACTGCTCGCACTCATTTTTGATGGAGTATCAGCATCTCATTCAAATCTATAGTTTATTGGTTCTATATTTTAGAACTAGAACAATATGTTTTTAGTCTTTTTTGTGAATTTTTCAATGGCATACACTCTGTTTTGGATTGGTCTTATGATATGAGGTGCTGACTAGTGAAATTTACCAAACTCGATGATAGAGTAATTTATGGTGTTTCCTAGGGGTTCCATATACCCTAAACCATTATAAATAATTTTTTTCCATATTTATGTTTTTTCTTGCAACTCATAATTTCATACGGAATGCAATCACTTCTTACCCGCATAATCATTATTCCACATCAAGAGGATGAATTGTAAAGGAATTGAAAAAGACAAAATTCACCCCCCACTTGTGTATATTTTTATATTACAATTTTTTTTTGGAAATAAGTGTGTTTATGATGGTGGTGTTAGTGTGATTCTATAGAGGGGAGGCGATTGATATTATTGTGTGGTTGTGCATCAACAATGAAATAGAGGTTGGTTTGGAAAGTTTCCATAGAATTTATGGAATTTAATACATGACAATGAAAACAAATGGGATTCTATGTGATGTAGAATGTATAAATTAATTGGTTCTATTAATCTAGGATTTATTAGTAATATGAAATCTATAATTATATATTATGTGGTTTTAAATGAGGAATTTGATTTTTGGATTTCTTTTTTATGAGTGGGGTAATGTATATTTCTTTGGTAATAGAAGTGTATTATATTTTGTTTCATTTTTTGACATTGTTGTGAAATCATAGGATATTGTTTCTATTTTTTTCTCAATATGTATATACATTTTATATACATGTGATTTATATATGCCCACCTGCCTCATTGAGCACAATTCTCTAACACCCACATAGTCATGTGAGGGATTTTTTTTCCGAATTTCCTTGTGGGAGGATGGATGGTTGTCTAACTGCTCTTACCTAGTCCATCTTATAGGATATGGGATGAGAATACATGGGATATGATTTAATAAAGTGAATACTACCACTATCGACTTTGGTGATGATGATATGTCATGGCCAACGTTTGTTCAAGTGACATGTGGTGAGATAGATTGCGGTGGGGGACATGTGTGTTATAAGGAGGGAGTGGGGTTGTGGTCGATCACATTTAGGATACCATACTACCCCAGTTGTGAGGGTTTATGATATATTTGAGCTATTTTAATGGATTAATATGATGTGATGTGTTGTGATGTTATTCGTAAGTGGTGGGATCCTCAGGACATATGATGGTGGGGTGTGATATTAGAGAATTAGATACAAATCATCATTGGGTACCCTATAATTAAAAATATTTATATTATATTATTATACTTGGATGTATTTTTTTGTGAACGAGCCTTTGTGTGGGTGGGTTTTTTATTATTATACATATATAAGATCTATTTGTTTTTATTGTCTTCTCACAAGTGCATTAGTATTCTCTATTCATAAGATATAGAGAGACCACAGTATTCTTACAGAGTATACATGAATACTCTCACTACAAATATAAAAACAATTTTATGTTTCGAGGTAGAAATTGTGGACTAGTATAGATATTACAAGCTTAGACCTATATTAATTTTTTGTCACTACCCTGGCATAAATTAGGGGTTTCATTTTAGTATCTTTTTCCTCTATCTATTTTACCAATACATGCATTTTTGGGTTGATGATGGATTTATATAAATTAGGTCGTGGATTTTTTTGAGCGTGATTCATTCTACATGGTGATCATGTTTCATTTTAGAGGGTAATGACTTCAATAACTATGTTTTTGTATAATATATAGTAGTCATAAACATAGGGACTACTGGAGGTAGGACTTCAGGGGTCATTGTCACTCTTCCATCATTACATAATTTTTGGAGGTAGGGGTCATGATCATATGGTATTTGATTTCATGGCTGATAGATAGGATGATGTTTGGAGTTACGAACTGTGAGGATTGTTTGTGTTGTGGGGAAATTTTGTTAGATGATCATGGTTAGTAACATAGGAAAGGGTATATTGGCCAGTAAATTTTATTTAATTCCCCCATGATAAAAAACAAGACATTGAACCTACCGAAAAACTATGTGATGTGTGACTTCTTGTATGGTAGTGGCCACAGATAAAAACATGCATCATGATTTATTGCACAATTGATTGAAAAAGTGGGTTATTGAATTAAAGAAAATTAATTAAATAAATAATGTGAATATTTTGTGTTTCATTTATTATGACTTCACTATGGTTTTTAATGACCTATTATTGTTTTATGAATTAATAATATAACCAAAATAGAAGGTATAAAATGATGATTAACTAGCACGATCCATTTCAGTCAATCATTATTGATATTTGAATTTATTGTTTAATTAATTTTTATATCATGATTATTTAGTAATTTAATATTGTTTCCTTTCATAAAATTCATAACATGATATCTCTTTTTAATATTTTTTAAAAAATTTAGAGATTAATGCTTAGTGTATTTTATGGTATATGAATATATATTTATGAAAAACCTTATGGGTAATGTTACCTAAAGTTGATTTCATACCTAAATGATAAAATTACTTATTGTGAGACCAATATTATGATTATTTTGGATCCCATGTGATTTATTATGACATTTATTGCTATCCATTAGTAATATTTCATGAGGATGTGTTATGAACTTATTATAAAATAATTCTTCGAAAATATAAATTATGATATTTTTGAAAATATGATATTTTAGTTATTGATACTTACATTGAGTTTTTCATCATAGATTTGAATAACTTTATATGTATTTTTTCCACTATTGTGGATGTTTTGGATTAATATAATAATATGTCATAAGAAGGTTTCAATAGGAAATTATAGTGAATTTTTTTATAGATTTTGGAAAATGTTAAGAATACTTTGTGGAAACCTATTGAGACACAAAAATACTTAATTTATTAAATTTATTATTTATGTCACTCATAATAGTATTTATTTATTTAAATAACATTGCCTCATAAGTTAAGACCTAATTTATTTATTTTCATAATGATGTGTAATGTTGAATTTTTTTTTGTGGAAACTATAAAAACTCTAAGATGGGAGACATTAGCATGTAGCATGTTTAACATATATTAATAAATATTGTGATAGAATCATGTTATTCTTAAATCATTATTGAAGTAATATTTTTTATGGAATGAAATAATTAAATTATGTTTAGTTTGACCATGGGAATGAATTAAACATAGTATTATAACATGAAAAACTTTAATTTTGTGGTAGAAAATAATGAATTATCATTATTTTTCTTGAATCATGTTGTTAATGTGATTAGTCAGTTGAGTTGAACTTGAGAACCTACAATGTTAAATTTTTTAAATATAATTGGAATTGTATTCCCTCGATAACTATATGAGAATCAAATTTCATATTAAAAACCATTACAAATTATGGGTGAGATAAAATGTTTAAATTTTTATCTTAAACATGCATAAATATTAGAGATATTGAAATTGTGTGCATGGTTTTTATAGTATAAATTAATTGAAAATGTTTAGTGTTGTTTTTTGAGGAATTTTTTTCATCACATTGATGTTTTAATATGACTTCACAAAAATAATGTATTTTGGAAACTCTTCTATTGAATGTGTTATTATGGATTATGAAAACCATGATCTGATAGTGTGATTAATCTCACCATGTTTTAAAATCTAATTACTTATATATTATATTTTCACTTGTTCCCAATTGAAGATTTTAAACTATTTGTGAGTGACCCTGATAAATAATGATGCAATATAATATATTCCTATGAATAATTTTGGATTATAGAATGTTTTTATTTTATTTTTGGTTGTTCATGTGGTTCTTAATTTTGTGACATGTGAAAAAAATCAAACACAATAAGAGTGGACAAATTATTTATAATTGGTATGCGTTATAAATTAACACGATTAAAAATGAGCAAGTGAGTATGTTCCTACCATAACAGATAATATATTTACCTGGGAGAGGGAGTTCCCTGATTTATTTCATCTTTATTCATTTGTTATGATGGTTGTAATAATTTATTAAGTATGTTTTAATGATTACAAAGAGTATGTGGTTATGTGAAAAACATGGTGTTTTAGTAAATGGTAAGCTGGTGAGGCAATGTGGTTGTGTGAAATTTTTGGTGGAGTTTTTTGTTGGTTAGTGAGTTTGGTCCATTAGTTTTTTTTGTTGTGATGGTAATACATAATGGTTGATTCATGTGTTTGTTGTAGTAAGATGAATTATGTTGTGTTAAGATATAGTTTTACCCACTTCCCAAATGATTCTTAGTCACATAACCTTTGGAATAAAATAAAAAAGGTGTGTTTGTCAAATCATGAATCCTATTGAAGATCATGTTTTCTACAATGAATAAATCATTTTTCTAATGGAAATGACGAGATTGTATGGTTACAATCTGGTTTGTTGGGAATTTTTTTATTGATATTATATTGATGAAAAATGTTATGAAATCAAACACAAGAAGAGAGGTTATCTCTTTCTCGCATAAATACATGTTATATTTTGACACATTTTTTACTGTGTGAGTGAGTTAGTGCCACCTAATGAGGTAAATATCATGTTGTGCTGGATGAGTTACTTTTATTTTCAGGCTTAATAAATCTATATCTATGTTAATTTGAGTTATTTTTTTTTGGGAAATGTTATATAAAATTATTTCGTGCATACGATCCTTGGAAATATTAATCTCTTACTAAATATGACAATTTTAAAAAATACATTGGATTTATTATGGCATCGCTATATTATGTTTTGTTTATATCTCATTTCATGCATCAAATTTTGGGCTCCTAAAAAAGTTTCATGTGTTTTAAAAATGATATCTTATTAATTTTAAATAAAATGAGTGGGTTTTTATAATAAAAATTTATTTTATAGACTATGAAAATATTTTGTGAAACAATTCGTAAAATGAAAAGTGATTTGATGATGTATTTTTTATGAAATAAAAATGTATTAAGATGAGGGTTGAATTTAAAATCATGAACTTGAAAAAAATGATCTGGTTTTAAATGTTGAGTTATACATTTCAACTATTAATTATTAATTGGGTTGAAAAATAATGTTTTACTCATAATTGGTTAACATGTACTACTTGAAGAATTACTTTGGACCATCAATGTGGCCATGTTCTATTTGAGAGGTATCTCCCTTGAGATATATTTAAATTTATTGTTTAGATTTACAATTATTTACCCTAGTGGTTATTGCGTTTAAACCATCCTGATAAACACAACTAGTATTTCATTGGTTGGTTTTTCGGACAACCACTCTCTTATCCTTATAATATTATTCCGATTCTTGATGATGATAATTTTTTAATAGGATTCTAGTGTATCTTCTTGGACCTCATGTCCCATTAAATTATGGTAAATAATATTGTTGAGATGATTGGGGAATTTCTAGATGGTTTTTTGATGGATGTGGGGAGTTTTGATGTGTTTTTATGGAAATAGGGGGATTTAATGGATGATGGAAAATTCTTATGGTAAGTTATTTTTTGTGTTAGGTCATTTAGGATTGAAATTCATTTATGGATTCCGGTCAATCTGGATTTAGGTCATTTGGGGTAGTTAGTCTTTCTGACGGTTGGTTATTATGTTAGTTTTTTATTTCTAGTAGTGGGTGATTCTTGCAGTAGTCTATTTCTAGGGGCGGGACAAGTTGTTAGCGGATCTCTAACATCCCTAGTAATTAAAGAATATGACTTTTTTATATTTATTTACCTGTGAATTAAAAATTAATTTTACTTTAATTTTGATGATATGTCTAGCAGCGTACTCAACATGAAACAATGGTTTTCTTAGAAATCGTATGTTGTACAAAACATATAGTTACAGAAAAAAATAATATAATTATTTTAAATAGTAGTTTATGCCTAAACATTATATTGCTGGGAAGGAAATTAACTAATTATATTTTTATTAATCCTTTTTGGTAATTATTTTTACATTTTTCAAATAAAATTTAGAGGCTTAAAATGAGAATGAATCCAATTTTAATCATAAATACTCTAATATCATTAAAAATTAGTTTTACCGCCTTTTGATGGAGAACCCCATTTCAATATATATATTTTACTTTTACATGTTTAATTTTACAAGATAATAATCTTCATTAGAATATTGAAATCAAAATTATTTTGGGTAAATTTTGGGGGTTTTTATGATCAAGTTCATTCATTTATGAATAGTGAAAAATACTACATTTTAAGTCAAAACTGTCGTTTCATATTATATATTTATATGGATAGATTATTTTCGTAATTTGTTTTAAAGTGTACTTTGATTATTTATTTACCCTTTATTTCAATCTTGGTCATTTTATGTAATTTCATTCTTAAATAGGACATAAACACATGTAAATCTTTTGATAGTTATTATTTCTTAAAAACACACTTTTTGGTTTTGACAACGGAAATTAATTTTAAATTAATTTATGAATCATCTATTATTTGAATTTATTAAAATGGATTCTATATTTTGAATCTGTAGTTTCAAATTTTGTAAATAGTTAACTTTTATTTTTTGGCATTATGAATAGTGACTTTAGTAAATATTTTAGTTATTGTGGGTAAATGGTAAATTTGATTAATAAGTGTAAAAAATAGTATTATAATAATATTAAATTACCCAATCACATATCTTAACCCGATTGGATTATACATGTCCGACCATGGGCATCCTTAGGTTGATTTTGGGACCCCATGGAGCCATTTGTATGTGAAAATGACATTTTATTAAAAATTCATTTAATGTTAACGAAAGTGTTACATAAACATATATCTTATAATAAAAAAACATTATATGGGGTTAGAATAGTTATATTATAGACTATAAATAATCATTATAAAGATAATGATATTTCCTACATCATAGTATTTTATTTATAAATTTTAGATATTAAATAAATGAATTTAATTATGATAGAATGATGATGTTCTGATTACATCATTAACAAAGGATTCCTATAATGATATTATAAATATTAAAATAATTATAATTTAGTTATTTTGAAGTCATACACAAATATTTTGGAATGTAGTTATCTTTTATCTAAATATTAATGATTTTGATTGGAATCAATCAGGTTCTTATGGATTTTAAAAAATTCTTGATTTGAATAGAATTAAAATCGACATAATTCATATTTTAAAATAAAAAATATTTTATTAAATATTTTAAAATTCAAAAAAATATATGATTCATCCAGAAATTTATCATAATTCCGAAATTTTATTATATACTCTTTAATTGGATGGTTTTCAAGTTTTTAAAACTATTATCATTCTCATTGTGTTAAATGCTTGATAAAATGGGTTGTTTAAAAAGGGTTAAATAAAAGATAGACAAGGATTGGAAAATATCCCAAACCTGTCCAATTTTTATTTTAGGACTTTATTTTGAACAACAGTCCCATTATCATCAATTTTAATGTGTTTTGGACCTTTTGAAACTAGAATTCCTATTATAATAAAATAACACATTCCAATTTTCATAAAGCACCATCTTCCCTCTTGTAAGAGGCCATCACCTCTAACCCATTACTCACACCTCTATAGCCCCTTGGAAGATCCGCAATTTACCTAAATAAGCTCCCATCCTCACTATCTTCCTCTTATAATCCTTCCCCTATGCAGAAGGAAATTCAAGATAGCCCTTTGTCTCAAATCAAAAGAAGTTACATGATTTAAGGTAGTGTATTCTCTCATGTGTGTTCCATTATTTTTCCGTTTCCACTCTTTATGGTATTATTATTATTTTTTCACATAACGAATCCAGTATCATAAATAAAATACGTTTTCTTGGATACGGATTCAAACTAAACTGCCATAGACCTCCATCAAATGGATTTAGAACATACTGTTTCTGTAGACGACGATTCCTGCCTCACAAAATGATGATTGTTCAATCTTCTTCTACCAACTCTTATGGTAGCCATTATGAAGGAATTGTAATTATATACGATATTTATGATATTTATTTATCTCCATGATTCTTTCATTCTCATTTTGAACATAACATAGCTTTCCTTATTGTATAAATAGGATAATTTCCTTTGAGTAAGTGCGTACTACCTCCCCTCAAAGTGATATGACCTAGTCAGGCCTCACCTGTAATGTATAAAGGATAGAGTTAATGAAATTATTTAACATATATAAAATTTGATATTATACTATAATTATAATATTCCTAGGTGTCATTAGGTTTTCATTCCCCTAAATTTGAAATATAAAAGAATGTATCGTTCATGTGTATGTATGGCACACCATCTCCATGAACAGTGTGTTTCATTTCATATCTCTAAATGATAATGAATATGACAAATACATATATACTAGATATATATTATATATATGATATCTATATCATGAATACCACTCTAGAGATAATGTAATTTTGACCACAAAGGCAATTTATAATTATACAAAATTCATATTTATCTCATGTTCTGAACATCGAAAAAATGTCCTATATAAACTAAAATAATTAAATTTTTATTATAGAAAGGTAATAAGTGATATAAAATGAATAATAAAATTGAATAATATTCATAAGAAAGTATAAACATACTTAGGATTATTATTCATTATATTAACGAACTATCATGTCAATTTGGACACAAGGTAAAGGAACCTCTCACCATCATCATTTATTCAAAGATCTATTTTATGTTAGGTTTTTTAATTTCCATTTTTTTTGAAGGGATATGTTATTTTATATCCTTATTTATTTAAATTTTAGGTCCAAGTGATGAGATACCATTTTCCCTCTAGTCAAATAATTTTCTGAATTTCAAATTGATGATGTTAGGGTGTCGAATTTTCAAAAGGGACTTCGTCTAAATATCCATTCATTGAGGAATGATTTGAGAATATACATATCCTTTTATACATGGTTTCTAATAAACCTCTTTGGAATATTACTTTTATTCAAAGGTAATATTTTAACTAAAATGTGTTTTACTAAACAAAACAATAAATGTTTTTTGACGAATGTGGTAGCAATGACCTCCTTGCCTCCGTAATCATTATATTGATTCCTCTATATGCCTTAATGTTTTTAAAAGGAAAATAATACTTCACATTATGTTTTTGGGTCTTTTGGAATTTAAAATTTTTATGAATTTGAATTTAATATTTCAATATCTTGAAATCATTTATTTTGATTTAAAATGAGATTCTATGATTGAAATGTTTATATTTTGATTCATTTATGTGTGATAATTATATAATGGTACAAAGAAATTTAAGAGGTGGTTACATTATAAACCAAATTATGGGTGGTTCCATGTAAAACAAGTACATGTGTTTATGTTATAACCTATAATTCATTGTGTATGTAAATCGTCTGTATTGCTATTCCATTTAGTGATATGTATGGAAGTTGATTGTAGGGTCATTCTATTTCAGTATGTTTATGTCCCAAGTTATAATTATATGATATATGCTTCTTTCTATGGTATTTTTGGTTATATTTCAGTTACAAAAGGGTAAACAATGAAATTATACTCAGTGAAGTGTTTTTTATACATCAAGATGTTTTGTATAAGATAATACTTAATTCTCTAAATTACTAACCCTGAAGCAATCCTCAATGTGAATTATCTACGAAATTAATTATTATGTTATGTTTAATGATGTTGACTTATTGTTGGTACCATAGGTCAGTTTAGATAACTTTAGAGGTTAGGGTGTTATTTATTGATAACTGACATAACCATTATAGATTGAATATTAGAAAGAGTCAGAGTTATTTTAGATTAATGTAATGAGTTTAAGATAACATGAATAAGTATATCATAGTATTTACCATACCCATAAGATTTTATATGATGATTTTACTAATATACTCACACTGATCCTTTGTGGTTTTAGTAAATGGTTGGATCTATCAAGAACCAAAGTAATAATGGATATGAAAGAAAACGATGACAATTTTCTGAATTTGAATCCAAATAAAATGGGAGCTACAATGAAATCACATGTGGTTATTCTCAAAAAAATTTCTAGAGTAATGATTCACCACTTTAACCTTGGTGATTTATATAAGGCATCATATATTCAAGAATCAAATCCCTACAGATGTTCAAGTAATAATCATAAATTTATGTATATTAAAAAAAAATAGGTGTCATGGTTTTGGTATGAAATACCTAGGAAAATGCAACAAAGGGATGAGAAGATGATTCAAATGTGGAAATAAAGGTCATAAATAAATAACCTTCCATGATCAATGGAAGTATCTAGTTGAATCCAAGAAATGGAATGAAGTTCATTTAGAAGGGTCAATTGAATGTTTTATTTGTGGTGTGTTTGGTCATTACATAAATATATTTCCTTCAAAGAAGTTTTAGGAATGCGATAAATAAGGAAATTAAATAAAATTTTACATTTAACTAATTCCATTCAAATTGAGGACGAGGAATCTGAAAATGACCCATGAAAGGTATTTATTATTTCTTAGCTGTTGTTTTGACATTATTTAATCTTTGGATGTGATTCATGATAATTTTTTTTATTAATGAAGTAATATGAAATAAGTTGTAGAATAATGTTTAATAGATCATGAATAATGTTGAATGATTATGATGTCTACATATAAGGGATTCTAGAGTTATAGTACATTTTAAGATTATTAAATGTTCAAATGTATTAAGTCTCTTTTGATGATAGGATTTATTTTTAAGAAATTTTATACTATGTGTAACAATGATGATTGATATGTGAATATTTTATTTAAGGTAAAATTATAGTTTCTCTTGTAGATATAGTTATGAAGAACCATTTGGGTTTATATAATCCATGAATTTGACGAAATTATAGGCCATTACTTTTTGGGATGAAAATTCGAGGTATGGGATAACATTTGTGGTTAATATATGTTAAGGATATTTTTAGGTAATTATATTATTTTAACTAATGTTATAAGAATGATATGGTTTTAGAAAAAGGATAACCCACATGATGGGGTGACAACATGTGGTGTCTGACAAGGACATGAGAATTGAACACACAACCAATGGGTGATTTTGATTTATCGCCTACAACTAGACTACATGAAGTCTCTAGTTAACATAACTAATTCATTTTTGTAAATTGATTTTATGTATCAATAATAAGTTAATTTTTGGAAATTTTGATTTATCAAATGGGTATTCTAATTATTGGACAATTATTTGGTTATTATGTAATAAACATTATTTAGGGATATTGTTTCTCTTTTGGGAACACTCTATTCCTAAAGAAATAGAATAATATGGGATTTCATTTGTGGGGTAACGGTTGAAATTTTTTTATGGAAAAACATATGTTTTCATTTTGGACATATGGATATTTGGGTTATTTATGGAAATGATTAACTTATCATAGAGAATATGTGATTATGTTAGATATACTTCAATATGAGACTTTAAGAGTAGTCGATTTATTTGGAGATAAATGTTATGATTTACTATTGAAAACTATATGATTATATTATACTATGTTTTGAGATTCAATATTTGTTTGGAATATATAGAATAATTTTAAGGGAAAACGTTAATTGAATGGTCTATGTCGAACATTGTGTACTGCTTGTTGAATTTTGGAGATTAAGAGTGGTATTTCTTTTTATAAATGATTATCCTTTTGGTGATTATCTAATATTTTACTAACTATTTTGGTATTGGTTAATGTCTAAAATCAGCAGAAATATATATTTCATCTTTTTCGGATTATGTGGTTATATAGAAGTTGATTCTAGCAATTTTAATGTCACCAGTCATCTTGATTACTCGTCATATGGAGAAAGGATGAGTTTGTGGTAGAAATTAAGTAAAAGATAAAAGTCTACTTGATGATTAAGTTAGTTTCATTATGTTCTTAGTCAATCTCATAAATAAATGCCTCATCATTAAGAAAAGGACATTAAAAATACTTTTTTATTTAATTTTCAAACTACAAAATCAAATATTGTTTAATCAATCACAATATTGGGGGTTTATGTTGGGGAGCATTCTCTTGATCATGTTTCTTATCACTCTCCATCAGAATATGACACTTAGTTTCTCCTATATATCATGGTTTTCAAAAATGTAATTCTAGTATGTGTTATCTCTAGTAATCATTCTACATTTATTTATTTCTTTTAAAGTGATTGTGTCATTGGAACTTATTCTAATGTAGGACTTTCAGTGATGTTTTCGATCACAATTCTAAAATTGTGAGCACACAATTTCCGAAAGGGGGGAAGGAAGTAACGTCCCAGGTAAATAAAGAATATGAAATTTTCATATTAATTAAAATTTTTGAATTAAATATTAATTTTACTTTAATAGGGATGTTATTTCCTATATTTTACTCAACACACAATAACAGGTTTATTTGAAATATAATGTTGCACAAAAATTTGCGTTATACCAAAAATATATATTATTATTTTAAATATTAGTTAAAACCTTGACATTATATTTGAGGGAATGAACATAACTAACCCTATTATGATTAAAAAATATTTTTATATGTTTTTTCATTTATCCAATCAAATTTAGGGGGTTAAAATGAGTATTAATCCAATTCTAAGCATAAATACTCAATTATTTTTAAGAGGTAGTGTTACAGACTTTTCATGAAGAACCCCATTTAAATCAACATTCTTTTCACTTTTATATGTTACATTTCCAAAAATAAAATTCATATTTAGAGGTGAGACATCAATATTTTCATGGGGTAAATTCGTGGTATTTTTCTGATTAAGATCATTTTTTAAAAGAATAGTGAAAAATAATACGTTATAAGTCCAAACTGTCTTCTCATCTGATTTATTTATATGGTTAGATTATATTATTAATTTGTTTTAATGTGTAATTAGATTTTTTATTACCATTTAATCAAATTTTGGTAATTTAATGTAATTTAATTCTTAAATTGGGCTTACACACATGTTAGCCTTTTGAATGTTATTATTTCATAAAAACAATTTTTTTGGTTTTGACAATTGAAATTAATTTTAAATTAATTTCTGCCACTTCTATGTTTTGAATTTGGAAATATGGATTCCATATTTGAAATTATGGTTTCCAAATTTTGTAAATATGTATATTTTATTATTATACATTATGAATAGTAACTTCAGTAAATATTTTATTTACCATGGTTAAAGGGTAAATCTGTTTAATAAGGGTAAAAATTAATATTATAAAAATATTAAATTACACAAACACATGTTTTTACTCTATTAGATGATACAGTTCTGACCATGGTCATCCTTGGGTCGATTTTGGGACCCCATGCAGCAAGTTGTTAGTAAAAATGACTTTTTATAACTACTTAATTTAATGTCATGGAAAATGTAACTTAAACATATATCTTTTAGTAATACAATTTTAATATGTGGTTATATAATTTATCTATTAGACTTTAAATAGTAAATATAAATATAAAAATATTTCATAAATGATGGTATTTTATTTATATTTTTTAGGGATTAAATAAATGAATTTAATTATGACATAATTATAATGCAATGATTGCATCATTAATAACAGATACTAATAAATGATATTATAAATGTAAAAATAAATGTAATTTGATTATTTATAGTTTTCCATGAATTTTCTGGAATATAATTACATTTTATCATTATGTTAATGATGTTTGTTTTCTAATCCATAATGTTTTTATGGCTTTTTATAATGTCATGATATGAATAGTGTCAAAATATAAATAATTCATAATTTAAAATATAAATTTTTTTATTAAATATTTTAAATTCCCAAAAAATCATATGAATTTAAAAAAATATTATCTTAAGTCTCAGAGATTATTATTAACTATTTAATTTGATATTTTTCATGTTTTTGTAACAATTATGATTATCAAAGTGTTAAATTTTGTATAAAATGGTAAGAGTAATAAAGGGTCAAATAAAATAGAACTGGATTAAAAAATATTGAAACCTAATCCAATTATTTTTAGATTATTTTATTTCTAAAAATAGTCATATTATATTATTATTTAATTATTTTTGGACATTTTAAAACCTAAAATAAATTTATAATAATACAATAATTCCATACATTCCTAAGATCCCCTCCACCCCCTAATAAAAGGGCATCAACTATAACCCATTAATCATACCCCTCAAGTCGCTTGACTATTCCAATATCTACCCAAATAAGCTCCCAACATCCCATTATTCCTCCTAGAATCCTTCCCCAATAGATAAGGAAAATAAAAAATCCCTTTGTATCAAATCAAAACAAGTTACCCGATTTTATTTAATGTCTTTTTTTCAAGTTTCATTCAATTATTTTTCTTTCTCCACACCCTATGCGCTTGATAATCATTTTTTCATAAAATAACAGTATCCAAAATATAATAGGTTGTTTTTATGAGAATTATTCGATCTAAACATCCACACACCTCCATCTAATGGATTTTGAACATACAATTTTGTTGAACGACGAACTACTACCTCACAAAATGATGATTGTTCAATTTTCTCCTACCACCTCTTATAATATCCATTATAATGAAAATAAAATTATATATGATATTGTTGATATTTATTTCATCCATAATTTTCTTTAATTCACATTCATAACATATCTTTATTCTTTTAATGTTGTATAAATATGATAATTTTATTTGAGGAAGTGTGGACTACCACCCTCTCAAAGTGATATGGCTTTCTCGTGGCATTCATAGAAGACATAAAAGATGGAATTAATGAAATTATGTAACATATAAAAAATATGATATTATAATGGAATTATAATATACCTCTTTATCAATATGTTTACATTCCTTTAAATATAAGAGAAAAATGAATATAGCGTTCATGCGTACATACGGCTTACCATATGCATGAACAGTGCATTTCATATCATATCCAAAAATGATAAGAAATATTATAAATACATATATACTGGATATATATGATATATATGATCTCCCAATCATGAAAATTATTTTTTAGATAATGAATGTTTGACAACATGGGAAATTTATAATTATAACAAGTTCATTTTTGAATGATGTTCCGAACAATTACAGTATGTCTAAAATGAACTAAAATAATTAACTAATTGTTATATAAAGATAATAAGTGATATAAAAGGAATAATAATAATGAATTAGGTTATGTTGCAAGTATAAATTTACTTATGTTTATTAATCAGGAAATTAGTGAACGAACGAGTCAAGTCGGACATGAGGTAATGGGACCTCTCACCATCCTCTATTTGTCAAAGTGTTATTTTATGATATGTCATTTCATTTCCATTTTCTTATATTGGGATATGTCCTTATATATAATAGTTATTGTAAATTTTATATCCATGTTAGAGGAGACCATTTTCTCTCCCACCAATTCATTTTATGAATTTTAATGTGACATCATTAGGCCACCAAATTTTCATAAGGGACTTCGTCCTAATATCCTTTTATTGAGGCATGTTTTGAGAATATAAACCTACTACAAACCATTTTTTTAAATTTTAAAAGCTGGTTTATGGGTTTCCGGTATCCCATCTTACTACCAAAAACACAAACAAGTGAAGAAGAAACATCAGAAAACACAAACCAACACCGCTTTGCACATCATAATAACCAGAGTCATCACTGCCTCCCATGTGGGATTCATCTTCTTCAGTAGCTGATTCCCAATCGTGGTGTCTCTAAAAGCATCCTCTCAAAAACTAACTCCTATGTTTATCAAGGAAGAAATGATTCAAGGATGCCTCATGGAACACACATCTTTTTTTAAAAGCCAAAGTCACCTCGTTATTCAGCTTTGAGGCTGATCTAGTCTGCATAGGCCGAGGAAGATATGAGTAATCCTTCCTTGATCATCTTCTTGGTGTGGCAGATAACAGACCTTCAGCTGGAGCCATCATCCGCCACCCATTTTGAACCATGTCACTGAAAGAATGGCCCACTCATCCGCTCATATTTTCCTTCCCTCCCCTAGAACTCTCCCTTCCTATTTCGGCTTCCTCCGTCAAAATAGAATCAGTACACCCAGCGTTGAATCCCAACCTCTGGCCTGGAGTGTTTCTATCCATCAAAGGAGAACGCCAATCCAGAGTAGTAGCTTTATCCACAACCATGGAATGCAGCTCCTTCCCCATGGAAAAAACCTGAATATTCTCTTGTATTTTCTCACCACCGACCATCCCTGCAACATCACCCTCATTCCTCCCAACACTTTCCTTCTCTATGTAGTATTGTGCTTCAGCGTTACTCGGGACCTCGTCACTAGCAGAAGTCAATGCATGCCGCATACTTCCAACCTGCTGACTCTTTAAGATCAATGCACCGTCAGCACCTCCTTCCAAGGCAACCTCCTCATGATCTGCGGCCAGCATGTCCTCAGACAACCCTTCAAACCCATTTCTCAGCGCTATAAAAGGTTTAGCCAGAGGATCATGGTTTTTGGTATCCTTAGCACTGTTCTTGGTGACCACCTCCTCCATGTTGGAAATCCTTCCTTCCCGAGCATGCTCTGTACCCTTGCTAATCATGGAAGAAGCAGGTAAATCCAAATCCTGTCTTAGCCTTTGCAGAACCTCTGAAACCATCATGTTGGCCTAAATTACCTAACCACCAGGAACCCCTAGAACCTGATCATTCTCATCCACAGTTAATCCAGACAAATGAATTCCTTCCCTTAGCAAGTCATACTAGGGAGACATGATGTGCCTCCCCAAATCCATCCCCTAAGAGCTCTCAGCAGCCCTATTAGAGCCACCAGCTGGTTGATCCTTCTCCACCAGACGCTGTGATTATTCATAGTTTTTCATGTTGTTTTGAAAACTAATAGCTATCCTAATTTATATATCCTTTAATGTGAATTTTATGGTCCTTCCATTTTTTTGAAATGTTTTTCATAGGACAAAAGGCAGAATAGGGTCATTTATGGGATCATGGAAAAGCCATGATGTTTAAAACCAAGATCTAATCATGTTTCTTTTTCTTTTAGGAGTTATTATTTTATGAATAAATGGATACTGTTTGAAAGTGTCTACATGTAATATTCAAGACGTTTTGTATAGGTTATAACCAAATTCTCTACATCTCTAATCCAAAAAATATCCTCAATTTAAAATATTAACTTAATTCCAGATTATGTAATGTTTAAGTTCAGGGCCTTATATGTTCATTCGAGACATTGGTTAATTATAATTGTATGTTATTCATGTCTCATGTCATTTCTTGAAGTGGTTCATTCAAAATATAGGTCATTCTGGGTGGCATGTGATAATGGTGGAAGAAATATATTGTGGTGGGTCTTTCTGGTGGTTGGTAATTTTTGGTGATTGGTGATTCTAGTAGTCTGTCATTTCTAGAGGTTGGTATTTTTGGAGGCGAGTCATTTTTGTCGTGACATCATTATGGAATTAGTTTATATATAGAGTAATTTCAATCTAGTGGTAGGTCAATCTGGTGTTCATCATTCTGGTAATAGGTAATTTTTTGTGGTAGGTGGGTGATTATTGTTTCCATTTTCCCAAAATTTACATATTTTCTATTTTGATGTCTTTTATGACCAAAACATTGATTATTACATTAATTAATTTTTTTATTGTTTTTTTCAATGAGGATTAATCAAATATTCAATTTATAAAAGGTAATAGTGATTTTAATAGTGTAAAAGTCATGGTTTTGATGAGATGCACCTTTAATGGAAAATCAAAACCAAATTTAACATTGAAAGAGTTATATGTAATATTTGAAATACAGAGAAAATTGGATCATTCTTTTTGTATTTCCTTCTCTTAAGACAAGTGGTTCCAAATTCATCTTCAATTGGATTCCAGGAGCCTTATTATTTCTATTGGTTAAAGTTCCCATAAAATGTTTTCCTTATTTACGCACTCCCCATATTTTAGTGAAGCATGTTTGGGAAAATCATAATATTCCAGGATGTAATTACTTCATTTTTCTATTTATGTATCATACAGGATGGGAATATTATATTTCTCTTTTATGATTATGGATTCATCTGGTATAATAAATTTTAAAGATTTGTTTTTAAATAAATCAAAATGATAATGGGAATTTGTATCATGATATTATGATTTTTTGGTATTCTTTAGATATTGTGAATTGAATGGTCTTAATCTCGAAAGAGAATCATGGATGAATAAAGTCATCTCTTTCAATTTTTTGATGTAAAATGTTGAATTAATGTTGTGATATTACTGAAAACACATTATCCATATTTGGATAATCTTCTATTGTCAATTAATGATTTGGATTCCCCAGGATATTATATCTTGTGTGATAATACTCATAAATAAATACGAATAATTAAATTAAAGAACATATAATTAATCTAGTAAACATTTTTGTATGTGTTCTGATATTTAATAGACACTATTTTCTATTTTGGATTCATTTTGATGATGTGATTAATAATAGGTGGCTTCATTATGATGGGTTTGGGGGTAGTTTACATGATATATAGCGGCATTGTGATGGTAGTGGTAGTATGGTTATTTAGCGGGGCTATAATGGTGGTGAGTTACTATAGATTCTTTAGTAGTTATAGAATTAAATTCATGATAATGGAAATAAAATGGTTTTTAACTAATCTTGAATGTATAATTTAGTCAGGATATTAATGTTGGATTTATTGGTAAAATGGAATATGGAATTTTGAAAAATGTTGTTCTAAAAGTGGGAAGTGATTTATGGTACGAATGGTAGATTAGTAGTGTCATCCAGTTTTAAAGTGGTATAAGGATTGAGAGAGGGTCTCTCAGACCTTCTTTTAAGGATCATATCTTGCTTAAAACCCTCTATGATGACTTGCGCCTTTTTATGGTTAACATGAATTCCTTAATTCCGAAAAGTCCAGTAAAATTCAATGTAGATCTTTCCTACTAGCCCGTAGCATAAGAATCATTTTGAATGCCTAGATAATATTGGGTTAGGTGATGATTAGGGAGGATGGAATAAAGTCAAACAAAAAATTGAAAGGACTAGTATTATTGTATGTAATGTTAATGAGAAGGATTATATGGTGCCCTATGAATAGGTCTATGCACCTCCATAAAATTATGATAGTAGTGATGGTAAGTATTCAGTGTAGTAATCTTATTTTGAAGAGGAATTATCCAGTGAGGAACTCTTTTTTCATGGGAGATAGATGAATTAATGTAGGGAAGTAACGTAAAATGAATAAACATTATTATTTCTTACATAATCCCCTATAGACAACATCCTTAGGTAAAATGATCAAATTTAAGAGGAGATTTTAGGAGGCCAGTAATCCCATAACTTCTCTAATTCCACGTGGAAAGATGGAAATTATAGATGGGTACATGGAAGCTTTCTAGGATACTGATTAAATATTAGATGTTGTCGTCATGTTTTAAGAAGTAGATAAATGTTATCCTACAACTTGAAAGGAGGTGAGGATTGAAGGAATTATGTATTTTTCTATATCCAGAGAGGGCTATTACTCTTCATAAAAATATATTTGAGATTTTTTAATGTAATCCAAGGTAGATTTTTTATTATACATGGATGATCTACACCTCACCGTAGGATGATTCCAAAATCTTAGAATGAATTCTAATATATGATACTAATGAGATTCAAATTATTTGGATCAACAATCATCATCCCACCTTCATTCACATTTTAAATGATAATAATATTATCTTGGAAGAGTTCATCATGACATTATACAATATTGAACAATTCATTGAGGATCTTACTAAAGATGTTTTAGTCATGATCATCTCCATCAAATTGAAAACAAAAATGTTGCATGGTTTTAATTGGTTATAACTACTCTTGAATGGTTTGATTATGTCATATGTTGTTTATCATTTTTGGGTATTGTGGTTTTCTATTTGGGTTCATAGTCAACCCTTTATATTCAATGAAATGGAGGTCAGGGGTACCCTATCATTGATATGATTCATATTATATTAGTATAAATTTATGGGTTATTTCCCGAGTGAGCCTCGATTAGGTTGGGATTCTGGTCAGTATAACTCGATTGGTGTTATTTTCATCTATTGTTTTTTCATTGGTGATTTAATGTCCTCTTATCGCATGTGTTGGAGATACAATAGTTTTCAGACTAAGTATTCTTATATGCTCACCTTAAGTATATAAAATCAGTTTTTACTTTTCTAGGTGGATTCATGGACCATATTGTACATCACTTTCTCGGGCCTCTGAGATATTTTTTTGTCTCTACCTTAGCTATTTATTAGGGGGTTTGTGTTGGCGTCTTTTTTATGAATCTATTTTAATTATAAATTCATTGGGGGATTATTTTGGATTTATTAATATTATATAATGGAGTTGTTTTTATTTGATTCCTTCTGTCTCACAACCATATATTATTATTTTGGGTAATTTCTCCCAAAGATGATATTTTTTTCCATTAGTTCCAATCCATAACTCAGGTACTACTATATATGGGACTTCATGTTCATTATCTCTCCCCTATCATTGTAATATGTATGGAGGGAGGGGTCATGGAAATAATCTTGGAGTTCTCCAATACAAAAAAACATAAAACTAAAATAGATTTTTTAAAAATTATTTTATTGAATAAATCACATGGGAAAATTTCAATTTTTTTGAAATTCAATGTCAGGTGAAATGAATGCATGATTAATCATGGTGAATGATTATGATTTTGTCAAGATAAGTGTGAGAGGTTTTAATTTTTTTTGACACACTGAGAAATGATTTTGAATATTAGTTATTAAATTTGAGGAAAATAGTATGTGATGAATGTGAATAATATAACTAAAAATTTAAAAATATAGGAGATTATTTGATTATTCAATGATCATAAAAATTTCATGATTGAACATAATTTATTTAATCATTATAGAATGAAAATATTAAGGATATGTGTTGTCCCTTGCTCACATTTCATTCATATCCTCTACCTCGAACTAATACTATCTCACCATTTCACAATATGATGTCCTTGAATGTATCCCCAGACACGCACTTTTATCATTTTCCTCCCAATTATATCCTCCATCATATTTTGGTTCATCACTGACTTCAGGGAAAAACATCACTTAGTGAGCTCTTGATAAAATAAAATGCATTGGAAACACTACATAATACATGTCATTAGAGAAATTCCCTTGTAAAAGAATACAAAAAGAAATTTTCTAGGATGAAGATGGACACTTTCATGGATCGATTATGCCAAATAATATAAAGTATTGATTAATTGTTGAATTATTATAAGTTTTATAATAATAATATTACATTTATTATAGTATATAACATTAATTTAGTTATTGAAAAATATATATCTACATTTATAGTATTTAGATTTTTTTCTTATTATTAATATAAAATGACTATAATTATAAAATTATTATCATTTATTTATATTAAATAAAATTTTAAAATATTTCTTTGTTATTGTTTGAAATATATAATTATATATCAATAAATATGTATATATGTATACAAAATTATATATTTATTATTATTATATATAAATTTAAATTTTATTATAATTTTTAATTATTAATATTTATTAATATTTATTATTAATATTATTTACTTAATTTTCATATTTTTTATCATTTTTCTATTTTAATATCTTTCCAGTTTCTACTCATGCCTTAGCGGATTAGCGATTATATGAACTGAGTTTTTTAATGTAATTATGAGTGTTTCAACACATAAATGTGTCGTACATAGCCTTGGGTAAAGGCTCAAGGGGTCCCATAGGTGTCTCTTTGAATTTGGTAGTGTTGGGCCCCAAAAATCCCTTGATTTGATAGTGTCCACCATGCGCCTAGTTTTTATGAAACTATGTGGCCCCCAAAAGAAAATTGTGCAGGTTTTTCTATATGAACTGATGATTTCCCATAGACTGTGCACTGTTTACCAAAACTATAGATCAATCTAACATGATTAGTGCCACTTAGGAAGTTCCTAAGAACTATTCATCTCACAGTAGTTGCATGGTTTAGAAAACAATGTGGCAGAACCATGTGAAGTGGTTTTCATATGTAGTGGGAGCCACATGGTTGGCACAAGATTCAGAAAAACCATGTGGCCAAACTATATGACCATGTTTTGTGGGTGAAATTATGAAACATCCGTTAATGATTTTATTTTTCATTTTTTCTTCTTTCTTTTCCTCATTCACCCATGTGAGCCTTCTCCCATCCATCATGGGCGTACTCACAAACCTATTCTTCGAGTTTTACAATATTTTATATTCTTTCTCTATATAAAATGATGTGGGTATTTATGGATCCACATAGGTTTTAATATCAATTCCATTTAAACGGTTTTTGATTTAATCTTTTCTCTAAAAATTTTTCTATGTGAATTCTCATTTTCCATATTTTAATGCAAATAGTTCTTTTCATAAAAATAGTCGAAACTAGACAAAAATAAATCTCAACGTTTGATAATTGAAGAGTCTTAATGATAATTTTCGGTGTTAGTATAATTTTCACTAAATTTCCATTGATATATAATTGTTTCCAATGTGCTTCACACCATCAATTATCACAAATTTCAATAAAAGAATATTTCCCTTCTCAATTGTTATACAAACCATGTATTGATTTTTTTCATCCTTTATATGTATAAATAATATGTATAACAGATTCATGTAAACACCATTGGTGTTCTATATGTTATATCACCTTACTAATTATTACTTTAAATTCCCTAATTTTTTATCAATTTGTTTAGAAATTAAAATGTGTTTTCTCCTGTATGTGATAACCCAAATCATAATGGTGCCTCCTAATATCAATGATAAAATTTCTAAATGTCATTACATGTATGGTATATTTAAATTTTCTTATTTTGGTGAATTGATATGAGGTTTTTTAAAATTATTCTTAATTGATTAAAATAATTGTTCATTGGATAATGTCATATTTTTACAATACATCACCTCACAAGTGGTGTGTTTTCTTTGAAATTACCAAATGTGGATTTTTGATTTCATATCATGATAGTTATGTGGAATTCTAGTGCATTCCATACTTGTTGTTCTTAATTTCTTTACCCCATCTAATATATATTTTTAATGAAAAAAAATCACCTTTTAAAATCTAGGAAATTTTTATAAATTGAATGACATAGGAAATTTAATAATTTGAATTGATTTCCCCAAACCTAATTAAATAATTCATTCTTCATAAATTTGATTCCCATATAAGTAATTTCTTAATAGACCATTTTACCATCTATGTTCCTTCTTCAAACTAGAAAAATTATTTTCCATGTTTTATTAGATTAAATTACAAGGATTTAATGGATTGACATGTTCATGATGGTTCTCCTTCCATGAATAATATAAATTGTATAAATAAAGGGAAATGTAAATATTGGTATGGCCACACAGATCATTGCATGTATAGTACATGCTATTATTATAATGTGATAACCTTAGTGATAATTGGGTTAATAAATGTATTGAATGAGAGGACATGTCTCATGGTTTCAATTATTATATATATATGATTACTATTTGATATAGTTTTGGAATGATGGTAATGGTTTTATTGAGCATAAAATAAATCCCAGTCCATTATACTGGGTGTGGTGTCATAGTGTCTCGCAACATTGGTAATTTTGGGATAGTGGGCATTGTGAACCATATCCCTTATTATGTGTTAGGATTATGGAACTATAAAAACACTATGTGTTGACATGATGGAACAATCACCATCTCATGTGATGAGCATGAAGTCACCCACTCATTATGAGATATCTGGAATGTACAATTTGATAGAACTAATATGCTCTTTTACACCGGTCATGGATGAATAAGTTATTCCCCGGTATAGCCAACAATTAGTATTCCAAGTGTATGGACACTACATCAGCACTATCTTGTTTCATATAGTGGGAATGAATATGTAACTAAAATATTTATATATTATTACTATATAATTATTGTAACAGATCATACAATCATTCTAGCCATGATCTGAAATAGGTAAATCCTTGAGGTGTCCTTTGAGAACCTAAGCGGGCTGGTTGTCGTTTATTTCAGTACTATTTATATTTTATATTACCTGCAATCTTTTTTAATTATTATTCATAGACAATATTTAGTTTTTTAAGCCATGGTTATAAATATATTTTGATTTTTATTTTACACCAATCTCAGGTAGCCATTTCAGTGAGGTACCCGAGTAGATATCATGTTTTCATTCAAATGGATTCATTACTCAGAGGTGTTTCTTTTAACATATAGTTCGGAGAATATGATTGAGTTGGATCATTTGATTTTCATTGATATATCCCTTTGGGATATTATTTTCTTATTAATTTTATAATATTATATTTTTATTTTCTATATTATGTCGAAATTTTTAGTTATATATCATCAATTTGACATGAATGCATTTTATATTGTTGTTGGCCAACATTTATATTCATTTTTAATTATTCTTCTTGTGCTTTGTCTTCTATTTTATCGATGCATCCATCAATGTCTATTTTTTATCACATAAGGCATTGTGAAACTCTGATCGTTATGGTTTAGTATCCAAACTATCACATCAATTATCCCTCACTACTAGTCGGTAGCCACTAGCATACTGGGAGGCATGATTGAGGCCATGTGACCAACCAGTCGAGCCACTATTTTAGTAGTGATTTGGGACAGGATGTTACAATGTGGTGGTAGAGATGTTTTTTTTCATTTTCTTATATTTGATGCATGTAGAAATGATACTAGGAATGTGTCGGAACGTGGAAAATAGTATGGTCTGCAACTGATCGCCCCACCCATGAAGAAAAGTCATTGTCACTTTGAGTGGGAATATTGTTCATTATATTTTTAGTTATATTTTATTTTTATTTATCCTTATGATAGTGGTGGAAATTCCACTACTTATTGATTTATGATTTTTTATTTTTACATTGTCTTGGTATGTCTTGGTTAAATCATTACATACATCGTTATGGGAACATTGATATTCACATACTAGGCATATAACATACCATGTAGTGTAATTTATTGGAAACATGTTTATATTCAATATGTTCCATGGTTTTATGTCATGGATTTTATTTATTACCATGAAAATTATAAGCAAGGTCTATACATTACACTTGTTTACAATTTTATTCTTCATGATCATTTATATATCATGATTGGGTGATTTATAAACATGTTAATCTGGTTCCATGTTTTGGAGATTATATTCAATGTTTCCTTCTTAACATCATATTTCCCTATGATATCAACAACTGATTACATGCTTAGTTATCTTGCTATTAAATTGGTTTCAAGGGATGAATTGATTTTTTATTAAATATGAAGTAGATTTTTGTTTTAAGGGGAATGATCATTATAATTTGGAATAGTTAATCCTACTAATAAAACAATCCTTGAACTTGTAAATTCATCTAGACACAATTGTTAAAATGTAAATGATTATAAATATTAAATTTTTAAATGGAATGAATTTCATTAATGTGAGAAAAATTCCAAACTATAAATTGTATGGATTCTTTAAGGATTTGTATACATAAGCTTCTATAACTAATCCATGATATATATCTAGTTGATTTATTTTGAAAGGGTTATAAATGTAAATTCTCATTAATTTTGAAAAAATTGATTTTTTTCCTATATAAATGGTTATAATACCATTACATGGGAATAAAGATAATGGGAATATCATCTTCAAGTAATAAATGTATCCATGTAGTTCAGTTGGGTCATGTTTATTATACAGTGACCCTGTTCATGTGTTCTAAAAAATTGAAAATTAAGAAACTACTATTGTGTTCCATTATGATTAAAGATGGAAAGCATAGAAGGAACCTAGTAGGTCACATTATTTTAAATAACATAAAAATGATTTTAATTAATTAACGTTATTATTTTTATGGGATTTTAATAAATAATTAATGTCCAATGATGGAATTTGATAGAACATTCCCACTATTGAACATGAAGTTAATTGAAATATGTACCAAGTGATTTTGTTTAATAATTGATACATTATGTTCTACGTAAACTCATTTGAATGTTTAAAAGGATGAATGAAAATAAGTGAATTTTACATAAAATGTATCCTTAATTAGTGTCCTTCGTTTAAACCCAATTGTAATTGAACATTAAATATTTCTTTGAGTATCCTTGTAATGGAAATGTGTTCATTTTTTCAAAGGCATCTTCCATTTTTTGAAATGGATTAAATTGTGGTATCGTGAGCCTAGTGACTTTCCATTTTGTGGGAACTCATGATATGATCGATGATTATGATTTTATTATGGAATAACCCAAGGTGGGTTTCACCCAAATAGGTTAAATTATTTTTTAAATGCTAATATATTTCTTTTGTATTGTACCACTTGGGTGTCATTGTCCCAAATACGAATTTTATATTCTGATGCTACCCTTTTTAAGATGGGTGGTCATTGTATCATTGATCATTGTTATGGGTGAGATAACCACATAATGCCAGGTCACTATAGTGTAGAAATGAATAGGTCATGGTCAACTGATTAGATGGTCATGGGACCCTCTCTTATTCCTCAGTGATAGAAAATCATGGTATGCCATCTTCAAAGATAATGGTTAAAAATGGAAATATGAATTTAGTATAAATCTATTGTACGAACCACCTGACACATGGATGTATAGCATGGTCCCCCTATGGATAGTATCAATTATGGTGATATTGAATCTGAAACCTCAGGGTAGTGTGTGTTCATACACATTGTACATGTGGAGATCCTTAATGATATAAAAAACTAGATAAGTTCATTGTAATCATTGAGCAATGTACTATTGAGGATATTCTTAGGTTATCTCCATAACATATTGACCTTTGAGATAAGGGGAATAAATTAGTCCTAAGTAATGGGATTACCTTCCTAGAGGATCAAGTATTTTAGTGCATCGATGAGGTTGGTTTTGTTACACATGACGAATGTATTAAAATTTTCATTTAAGGTGAATGTGTCCTAGTGTGATTATGAGTGGATGGTATATGTCTCCTTTTGATGATAAAGAAACTCATATAGTGTGTATTATCATATTAGTTTAATTGATTGTTCATCCATTCATAGATAATGAACATAACTACATTTTACCATTTGTAATTATCAGACATTATAAAATTTCCTTGATGTTTTCATGTTTCAAATCAATTCAATTCATGCTCCAAAAAATGATGTCATTGTGGCCGGTTGTGTATATAAACCTTATGAATATTTTTTGGTTTTGTATCGACATTAGTGGTAGATATTTATATTTCAAAAGAATCTTTTGGTCTTAATGTATTTTGATTGGTTATTAGAGAAGAATTGGGTGGGTGAAGGTGATATTATCTGAAAAAGTCGTCTAAAATTGGTTCAACTACTTTCTTTTTAGTGGTTGGAATTATTGCGTTGGAAGCTTCTAAAATCCTCTTAGTCTAATCTTTTATTTTATAGACAAATTTCCTCTATCATAACATCTTAATTGATCCAATAATATGGAATTTTTATTGTCTATAATTAATGTAATAAATGTTTCCCACCATTGAAATTGACCTCTATCAGAGTCTGATAATGGATGTGGTGGTTTTCCATGAGGCATCATTCGTTTAAGAGTGACACCTAGGTTACTGTGTGGGAATTCCTCGGACGAACTCTTAAAACCTTGCCATTTCCATTCACATGAAATCTAAACATTGTCCACTCAAGGAATAGTCAATGATATGCTGCCGAGGTTGTGGCACTAGGACAACACCTCTCTTGTAATCATGGACTATAAACTACCCTGGTTATGTTTCATAGACTTTAATTTAATGAATCTGGGTAATTCATAGTGTTTCTTCTCGGGAATGGTAGTGATTTTTAAAGGGTGATTAATTAAGTCAGCTAGATTTTAGTTACACCCTTTTTTGTATTGAGGCATGACATGCTAAAAGTTCATGTGATGTTTTGCGCAAGGAACTTCATAAAAATAGGGCTTCGTTGAACGTATTCATTATAGAAATATGATTTAGTGGAAGAAGGTATTATTGTTCAGTTTTTAATACACCCTTTGTCTATGTCTGTCATCTCAATAATGGTCAAATGGGGGTTTCCCAACATTTTATCCCTCCAGTTTTGTGTATACAGTTGAATGGAACCATTCTAAATTGCCTCGTATGGTTAAGGAGAGTGAGGTGTATGGGTCAGTGATGTCTAACTATAATGATTTCCCAACCAATTTTCATTAGGTAGATATTGGTTAATCTATTCATTCGTTATGAGGTCCATGTTATGAACTTAGATGTAATATTTTTCTCCTTGCTAATGAAATAATTCAAAGAGCATTGATATAATTCTTAGTGCGGTTTCTAGAAAGGAAATTCTAATGGTGGGGAATTTTGTGGATTAGAATTGGACATTAAATGCTGAAAACCTGGGTGGGGAGAACCATTGGTCAGATGTTTAATGAAATAATGAAATGATAATGTCTTTAGATGAAAAATATTTAGAAATAACTATTTATTTTTTTTCATTTCGAAAACATTAGATGGCTGGGTTTTCATGGATTAAGCTCTGTATTATTATGTAATTGATTAAAGCAACATTGGGAATTTGGAAATGCATCACAACTATTTAAATGAGACATAATGTCCCTTGTAGGTTGGTTAATGTTTCCATTACCCCAAAAGGCTTCTCAGGGATGATAATTTTGATGGTGTGTAGGTTGTAATAACCAATTTTTTGACTTAAGGTAAAACTACAAAGAAACATAAATTGTTTTCATTTACAAGATGCCTCATTCTTTGAACTAAGATTAGGAATGCATTTATGAGAGTTGGAACACTTAAATTTTTTGTATTTCAACTTGAGTAAAATCCCAAGGGGGGCCATGGGTGCCCCATTCAGTTTTGAGATTCCCAGACCATGAAAATCACACTTTTTGTGGTCAACAAAGGGTACATGGTTTTTCTGGAAACGTACGACCCCTAGCAGCAAACCATGGACCTTTACTGCAGGGTTTGTGAGACCTGGGTAGTATATATTAACTATCCATCACATGGTTGGCACACGATTTGAAAATTCATGTAGTATATTCATGGGAAGTGGTTTACAAGGTACTAGGGGCCACACGTTTGGCAGATGGTTTTCATAAACAAGATCGCCAAACCATGCAACCCAATTTTTAGGTTGAAATTATGAAATATCCCTTAATGAGTTTATGTTTACTTTTTTATTCATGCATCTCCTCATACAGCTATGTGATCCTTCTCCCTTGAACATTGGGATTCTTCCCAATCCTAGTCTATACATTGAATGATATCCCCTATCTTTCACTAGATCCATATATCATTGGTATCTATGGATCCACATCGTTGAGCTCTAAATTCACGTTGTACCTTTATTTTTTCAGTATTATATTGAAAATGTTATCGAGGAGAAAGCCTATTTTCCTGATTTTCAGGGAAAATGACCATTTCATCAATTGCTCCCCAAATAGAAAGAATTAGACAATGATATTAGATTATTGATGTGTCCAAAGAATATTGTAGGTGGTCTATATATTTTCCAAAAAATATCCAATGATATATAAATGTTTCCATTGTTTCACATTGTATCCTTTGGTTTTTGTTTCCAGAAATTTCTTTCATTGTTTTAAATTGTTACGTGATCATTATATTTTCACAATTGAGCTTTATTATGATTATATTGGATGCCATACACAATCATAGACACCCCTTGGGAGTCCCAGATCATATCAACCCATGTGGATTTTTGGTTTAAATGACATAATTCCTTCTAAGAATTCATCATTAATTTAAATTTTTTTCCCATTATAGGTTATAGCCTATATTATAATGGAACCACAGATGTTCCATATTGAATGTTATAATTTAAATTCCATGTATGGTAGAATTATATAGGATTCATTTGGTGAATTTAGATGCGGTTCTTGAATTTTATTCTTAATTAATTAAATGAATGTTTTTTTGAACAATTTCATATATTTATAATAAATTCCCTAAAATAAATAGAATTCTCTTCAAAATTAAAAAGTGTTGATTAGTGATTTTATATGATTCTATTTGTGTGGAATTCTAGTGCATAGACCCCTTGATGATATCAAATGAATTAGACCCTATTATATAGATGTTTAATGATCCAATGAACCTTCTATGTTCATGGATATTTTATAAATTTAATGGCTTCATCTATTTTATGAAATTATTAGCCATGAATGCACCTATCTCAATGATTATTTATTTAAAAAATTGATTTCCCATGTAATTAATTACCCAATTGACCATGTTACCTTCTAAGTGCCCTCTTGAACCTTGTAAAATTATTTTCAATGTTTTGATAGATTAAATGTAATGGGATAAATAAAATTACATGTTCATTATTACATTCCATCTAGGAATGAACAATATGATTTAAATGAAAGAAAATTTTTAGGGTTGTAAGGCCACAATAGTAATTGCATACTTGGTACATGGTATTATTATAATTTTATACCCTTAGTGATAATTCATATCAACAAATGTAATGTGTAAGAGGTAAAGCCTCATTGATTTTAAATATAATTTATATTATTATACTTTAATATATGTTGTGGAAAAATGGTATGGGTTATGTTGAGCTGGGTGGAAATCATGATCCCTTACATCTAGTGCTGAGTCCTGGCATATTAAACTATTGACATTTTTTGTAAAATTATCCTTATTCAGCACATCTCTTGTTGAGTGATTTCATGAATGTGCACTCACAGATTGGAGTGTGGATTTGATGGAACACTCGCTACCTCATGTTATGAGCATGATGTTTTCCAGTAATTATTGGATTTAGGGAAAGTACCCATTTCTAGAGCTTATAGTCTCACTCATTGTGGATATAAATGATTGAGTAATGCTCTGATCGAGCCATGAATTTGTATTCCATATATATGGACACTTACATCTACACATACTAGGTTCATATTGGTAGATGAAATATATATAAACTATGTATATTTTGTTACTATATACATAAGGTTACAAATCAAAAACTCTTTTTATCCATGAGCCAAAGTAGGTAGAGCCACTAAGAATCCATTGGGAACTTGAAAAGGCTGGTGGTTATTTTTTTAGAACTATATATAATTCATATTTCGTGGACACTTCTTTACTTATTATTCTTGGACTACATATATTGATTGTCACCTGGGTGGTGACCCACTTATATTTATATCTCACACCCTACTCAGGATTCCATTTCATTGGGGTGCCTAAGCTGATGTCATGTTCCCATGATCATTGATTTTTTATTGATAATCTTTTCTTTTACCTAGGAGTTAAGATCACAACATTGGATTGGATCTCGAGATGCTCATAGAGATCACCCTTAGAGATATTCTTTTATTTATTTATCTTATGTTATACTATATCATGTTTCTTGTTTTATATCTACTATTTTAGTTATGTATATTTATTTGGACATGAATTAATTGAATATTTGATGTATCGGTCTATTATAATTAGTTTATATTATTTTTACACTACTCGATGCTTCATTTTATTAATAATTACACAATTTTATATTAACTATTATCTGATAAAAAATAGTGCTACTCATATCGTGAGGTTATATTCTACCCACTATCACCTCCTTAGACTCTTGCAGCTGGTTGATAGCCTATAACGTATTGGGAGGCATGCGTGAGGCTGTGAGATCTACTAGTCAAGATGTTTCTATAATGTTGAGTCTAGTCAGGAGGTCATAGGAGGCACATTTTATTCATAGTGGAGGTTAATTAATGATTAAATATCCATGTAAGGAAATATTCATGGGGTCGGCCTTCGAATGGTAGGTGTCTGGCTTGAGGTGATTGTAGACCTGCAACATCATCTTCAAAAGATGATGACATGAAACATGGTCATCCTATTCAATGAAATACATGATAGCAGTGGTCTTCATGGTTGCGGTTCATCAAGCATGGCTACAGTGTAAACAACATCATCAAATTGGCAGAAGATCCTTCTACCTATGTTGGATCAGTAGTAATTGTGGATGGAAGATTTGAATTAGAGGAGGTGGAGTAAACTCATACTTCTTATAGTGAATATATATATTTTTCAGCATCACTCAAGAATATTTTGCATATAACAAGATTAGATATGTCTTCTCTACATTGTGGTGGTCTCTAAATGATGGCCTGAGTTTGTGGGTATTCATTTTCTAGGATTGAAGGTTTGTGACACAATGTCATTCAGATTAAGTGGTGAGTAGGAAAAGGAATTAGAAGATATTATTAGGATAATATAACTTAACTGAGGCTTAAGATGCCCCAATTCATTTTATGGTTGGCCAATGGTGAAATATGGATGATATCTGAAACAATACTAGTTGTTGTTGTTTTATATGGTGATATTTACAATAGCCATCTGAGTAGTATTTGGATGATAATTTAGTTTTGATGGCAGTAATAATGTGAATGGCGGATCCGATGGAATAGGGGAGGTTAGTGGTAGATGTGGCGAATGGTGGCTTACTCATATTTTGTTGGTCTTGAGATTTCACCCTATCACTAAGGGAATATGGGAATGTGGTTGATACTGTTGGATCATGGGAATTAAAGTACTACAACTAGAATTGGGGAGGTTGGATGTCGCTTAGAGGTCCAACAGTGGATGAAACATTTACAAAAAGTGGATAAAATTAAAAATTAACAATATAAAAATTATTAAAACATTAAAGTTAAAAATATTAAAAAATAGAAACATATTCAATTTAATTATTTTTTAATGGAAATAAAAATTCAATTACTAACAAGTCAAATTAAAAAAAAATAATCAATGATGAATCTGATTTTGAATTATTATAATCTAAAATACAATTGAATCTAAAATTATAATGAAATTAAATTAATTATACACAAAACTAAAATTATATGTTTAAATAAAAGAAACATTTCTAATAGGTAAAATTTATAATTGAAACTAGATTGAAAATTAAAATTTTTATTTATTGATTAATCAAATTAGAATACAAAAATAAGTTACCTAATAATTAAATTAACATTTCATTAACTGAACAAATGTATAATGGAAAAAAAATAATTAGAAAAATAGACAAATAAAAAAATATTCAAATTAAGGATTAAATAAAAAATATATTAATAAATAAGAGGGAATATTGAACAAATATGAATAAGAACAACCAAATTATTAATTTTAAAAGAAAAAATAAATATTTCAAACTAATATATCACTAATTAATTTATTAAACTATAACATTAGTAAAGTTAAAATATTTAATAAATAAGGAATATATAATTAATTAAATGATCTAAAACATAAAAATTATATATAGATAATCAATTTATTTAAATTTAAAATACAATTCTCCTAAAATAATATTTATTTTTCATCAAGCAGTTTTTAATCAATTTAAATATGAATTAGTAAATAAAGATATCCAAAAATAGTAATTCTATAAAAAAATTGTTAATGAAAATTTGTTTTCCCCAATAATTATTTAGAGAATAAAGTATGTATGTCTTATTAAAATAAGGTATTTAATACATTTAAAATAAAAATTAAAATTTTATCATAAAAAATTAATAATTAATTTATTAAACTATAAAATTGGTGAAGCTAAAATATTTAAAACGTAAGTAAAATATAATTAATTAAATGATAAAAAACGTAAAAAACAATTATTATAAATAAACTAATATAAATTTGAAATATAATTCATCAAAAGAGAATATTAAATTTTCATCAACTATTTATTATTCAATATAAATGGGAAATAATAAACATAAAAATTAAAAAACAGTAATTCCATAAAGAATTTGTTAAATGAAAATGTTTTTCCTCGATAATTATTTTAAGAAAAAAGTGTGTATGATCTATATAAAGAATATTTATATATATATTGTTTAAATAATATTATACTAAAATAATGACATTTGAAAAAAATTAGTCAAATTAAACAATCAACAATTTGAAATCAACTAAAACAAAAAAAATTTACTTTTCCTCTTGGTGACCAGAGACAAATAAATTAACATTTATATAATTAGAAAAAACTAAATGGATTTTTATGTATAATAATTTCATAGGGTAATTAATAACTCATTCAACAGTTTTAGGTTAATTATTGAAGAGTAAAATAATGAAGTAATGATGATTAACCTAGATTAGAATTTTCCTTTAAAATATATTGTCAAGGAGTTTTTGATATGTTTTATTAAATTAAAAAATTAAATTCAATAATACGTTTATGAAATTGTTTAAAAAATATGACCATGAACAAATGATTTCAAGAAGGAATGAAACAAATCACTCAATTTAATTCATGGGGTAATAAATCTAGAACATTATCAATGGTTCTTCATTGATTTCATAATTGATAATAAATTTATGTGTTAAAATTGAAGAAAATATTATAAAATATTAATAATGACTAGTCCAACACACATAATACCCACTTTGTTCTCGTTGAGTAATTCAAAGGGGGGGATATAAAAATTAGACTATTTGATTCAAAATATACAGGAAAGTAAATAGTTTTATAACCTGTTAATGGGTCTCAATGCATATCAAACAATATTTTTATCATAATAAATATTTCTTAACAAATTAAGTAAAATCATGAATTACCATTAAGGCATATACAATTATTTTTTCTAATAATGATCAAATAGTTGAATGATATACATTGAGTACATAGTGTAGAGGGTGTCAGCAAGTGAAAATATTTGATATAATTATAATTTCAACAAAATTTAATAATGTATACTAAAAACCCATCTAAAATAATAATTATCAATAAAACAAAAAATTGTATTACACCCCCACATATAATTTCATATAGTGAAAATATTTAAAATTGAATCTAAATTTTCTAGAAAAAATAAATATATAGAACAACACCAAAGTGAATATTATAAAATATCACATATAAATAACTATAATTACTCCATGGATTAATGACTCTCATTTATTTGAGGGAGGCTCTATCAAGAAGCTTCTACTTGAAGATTCAATGTAAATATGTGAACTCTTCTCTTCTATTAACTCCTCAGTAACTACCTTCATTATTATAAAATGAACAAAAATGTCAAAAACATTAAACCAGTAGAAGAAGAACAAAATATGAAAAAAACATTATTCCTATGAAATAAAATAAAAAATATAGAAAATATCATGGTATAACTACCATGAATCACAAAATTAAATATCTCGATTTAGAAAAGATGTTAAAATTTGTTTTTAAACAGGAATATGGTAGCTAATCCCTTTGTATTCCCTACAAAATAATGTTTGATTCTGTTAACATTTAGTATAATTGGTGAATTTTCTTCTCCAACAATTTCAATAGCTTCATTATTATAAAATATAAGAATAGTGAAGGGTCCAATCCAATTAGTTTTTAAAATACCCGTAATAAGATTAGGTCTGGAATTAAATAAATAGACCTTCTATTTGGATTTCAATTATCTGTTTTTAATGAGGGAATAATGAAATGCAATAGAACACTCATTGTAAATCATATCATTATCACATGAACATATCCTAATATCATCTGAATCACTATTTTCAATAATCTCGAACACTTTATAATTCATAAAATCAATTTTTCAATCCATTAAATTACAATATGACATGTACCACATATTTTGGTACTACATTGTGTGTGAAGATTGTATTTGTTGTCCATTAGTGTCAATGGATGTCAATTATGATCAACATGAAGAAAATAACACACATATGGTAAATGGATAGTGGAATTAATATGATTGATTCACTGATACTATGTGATTCATGGATGATGTAAATGAAGAGGATAAGAAGAGGGTGTGAAGAGGCTTAGAATTAAAATGGTGGCCATGCATGGGGTTTGGGATATAATTTTGGATGGAATTTCAATGAATACTTATTTTTCTACTAAATATTTTTATAAACCCTTCCTAAAAATATTTCTAGTCCACTAGCCAACCGTCCAGCCTTAACCCAAGGCTTATGCGAGACCATAGGGGTCGACCACGCCCATGGGGAAGCCAACCCGGCCAGCCCACCGAAGGCACATGTGATCCATGTATAAGCCCCATGGTATTCATTGTGGGCCCTAAGAGCGCGCCCGAGGAGGCAGAGTGGGCACTAGGAGCATGAATGAGGAGAAATGATGTGGGCCAGAACCGGAGGGGGGAGAGGAGTAATCTAGCTCTATAGCCACTGATATTTATTGATAAACTATGACACATCCATATTTTTGTTTCTATGTGGGAAAAAGATTTTAATGAACAATTTAACCTAATCCATCGATCTATTCCCACGTGCAATCTCTACTGCACATTGCATCTTGTGTCCAGTGGTATAATCTGAGCCATTAATTATCCTTGCGCCATGTATGATTCAACCAGTGCCATCAGATATCCTCCACCAAGGTTGTCTTGAACCTCCAAACACTAGCATGCTCTAATGAACTTGTACTATAGCCCATGGATTATCTCACCAATCATAAAAACAATAGAGCTCAATTCAAGCCCATAGAGATATTCAGGATGAAACAAACACATGAATGCAATTACATTTTCCTGCACATGAATGAAACAATGAAAAAGTGACTGGTTGAGGAAAACGATGTTTACAAGGACCTTTGGATTCGAGTAGGGATTTAAAAAATTATACATTCCATCTTGAGTACGTAGATGATCGGTGAGAAGGTCGCGAGTTTGAAAAAGGAAAAATCTATGATATGAGGCATATTTCCACACAGGATTAAATATATTAAAGAACTGAAGAACATGATTATTCAAGGGAGAATCTTGGAGAGAATATCATGCAGATTTAGGAACCATAAAAGACCTAATCTCTACTTATAAAAAGAGGCGCACCAATTTGAGAACATGATGCTGCTTCCAAACCATTCGAGAACTCCTGTTATGAGAAATAATGTTCCATCTTTACTTATTTTTCATGATGGAGCATGCACGATCCGTTAAAAATTATAGGTTCATGAAGAGTATTCCACATACTGTTCGGGATCATGAAGAGTTTAACGGTATACCACTCGGTTTCATGAGGATGATTTTCCATGAACCATTTATGGTTTGTGAAGATAAGAGCTCGCGTACCATTTTGGGTTCATGGATCAAGGTTTCCATGTACCACTCTGTTTATCCGCGTACCGCTCTGGTTCATAGAGATGAGTGTACCGCAAGGGGAAGTACCACATACCATTCTGTTAAATGAGGAGAACCACGTGTCACATGTTATAAGAAAGAATCCTTCTCATCCCTAGCTCATGGAGGGCCCCCAAATCATCCGGGTTGATGGAGGAAACAGAAACACTTGTGCATAAGGGAACTCTTTACCTATGGTTCCTAAAAGGAGAACAATAATACCATGCCATAATGAAATTCACACATTGATGATTGGGGATGGGATAAGGAAGATTTTTCATGGTGATGGGAAGTAGATATATATATTCTTATGCATGATTTGAAGAAGTACACACATAAGGTGTAACCCCATCCAAACCAAGTTGTATGAAATGAAAAGAAAGAAAAAGGTAAAAGAGGATGTGTGTGTGATTAATGGAACGATATCCATTTGGGCCTTCACACAAAAAGGTATAAGAGGAAGTTCATGAATTCATGTATGCACAACCATAATTGAATAATTTGAGGAAAAGCATCCAAAATCAAGGGTGCATGTGTTTATAGTAGTGAAGAGGAAGAGTATATCAAACTTTTCGCATGTGAGGTCACATACACACATGGAAGTTGAATGGATGATTCTGATGATTCCTAGAGAGCTATTTTTTTGTGTTTGAATATTCAAAACAAGAAATTGTGATTCTGGTCAAGAAGAATAAGAAGTCATTGTACATCTGGTTGTTACACTGGAGAATAATATTGAATGTTAAAGAGCACCAACTCTGGGCCTTGATGAATGAAGAGTTTCTTGTTTAATAGGAGACAATGACTTTCATTCCTATCCATTGAAGGGACCATCCCATATATAAACTGAGTGTGACTACATCTAGGGTAGTGATCCAGTGGGAATTAACATAATTGACCCAAGCGATGTTGTGATATATCATTGAACTTCGGTAAAGGTAGTCTTACTGAGACAATGTGATTAAACCTAAACCTTGTAATCCATATCCTGTGATGAATAGTGCAATTAATAATGGATGGAAACCTATTGGCGTATAATCCATAGATGTATTGCATAGTGGTGAACCACATAAAAGTGTTGTGATGTCCTCTTTCATGTGATTTTTTAACTACTACACATATTCATCATACATGTTTAATATAGTTCCTACATATGTGGGGAAAATATCTAATAAGAAGAAGAAAATTGGGTACCCTGATTCACCCCAACCACCCTTAGGGTAATATAGGGCCATTAAATTGGTATAATTGGTAAAGGGTTTTAATATGTTGGATACTCTTTAGTAATTGTATTCAGAATAGGATTTCTATTTTCATTCCCAAGTCAATAATGAAGATAAATATTCATAAAATCACGACTATCTCTAAACAAAATTCTATATCCAGCAAGACTATAATGAACAGGAAAAAGAAAGACATGATGTATTTGAAGAAGTCCCTCATTCCTAAAAAAGATTTAATATCTTGTTCTCCATTCCATATTAATAATGTAGAAATATCAATCTTGGAACGAAAAGAGTAGGTGGCTCAGGTATTTACCAAAAGAAAAGATTCTAACACCAGTAGTGATGATGATCAAACATATGCTTTTCATGAGTTGACAATGGAGAAATTAAGAACCTATCTACATGATATTTCTAATGAAATAATTGCTGGTGTTTGTAGAATATTTCAATGTATGCAGGTTGAGATAATCCATTAGGAAAGAGATGATAGTGTGGAAAAGGTATTGGAATAAAAAAATTCTTGAATGTGTAAGGCTCACCAGACAAATTGATTCCTTTGAAGAGAAAAAGGGAGTTAATAAGACTATGGAAGTAATGATCCATTCATTTAAAGATGTACTAGAAAACGGCACTAAAGTCAAGCATCTAAATTTTAAAGAATCATTGAAGAAGAACCAAGAGATTGACTCTTTTTTACAACGTAAAATTAAGATGCATGAAGATGGGCATGGAATATTGAATGAGGCTTGTGATGATGATATTATCCTGATTGAAGATCAAAATACCATCATCAATATGTATTGTCTAAAATTGGAAGCATGGTTTACTAATCATTATAAAACACATATTGAGACGTCAAAAAATAATGAAATAGTTTCGGCTGGTACTCAATTCTCACTAGAGGATGCTAAAGCTAAATACCACCCATGTGTAATAAGAAGAATATGACTTCACTCGTTTATCTATCACAAGAAGCTGAAAAATTAATGGTACCATCCATAACAACATGTACTATAATTTCTAAATATGTTTCTACTAAATGTTCTGGTTGGAAGAAATATTCTAAACTAGTATGGTCGAAGAAATGTTAGGAGGAGAAACATTCCACCATGTCTAGGATGGATTGGATGAAAAATATGGAATATGGTTCCCCAGATAGTGAACATATCATTAAAAGTAAGGTCAAACAATATTCTATAGAAGATATCCTGAAGACATGATTTGTGGGTGAATGTTACTGCTACAAAATATTTGGGAATTATTCAATGGATTGATGGTACAACCCTATAAATGAAAAATAATAGAGAAAGCCTATGTCAAAGGGGAGAAAACCAAAGAATTAAAAGCAACATAAATAGTTCTTGAAGAATCTGTATACCACAAAATGGTTTTCAATGCTAGAAAAAATCAATAATGTATGAAATGGGAGTGGTCACAAGAATGGAGAACGCTCATCTCAACAGATTCCTAGAGTTATAAGGATAAAATATCACATAATCTAGAAAATGAATATGAATATACATTGGGATGAAATTAATAGAATGTTGAAAAATAAAATTCACCCAAGAAGACTCAAAAAATGAATGGTGCGAAGTCATGTGATTCAATATCCATGAATTTGAAAAGTGGTACATCCAATAGAATTCCAAAAAATTATGACACTCTGAAGAGTCAATGTGGAAAATCCAAACATACTTTTAATGTTCCTAGAGATATAATGGTTATCTATCCTGATTATTAAGAAATAATGAGAATCTAAGAAGATGAAAAGAATAAGGATACTGCAAAAAGTAATAAGAAGATTCCCCAGGAGATAGTTAAGTCATGTGTGTGAGGTTCAGTAAGGATGGTCACACTGTTAAGAATTACAGTGCATTTATTCCAGACTAAGAAGAATTCCTCAGGATGATGGAAATTTCACTAAGAGATTGTAGTTCATTTTATGATCTTGACAAAAGAAGAATCACACACAATGAGATGGGAGAAATATTCAGATCTTTACAACCAAAGTCATAACTGAAGATTAAATTTGAAAATCCGAGGAGTGGAGAAAACGGAAAATCGTAATTGAGAATATCCTCTCATCCGTCTAGCTCATATAGAAAAAGCATGGTGGATCCACCTTATTCACTTATCACTTTGTGTGTTGTACTAATTTTATTTCAATTTGATGCTGAAGAAAGCACTCAGGGGTAGAACATGAGAAGTGTTCCCCTGATGGGGGGACATAAGCAAGCTTTTAGAGTTATTATTTACATTAGTATAAACTTCATTTGGTATCAAATTCAATTACTCAGAAGATTTTCTAAATATAATGACATTATAAATGATATGTTATTTATCAAACTCTCATCATCGGTTACTCAAATATAAAAATTCTTTTACCAATGGATTTTAACTAAACAAATCAGTGACATAATAAAATTGGAGACCCCTTAAAGACAAGTACATGAGTTATCATCACAATGATGTATCATGATTATGGGATAATGGACATGTTTGTTTTCTAGAAAAACTCCTCCTATTTTCTACATCAAGCATTGCTCTTGTAGATTTAGTGTCAAATTATTGATGTCACAATTTCTTATGTATAGAAATATAACCTATCTACCATAAACATTTTATTTCTTATCAATAAAGGGGTGGGAATGTTAAATGAATTCTGAAAAGTAAAAGGGAGGTAGGGTATATAGAAGACACTCGGTCTGACATCGACATGCTCATTTTAGATATCATTGACGTTTCAACAACAAACACAAAGTGAGAGATTTTTGGGAACACATTGTGTATGATAATTGTATATTTTGTCAATGGGTTTGAAAGGGTTTTAATGATGATCAACATGAAGAAATGAACTCTCCTAGTTAAAATAAAGAATAAAATTCAGATGATTGATCCATAGATCATATAATTTCATTGGAAGAAGTAAAAGAAATGTGAAAGAAGAGGGTCTGAGGATGCTTAGAATTACACGGTGGACATGAATGTATTTTGAGATAGAATGTGGATAGTCAATTCAATGCATAAATAGTTTCTTACAAACAATTTTTATAAGCCCTGCCAAATAAATAGGTCCATCCCACAAGCCAACTAGCCAGCCTCAACCAGAGGCTCATGCGAGACCACAGTGCTCGACCATCCCAAGGGGAAGCCAGCCCGCAGGAGGGACATGGGGTCCGTTTATAAGCTATAGGGTATTCATAGTTGGTGAAAGGAGTGTGATGGAGGAGTTAGTGTAGAATCATGCCTGAGGAGAACCGATGTGGTGCGGCACCGGAGGGGGGTGGGAGAGAGGAGTAATTTAGCACTATGTCTGCGCAGATTTATTGATAAAATACGGCTCTTCCACATCTTTGTTTTGATGTGGGATGAAATTATTAATAATAATAAACTCTATGACATTAATTTGATCCCACACATGATCTCGACATCATTTCAAATCATGTGTCCAACGATATAATCTGATCCACTAATTTACCCTACAATGCGAATGATTCATCTAGCATCGTTTGATCTCTTCCACTGAGGTTTTCCTCAACCTCTGAAAACCCTCAAGCACTTGTGAACCAGTTCTAAATCCAAATGAAAATTTCACCCATCCATGAATCAATTAATCTTAGTTCAATCCCACAATGATCATTTGTATTCTATGACCACTTGCATGTAATTACATTTTCATGCCTGTGAGTGGAATGATGATCAAGTGATTGGCTGAGGCAAAAGAAGTTGCTAAGGCCACGTGGATTAGAGTAGTGATTAAAAAAAGGATACATTCCTTATTGAATAAATGAATGATCTGTGATAAGGCCACATGTTTATAAAAGTAAACATCCTTGATATATAGAAAATCTCCACACGGGTTTAAAGATATTAATGAACTTAAGATCTCAATTATTCAAGGGGTAACCATGAAGATAGTATTGTAAGAATTTTGGATGTACAAAGATATGATCTCTAATTATAAAAAATACCCACTAATTTGAGATTAGGAAGCCACTTCCTAACCATTCGATAGAACATTTTCTGAGAAACAATCAATCTTCGATACTTAAAATTCAAGAAGGGGCATGAATGATTCATAAACCATCCTAGTTTCGTTAAGAGTATTCCACATACCATTATAGTTTTTGAGGAGGTGAACCGTGTACCACTATTGTTTGTGAGGAAGAAGAGACATGGACCACTTATAGTTCATAAAGAGAATATTCCTCATAACATTTTGGGTTTGTAGGGAAATATTCCCGCATACCACTCGGATCGACCGCGTATCGATTTGGTTCACGGTGAAGTGTTTCCCACAAGGGGAAGTCCCATGTACCACACAGTTCATGGTGGAGAACCATGTGTCACTTGGTATTTAAAGGATGCCCACACAACCTGTGCACAAGGAGGGGCTGTATATCATACTAGTTCACGGAGGATAGAAGCACACTTGTGCATAAGAGAACTCATTACATGTGGTGCATAAAATGAAAATAAGAACACTATTCTATACCTAAATTCACACATTGATATTTGAATAAAGTCACATAAATAAAAAAATAAATAAATCAATATGAACTATGTGTGTTGGGGAAGGGAGATAGAAGATTTTTCATGGTGACGGGATGTGAATGTATATATTCATATGCATGATTTTACTAAGTACACACATAAGGTGTAAGAACATCAGAACCAAGTGGTAAATAAAGAAAATGAGGAGAATGGGAAAGGATGTTTCGTGTGTGGTTAAAGTAACAATATCCATTTGTGCCTTCAATCAAGAATGTTGAAGAAGAAGTTTGTATATTCATGAATGGACATTTATATGTGATTACATTGTGGGGAAGAATCCTAAATCAAGGGTGTATATCTATAAATAAGTGAAGATGAAGATTGTATCTAAATTTTCACATGCATGGTCACATGCACACATAGAAGAAAAAGGGTGAATGCTAATGTTTCCTAGTGAGCTATTTTTCAGTGTTTGAATAATCAAAAAATAAATTTTGATTATGGACAAGAAGAATATGAAGTCATAGAACACCTGGTAATTGTAATAGAGAACAATATTTAACATTAAGGATCATTAAATCTGGACCTCAACGCATGAATAATATCACACTTAATAGGAGACAACTAATTTCATGCCTATCCATTGAATGGACCTTCACGTCTATAAATTGAGTGAGAATTCACCTAAAGAAGTGAGTTAGGGGGATTCAAAATAAGTAATCGAAGGGAAGTATTAAGCTATCCCTAAACTGTTGTAAAGGCAGTGTCCCTAGGATAGAGTGACTGTAGATGAACATTGAAATCCAAAATAGGTGAAGAATAGTAGAATTAGTTATGACTAGAAACCTTTTGGCATATTCTCCTTGGATGCATCCCATAGTGGTCAATCAAGTAAATTTATTTTCTTTTCCTTCTTCATGTGAATGTTTTAACAAATAAACATATAATTCATACAAGTTTAATTAAGTTCCTAACAACATGGGAACAAAATCATATAAAATTGAGAAATATTGTCCCCAAGATTCACCCCCCTCTTTAGGTCATCAAGGGTCCTTTAACAATGTCATAGGTAAATGAAATCATATCAAAAATAAAATCCTATATGGAGAACTATTAGTTTAGATTTTGAATGTATTTTAATAATCCCATAATTTCTCATCTAAATTTAGGGACCATTCATTCATAGATGTAGAGAAATTTTTCTCTAAAACCTATTTAACTCAATGTTTATAATTTTTAACAATATAATAGATTGTTTATGGTAGGAAGTTATAGTTCTAGGGATACACCGAATTTATTCCATCAAATATTTAAATTATAAATTCTAAAAATGTGTGCCATAATAAATAATGAAATATATAGGCACACCAATCCTTGAAAAAAATTTCATGTAGACGATTATTATTGTAATTTTATCATAATTGTTTGTCATTGGTACTACCTAAAACCTCATTGAAGCATATTTAACATCTACTATGACATAATCATTCTGATGTGATCATGGGAATGATTCCATGAAATCTGAGCCCAAAAAATTTGATATATCTACATTCAAAACACCTTTCTAATGTAGTTTTATTTTTCAAGCAGCAATAGATAGCCTTATTCAGCTATCACATCTGTAGGATCCGATATATTTATATAATAATAATTTATCATCTATATTATTTTTATATATTACTATATTAATTTTACATTAAAAATGATGCCTTTTATGAGAGAATACTCGACAAGAAACTACGTTTTTCTCTGAAATATTACGTTGCACATAATGTTGAGTTATTCCAGAAAATAATATAATAATTGTTAATGGTAGTTAACACCTAGAAATTGTATTAAAAAGAATGAAATGAATTATCTATATTATGATTTCACATTATTGTTAAATGTTTTTACATTAATCCAATGAATATTAGAGTCATAAAATGAGAACGAATCCAATTTTAATCCTGAAAAACTTTAATATTGTTAAAAGGTTGGTTTACTACCTTTTGATAGAGAACCTTTTATACGTATAGTTTTGACACCTTCATGTGTTATATTTGAGAAAAAAATTATTTATATATGGAACATCAAAATTTACTTTGGTTTAAATTTAATTATTTTTCTGATGAAATTCATATTTTATTGAATTGTGAAAAATACTACATTTTATTTCAAAGATGTGTTTTCATCTAATTTATTAATATTGTTATATTATAATTATAATTTATTTTGAAGAGTAAGTAGATTATATTTTTATCATTTAATCCATTGTGTGTCATTTTATTTAATTTCACTTATAATTTGGATATAAACAAATGTCAATATTCTGATAGATTTTACTTCCTAAAAACATGGATTTTTGTTTTGGAAATGAGAATTAATTTTAATTTAATTACTGAAACTTCTCTATCATGAATATGGAAAAAATTGATTCCATATTTTCAATCAAAAGGTCTTAATTGTGTGGCTATGTAGTTTTTATTTTTGATGATTATGAATAGTAACATCAGTAATTATTTTATTTATCATATTTAAAGGGTCAATAGAATAAATAAGGGTAAAAACTAATATTTTAGTAATATTAAACTACATTAAAACCTATGATAATACAATTTTATGAGATGGTTCTGACCATGGGAATCCATGGATCAATTTTGGGTCTCCATGGTACCACTTGGGTGTAAAAATGAAATTTTATAAAAACTAATTTAATGTAAATAGAAATATAATATAAACATGTATCTTTTACTAAAACAGTTTTTATATGGGTTTATTTATGCGATTTATCCAAATATAAATAATAATTAGAAAGATAAAATGATTCAAAAAAACATGTGATTTTATTTATAATTTTTATAAGTAAATAAATAAATTTAATTATGAACCAAAGATGATGTAGTAATTGCTTCATTAATAAAGTACTAAAATAAATTATATTTTAAATGTTAAAATAAATGTAATTTAGTTATTTTTATGCATTAAAAATTGTATGGATGATATTGAAATATTATCCTTGAGTTAAATTCATTATTTCAAATTAATTATGTTGTTATGACTGTAACCAAAAATCGATTATTTTATAGTATCAAAATGGAAAAAATGAGTTTTTAAAACAAATACTATTTCACTAATGATGTGATTACCCTAAAAATATAACATTTGGCCAACTGAATTTTATATTGTTAAAAATTTCATTAATGATAAACATATAGTTCTCTTGTAATTTTATAGTAACAATAGTTACCATATGTTATGAAAATTTAAGAAGACTTGGTAAGAGTTATGATTTTTTACTAAATTTTAATGCTTAAAGATAAGGTTAATTTTGTGACCAAAAATTTTCTAAATCGTATTGTTGAGAGGTTTTGTGACCAAAATAATATTATATTTTTAATAAATGAGTATGGTTCCATTTGAAACTGAATATTTATTTTTAATTAAATAATGTTTCAAGACCGTTCTAAAGTTCCCCTCTATCCTCTTATAAAATGCCACTATCACTACCCACATACTCAAACCTATAAAACCCCTTGTCTCATCCAAATTTCTATCAAAATATGCTTAAAGCATCCCTTAATTCTTTTTATAATCCTTACCTTTGGTAAAAGGCAATTTAGTAAATCCCTTTGGCACAAACCAGTGGATGTTACCCAATTTTGAGGTACTAACTTCTCTCAAGTTTCATTCCATTATTTTACTTATCCACACACTAATATATTATTATTCATTGATTACGTAGCCAAAAAAATAACCTATGTATAGTAGGATATTTTTATTAGATGTATTGTAAGTACACATACACACATATCCATCTAATGGATAAGAACATATTATTTCGGTGTACGGAGAACTGGTGCCTCACGAAACGAAGATTTATCAATTTTAACTAACCAACTATCATGGTGGAAATAATGATGGAACTTTATTTATATATTATAAATAGTATATTTATATTTTCTATATCCTTCTATATTTTTATTTTCAGCATACCTTTATTCTTTCCATAATGTCTAAATACAATAATTTAATTTGAGAAACTGTAGACTACCGCCCCATCAAAGTGATATGGATCATTAATTCCATAGATAGAATGTATAAACAATGGAATTTATGAACATATGTAACATATATAATATAATATTATATAATATAATTATAATAAACCTATGTATCATTTAGTTTTCATTCTATTAAATAGAATAAAGAAATGAAAGTGGAATTCTTGTGTATGTACGACTTATCGTCTCCATGAACGATGAATTACATTTCTTATATCAAAATGTAATGGAATATTATATATATATATAAATAATGGATACATAGTATATTTAAATAATGAATACTATTCATTAGATAATGGAATTGTGACCACATGGACAATTTGAAATTATAACAAGTATATTTTTGACTAAAGTACTAAACTTTGACAAAACAACTGATAGAAACTTGAATAATGTTATGATTAGTATAAGAAAGTAACAAGTTATATAAAAAGAATAATAAAAATTTAAATGTTTTATATGCCGGTATAAATTCTGTAAAGTGTAATATTCAGGGAGATAAAGGATCAATAAGAAAATTCAATCTCAAGGAAAGGGAATTTCTAAACACAATTTCCACACATTGGGTTTTATGCATACTTTATTGATAATATTATGCCAAAATTATTTTTCAAATCAGTGTTTGATTATTTATGTTTTAATTTCCACCACCTGTTATGTGGATATACAATTTCTACACCTAGTCTCTTCATTGATAAATTCGTACTTCATTTATATGATCTTTGTAAGGGTCTTCGTCTCAAACTCTTTTAATTGATGCATATTTTGGTTTATACAAGACCTTATTTTATACGATGTAGAATAATAGCATTTTTATTATAATTTCATTATATATTTTTTAAATGGAATAATTATTTTTACATAGTGTTTTACTAAAATACAAAGAGAATGTTTATTTTTAACGTACGCGGTGACAAAGGCTTTTCCTCCACTTAGAGTATTATTTGATATTTGGCTTCCATAAGAAGCTGTAATGTTTGTAAAAGGAAAACAAATACCATATTGAATTTTTACGTATTTTAGTGTTTAAAATTACTTTTAGAATTAATGGATTATGTCAATATCATGAAATGATATATAGTGTTTGTAATGTGAAAATTTTATCTTTCCTTTATGGTTGTTTTACATGTTACGAATATTTTATGGATCTTGGGACTTGTTTACAAATAATGCTAGTTTAGTGATAGTCCAAGGGCAGGTGAGACGAATATAAATCTCTAATAAATTGTTTAATGGGATAGAGATAAGTATTAATGTTTCACCTTACATGTATAGGGAATATATTGTGATTGGTATCCCAAACACTACTCCCTATGTAGCTATGAACGATACAATGTAATTATGTTATGGATTCAACACGTTACGTTTGTGATTTATGTTTTCAATATTTTATTGACAAATCTTATGATTTCATGTGGTATTTTAAAGACCATATGTATTTATATTGGAAGGTATGATATCATTGATCTGTTTCCATTTATAGACTAATGTATTATTCTCATATTTTATTGCCCAAACTATTCTTTTTATGATCATTCCAAATCACAGTGTATTAAAAAGGGTAAGATAAATTATTAATTCATGAAAATATTTATCAATAAAAATAATTCTTGTTTTCATATTAGGAATTTTAAAATTGTGGAAAAAATTAGGTAGAGTAGATGTTTCTACATTGTAATATTTGATATGTAATGTAATAGTTATGGCCTAATTATGTAAAACTATGAACATGAAATGATCATCAATGTTAATTTATTACGTACATCATGATTATATATTGTTTAATGTTGGGGCCTTATAGTTGGTATCATAGGTCAATTTAGAAGTCATTTGGATTTAGTATATTGTTAAATGAACATACATAAATTATTTTTAATTTTTGGTAAAATTAAAATGATATAGAATTTTAATATTAATATGTTACTTCATCTTAGATATGTATGTCTTCATAATAGTTTTCTGTAGAGGAAATCAGGAAGCTTTGATGTGGAAACAACAATAGGAAAACAACCTATTAAATTAGAAATTAGAAATGGTCGGAATCGGAACTGAACAGTTTGTTGTAGGGATTGCACAATTGACTCCTACTATAAATGGTGATGGTGTCCATGCACGAGATCAGATAGATAAACCATAAATTTACATGTCAGTTGTGGATCATTTAATGAGAAATTATCCCCAATTATTTATAGGATCATCTAACCCTTTGATACTTTAATGGAGGATTAAAGCACTGGAAAAGATTTTCGATGTCATGGGGTGTTCAAAACATTTAAAGGTTAGTCTCTCTATTTATGGGTTTGAAGGTAAATCCAATTAGTGGTGGCTGATGGTTAAAAATATCATGGATAATGAATAGATTGATACTGCTTATTGGGTTGAATTCAATGGAATGTTTCTTGAGAAATATATTCCTAAGGCAGTTTGACTTTAGATCGAAATGAAATTCATGGAATTGAGGAAGGAGGATAACTCACTCACTTCTTATGAAGATAAATTCACTCAAGTGTCAATGTATGATCCAAATTTCATAAGGCATCTTGATATTAAAATCATTCATTTTTACTTCGGATTAAATCCAAATAATTGAATTGAATTAGTTTCTCGTGAGATCAAAAGTTATGAAAAACTTTTTTGATGTGCAGAGATGCTGGAAAAGGCATTTGATAATCATCATATGTTCTATAAACAATAATAGATGGTCTATGTGGATAATATAGTTGAAGATATTTTAAAAAAATTATTATGGAAGGAATCTTATGTTTACAGTTTATTAAAATTATAGTAATAATAACACTGGGGAATGGATTTTGAAATACGGTAAGTTCTTTTGACTCGGTAAAATGGGACATTAGGATCATAATTTCATGGAAAAAGATCGGGGTAGAGGTAGGAAGAAATCTTGTTAACAATTATTAAAATGTTTTAAGTGCAATGAATTGGGTCCTTAGGAAAATGAGTGTCCAAAAAATAACTCAAATGATGTAATTTAGATTGACTACAGGTATAAAGTTGTGGTTAAATCTGTTGAAACTACTTCAATAGATGTTGGGTTATCAAATGAATTTGTATTAGTTACATTTTCTATTTATTCAGATTATGCCAATGTGTTATTTGATACTGGCTCTACACATTCATTAATTTTTGAGAAATTTTCTAGTATATTCGAAATTCCATCTCTTGATATGAATCATGAACTTGTGGTAAAAACACTAAGAGGATATTTTGAGACAAAATGAAATTATAAGAACATTTTTTTACTTGTGTATGGAATTAATGTACCTGAAAACCTAATTGTTTTTAATCTAGTAGATATTGTAGTTATTTTTGGAATAGATTGGCTTTCCATTTATCTTGTTGATATTGACAAAAAAGATAAATCGGTTTATTTTTAGAAATAATTTTAATATGTGTACAAAAATGAACCCTAATAATTGATAACATATGAGAAAGCTTTGAAACTAGTAAAATGTGGAAATGAATGTTACCTTCCATATATTGTTGAAAATAAATGAACTATTCATATTAATGACGTGTCATTGTTAAATGAGTATATTGAGGTTTCTCCTATTGATTTTCCTGGTATAATACCTAATCTAAAATTTTAATTTCCCATTGAATTGGATCCTCATGCTAATCTAATTTCAGAAGCCAGTTATGGAATGGATAAAATTGAAATTTTAGAGTTAATGTATTAATTTCAGGAGTTATTTGATAAAGGATTCATTTGTCATAGCACATCACCATGGGGTTCTCCTGTCTTTTTGCACAAAAAGAAATATGGATGAATGAGATATTTCATTGACTATAGAGCCTTAAATGACATCACTATGAAGAATAATTATCCTTTTCCAAATGTCGATTATTTATTTGATCAGATCCACGAAGCTCTGTATTTTTTTATGATTGAATTGATGTCAGGGTCGCATCAGTTGAAATTAATGGATGCAGACATTCCGAAGACCATGTTTCAAACTAGATAGGGCCATTATGAATTTGTTGTTCTTCCTTTTGGGATATCCAATTCACATTTGTAATCATGGATCTTATTTATTGAACATTTCATGAGATCTTGAATAGTTTTTCGGTTGTGTATATTCATGATATTTTGGTACATTCTAGAATTAATGTGGAGAAAGAAATTCATTTAAGGGGTTTCTTTCAAACTGTAAAAGAAAATAAATTGTATGGTATATTCTGTAAGTTTGAGTTTTTATTACCAAAGATTTCATTTCTTGGTCTCACTGTTTCTAAAGATGGCATAACAGATGATCCTACTAAAACAAAAGTTGTTGAATAATTTCAAAGAGACACAAATATAACTTATATTCATAGTTTTCTCTGTTTAATAGGTTATTAAAAGAGATTTGTTTAAAAAATTTCATGGTTATCTTGCTCACTGACTATGTTGACTCGAAATGTTGTTAAATTAATATGGATAAAACAGTTTGATGAATGTTTACAGAAATTTAATTTAATTGTGGTAAATGATCCAGTTCTGGAATCACCTTCCAGGAATAGTGATTTTTTTATCTAAAAGGATTCATTATTGAAAGGACATGGTTGTGTTGTAATGCAGAATGACCAGTTCATTTATTATTCTTCGCATTAGTTGAATCCTAATGATTTAAATTACCCTACAAATTATTTGAAATTCGCTTTCATTTTTTTATTTAAAAATTTGGTGGCATCATTTTTATGGTGAATAGTGTGAAATATATATTTATCACAAAATTTTGATGTATATATACACTTAGAAATAATTGAACATGAGATATATATAAATGGTTGGAATTAATCAAGGATTATGATTTCATGATTCTTTACCATCCAGGAAAAGAAAATATAGTGGATGTCTCTTTGAGTCGAAATATTATTTCTATATAAACCATGATAAATTTGGAATGAGATCATTTGGTTATTGATTAGATAAATTTTGGATCGGAAGTTATTATTTTAGGGAATTAATCTATTTTTTTAGGGTTCAATACAATTATCTCCAGTAGAAAGGATAAAACAAGAAGAAAACTTCGATTGTGAGTTGCGGAAAAAGTAAGAATTCTTTCAGTAAGGAAAGTTACTAGAATTTACCATTGATAAGGACTATGTTTGGTGGTTTGGAATGATATTATGTGTGCCTTTTGATTCCAAGTTGAAGAAATAGATACTATATGAAACTCATAGTTCTCTATTTTCAATTCATCCTGGTAGTACTATGATGTACATTTATCATTGGGATTATTACTAGTGGGATGGAATGAAAATTTATACTGCTGACATCACCATGAGATGTCTGGTTTGTAAACATGATAAAGCCAAGAAGCTGTTATTGAAAGGGATGGTTCATCACTTTCCAGTAGTAGAGTATAAATGTGAAAATGTTTCCATGGATTTTGTAGTTGGATTAATAATGAAATATCAAGGATACAAAGAAATATGGGTTATTATTGATTGATTGACTGAATCTTTTCATTCTCGACATATTCAAGACACTATGTTTCCAGATATTCTTTCTTGATTTTATATTAAAGAGATTTTTAAATTACATAGAGTTCCCCTATACATTATATTTGATTGTGATCCCAAGTTCACTTCTATCTTTTATAAATTCATTCAGAAGTCATTGGGTACTGAATTAAATTTTGTTACAGATTTTTATCCACAATTATATGGATAGTCAGAAAGAAAAATTTAATCCTTGGATGATTTTGTTCGTGCTTGTTCAATGTATTTCCATGTATGTTAGGACCAACATATATATTATGTAAATTTTCGTTATAATAATAGTGTTCATCCTAGTATACAGATGATAACATTTGAAGCATTATATTGAATGAGGTGTTGAACTCACGGTTTTTGGGATGAAGTATGTGAAAGGAAGTTGATGGGACCAGAATTGGTAGAAGAGATGGAAGAAATGGTTCAGTTGATTCAAAATCACATGAGAAGAACCCAGAGCAGACAGAAGGGTTATGCAGATAACTAGAAGAAGGATCTTTCATTTGAGGTAGTTGATCATATCATTCAAAATGTTTCTCCATGGAAATGTTTGATGCATTTTGGTAAGAAAGGAAAGATGAGACTGAGGTTCATTAGACACTATAAAATCCTAGATAAAGATGGACCATTTTCAAATAAATTTTCATTAAATCCATTTTTATCCGAGGTACCTAATGTTTTTCATGTTTTGGTTTTAAGAAAGTATATTCAGAATCCATCTCATGTTTTGAGTCCAGAGGTAGTCGAGTTGGAAGATAATATTTATTATGTGGAACAAGCGGTCCATATTCTTGACCATAGAGAGCATGTGGTTCATAATAAGTTAATTCATAAGGTAATGTGTTTTTGGAAAAAACAATGGTTGAAGAGGAAACACGATAATCTAGAAATGTAATGATGGATAAATACCCCCTCTTATTGGTTATGTCAATAGAATTATGAGAAAAAAACACAGAAAGGGGAATATAGTGGGATTATAGGTATTTATATAATAATAAATTTTTATATCTATTAATATTTGTCAATAAGATATTTATTTTACATGGAAAAATATTCTTTTTCTGATAGAGTACTCTACAAGAAACAATGGGTTTCTCAGAAATCTTATGTTGCACACATTGTTGAGTTCTACAGAAAAGTAATAAAATAATTTTAAATTGTATTTAATGCCTATCCATTTTATTGACATGAATCATAAGAATTAACTATATTATGATTTTTCATTTTTGTTAATTTTTTTCCATTTATCAAATTAATATTAGAGGCTTAAAATTATAATGAATCAAATTTTAAGCATTATATAATCTAATGTTTTTAAAAGGTCAGTTTACCACTATTTGATTGTGAAACATTTTTAAATCTACTATCAGACACATTTATTTTATTTATTTGAAAAAAATATTTATTATAAGAGTGACATTAAAATTAACATTGATTGAAATTTTGATATTTTTCTGATGAAATTCATATTTTAATGAACCGTGAAAAATAAGACATTTTAATTCAAAATATCATTTCATCTAATTTATTTATATCATTATATTTTCCTTTTATTTGGTTTTAAATTGTTATATGATAATATTTTTTCCATTTAATCCAATTACTGCCATTGGATGTAATTTCTCATTTAAATTGGATATAAACATATGGTAATCTTTCGATAGATTTTATTTCATAAAAACATGATTTTTTGGTTTTGATGACAGAAATTAATTTTAAATTAATCAGTAAAACTTTTTTGTTTTTAATTTAGAAAAATGGATTCCATATTTGGAATCTGAAGGTCCAAATTGTGTGAATTGTTGCGTTTTATTTTTGAAAATTATGAATAAAAACTTCAATAATTATTTTATTTACCATGGTTAAAGGATAAATATGGTAAATATGCGTAAAAATAATATTATAATAATATTAAACTACCCTAACACATGTTCTAATCCTTTTTTATGAGATATTTCTGAACATATTCATCCTTGGGTCTATTTGGGGACACCATGAGCCACTTTGTTTTGAAGATGACATTTTATAAGAATTAATTTAATGTTAAGAGAAATGGAACATAAACCTGTATCTTTTATTACATATTTTTATATGATGTTATATAAGAGATCTCTTAGACTATAAATATTCATTATAATGCTAAATATATTTCCTAATTCAATATAGTTTATTAATAAAATTTATACATTTATTAAATAAATTTCATTATGACATAAGGATAATGTATTGATTTCTTCATTACTAAAGGATTCAAATAAATGATATTATAAATATTAAAAAAAAGTAATTTGGTTATTTTTATGCCATCCAAAACCATTCTGGATTCTATTGACATATTATCATTTATTTATTTCTATTGGATCAAAGGAATCAAGTAGTTATGACTTAAAAAAACAGTTATTTTATAGTGTCAATTTTGAAATAAATAAGTTTTAGAGAATCCATTTTATTTAATTATATAATAGTGCTAAAAATGAAGGATTTGTCTAATTTACTTATATAATTTTATAAATTTCATTAATGATTCCCTTATGGTTCTCTTGGAATTTTATAGTCGTTATAGATACCATATATTATAAAAATTAATTTACACATCGTAAGAGTTAATTTTTTTAACTAAGGGTTAAATCTGAAAGGTAATGTTAATCTTGGGAACTAAAATATTATAAAACCAATTAGTTGAGATTTTATCATCCCAAAATAATCTTATATTTTAAATTAATTAGTTTGGGACCATTTTAATCTGAAAAATAAATTTACAATTAAAACATTTCATGACCTTCCTAAAGTGCCCCATATCCTTCTTATAAAATCCCACCATATCAACCAACATACTCACACATCTCAAGCACCTTGGCTCATCCATATTCTTCCAAAATAAGCTCCCAACCCCTCTCCATTATTCCATAAAAATTTACTTAGTCATAAGTTAATTCAATAAATCCTTTTGCCTCAAATCAATGGATGTTAGCTAATAAAGAAGTAGCATCTTCTCTCAGGTTCCTTTCCATTATTTTAATTTTCCACTCCCTATTCTATTCATATACATTGAGAATATAACAAAACTAGTATCATAAATATAATAGAATGATGTTATTAAATATATTATTACTAGACTTACGCACACCTCATTCTAATTGATATGAACATATTATTTATCTTTTTTATGAACTACTACCTCACAAAATGACTACTACACAATTTTATTCCACCACAACTCATGGTGGAAATTACGACAGAAAAATATTTATATATATGATATATATAATATTTATATTGTCTCTTTCCATCTGTACTTTTATTTACAAAATACCTTTGTTCTATCCATAATGTGAAAATATGATAATTTCATTTGAAGAAGTGCGGACTACCACCCCCTCAATGTGATATGACTCGTTAGTTCCAAACATGGAATTAATAATGGATTGAGTTCATGAACTTATTTAATATATTTAAAATATTATATTATTCTATAATTATAATATATCTATGTATCATTTAGTTTTTATTCAATTAAATATTAAAAATAATTGAATGTAGTGTTTATGCGTATGTAAGGCCTACGGTCTCCATGAACAATGATTTTCATTTATTATCCCGAATTATTATGGGCTATTATAAATAAATATATACACTAGATATATATTATATTTAAATTATGAATACTATTTTCGGTATAATGTAATTTTGACCACATGGACAATTTTAATTATAACAAGTTTCTTTTTTACTCAAGTACCGAACATCGAAAAAATGACCGATATAAACATGAATAATTATATGACTGTTATAACAAGGTAATAAGTGATATACAAGGAATAATAGACATGAAAATGGTTTCTATGAAATTCAAAATTTGTTGATGTTTATTATTCAGGGAGATAAATAATGAATAATAAAATTCGGACTTAAGGTAACGGAATTTCTATACTCAATTGCCTCACATTCCGTTTTTCTAATACATTGTTGATTTTATTATGCCACGATTATGTGTTGAATCAGAGTTTGTTTATTTATGTTTTATTTTTCACCACCCTTTGTTGGGATACACTATTTATACACATAATCACCCTATTGAAAAATTATTACTTCAATTATATAAAATCTGTATGGGACTTCGTCTCAATATCCTTTCATGGCAACATATTTGGGTTTATCGATGACATTATTTTATATGATGTATAATTATTCACTTTTTATTCTAATTTGTATCAATTGTTTTCAAAATTATTCTTTTTTTATCAATTGTTTAACTAAACAGCAAAAGAAAATCTTTTTTTAACGTATGAGGAGAGATTGATATTTCTAACGCTACGAGTATTATTAGATATTTGGATTCCTTAACAAGTTGTAATGTTTCTAAAATGTAAATAAATACCATATACACTTTTTACATATTTTTTTATTTGTAATGATTTTTTAGAATGAATTGATTAGGTCAATAACTTGAAATGATATATTGTGATTTCAATGCGGAAATGTTATCATTCCTTTGTGCTTGTTTTAGTTGTTATGAATATGTTATGGTTCTTGGGAATTTTTCACATATACGGGTGGTTATGTGATAATCCAATTGCTGGTGAGCCTGAGATATCGCTCTAATGCATTGGGTAAAATGAAGAAGGTAAACATTAATGTTTCTTCTAATAGAGTTAAGGAATATACTTTGAGAGATATTTCAAACATAACTCCGCATGTATATTTGAAAGCTACAATGTAATTATGTTATGGATTCCTCAAGTTGCCTTTATGATATATGTTTTCTATGTGTTATTACTTAATATTATGTTTTCATGAGGTATGTTATAGAGCATATGATTTATGATTCAAAATTATGATTTCTTCTATTTTTATTTATTCAAGGACTACTATTTTTATCCCATATATTCTATCCCATAATGATATTTTTATGATCATCCCATTTTTTTGAAATGTTTTTAACGGGGTATAATTAAGGTTAAGAGAATAGAATATTTGAAGAATATTTTTATCACAAAAAATAATTCTTCTGTTTTATTTAAGTAGTTTTATTATTGTGAAAATAATTAGTTAGTATAGACATGTATACTTTGTAATATTTGTGACGAAATGTTATAGTTATGGAATAGTTATATAAATCTATAAAACTAAAAAGATCCTATATGTTAATTATTGACATATCAATGGATTATTTAATGTTTATGGAAGGGGCCTGACAATATCAAACAAAGAATTCTAGAAATTCATTAATTCAAAGGTCTAGTAAAATCCATCTTTATGAACTTTTTGGACAATCCTATCAACGCCTCAATGAACTCCCCTAGGTGATGAGTGACTACAATCGATAATTTGAATAATTTTCAATTATGCAACACACATTCTCAAGATACCATCAGTACATATTCTAAATAAATATAGTCAATGACAATGATAGTACTTGAGATATGAAATTAAATTCTACATTTGTTGTTGAAAAAAATCATTAGGATATAAACTTTTTTCTTGGAAGATATAATAGTATTCAAAAAACTTATACTACTTAACATATACAAAGAGAAACATATTTAAATGAAATGAAGAATTTGTCTCACCTAGATATTTACAGTGGATACTATATAACAGAAAATATTATCGATTACTACATTTGGATAACCTTATTTATCTTTTATCTATATATTGAATTCATGTAATAATAGAAACCACAATTGATTCTAGACTTTGAAACCTTATTGGATATAAGATACCATAAATCATAATGTTCTTTTATGATTATTAATTTGGATCATAAAAGGTAATACAAAAAGTTTTGTAGAGTAAAAATCATATTTAACAAAACCTTTATTGTAGTGGTGTAGTTCCCATGTTCCAAATCTAGAACTCTTATAGAATAATAAACCATACGAATCTTATTTTCTCCCCTTTATCCCCACATTGATCCAATGGACATGTCCATTGAATCACACATTATTTTAGTGGTTAATTTACAATTAGGTATAGTTATTTTATGTTATGGAGTGAGTTACTCCAGAAAAATATAATGTTCTTCCATAATAATTTTATCTCACAGAAAGGGTTCATCATTGGCCATAAAGGAACAAATGTTATATTTTATTTTTTAAATTTATTTCATAAGCCTCTTGTAAAAAAATAGACATTTTATACGATGAATATAAACCCTTACCAATTGTAGAATGTGAAAAAAATTTCATTACTTAAATCAAATAATTATCAAACCATAGACCCCTTTTAGAAACAATAAATCCCAAAAAATTACTTCTAGGGATATAAACTATCATTTTACTATGTATTGAACTATGATATTATTTATGAATATTTCTAAATGTAATTCCAAATTATCTAAACATCTATAAAATGTGATACCAAAAATGGAGATGAAAACCATTACTACATCAATGATACTCTCTATCAATTATGAAAAGATATATATCAAATATATATGAAAGTAAGCGGGTTCACCACATAATAAAAATAGCATTCCATGGAAGGAAAAATTATTATAGGTGACTTTGAATATAGTTTTCACAAATGAATTGGGGCTACAAGAAATGGTTTTAACCAAAATAACCAATAAAACATAAACTCTTTGACATGAATCCTCTAAACAATTCAATCTGTGAAAGGAGTCATGACAATATCCTTTATAATGGATGAGTTGTGTGTTATATAATAAATATAGACTCTCAATTTGGTTTGTTTTTACACATGAATTTTCATTATTGTCATTGGTTACTACAACAAATCCTCTTTTTTTGGAATTCATTGACCAGATTGACATATGATTTATCATATATGGAAAATATAATACTAATTTCTAGGATATTAAAACCCATTATCTTACAAAATCATTCATATCGTTTCTTAGTCTCATTTTACATATATATCTTGGTTTGTGGTTTGGTTCTATATGGATCTAGTGCATTATAATTAAGGGATAATCCATTTGATATCTTTTATAGGCCATAAAATGGAAAATTGAATTTCATAAGAATAATAAACAAATTCATACTGATTAACATTCATTTCTAGAAAATGCATTACAAATATTCCTAAATTTTCACATTGAAATGTGTATTTCCATTTTGATGGTAGTGGTTTTTTTCTCCACATTGGTTTCATGTTAAATTTAAGGGATGATATTGGAATAAAGAATAAAAATATCATCAACATGTTTATTATACGGAGTATAAAATGTAGAATGATTTTTAATTTCAAACCATGATTAAAAAAAATCACTGTTGTCCAATGTGGTCAACTCTCATTCATAAGCCTCATGGTCAAATTTTATTATATTTATCAAAGATTAATCAACCATTTTTAGCCAAATATCCTTCTTAAAAATAAAATCAATCAAATTTTTTTGTAATAATAAAATATGATAATGATTCCCAAAAATGGTAGGAGAAAGTATAAAAATTTAGCGGTGAGTAATTGTGACTCATTTTGTTTTGGTGTGTTTTTTTAGTTTTTGCTGTAATTTTTGATTAAAATAATAATAACCTAAAATAAAAGAAATAATGTGTTAATAAAGTGGTAATAAAATATACAGACGGTGATAATGATAAAGGAAGAGAAATATAGAGATATAAATAAAGATAAAGGGAATGAGGAAGAAGAGAGGGGGATAGAGTTAATAAGAATGTGGTGCCCTTGGTTTTGATTTTGTGGGTCACCGAATCTATCCAATGGTGGTTCCGTGGATATTGTTTTCATTAATGAGGGGTTTTTCCTAACTGGATGATCTAAAAATTTATTTCCAATAATAGTGAATGTACTTATGGAAGTGGGGTCTTGGAATTACACTTGTCCAAATGACCAAACATAAATGGAACTTATCAATGAGAATTAAGCTCACCTAGGTAATTCAAAAATCGAAAATGGAATTTATTTACCTTTTAGAGTTCATGAAATAACTCTCACATGATGTGTTTTTCATGTATTTTATTATCCATTTCATTATAAATTTTTTATTTATCATTGGAATCAATTCATTGCTCCCCAAATTTATTTAACTATAAAAATCACTCCCCAAAAGATATTTTAAAATAACAATTACAGATTAACAAAACACAAAATTAATTATGTATGATTTCTACTAGTGAATGAAATTATTTTAGATAAAATATCATAAATGGATAAATCCAAATGGGTTTATTATAAGTATTTCGAGAAGCCCAAAGTTCTTCAACAATTCTTTCAGGTCATTCTTTTATTATCGTATTAAGAAATATCTTATGAACTCTATTCACTTATCTATTGTAATTTTCATCCATTCCATTTCTTTGGGGTGATATATAGGTGATATTTATGTACAACCCCATTAATTATCATAATATATTACAGGGGTGGACTAAGTCACTTACCAAGGTGTATAGTGTTTCAAATTGAGGAACGATGTGGGTTTTGTGGAACTCTCTAATTATATTTTCTTCATCCTTTATATTGGGATTTACTAAGGCCAACATAGAAACATAGTAATCTGATAGAATAATTTAGGTGAATCAATTTGAAGGAGGTTAGTTTCCTATGAAATAAATTCCACAAACTTTAACGATCTACCAAAATTCTAATGGATTCAACGAAATTTCAATGATTATGTTAATTGTGAAAAACTTTTGGCATGTAGGACAAGATTTAATGAAATCGTGGGAGTGATAGAATAATGAATGTTTGAAGGATCAACAATCAATGATGTTTTTTGAGTTAATATGTATTCTATTTTTTCCACCTCTTGGAATTGGGTTGATAAATTTTATGGGGGATGAATTCTCATTTATATGAACACATAATATAATAACCATGTCATCCCTAGTTCTTCAACATTTATTATCTTCTAGAAATAGTATTTTGAATCAATTTTCCACATCATTTTTTGTTACTCTGTGTATATTTTAGTAAAATAACATCAGTACATGTAGTTTACAATTAGGGAATACCATGGTATCATTTGAGTGGGTGATTATATGGGATTAACAGCAAAATTAAGAATCAATTATTTTATAATGATTGAATTATAAATTATACTAAGGTGATTATCCACTAGGTTTTGTTTTCTAGGTCAATAATTTATCTGATTGTAAAAATCAAGGAACGTTGGTGTTCCATCTAAATATAATTGGTTTGTTATCAATTTTCAAGTGTAATAACTGTAATAATGAATGGTCTATTAAGATGATTATATTGGAACATTAGATATAGGGATGAAATTTATTCAAGGGAAAAATCAAATGTAAAATATCATTTTCAATGGATATGTATAGATATTGAGTTTCTTGATGGGTTATTGAATAATAATATATTATAATTTTATTGTTATCCATTATTTGGCCATTAATATCCCAAAATTCCATTTTGGAAGCATCACAAAACAATTTAAATGGAAAATGTAATATGTGGGTTGGATTATTTGGGTAGATGTAAGAACAATTTTGAGTTAACTGAATGATCTCTTGGTAGACTCATAAAAATGTAATGTAACATAATATTAGATTAGAATAATGAGTTTGAGTGAGTTAATAAATATTTTATAGATGAATGATTGATAAAAAGTATCATGACCATGGGATTAATGGGAGTCTCAAACAGATGTAGGTTCATGAAGATATTGGATTACATCAATTTTACCTTGATAGACATGAATTATCTCTTGAGGAATTATGTGTCCTATAAAAACCCATTTTCAAATATAAAGTTAAAATATTCATATTTAAACCTATGATACATTTGAAACACTTTTCTTTGACCAGAGAGAGTGAATATAAGTAGGATTAAAATGAATCAACATAATTGGAATTGTTGTCCATGAAGACCTCTATGAAATGCTCAGTGAATTAAGAACTGATACTCATAATACTCATGAGAAATGTTGTAAATAATTACAAATGGGAAAAGAAGTAATAATTTATTATTATATTCTAACAGGGCTGGTTGATATAGTCTTTTTATAGTTTGGATGTGTTTTTGGGAAATGGATGTAGTTGTTGTATACATCAAGAGAAAAGTAATGTGACATTCTTGCTAATAATTTCATTATTTTATCATGAAAAAGAAGTGGGTAGATATAGTTTCATATTTTAGAATTAAATTTAAAATAACTCTTGAAAACATGACATATATTTTTACTTGAGAAGTTATAACCTTGCATTGTGCATGTGTGACACTAGTTATCCCACCCATCATATTTACAGCACTAAAATGTCAATTTGATTCACTATTGAATATTAATTAGATAATATCGGGTTGGAGAATCATTGTGGTCACTTCCCTAACAACCTCGTGTATGGGTGGAGTGAGCCATATTTGAAGATTTCTGATTATTATAGAAGGAGGTGATGTTTGAGAAAGAAAGGGATGATGCATGTTATGTCATATGTGGTGTAACAGAAGGCCTTGTTATTTTCATATAATACCTAATAAAGATCATAATATATATTTTTAGTAACTGTATCATAGAAAATAATAGTATTAGAGTGATCATGGAATATGAATTCATACATTATTTGTGTCATACATGGTCTTATATCAGTTTCAACCTTTATTTGTTGGCTAAAAATATAGTAATAGAAATGTTATTCCACATGGTTATGATTAATTATCTTCATTATCATCCATTGTGAAATATTTGATATTATTGGAAGTTTGTGATTTGAAAAAAATATCCAAGATCCATTATATTAATAATTATTATAAATGAACGACCAATATCTACATTTCTATTTATGGTTTGGTTAACCATGGTAAAAATTTCAAAAAATCAACTCTCGTTTGAATAAAAAGAACATTATAGATTTTTATTCAATTGAATCTATAATGTCTAAAAAGATGTATTTATATAGAATTTAGAGTGATCCTTTGATGGGTTTCTCATGGGTTTATTAATATTAAACATGACCAGTTGGTAACCAAATTCCATGGAAATGAATCTTGCGTTGAAATCTATTTTTTTTACGTATCATGAGGAATAGACTTCCTAGAATATTGGGTGATGAAGAATAATATGACTCACCTTCCATTTTAATAGCCTAAACATTTTCTAGGAGGATAAGATCATTGACCTAAAAAAGAATATCCCTAATTATTCCCTCGCAAATTGTAGTGCTTTTTTGGATAACAGGATGGAAAAACTCATTGGGTGTTAGGGTCCTTGACTAGGGTTGGATATGATTGATTTTAAAATGACATATAATGAGGCCCCTAAGACTATGAGTGAATCATTATTATTGGAAGTAACTATTTGTTATAGAACCATAGTGGTATTTAGATCTTAGTGTATTATACATTTCTTTTATTTAATCTATCAAGGGAATAATTATTTCAAATTATAAAATCATTTCAATCATTTTAGAATCAGGTTAAATAGGATTTTTTTTTTTTAAATATGGATTTAAGAAATTTAATTAGCTTCCATCGAGGAATAGAAAGTGTAGAGGAATAAAAATATTCATTCTGGATCGATGTGTAATTTAACTTAAATTATTGATGTTTTGGGAAATTGTTGAGAAATAATTTTTGAATAATTGGAATTCTGGTATTGACTTGGCTGGGATGCAAGTTGACCAATTTGGTTTTCAATGATTTTGAGGCTATAATGGGAGATGGAGGAATCATCTTCCACAACGCTTTCCCATGGATTCATATAAGTATAGGAATGTTATAAATTGTGATTTCATAGATTTTGGTTCTTGAGAAATGGCTTATACTGGGTTTGGAATATAGAAGTTTCAAAAGTTAGTGGAAGTTATGAGGAGTAGGATGAGGATTTATCCATTGGTGTTGAGGAACAAAATTATATGATTGTTCGAAATCGACCCCATCATAATCATATTATATTTTGTATGGGTATGTTGGATGGAACTGAAGGGGATGATAGATGGTATTACCATATATTATTCCTAGGTTATATATAGAATGTATGAGACCATATTGGAATAAGTTGGAGGATTTAATAAAATGAGATAATTGTTGAGGGTTGGTGTAAAAATTAGAATATTTTGTGCTGACCTCAATTTTCAAAATAAATATGATTGATCATCCAATAATTATGGACATTGGTTAGTTATTTTATCAGGTGAGATGTACATATAATTTTTTATATCTCTAGGTAATTAATATTGTGATGAAGATGATGTTGGGGCTTTTTCTTCCCAAAACAGTTTTTTAAAGGCCATAAATCTTACTCATCCACATGGTAATCTCATTGGCATCTATTCATTGATTTTATTATGATTTTTTTATTTACCATCTTCTCATGAATGTAATTTATACATGTATTCATCCATGTTTCTTATGTGATCTTAAGAAGTTTCATGTGTATTTTCAATAAGAACTCCTCACTTTAGGAATATATGAGTGTTGAATCTACAACCTATAACTGCACATGGATGTATTGGATCATGATTTTTTCATTGATCTGGTAGTGTGTGAATGTTTTTCAAAATATATTTGAACCTCTCCCAGTAATTGTGGAGTGATTATTTAGGGAATTTAAGAATTCCACTGATCTATTTAGGATAGAAATAGTATTAGAAGTGAGGAATAATTTATCTATGATGAGTTGATTCATGTTAGTACTAGTGTTTATAGAAACAAGAGATAGGTGTTATATTAACTATTTGATATAAAATTCAAGGAAAAATGGGAATTTTTTATGTTTTATTTGAACATTAGAAACCAATTGATGATTCATAAAACAATACACCACTTGAGACAATTTGAGGTCAAGATGTGTATCCTCACTAGATATCCCTGGAAATTGATTCTAAATATGAATTAGTTCTAATTTTATATTGAATTTTTCCATGATTTTTGGATATTGAATACCAAGAGTATGGTAATTAAAATTATTGGAAACTTTTTTATTAAGGGCTTGTTCCCAAGTTTAGTCAATGTCTAGTTCAATTGGATGGGAAATGAGTGGGTATTGAGTGACTTTATTTTCACTATGTTTCTCTATAGAATTGTTAATATGTTTGTTCAAATTAAGGGTTAAAAAATTCAGACAGATTTTTTATGAGGCTATAGAGAACTCATTGAAACTTATAATAGATAAGGAACATGGGTATTATAAGTTTTTTCCCTGTTTTTGGATGTGATTATTATTTTCTGACTATTTTTAAAAATAATAACCAACTGAACATCATACAATCCCAAACAATGGATCCTTTTGAAGCCTGTCCAGTTTTTACTTATCTACTATTCAAATGATCATTTCTCCAATATAATGTGTATAGTGTCCGTTTGGTCTAATCCATAGTAATGATCCTATATTTGAATTTTTTTCAATATTTTTAAAGATGATGGGGGGTTCAAATCATTTATAAATTTATTTAATGATTATTTTTTATTAAAAAATTATATAAATATTAGAGTTACTTTATTATTGGGGATGTATGATTATGACCCCATAATATTTTCAAAACATTTCATCAAATTAGCATCTTATTAAAAAGATGATTTTAATTGGGATTCCCAGTTTCAACATTAGTCCAACCCTCAATGAGGGTTCTAATTTTATCAATTATTATTTATGGAAATTTCAATATTTCATGAACCCATAATTATTTTTTCTAATAATCCATTGAATCCACATGTAATATAAGTTGTGTCAGTGATCTATGACATATCCCATCTCAAAAACACAATGTTAATTTCATGAGCTTTAATATGTTGAAATCTCACAATAAATTACCATACCCTAATTAAGAATCACACAAATGGATGATTTACGCAACCATTAATTTGTGTAGAAATTTTTTTTGGTGATTATTATGATATTTTAATTGTAAAAAAATGAATGAGATGATAAAAATAATTTTTCACTAAACGCACACTAATAAATGGTGGAAATAACCACTTTCTATTGAACAAGAGTGAGAATGAAGATAATTTTATTTTATTTTATATTATTTTTAAAACAAATAATTAATATATAAAAATATAGTGTGTGTGAGAATATTATATGATTTTTATGGATCACACATTAAAATTCAAATTAAATTAGAACAACACATAAAATATTAAAATTAAAAATAACTAATATACATGAAATGAAAGAAAGGATGAATTGAAACCAAATTAATGATTTTCATTGAAAGGAAAATACACTAAAATCTCAAGGCTATGTTCATTACAATATATATTCCTTACTATTGATGTTCCATCCAATTTAATTGTGAAGAAGGGGCTGTATTTAAATCCCAATGTAGTGGAATTTTCGTAATCCAAAACTTCCCCTCGTGTTAGATTGGCCATTGATCTATTACAAAGATGTATCTCTAGAAACATTCTTCTAAATATTATTATATATCAAATTTTTATGAACACTATCCAAATATGGCATCCATTGTACTTTTGGAGCCATATTTTTGGTTGTTTCCGAAAACCTTTGTGCGTTGTTTAGAAACATCCATAACTTTTCCATTATAAAAATGTGAAGAATTTATGGATATTCAAATTATGTCAATTCAAAACCATTTATTTTGAAAATATTGGATCCAATATCATTACATTATCACCATGATATTTTATATCAACTGGACTTATATATTGGGATAATATTCATCAATTGTGGGCTCTTTAAGCTTCTTTAAATGAATTGTGTTAATGAATTTCATGCATCAAATGGGCCATTATTTTTTGGGTTGGGTCATGATGTTTTTATCCAAGTTGATTCAATATATTAATCAACATATTAATTTGTTCCATAAAATTTACTCTTCTAGATTGATCATTATAATTAAATCATCTTAGATAGTATAGATTTCATTATAGATTTGTTTGTTCATCTTATATGGAACATATGTCCCTTAAGATGGGAGAATTAGCCATCGATCTTGATTAATGAGTTGTTATAATTTTAGTTAATATCCATAAAAAATTATTCATATTTTTTGTATTATTAAATTGAATTATATATAAAAAACATTAAAAAAGAGTGTAATATATTGAATTTAAATAATGTTAACAATATGTGTTTATGATCAAATCCTAAACATTGATTTGAAATTAATAATTTATAGTGACAATTCAACGGTTGGAGTAAAATAAAATAATGAATTAATATGTAATATCAGTTGCAAATACTTGATATTTACATGTTTTATTGAAACTCTCTATTGTGAGATGAAATATCTCAGGAAGTGGACCCCTCTAATCTGGTTCTAACACATTGTGAGATAAAAAATATATATTTATCCTAGAGTACATATAATTTTTTTAGAAAGTGAGTGAATGTTAACCTATAAATTGATCTCTTGATTGTGTGGTAAACCAAACACACCCTTAGAGACGATTTAATTACATTAATCTAACATTGAAAGTAACCTAAATCTATTTATTTCCACTAATATAAATTTTATACAATTCTACATATGAGATATTGGTCATATCTTCCTACAGATGAGTGTAACCTATTTTTTTAGAAAAAGATATATTTTTTGGAATGAATTTTATTCTTTAATTTTTTTATTAAACAACCAACTTCATCTATTGGTCATAGTCTATTTATTTCTGTATGATATAAAACAAATCAATATTGATAATGATATCATAAGGTATCAACACTATTATGAAGAGATGAGATGTGAAAATGTCTCCCCCATGAAAAAAAATCATAGTACTATTGGATGAGTGTGATTGAGGAATCTTCCATAGGTGGGTATATATATCCCTAATAGTTGGGTTAATGATTCCATCAGAATCTATAGATGTCAAATTTAGGAAGTCATAAGGATGTAATAACTCACATAAGAGTTTATCAAAAACTACCATTAAAGTATTAATGAAATAGATTATAGCTTATATTATGATCGAAACATATAGGTCATATAGATCCACTACATCTAGTAATCCATGGTCCTAAAATCTATCTCTCGGAGCTGGGTGCAGACCACCTAGATCTAAAGGTAGTTATATTAGTTAAAATCAACTAGTACATCCTACAACTCTCCCATATCCTCTTGTATATCCAACTCCCTACAGAACTATATATTCATGATTATTCACCAACCTATGTGGCCTGTCAAATTTATCTCTATCTTCCATCACAAGGTGGGTAGTGTAATTTCTAGAAATATTCCACCAATCCATAGATGTTTAAAATATTCTATCTCATGGAATAATTGATCTCCTATGGTATCCCTATATTTCTAGTCAACTAATATAAGATCACCACTTATTTTTTACTGCACCTTTGAATTTACTACTAACCATGACCAATGAAACTAATACATGGAATCTATAAAAATACTCCACTATCGGAAGGCCTTCTTATAGAAATCCCTATACGTCATGGGTTATCTATATAATTTGGAATAATGAGAGAATAAGGAGAACCACTACTATATCCCAAACTTCCCCGTGATGTTCTCCATTATTAATCCAATCGCAAAAATATCTTTCATTATCTGAAATCATGGTGTATGGTGAGAGGCTGGTAACCTCACCATATATTTTTTCCATTAGTATGAATCCCTATCAAGGATCTAAATGATTTTAATATATATTTACCATATCATTACTAGGAAAAACTATTCTCTTAAAAGGATCTGAAACCAATCCCACTAAATATTCAACTTATCATGCATTGGAGTTAACTGAGTCCACCCTCACCTAACAGATCCATGGATAATGGTAGCTTCTAGAACCAACATATATCTTGGAGGGGTCCTAAAAAGGTATAATAATTGAATGATCTAATATCAGAAATGATATACATCAAGGGTTTTGGATCGAACCAAAATTATTAATATCATTGATTTAGGAAAAGACATAGTGCACTCAACCTATGTGGGATGTCATCGTTCATTATATGAACAAACTAATACTCGATCTATAATAGGTTATCCACTATAATTACATGTTGTTGGGCTACATTATACTCAATGAATTTAAATATGAATATTTATCGACATATAGTGAATATATTGTTAGCATGGCCCTGAAGTAATTCCTCCTTGCCCATTGGGATATCTTCTTTATCTCACTATATAATTATCACCATCTATCATGGTGTAGGTATATGAAAACAGTCATAATTTGTTCATGGTCATTGGAAATGATATGGGGATTCAAATCAAAAAGAGTTGCGAAACAAAAATACATTCATATATAATTAACGTATCATTAATTTATCTGAATATAATGTGTCCATGTGTTGAATCAATAAGAATTAATTCTGAGTCATATTATAAAGACAAAATATTCATCACACATTCCCTAGGTTACATGGCCTAATATCAAAATTCATGAAACATTAACACTATTTTAACTATGTTAAAGACTAGAAATAATAGAGCCTTAAAAAATCTTATCCTAAAATAACCTATGGTTTGATTCCACTTTAAAAAGACCCAGCCATAGTGAAAACCAAATTTAATACCTATATATTACATAACTTTTGTGGAATACATAATACATAATAAAAACAGAGCCCAAAAGACTGTACTAGTATAGAACCTTTGAAAACATGGAAACAAAAACAATGGAACATAATTGAGCTACAATATCTTCTATTGTGTTCTTTGTACTAGATCCCTTACTATACACAAAAAAAATAATACAAATATTAATAATTATATGAATGAAAGATAAAAATAGGTGAGAAAAATTGAAAAGTAATAGTATACAAGGGTGGTATGTAAGCATAATTCTGATCATAAGGGTGTGAAGAACATGATTAGAAGACATAAGATCATACCATACATATCAAATTTAATATACATGAATCTTGGAATAAATTTTTACAGTTCATAAAACATGAATCATAATAAAACAAATAACACAATCAACGAAAGCCTAACATAGGAAAAAACATAGAATTTTTACAAACACATCAGAATATAATATGATTTCCGTAGTATCCATGTCATTTCTTCCAAGACCATGTTAGTAGAAAGGGTTAACTCCCATACCATCTTTTTAGTTATGGTTCTATACCATTTCTATATTAATATCATGAGATGTATCCTAATACTATCTTGTTACTCAGGGTTAACTCCCATGTCCATCTTAGTAGAATGATTTTTCTCATCATACCATATTTGAAGTATTGGTTCACTCCTATGGACACATTAGTAGTAACAATTTACTACCATGACTATCTTAGTCAATCATTGGGGATCTAAATAATTAACCAATGCATTGGATGGTGATATAGGTCCCACAAATCTCGTAATGAAATTATACATACATTTTTTAAAAAATCAGAAATAAACATATCATAACCAATTAAATTAAATGGGTATCATAAACATGTAATCATATCATAACCTATGGAAAAAGATATATTTTTCATAATCATTTCATCAAATTAATAAGACATAAAAGATAAATTGATTTCATAAACATATATAAATTGAAAGTGAATTAGATTTTATAAAAATATAACCCATTAACGGGAAACAAGTGTCATATATACCATGACATTATGCATAATACATTCAAGAAAATAATAAAAATGGAACATTTAGATCATTTTCAATAAATTCATGTGTAAATTCAATGGATGATATCTAATATATAAAATAATATTATAATATCTTTGAAAAATGTTTTTTGAGGAATGTATCATTTCCCATTAAAAAATAATTTTAATATATAAATCCATTTGAAAATAATATTCTTATAAAATTCATTAAAAATTTTAGAAAAACAAATGAAATATCAGTGGAAGACTATTTCAATGAAATCATATAAAAGAATCATGAAAATATATTTAAAAACCTTTTCTAATAGATAACATATACAAGTATATACAAGCATTTTAAAAACAAATTCTTTGATTGTTTTTACAATGTTATAATTAATATTTGAAATTATTCTGAAAACCATTTTCCATGAAGAATTAAATAATATTCCAAAAAAACATGAAATCTATCTTCCATGAGAACATATAAAATATACTTCAAAATATTTTGAAAATAATTTTCCGGAAAAAAATTTACAATAATCTTGAATATATTTTTAACACCATTTTATATAAAAATTAAAAATATAATCAATAAATCTTCATTTAAAACAAATTCTTTGAAAAATAATTTTAAAATTTATATAGAAATCATGAAAACGTTTTGAAACCCATTTATTTTAAAATAGTTTTTTGAAAACATTTTCTTTAAAAATAACCTCTTAACCATGGAAAGGAATCATCATAGATATGATAATTGGTAAATCCATAAATTCTGTACATGGTAACCAGAACATTAATTTTGCACGATAAAAGGATAGATAATTCCTTTTTTAGAAACCAATAAAAAAGTCTATATTTAGAAAACTGGTAAAAGAAATAAAGGTAAAATATTCCTTTTTTATATTATGGGACAACAATAAAATATTCTTGTAAACTATTTTTAGAAAACATATTTTTGACAGAATACAGATTTCCGACCTAAGAGAGGTTGGAGTCGATATTTAATAAAAACACATTCATGACTATCTTATATACCAAAGTGTAAATTATGTTCCAATTGATAAATATGTCATGAATAGTAAAAGGATATTGAATTTCAGGATTGTTCTTGAGGTATGTATTATAACATTTAAATAATGGATGCATAGTCATAATCAATCTCAAAAAGAGATGAGAATATTTTTATAAACTATTACCACTTAGTAACATTGAACCACACCCCAAATATATGAAATTGAAATTAAATGGTGGCCTAAATATCATTAAATTTATTTTATTTAATATTAAACATTTCAAATTTAATTTTTAAACACCTTTAGAAATAATTTTGTTGTATAATAAACACATTATATCTTAGTGGGAAACTTGAATAAAAAATGTCTTACTAATTTTGTAGATTTTGAAACATTAATCCCTTCAAATAAAGATCACAAATTGGAAACATTAATAAACATTAAATTATTTATATGAATCAATTAATAGATCCACGGGAAGCATACACTTGATATAAATGGACTAGATAGTGAACCAATCATGTATCCCACAGAAACAAAAGGTGAGATGGAATCTGTGTAACTTATGTCTTAACTCTCACCATACTCATTTAAACCACCTATATAATAAATAAAAATTTATTATAAATATTTAAAAACATATTATTATTTATAATTCCGTATATGGTGTGATTATTAATTTATATTACTCCATTTTAACGATCCAATGTTAAGGTTACACTTCTGGTAATATCCACTTATTTCTCCGCATGAGTATTATTTTTTTATATCTTCAAACCTTATACATATATCATCATTCCATAATGTAGAATATAATATAAATAAAATATATATTTATTAGATATCAATTATAAGAAAATATATAATATTGAACTAGTAAATGGAATACACAGTTCATAGGGACGGTAAACTATATGTATGCATCAATAGTGTTTCCATTTTTATTATCCTTTTGATTGAAAGAAAGAAAATGACGAATATATATATATATATGTATATAATATCAATATTATATTTTAATATAAATATAATATATATCATATAATTTCAAGAAATGAATCCTTAATACATTCTATGTAGTGTGTGACTGAATCCCATCTCATTGAGGCGACAGTAGTGCACACATCCTCATACAAAATTATTGTATTTACCCCAAATGGAATGTAAAAGAATATGTGATGGAAAGAGAATAATTTAGATTAAATACATTATAAATATATTTCTTAAAATATGTAAAATTATTTTCTATCATGATGTTTAACATTAAATGTGATAAGGTTAAAATTAACAATCATCGTTTAGTGAGGTGGTAGTTCGCCATAGACAGAAATGGTAGGTTCATTTACCGTTAGATGGTAGTTTCTATACACTTATGTAAAAATCATAGAATAAAAACATTATTTTATATTTAATATACTTTATTTTTATAAAATTATGGGATATGGTCAGTGGAGGGGTGGAGAAGGAAAATTAAAGAAAGGAGCCTTATAGAAGATAATACCACTTAATTGGGAAGTCATTTTGGATTATTCCAAAAAGATTAATTGGGATGATTTATATACAATGAGAGGATTCTAGGTAGAAGGAATAGAATTAAGTTACTTTATTGGATAGATTATGATGGATATTAAGTGGGTTGAGTTGTGTGAAGAATAGAGAAGTGTGGGGATGTTTTATATGGAACAGAAAGGGAACACTAGTAATGTTGGAAAACAAGTTAGGTATAACCACATATTTACCTACAAAATATAATAAAAATACAAAAAAAATTAAAAGATCAAGGTTTTTGTAATGGGCTGAAAATGGATTTGGAAAAGTTCCGTGGTCATTTGGGGTCTTATATTTATGGTTTAGTACATTATTAACCTAATTTTTATCTTAACAGTTGTAATTAATTTTAAGCACATTCACTAATATTTTTGCTGAAAAACATTATTACCAATATAAAAGATTTTAAATTTTATTTAAATATATTAAATCGATTTTAAAATATTTATTCACAATATATGAAAATATTTATTTAAAATTAATCACATTGATGGGATGAAATTGCATGTTTTTAATATAAAAGCATTCAAGCTTTTACATTGTTTTTATACCCAATTTCTATGTGAAATTGATTCCAATGACCTAAATTTGATTAATTGACAAAAAAATATCTAATAAAAACACTTAAAAATAATTAAATATAATTAATATATACAAATAAATTATATCAAAATGTAGTTTTGAATTAAAATCTGATATTTTTCACTATTAAGTTATTTCGGGATGTCTATAAAGATGACAGAAGAGGGGGAGAATTGTGTCCTCATAAAAGTAATGAAAATAATAAAAAGTCTCTCCTAAAATGAAGCAATCCATTCCTTCTCTATGAGTTTTTAGAAATAAGTGGAAATAATTAAAGGAAAATGACACATGGATTTATAGTGGTTTTATGCACATGAATCCACTAGCCCGCTCCACTAATGCTCTAATCAATGAGCTTGATGATTTTCCCAAGCAAGTCATCTTTTCACAAGACCATCCTCAACTGAGTATAGCCATCTGACACCATAAAAGGATTTTATTGGGTCTTATGGTTCATTTATAGGCAACAAAAATATCTACAAATTAGTCTATGAAACTCACACACCACTAACAACTGAGCATGACCAGCCAATACTCCACCAACAAAATTGATGATGATTTTATAGATGGTGTAGGCTGAGCTTCATAGTTGTAGCAACAACTGCCAAATGAAATGAGATCTCTTATATAGAACAATTGCATTAGTAAAATAATCATAAATTTTGAGAAGGATTTTTCATCAATTCACTATAACAGAATAATAATGTTAGAATAATATTTATCTATCTCATTCAAAATGTTAAGCAATAAAATGAAAATATTTCAACACTTTATTTTCTTCAATTTTTTTACATATCCCCAGTTCATTATTGGGTAATAATTTCATTCCATAGAGATATATATATACAGAATAAATATCTATAAGTGGTAATAATAGTACTTTTCTTTAGGATACCCAAAATAAATAGAGTTAATATACTTCATAAATATCCATAATAATAACATAACACCATTGCCTCTTTATTTGTGTAGAATAAATCTCTAATTATTTCATTCATAATTATTTAAAAAACTCATCAAATAATATCTCAATAATAATGATAGAAATGATAAATTTTAAAATCCCATTTAAATCCTTTCAATCCAATTAAAATATAATCACAATAGTTCCTGAAAAATATTCACCCAATGAATCATGAATATTTTAAATCAAATCATTCAAAGCGATTCAAATCATACCTTATAAATAGGAATGATTTCATCAGTTGAATATGATAATTTGAATCAGTCATAAAAAATATTTATATTTATATATACTATGAAGACCATTTCAAAAATCACAGATAATATAGAAGTTTTGAAATAGCATCGTCGAAAATTCAAACGTGCACTTCTTTCATGTAATGACAAAATTGGAAATGTAGGGGTCCACTACACAACATATGGTTCCTTTATGTAGTGCATGTTTCCTTAACCATAGACCCATCTTCACAAAATATAATGATCAAAAAGTATCTTATAGATGATGATCCATACATTCATCCTTATCAGAAAAAAATCCCAAATGTGACACTGATTAACCATACGTTCAACTTTTCTAATGTTAGGGTTTTAAACTGTCAATAGAGACTCCAATATAGGTTTTAAGATCCATACCCGAACTCTTTAGAATAATGTATGGTTGATTCCTTATGTAAACATGTCATTTTTCTGGTGTATCATATGGTTGATTCCTTACGTTACATTTATCAATGTCGGGTATCAACAATGTTTCCTAAAAATGTAATCAACTTAACTTCATAACTCACAATTTTTTTTCAAACTCTTTAACTTCTGATTTAGCCTCAATCGCACAAGATTTATTATTTATTAAATCTCAGAATATTTCTAATGGTCATTGAATATAATAAATCTAAGTTCAATAACTCAAAATATCATTGAAAAAAATCTATAAGATAAGGATAAACTACTGATAAAACTAAAAACTAGAACTTTAGAAAATTTATTGACCATTCAAATGAGGTTTTTATCCTTCAATGTAAATTGATGAAATAATGATAAACATATTTATTTACATATAACTAGTTTTCAAGTGATTATGAAATCTATCAAAAATGTTGTAAAATAAATACTATATTATTTCAAATATTTTCATTTTACATTTGGAAAATTTATTTAGAAAAATCGGTGATTTTTTAAAGTATCAAAAATTCATTTTCGTAATTAAACATAAACTAATGATGTTAAGATAATAACCTTCAATATCCAGTGTTATAATTCACTTATGAATCTATTAAATGTATCTTGAGATGTAATTATAAATCTAAATCGACATTATGATGATAACTGAATTATCACTCGATCAGTTTTTAATAGGTTAAGTGAGTTTTTTCACCATCAAAATAATAGAATTTTCTTTTGTCATAAATAGATGATATGATGAAAATATTCTTATCTTTCCAACGGTATAACTACTGTAAGAATCTGATAAATATTTCATCAGAGAAAAAATAAATACATTGACATATTAGATATGAAATAATCAACAAATTTATTTGAAAACAAATATTGAATGATTGATGTAATTATCATAACTAAATCAAAATGTGAATGACAAGGAGACAGTAAAAAATCTCCCCTTTATTAATATATACAAAATCCTTACTCATTACTAACCCCCCCCCCCATTTTGTGAGGATAAAAAAGATATGATATAGAGTAAATTAAATAATAAAATATATATATTCTTTTTCTAAAGATTTCAATTTGAAATTTAAGTAAATATAAAATATAATTAAATAAATAAATAAAATTTGATAAACTATGTTTTTCCCCATTTTAAAAATTTATAAAATGTGACAAATTATTTTTTTAACATATTTAAAAATTGAAAAAAATATAACATATTTAAAATTTGAATAATAATTTTTTAAAAATTATTTCCAATTTAAAAAAAAAATATATTTGTAAATATTTTTTAAAAAGTTTATGTATTTAAAAAAATTTAAAATATTTTTTATTTTATTTAAAAAAATTATTTCAAATTTGCTATTTTGAAAATATTTATAATTTAAATTTTTTTAATCATTTTATTTAAATATTTAAAATATGAGTTCTTTAAAAATATTTTCTAAATAAATATATTAATATAAACATCCCCTAAATTCATGCTTCCTTCAAAAATTAAGGATATATGAAATCATATGTAATATTATTAAATGAATATCAAGGGTTTTTAGTGAATGTATTTACCATTTAATTCATTCCATTATAATGAAGAATTTAAGCACATGTTAAATATTTAACGTTACTCTCCCTAGTACCAGGAAAAAATATTTATGTTATTAATTGAATTTAAATAAATTATAATCTGGGAATTTAATTAAAATTTTTAAAAATAAAATAAATAAATAAAATAAAATATAAAGTATATAAAATAATAATGGATTTTAAAATAATTTTATTGAAATTTAAATGTATTTAATTATATTATTTTGAAATAATTTTACAATTGACAATAATTAGAAGTATTTTCTACGAATTTAATAAAAAATTTAAATGTAATTAATTATTATATTTTAAAATTTCTTCAATTACTTTAATTGAAAGTATTTTAAATGAATTTAATTAAAATTTCATTTATGTCATAAATGTCCCAAATATATTAATATTATAAAAGATTAATGTATTAAAAAGAAAAAGAGATTAATTTAGTATATGAAATTAATATAAATAGTCAAAAATTAAAAAAATTATCACACAAAATATATATTAAATCTTAAAAAAGGTTTGATGTTAATTGATTAAGGTAATAAATCAACCAATTAATTCATTCGTTAAATTAATAGTGTGAAAAAAATGGAATAGTTTAAGCATAAGAAGAATTAAATGTAGAGGAATAAAGGATATTCTACAAAGAAATTTATCCCATTTAAATAAATATTAGTACAATTAAATTGAATATTAAAATTGAAAATAAAATAATTCCTAGATTAACCATTATAGCTCTAATAATGTTTCAATTTAATAAAATTATAAATAAGAACATAATAAAATCTCATATTTTTTCACCGGCCACTTGATGATATAATGATGATGTACAGTGACACATACCTGCAATGTATCAAATACATGTTTTATATGGTACCCATATACTTTTGGGTCTAGTAGTGTCATCAATTAACGAATAAGGTAACCAAATATGTTTATTTTGATCCACACTTTTATAAATAAATCTTGATAATGATTTCGAATAATGACCATACTTAATACCGAAAAATTGAGGTTTTTTAAAATCAAAATCATCAGAAAAATGTACAATTACAACACAATAAAATCATTTAATAGTAGGAATGCTTTTATAATTTCAACACGGAACAAAATACATTTTAAATAACTTTTGGTTTTCTCTATTACTTCCAATACTGATTTGTCCTTTGTGAATTTTATTTTTACTAATAAATTGATTCAAATAATTCTATCCCTTAATAAGAATACTTCATGACTTCATTAAATTATCAAATTCATCAAAAAAAATCATTAATTTAATGTTTCATGCAGATCAAAAGAAATTTTGGATGAATTTGATCTTAAATAAACAATATGTTTCCATAAACATTCATTATCAATTGATATATATATATATATAATAATTTATTTTATTTTTATCCTCAGTAATTAAAAAATAAAATTTATCTTAATGCATAAAACAAATATAAGTATGTTCGTCAGATGAAAATCATTTAGAATTAGAACTATTAGAGTAATAAGATTGTACCTCATTAGCATGAGCCATAATACATAGATTATCCTTTAAATTTTAATACTCATCTTCAGAGTTTGTAATATATTAATTTCATGAATATTTATATGTATTACTAGTACCCTTCCTGGATTTCTTTCCTTTTCATTTATATTCATCATTCGTTGTAAATTTTCAAAAAAGGACAGTCAACTCTCAAATGACATTTCTTTTTTACACACAAAGTATCTGACTTCATTCTCTATATTGAACTTCAATTTCTATTTTCTTCATTTATACAGCTTACCAAAATTTTTAACATGATCTGGAAGCTCATCACTTGAATCTGAATGGATAAAATTTGAATCAAAAAATTCATCCATTAAATCATTGAGAGAATTTGTTTCCATTATGTTGGAGATATGATTCTCATATTCTGCATGCATCCTTTATTCATATATCATTAAGGTTACAATAAATTATTTCATCTTTAATTATATAACTGGTGTGGATTATCGGATAGTAGCTTATATTCCATTCCGCATATAGGTTAAACTTTATGTACCTTTTACACCTGATTTGGTTATGGAATTCGATTTCTCATGGTAGAAACATCATAAATAGATTCTTTTAATCATCCATTCATCTGAGTGATGATCTCATATTCCTGAATCCCCAATGTGTCAAATTTATGTTTTGTAGTATTTTACATTAGTTGTATTGTATTTTTATTTCCATGATATGCAACAACAATAGTCTGTCACATCTCATAGGCAGTAGTACATTGTGAAACATGATTAAATTCATCCAGAATGAGACTGTATAGAATTGCATTCCTGGATTGTGTATTAATATTATACTCATATTACTCAGTCATATCCCACATTTTCTGGTCTCTAGAGATTTCATAATTTTTTTAAATATTTATATAAACATTAAAACCATTATTCTTCAAATATATAGTCATCCGACATTTCCAGTATCCATAATTATCCCCATTAAAATAAGGAGCATAGATCATCGATATACCTTCTCTGAAAATTTCCATTGAGATTTTTCTTGATCGGAATATTTAACTCGGACTTTTTAGTGAAAAAATAAATATGTAAAACACTACACATGATACGAAATTTTATATAGGGATTTCAATGATGAAGACAAAATGAGTGAGGGGTTTGGGGTGCTTTCTATCCTTTTAAAAATCGTGAAAATATTAAAATAACACACATGTAATGAAATAATACTTTCCACCTCTCTTAATGTTGATGGAGAAGAAGAATTAAAAATTAAAAATGAACACAAGTATGTATAGTTGATCAAGAAAATAAATTCCCTATTCCACTCTACAAATGTTTTACTCCATGATCATAGGGATTTTTACTAGTTTATCCTCTTATCACAAGACCTTCCACAAGATAGCACATGCAGTTGACACCTTATAAGGAATTTACATGGACTTATTTTAATTTTACTGTGGACTGAAATACCTCTAGCTTAGTCCAAGAAGATGACTCTCCACCAATGGAAATGTCCAAGTGACTTATACTCCTCGAAAAAAATAGATATTGACTTTTTTATGGTTTAGGTTGAATTTCACAGTAGAGGAAATAACTGACAAATGAAATGAAATCGTCATTATAACACAACAATAGTAGTAATATAATATTAAATTTCAATTAGGCTTCAATATCATTACATTTTGTGAGAATAATAATTTTCAAATAATATTTTACACTTCTTCATAATGTAAAGCATTAAAATGAAAATACTTATGCACATTATTTTCGTTAATGTTTTCACATCATCACACATTTTCATTAGGTAATATTTTCTATTTAGAGAGACTTATATATATATATAATAAATATCCAGTAGTTTTAACAAAATTACCTTTCTTTAGGATACCCAAAATAAATATAGTTAATAGACTTCATAAATATCCCTAATAATTATGCAGCACATTTTCCTTTTTATAGAAGTAGAATAAATCCCTAATAAATTCATTCAGAATTATTTGAATAAATCCACCAATAAAATCTCCATAAATATAAGAAAATTGATAAATTAAAAACTCCCAATCGAATACATTCAAACCACATTATATATTTTTAAAATACAATCTTACAAATCATCACAAAATAAATCATGAATTTTTTAAAATAAATCATTCAAAGAGATTCATAACGTCCCTTAAAAATAAGATTCTTTAATAAGGTAAATGTGAGAATTTTAATCAATAATCAAAATTAATTATAATTATATATACTAATAATATCATTGTATAAATAATGAATAATATTGGGGATTTAATATAGCATCGTTGAAAAATCAAACATATTGTTCCATCATGTAACGAAAAAATTTCAAACGTTGGGTCCAAATACATATCATATAGTTATTTTTCATAGAGTGGGGTTCCGTAACCATACTATCATCTGCATAAAATTTATAGATAAAAATTTAATTTTGGGATGATTATCCATATGTTTATCATTGTCAGTGTAAAATCCTAATGAAAACATTGAATATCCATACGTTCAACTTTTCTGAACATATGGTTAAAAACAGTAAAACGAATGCAACAACATCGGGTTTTTGATCCACATACGAACCCTTTAGCGCAATGTATGATTGAAACCACACATAATCATTTCACTTTTCCATTGTAACATGGGGTTGATTCTGTATGTAACATTAATCCACATAGGGTATAAACAGTGTTTCCATAAAATGTAATGAACTTAATGTTATACTTCATTGAATTTTTTTGAGCCCTTTACCATCATATTCATCCTTAATAAAACAATATATATTTTTTTATAAAATCTAAATATTGTTCCAATGGTTTCTGAATTGTATCTATCCGAATTTTACAACTCCAGATATCGTTGAAAATCATAATCCATGTGGTATGGAAAAGCTGCAGCTAAAATAGAAAAGAAGAACATTGGATAATTTAATTAAAATCCGAATGATTGTTTTATCCTTCGATGTAAACAGATAAAATCAAGATAATGTTATATAATATCCATCACACAAGGCTAAAGGACATTTTGATTTCAATTTATATTTATGAACAATAAATATGATTGGATTTCAAATTTGTTCACTGTATAGTTGAAGAACTGCTTCACAATCATCGAAGATTATTAAGAGTATCTAAAATTCCATTTCAGACAAGAATATAAACTAATGATGCTTAGATAATTCCCATATATATCCAATGGTACAATTCACCCTCGAATCCAATTAATATATCTTGATATATCCTTATTAATCCAAATTGACTTAAATATGAAAACTGAAATACCACATGAATAGTTTGTTAATGTTTCAATGAATATTTATACCATTCAAATAATTGGTTTTTCTTTCTAAATTAATATATTCAATGAATGAAATATTCTTATCTTTCTAATGGAATAATATTTTTTAGAATAAGATCACTATTACATTAGATATAAAAAAATAATTTGATGTATTAGATATTCCAGACATATAAAATTTATTTGATAACAGATATGAGATGGTTGATGTAATTATCAAAACTAAAGAAAAAATATAATGAAAAAGATCTAATCAACATATTCATCCAAAAATGATGATTCATAAAAAAATTCAAAAAAAATTCTCCCTTACATAATTTCACCATTATAAATTTAAAAATGAAGTTAGTTTAATCAAATTAAATTTCTAAATGTGTCAAAAACTAATTTTTTTTGTTTTTCACAGATGTACATAAAAACATGTTTACATGAGAATATAAAATTATTAAACGTATAACGAATTTACGAAAAAATATATATTTCATCATAAATATTTTTTATTTATATAAAAATATTACTAAAAAATTTTAGAAGTAGTAATCAAATTTCACATTACTATGTTCAATGGATAGATTATAATTATATCATTTAAGTAATTATAATAAAAAATGCATTTCATAGAAACTCAGTGTTGCATGTAATTTATTCCAAATTCGTGATTCATGGTTAATATTCCATGTCAGTATTTCTTATAAAGCAAGAAAGAACGTGAATTAAAATAAAATAAATTATTTTCAGGGTTATATGGAATTAGAAATACCATAAAGGACAAATTAATTCGAAAAAAATAATTGATAAAATATAAGTGTGTCACATACTACAACACATAAAATGATCATCACCCTTGAAAATTTTATTGGATTTATTAACATTAATACATGATTGTTGATTTCATAGAAACACACATCGTTAAAATGAATACCTAAAATTCTGTTAAAAATATAATGTTAGAACTATAACGGTTACCCAAAGTAACGTATAACTAGGTTTCCACATAGTAGAACCAAGGATGGAAGTGAAGACTGGACATGGAGGATAACATTAATTTTTATCGATCAAAAAAACTAAATGATCCATAAAATATTGAGCTCCTCAAAATCGTAAATCATTAATGATTTAAAAGGCCACAAGTTTAACAAAATTAAGGTGTTAGGAAAAAAAATTGATCATTATCCTAATGTTCTGTAATTATTTTATTGATCAAGAAGATAAGTAAATATAATTAATTTATATGTTCCAGTATTCTTTTTTCATTATTTAGTCTTTATTTCATAAATTTACAATTAATCCATTACATCATGTAATGGATGTCTAGAAATTATCTTTTATTCATGAAGTGCTAAAATAAACATTAGTTGATTTTAATTTCCATAAAATAATAATAATAATAATAATAACTATTTATCTATAAATATTCTTAAAAATCAATGTCTCTAATACCATAATATATAAAAATATAATGTCACACTATTGTTTTATCATACAAAATTATTCATCAAAAATAATTATACATTAATTACGACATTGTATATACCAGTTGTAGCCATGAAACCCTTATCATCCTTCCTTCATTGGATCAATACCTACAAACTTGCCGGAATTGACTAATTGTCAGCTGACATACAAGATTCCATTTTCTAAAACCATAGTAATATATTTTCAAAAAAATTATCAACATCCTAGAAAAAAGATAAATCATTAAATTGTTATTTATCAATGGTTTTAAATACAATATCAATAAATAAATACATTATTATGAAGGATAACATATACTTTTCATGAATGGTTAACCTTATAACCCTTTTAGAATATGAATATCCAAAACATTAAAAATCAATACATAAAATCAGACTAATATTGATTCCCCTGTATAACATAATGTAGATCATGGTTGTCACATTCCAAATATATAAATACCCTCACCATATATTCTATTAAAACATGGTAATAACCTGATTTACCATTAATCATTTTTGAATGAAAATAAATTTTTTCATTATTCACTGTATATTGAATTTATTCCATAAATCCAAAAAAATTATACATCATTAAATAAAGCATAAACCACAATTCAACAAGTCTTTAATTAGATAAAAGAAAAAAATCACCTTCCAATTTACTTATTCATATAACCCATATATTTTTCTAAACAACATAATCATTACATAATGAACATATTGAGGTTTATATATCCTTTAATCATGTGTTTTCCATGTAAATAATCTTTCCATTATATTACTTTTTTATTCCATGAGAACCACTCAACATATTCTTGTATATTTGTGGCAAAAAACATAAACTGAACAATCCTTACATATTTCAACATTCATATAAACAAATTCATGAATATAAATATTTAAAATAATTTATTTTTCCACATAATCATTATTATATTATCCAGTCTATATCATCCTACAACATACTTATTATTTCTTTCAGAATTTCATCTCTATTATCTTCATAATTAGAAATATAACCATTTCCAAGACCACCTTACTAATCCACTTCAAGAGATTTTCTCTTGAAACAATGATTTGAATAATTACCATTTACACAACACATAAAATACTTAACCATTAATGGTGAATTTGGGAGGCCAATATTATCATCCTTCTCGTTTATAAAACTATTAATTTTTCTATTTAAGTTGCATGATTTGGGTACATATATTCCATAGTTGAAACATCTTCTAGTTCATATAATGCATTAAATAATGTTATGATTTGCACATTCATGATAGAAGTAAAACTAAATATTCATTCTTATTTGGTCTCTATTACCTTACCTCTCATGAAAATCATTCTTTATTTTATATGGAGAGACCAAGAGGTGCTTAAGGTATGCAGTTTTAATAATCTTCTGTGAAAATTGATTAGACCAGATCACAAAATCATTCACTATATTGATCATCCCACATGAAAAATCATCAGAAAATAATCTATCACATTCACTATTAATCCAAATCATTCGTATACCATCCATTGTATAAAACTAGAAGCATAGTATGTGCATTACTTATCATAGAAAAAACACATATTCATGATAATATTTCCCTATATGATTTCTAGATTATGAAATATTCATTAATCTATGAAACATTAGTTTAATACAAGGATATTGATAAACAAAATATATTTTACACCTTCATTATGGTTCGTATAGAGTTTATGAATTCACAAAACATGTCCCCAAGGAGTTTCAAAACAGGTGTGTAGTAAGGCCTGTTGTCATTAACCATATTACCTTAAGTTAGTATTGGAACATTTAGTCTGAGTTTTTACACCTAGGAACAATTGTTCTACAGGCACATCAAATTGTAATATCCAGACTTAGATTTATTTCTTAGAAGCCACTTACTCTACACATAACCTATATTAAAATAAATTTTATTATAACCTTCCTTATCCTTAATCTTACCCTTATAAATGTCCTCATGGTTCTATAATAGGTTACCTCATACTTTATTTCAAAGGCTCACTATACTTTTTATCTGATACACACTATAGTGATCCTCACTTTTCATCCACATACATTACATAACTTTTTCAGAATACATAAAACAATATACAAAGATATATCCAAGTACCATACAAGTATATTTCCTTTATAAACATGTAAACATAAACACTATTAAATAAATGAGCTACATTATCCCCCATTATGTTCATTTTGACTAACTCTGTTCATAGAAAGTTTTGAAAATGATATATAGCTTCATAAGCTGGGGAAGTAAACATAAAAAGGGGTGAGCTCAAATTATCAGTAAGGATATAAACACTAGAGATATATAATAATAATCAAGAGAATAAGGGTATAAGAAAATTATAATAAAAATATAATATCATAACCTACATATAAAATATCATATATTTTAATCATTGTAGAAATCATGCTTGTTAATAATAAATGAATCCTAAGGAAACAGAGAACAAAATCCATACAGTCATGACCAAGGAATGAAGCATGGAATTGAGGAAAACATATAATCCGACAAAATTATATCAATATTTTCCAAGCCATCGCTTCCTGGACTATATTTATATTTTGGGTTATCACCCTATACCATCATGGTTGTAATGGTTCACTCACATAAACATCTTAGTAGTATGAATTCACTCCTCATATCATCTTTGTAGTCATGGTTCAGTTCTATATCCATAATAGGAGCATTTTTTACTCCGCATACCTTATTTTTTGTCATGGTTCACTCTAATTTCAAACATAGTATTCAAAGATTACACAAAAAACCATCTTACTCTCTTTCATGAGAGATAAATATTTACACAAATAATTTACTGGAGATATAGGTTTCACTGGTCTGATAATGGAATCATATATACATGTTCCAAAAAATAATAAACAGCCTTATAATAACCCATGAAATTAATTGGTTATTATAAACATGTAATCAAATATTAACTTAATGAAAAATATATATGTTTCATAATAATTTCATCAAAATTATAACCTGTGAAATGGAAACATATTTCAACAACATATAACCCTATGAAGAGAAAAATATTTCATAAACATAAAAACCATAAATGGGATACAAGTTTCATAAAGACCATGAAATCATTAATAACCCATTCAGAGAAAGAATATGAATTGAAAATTTATATCATTTACGAGATATAAATTAGTAACAAAAGTATATTTTCTCATAGATGGAAAATAATTTTTAAATATATTTAAAAAAATCATAATAAAAATATTATTTCTTCTTTGGAAAATTATTTTTAATACAAAAAAAATTTGACAATAATTTTCTGGGAAAATATCATGAAAAATTATAATGAAGAGTTGAAATCACTTGGATAACCATTTCCATGAATCTTTTAAAATGGATCTAGTTGTAATTTTGGATACCAATATTTTCCATGAATAATTATATATCAATCTTGAAAATACATTTATAACTATTTCACTGAAAATACAATCGAAACATATAAATATGGTTGAAAATCATTTTGAAAACCATTTTCCTTGAATTTTTTTAAAATAATAATTGAAATAGTATGAACTCTATTTAAATTGAAATCATATAACATAATCATGAATATATTTTGCATAACAATATCCTTAAACAATTATAAATGAATCTTAAAAACCATTTGGATAACACTTTCCATGAATAATTCGTTGAACACATATAAGTAATCTTTAAAAAGATTTGAATAAATTTTTTAATATAATTTTTTAAATACATATTATTAAAAAGTAACAAACCAAACCCGAAAAATGACCTTCATAGAATGATGATGATAAAATATCTACATGTCGTATGAGGTATGAAAAAAAATTCCATTTTAACAGTATAAGGATAAAAAAATCATTATTCTAAAAGCAACAAAAAAATTTCCTTTGAAAACAATGGTAAAAGTAAAAAATGGAAAAATTAATTTTACAAATTAATGCAGAATTGTAAAATATAATATTAATATATTTTTATAAAACATGGTTTTGAATGAATACATATTTCTACATAATAGAGGGTAATGTCTGGATTTCATAAAAATAATTCTTAACTATCTTATATAATAAAGAGTATAAAAATGGTTCCAAAAAATGAATATATCATGAATAAATTGAGTATTAAAAATTCATGAATGTTCAAGAAATATGGATTGTGATATTTTAAAAAAGGACGCACAATCATAAAGAATATTAAAAAAGATGAGATTGTATCAATAATCTCTTTCCACTCTATAACTTCGAACCGTAACCCTGTGTTAGACATTGAGATTATATAATGAATAAAAAATCATAAAATGAATTATATTCAATATATAACTTTCAAAATGAAATTATATACACCTAAAAAAGTATATTCATAATAAAACATGTGTCTTAAATAATGATAATTGAGTCAAAACTATCTTATATATTTGGAAGATTTTGAAAAATTAACCTTATCAAATAAATATCATAGAATGGAAATGTAAATAATCTTTAATTTAAGTATAATAATCGAAGAATAAATCTTTTTGTATTATAAACACCACATAAAAGGAATGGGTGGTTAATAAAGCATGTATGTCCGGTATATTAAAAGTGAGTTGAAATCCCCTTACATTTTTCTTGACTCTTGTCATACTCTTTAAAACCACCTGTATTATAAATATAAATGTATTATAATTTTTTTAAAGATAAATATTATTATATATAAAAACCACATATGGTTTTATTATAACCTCATATTACTCTCTTGTTGTCAATCCTATGTTAAGGGTTCTACTTTGGGTAATATCTGATTTGTTCTTCGTATTTTCGAAAACATTTTATTTTTTCGGTCCTCATAAATATATCAGGATTCCCAAAACTAAACCATAACATAAAAATAATTTCTATTCACTATATTTTTATTACAATAATCTATAGAATATATATGTATGGAAAGATATAGACATTTCATTGAGACGGTAATCCATATATACGTATGAATGTTGATTCCGTTTATATTGTAGTATTGAATGAAATAGAGAAACTTCCATATATAAATATATGTAATTAATATGATTATATAAGTTAAATTATTATATCATATATATATAATATGTTCAGTTAACTCATCTTTAATACATTCTATGTATTTTCTTAACGAATCACATCGCTTTGAGAGGGTGGTAGTATACACTTCTGCAAACAAAACATTCATTTTTTTGAAAAATGGGATGTAAAAAAAATTATTTTAAAAGGAATAAAGAATCATAAAAAAATAATAAAAATAATATATGAAATATATAAATATCTTTTCCATCATAATGTACACCTTGATAGGTGATAATGGAAAAATGAGCAATCGTTGTTCAGTGAGGTGCTAGTTCAACGTACATATACATAGTATTTTTGTTACCCATTATATGGAAGAGTGTGAATGTAATGGTTGAAAATAAATGAATGGATCCCGAGTGGAGATGTTACCTATTAATTACGTAACTTTTTTTGGTTGGTGAAAAAAGAATACATGGGATTATATATGTCCAATGAATGGATTCAAGAATTTTGGGATGAATTTTATGAAAATTAATGGATATAACAGGGATGATCCTATGTGGTTTTAACAGTGTGTATAAGAGGGAGAGGTGATGGACAATATTAGGATGTGAAAGGACACTCATGGAATTTTTTAAAAAAAGTTTTGTTTACTCGTGTTTCTACCTATAAAAGTCATATCAAACAAAAAAATATCAGTAATGGAAGGTTAATTAATGAATAATGTCCTGATAAAAGTTTTTTATAATTTTCTAGGCTGTTTTAGATATTAATATTATGGTTCTGTAATTTATTAACATAATTTTTCCTTTAACCATTGAATTTTTTTTTTCATTTTCACTAATAGTTATGGTAAAAACCAAATTTTACAATTTTAAAATATTATAAATTATAAATTATGATTATTCCAAATATGGAATAAATTTGTCCAAATTATAATAATTTATGTGGCAATAATTAAATTAAAATTAATCTCTCTGAAAGGACGACATTGCATGTCTTTAAAGTGAAAAAAAACCAAACAGTTTCAATGTTTTTATACACAATTTCAATGTGAAATTGATTAAAATGACCGAAATTTTATTAATTAAAAAACAATTACATAATAAAACATTTTTAAACTAAATAATATTTAATTTATCCTTATAAATATATTACATTAAAAGGTAGTTTTGAATTAAAATGTAGTATTGTTCACTAAACATCCAAAAATTATGTTTCTCATAAAAATCCCAAAAATAATCTGCGAGACAATTTCGTCATTAAAATTTTTTAAATAATATTTTTTTTTATCAAATTAATTTTTTTAATGTTCCTAAAATTAATTTTTTTTTATTTCTTCAAAGAAGTATATGAAAAGTACTTTATTTGTTAAATAATATATTTAAACATTAAAGGAGTTTTCAAATAATATATATTATATCATCAATATGTTTTATTTGTATATAAACAAGCTAAAAAATATTTTATAATACGTTATAAATATTCATCATAATATTTTTAATTACGAGATTATAATTATAACATTTAAAAAAATATAACAAAAAAAATACATATCATGGAAACACAATGTTTCCTGTAATGTATACCAAGTCATTGTTTCATGTTGCATATGCCATGATTGTGTTGCTGTTATAAAAAGAAAATATAGTTATTTAATATAAAATACTTTTTTATTAGTGTGACATGAAATGAGAAATATCACAATGTATAAATTAATTCTATAAAAACCAATTTAAAAAATCAATGGGTGTTATAACAACCCATTGAGGATTACCTAGTCAGAATTTGACTATGTTTTATAGACCAGGTACACCATAAATCGGCCAACGGATACTGACCAACACCGAGAAGTCATATCCCACAAATTAGAGCCCTTATCCTAATACAAATGAAGACACACATGCGTCTCCACAAACTATAAAAATTCACTAAACTAATTATCTAAAAAAATAAATCCATGTAAAACCACTAATCCCAAAACAGAGTATAAAGACACATAACTGGAAATGTAAAAAAACTCCACTAATCAGAAATTAATCCGACCTACCAAGAGTGTGTAACTATCTCCAAATAAAACCTCTATGATTATAATATCTCCACTAATAATAATGGTTGTTCTTAACCATATACTAGTATACATGCAAAAAAATAAAAAGGCATATCATTTGTAAATTAAATGATGTTTTATGAATATCCCATTTAGATTAGATTATAAAAAAACCAAAAGGATTCATTGAAAAATACATTAATAAATAATCAAGATAATTAGTTCATAATAACTATATGAATAGAAAATAGGATGAAGAATATAGATATTCTCAAAGGAGGTACTCAAGACCAAGATTATGAATATAACCACTATATCCAGACTAATTATTTTAAATCTATTCTAATATATTTGAAATTTCTTATCATTAAACCCACATAACCTATACATGCATATAAATGAGAATCCCACAAACATAGTAGAATAGAAGGGAATTTTTTCCCTAGTTGAGGTCCCAAAATTCTATATGCGCTATGTAAATTTGAGAAATAGACAATGCCGAGAGGTGATACCACTTTTTAAAATGGTTAGGGACACCAAAACTATTGGATATATAGAACAAAGTTCCTATAACCTAATATCATTGAGTAGATAATTGATCCCTCTTTGGGATTGTGAGGGGATACTGAATCTTGGTACATTCTCTAGATAGGGTTGGTTACCAATCACTCATAGTATCCATTATCCAAGATTGATATTTAAATATTGTTGGTTGATCTTTATTAGTTCTCCTTGGTCATCATCTAAATTTTTAAAATTAATTCCTCCATTTTTTACATATATATTTATTTTTTTAGAGGACGCCTTCAATTATGAAATATAATATAAAGGGATGTACACAATGTTCCCAATAGTGTATGTGGTGTGTATTTCAAGGACTATATTTTGGTCATGTACTACCTTTCGACAAGTTGTTTTATTCACTTAATATAAATATTTTTATTAATGTAAAAGATATATATAGATTGTTCATCACTAATAAATGTGTTTTCTTTACAAGGTCATTTACTTCTCACAATACGTGAGGTTTGGCCCATATCATATAGTGGATGTGGAATAATGGTTCTTAGGTATGAAATTATATAATATGCGATGTCAGTAAACCCTTTTGTTAGAAAATGTGTGAATTTATCACATGAATTTTTTATATTTTAAACTTCCGAAAACCCTAATAACCTTATATAGTGAGATACATGACACGTTTTCTACCACGATACACTCCATGTTGCCTAATACTATATATATTGTTGTATTCATCCCTATGATTTAAAATATGTGACACATATTCCATGATCTCATGATGATCTCCACCCATGAATCCAATATTATATTTCACCTCACTTAATTACCCACATGATGTTTAATTCCACACACCTTCATTATAAACAAAATCTCATCAACAGTTCTCATAGAATGATTGTTTTCCAACACACAATGGATCATGAAACAACCATCACACAATCCCTATTTTAATTCCCATAATCAACATCACATATTCATCAGGCCATAGGTAATGTTGTTAAATCCACAACAATAACTCATATAATGTATGGAAATATTGTTGAATTAAAAACATTATTATAATGGAAATAGTCATTGGTAAAATGAACAGTTATGAAAAACACAAAATGATTGAAGATAGAGATCCATAAAATAAAACAAACAAAGAATCAACATTTTATGTTTTATATTTGATCAATGATGTTAGGGGACTATCAAGGAATAAAATGAGGTTCAATAATAATCATAGAAATCAATTTTTTTTCCTAATATAGTAATAAAAATTTAATATGTTTTATGCAATGATGAAAACAATATTTATTCATGTCACATGGAAAAATGTTTGTATAAATTTAAATAATGGGGATAAATATAATATAATTATCCCTAATTTGAAGACATAATGGTCTTTGATGATGGAACATGTTCCCATAGATGTTGATGGAATTACCTTGTCGATTATGTTTATCGATACATGGATTCCACACAATCCTCTGTTGAGAATCTTTCCCAAGATAGAAATCCATCACACATGAACTCCCAAGGTTTTTTGTGTAATACATGAGAAATAGAAAACAATGTCTAAATAATGGATTTTGTAGGGTTATAATTTAATTATGTAATCAAATAAAAAATAATTTAATATATTTATTTTCTCTTATTATACTCTATAGAATGTATTCCTTGAAAACACCCGAAATGGAAAATTCATAAATTGAACATTCGGTAAAACCAGAATATTAGATTGAATGGAGCGATTAGATTTCCCATCGAAGACACTACTCATGAGATAACCCATAATTTACAAATAATTATTTAATCTAGATATATTATATTTAATATATTTAATATTTTAATACTGAAAATCTATGGATCCAAAAACTCAACACCAACTCCACAAATAATGATGAAAATATTATTTATAATTATTAAATAGTTAATCTGCAAAAAAATTGAAAAGTTTCCTCTTACCCTATAAAAAAAGCACATATATTTTTATTTAAATCAATATGTAATGGCTAAGTAAAAATATAAAGTATCCTAAATTTAAATATATCATTATCATTTTTTCAATTTGATAAATACATGTTTATTTTTTTCCATGAAATTATAGGATTTCATCTTATTAAAATATACCCTTCAAAATATTTACATCATTCTCTACCATGGAATAAGAGTATATAGAATATTTCAATGTGTGGAAAAGCCTCATGTGGTGTGAGAGGTTACTATGAAACTATTGTAGACTGTATATTGGACCAGAACACATCAATAAGCATTATATAAAACTGATCATCTTCTCTGCATTAAGTCAGAACTCATTTTTGATATTTAGAACCACTAAAATTCAATACCAATAATAACACATCGAATTTAATCCTTATTATTTCCACAAAAATGATTTTAAAATATCCTTATTTAAAAATCATAGAATATATATAATAATTATTTTTCCATAAAAATTCATTATATGAATATTTATGGATGGATATACAGGGATTCATGATTTCATTAACATAAATGAATGTATTTTTAATCATCCAATATATATATTATTTTCATAATATAAATTCATGAAATTAATGATTTTTTGAATCCATCAAAAAAGGATATGATTATACATACATGGACATCTAGATTTGGATATCTATATGTGATTAGAACCCCCTTATTCCAACCATCAATCATACAAGGTTCAACATAAATGGTTCTAGACCCCCTAATGTTGTGATCAAATGTTTATCCCATTATGTGCTTGTTTATTGGATAATAACATTATATAGTACATTATATATTGTGAGGACTCATTAGATAAGATAGATCATTTCATATAACCCCATACCATATATGGATCTCATTACAGAAATCCCCACATGTGGGACCTCAAACATGGGACTTTTATGATTTCTAGTGAAAAAATAAATATTCGTTATTAAATTATCTTTAGAGTGAATGAATTTATATCATCATAAGGTTAATTTAATCAATCCTTAATCCAATATAAATAATCTATTATTATCTATAAATAAATATTATAAATGATCGAATAAATAATGTATCCTCTAACCTGAATCCAAGATATTTTAATAATATATAATACCCTTGTAGAGTATTTTTATAAACCCCACATCCTCATAAAATTTAACATTCACTTGATCCCTATAAAACCTTCATCCAATTTTATAGTTTCAAATATTTCTTCATTATTCATACTCAATTACACATGTATTGTTTATATAAAAATCAATATACCTTACTCAAATAATTTGAAACAATTTTGGGACTTCTAATGAAATATTTAAAATCTTTCCATTCATCATGTTTTACATCCAATGACACCATTCCAATATAAAATAATTTGTAAAATTATAGACAAGTTTATTCACACTTTAACATTTTTATTTTACATATAGTAAAGGTAATTAATAATTATATGTTAGTATATATTTACTATGCTGATTTAATTATTAATATCTTCCCAATGACATGTGGAACACCCATAATTCACATGGGGTATATAATAATTCCACTAAATATTCAATAGAAAATTAATTTCCATTATAAATCTGTATTTAAATAAAACATACAACACTAATACTTTCAGAACTAAAAACCACAACTTTAGAATTATATTTAAAGGATAAATTCTATTATAAAGTTAATTTATTTTCATCCCCATTAATTAAAATAAATACATATGTAATCAAATTAGTGTCCTACTTAATGAAACTATGAGTATATGGGTAGGTTTTTTTCTAATTTATCTAAATATTGTAATTTGAATAAAATAATTTCCCCCGTTATGTTTTCTCCGTATATATGGAGATATTATATTAATTAATTATCAACTAAGCCTTATATCACATTATTATTATAAATGGTACATAAAATAATAAAATATATGTCAAATTGTTCAAACCTAGTAGGAAAAATTAATGGTGAAAATTATTAACTAAAACAATTTCTATAAATAATCCCAACTGTGATACCAACTCAATGTTTCACATCATTGGTAGATTCTATAACATCCCAGGTAAATAAAGAATAAAAAATTTTCATATTTATTAATATTTTCGAATTAAATATTAATTTTATTTTAAATGGTTTGCTATGTTTGATAGCGTACCCAATACACAATAATGAGTTTCTTTGAAATCTTACGTCGCACACTAGTAATATAACAATATTATTTTAAATGGTAGTTAACACGTAGTCGTTGTATTGGCGAGAATGAATATAAATGAATAAATTATGATTATATATGTTTTTTAAATATTTTTACATTTATCCAATAAAAGATAAAGGATTAAAATAAGAAAATAATTCAATTTTAGGCATAGATACTCTAATATTCACTAAAAGGTCGACTTATCGGCTTTCGATGGAGAACCCTATTTAAATATAGTTTTGTTCACTATTATACATTCTATTGGACCAAATAAAATTCTTCTTTATAATCGGGACGTCAAAATTTACTTTGTGTAAATTTTTGGTATTTTCCCGAAAAAGTTCATTTTTTTAATGAATATTGAAAAATGTTGTATTTTAATTCAAAACCACTTTTTAATATAATTTATTTATATGATTAGATTATCATTTGACTTGGTTTTAAATTTATATTAGTATATATTTTTACCATTTAATCCAATGATGGTTATTGGAATTAATTTCACTTTGAAATTGGACTTAAACTAGTGTCAATCTTTTGATATATATTGTTTCATAAAAACACGCTATTTGTTTTGACAACAGGAATTAATTATTAAATTAATTAAGGCAACTTATATGTTTTGAATATTTTAAAATAGACATCATTTTTGAATTCGGAATATCAAATATATCTTAGGGTGAATTTTTGGTATTTTTCTGAAAAACATCAATTTTTGATGAATAGTGAAACCACGAAGTGGTAGTTAAAAAACTGATTTTTCGTTTAAATAAAACATTACCACTTCTGTGAATTGAATTTAAAAAATCTGACATACATGGTTGTCATTAGTAAGTAAAATTTGGTTCAATGGGATTAAAATAATTTTTTGGTGAATAGTAACTTTTATGTTTTTTTTAATTGTGATTAAAGGTAATTAGTGTATTTTATGGTAAAAATAATGTTATAATAATATGAAATTATCATGAGACATGTCCTACCCTTATTTTATGTGTCATGGAAGACCAAAAAAATCCATTGGTCAACTTGGGGACCCCATGGTGCCACTTGGGTAAGAAAATGACATTAATAACTTTTTATTTAAAGTTAAAATAAAAATGTCACAAACATGTATTTTTTTAATAAAACATTTTTTACATGGGGATATACAAGTCAGATTTTTTACAATAAATATTCATTAGAAAGATAAAAATATTTCCTACTTCATGATATTTTTTTATAATTTTTAGACATTAAATAAATTAAATAATTTATGACACCATGATGATGCAAAGATTACCTCATTAATTAACGATTTAAATAAAATGAAAACATAATGTAAAATATAAAACTTACACTTGTCAAAAAACTATTGGATGGGTGGATTTATAACCCTTATCACCTCTTCCTAGAAATATATCCTTTTGGGACCTTTAAAATCCGAAAATAATTTTATAATAATGTAACATTTTATAACATTCCAAGAGTGCCCCTCCTCCCTCATATAAAAGGCCCCCACTTCTACCAACTTACCCACACCTCTCAAGCCATTTGATTCGCTAGGATCTGCTCATTTTATCTCTCCACATCCCTCTCCACATCTTAGAAGCCTTACCTTATGCAGAATGCTCTTCAATAAACCCTTTTGGTTCAAACCAAAGGGAGTTGCCCGATTTAAAGGTAAAGCCTTCTCTTATGTCCTTTTGTTTTATTTTGCTTCTCCAACCCCCTAAACTGTTTCTATTCCTTTATTTTGTAACAAAAAATAGTATATCCAATACTAGGATGTTTTTATGAGAAGGATTCGATCTGCACTTACACACACCACCATCTAATGGTTATAGAACATATTGTTTATGTGGTTGGCGAATTTCTGCCTCACGAAATGATGATTGTTCAATCTTCATTAATCACCTTTCATGGTGTCCATTAAGATGTCACTATATTTGTATATGATATATATTATGATTAGGTTTTCCTTATACTTCTGTATTTTTTATTTATGGCATTCCTTTTGGTTTCCAGTATGGGTAAACACTATAATTTCATTTTAGGATGTGCGGACTACCGCCCCCTCAAAGTGATTTGATTCGTTAATGTCATATTTGGGACATATAAAGGATGGAGTTAATGATATTATATATGATATTATACTGGAATTATAATATACCTTTATATCATTATTATTTCACTCCATTAAATACGAAATAGAAATTAATGTAGCGTTTATGCGTACGTACGGCTTACCATCTCCATGAACGGTGAATTTAATTTATTACCTCTAAATGTTATGTAAAATTATAAATACATGTATATTCTTGATATATATGATATATATGATATCCAAATCATGAATATCATTCTAGATATAATGACCCTTTTACAAAATTAACAAATGTAATTGTAAGAAGTCCATTTTTGACTTAAGTACCAAATGTTGACAAAACGAACTTCATTAACTTAAATGATTAAATAATGTTTATAACATTGAAATAAGTTATTTAAAAGGAATAATAAAATTGAAAAAGGTTTTTAAGCAAGTATAAATTAACATTTGTGTATTATTCCAGATATTAAAGAGCAATCGAGTCATGTCGGATATAAAGTAAGGGACTTCGTCTCAATCTCCTTTCAATAAGGCATGTTTTGTTTTATACAAACCTTTCTTTTATACAGTGTATAAACTCCTTTTACATTTGCATTTATTCAAAAGGAATATTTTTCTACGAATTCTTTCACTAAACGACAAAAAGGAATGTTTCTTTTAATGTACACGGTGACAATGACCTTTTCCACCGCCATGAGTATTATTTGGTGTTTGGCTTCCTCAACAAGCCGTAATGTTTTTATAATCAAATAAATACCATATACTCTTTTATATATTTTTTTATTGAAAATGGTTTTTATAATTTAATTGTTATGTCAATATATTTAAGTGATATATTGTGATCGAAATGTGGAAATGTTTTCATTCAATTATATTTATTTTATGTCTTATGATTTTATAATGGTACTTGGAAATATGACGGGTGGTTACGTGATAAACCATATGATGGGTGGTGTCGTGAATACCAGAACGGGTGGTTAAGTTATAACCTCCAATGCATTGGGTATGGAAGTCGGCTGTATGGCTATTCCATTTAGTGATATGTGTGGAAGTCGACCGTATGGTTATTCCATTTAAGTATGTTTATGTCCCAAGTTACCTTTATTTGTTATGTGTTATTTATATGGGTTTTATGGTAATATTTTGGTTACAAAAGGGTATGTAATTATCTTTTATTCAGTGAAAAGATTTTACTAATTCATAAAGGTGAAAAGTATTACTTTGATAAAGTATTCATGGTTTACTTGTTGTTTTGAAAAGTAACAGTTTTTCTTCTTTATGTATCCCTTACGGAGCTTTTTATGCTCTTCCCAAGTTTTTTTTGAAATGTTTAACACAGGACATAATGTGTAATATGGTCAAGGATGGGATCATGGAAAAGTCAGACTGTTTTAATCATGGAACTAGACATGACTCTCTTTTTTCAAGAGTTCATGTTTTGTAAAAAAAGGGAAACTATGTAGAAGTGCCTACTTTTTAAACTTTTGAGATGTAATAGTTAGGTCCTAATTCTCTAAAAATCTAAACCTGAAATGATCCTCAATGTGAATTATTCATATAATTCAATATTAATTAATGTTTAAGGTCGGGGCCTTATAGATTCATAGTCATATTTATCATAGAATTTATAAATCTATCCTCAATATTAAGAAACACAAGAAAAAATTAATGTGTATGGTATTTATCTATGAATCTTAATATATAGTCCCAACTCCTAGAAAAATATATTAAATACACATCCAAAAAGTGTTGGGAAATTTAAAATCAATTAATATTTAATTATCCTATATATTTATCACACTATATTATTTAATAAATTATAATAAATCTTGGGAATTATCAATTCTTATTAATTGTCCCTCCAAATAGGATTCTATATAAACATCCTCATTATAGATCATATCATATTTTCCAGTTCTTATAAAGACAACTGGGATATTACTACTACACAAAATGTAGTCCATGATACATACATCATCTTCTATTATTATTATATATTTGATACCATGTTTAAGAAGGATAATATATTAATTTTTTATATCCAATATATAGAATTAAATTTACTAAAAAAATCATAGTAATATAAAAACATAATGATTGTAAGCTAATAAATAGAGATACAAATGATAAGAAGGGAGTGAATTTGAATAATATCAATCTATTCAACTTTATTTGATCAATTATCTTTAAATATATCATTGAAAAATATTAATGGATATTTAAATTAGTGGACGAAAATTTGTGTTGTGGAATACAAAATGAATGTAACTGGTCAGAGTATTATTTCAGTATACGTACAATTTTTTCCATTAGGTGGATCTACTTATTAAATATAAAACATTATATATCTATACAATGGATAATATTGTTAAATTAATCACCATAATCTTTTGTCTAATCAAGATTAAAAAAAATAACTCTTCAATAAATACTTCACAATAAATCATTGAGATTTTTATTATTGATCACTACTTATATTAGACACGGTCATTAGAATTTACACAGGAAAAATCACTCTAGGTTAAGATCTTATTTCCAGGAAGTATCCTAAAGCTTACTTCCAATTAATTTTTTGGTTAAATGTGCTTACAGTCAATTAATTATATATTAACATAAAATTTCAGTCAACCGAGTATACAATCTCAATTGAATATTGTCACTGGAACTTGTTGTCACATGGTCTTTTAGTGAATTGACATAGTCACTAAACAATGTCACATGACATTATCTCATTATTTCTACATGTGGACAATTAATTTATTCATTTTTTAGGATAATTGCTTTCAAAAAATTACTATTGGTTAGCATAGTCGGTAGAATTTAAAACACAATAGGTTTAGTCAACCAAGTTGTAAGATTAAGATAGAGAAATATGAGAATGTTTTTAAAAACAATTTACCAATATAAAACCCAAATCTTATTAATAGATGGGGTACAATATGTTATATCATTAAAATTATTTGATTTTGTATTAACCCAACAATCATCCTTCTTTTGATGATAAAAATCATTATAGAGTATATAAAATGAGTTCTTATATAGAATATCAAATGATTACCCTTTGTGAAAAAAAATTGGGACAATCATTGAAGGGAACAATGAATCTATATATATGTTAAAATACAAATCAAACATTTAAAAACAAAAATATTTTTAATGATGATTAATATTAAATCAACTGTATCTCATTGGGATACCAAAATTCTACCTTTTTAGTGATTATATTATTCTCATAATTCACTAGTTGTTAGTAAATTTCAATAAAACTACTCCAATAGGTTATAATGATTATTATGTGGGTGTATAACAATAAGGGGATGTTTTTTATGAAACACAATCAATATTTAAATGATCTAGGAAGTAAAAAATATCATTGGTCAAAGGCATGGTAAATTCTAGATAGTTCCATAAACTTCATATCATGTGCATCTTTGATGTTCTTTGAACATTGAAAAACATAATGGTGTGGCTACACCATACTGAAAATCTAAAGTTATTGATAACATTTATCATGAGAATCGTTTTACTCAATATGTAGAAGTAATGATAGAGTTGAAGAGGTCTATGTTGAGTCACTCAAAGGCCACAAATCCAATGTGTACATTCATTTAGAAGGTCCCCACATTCAATTTCAATAAATATCATTCAATAGTAAGGTACTATCATTTTAGAAAAGGTTGATCCAAGAAATATTATCAATCTATCTTCTAGATAATCAAATTATATGGATCCAATAGAGGAAGTTTACCTAGATTTCATACTATTATGACTATATCTAGAATTGCGTCACATGAACTACCTCAAACCAACCATATCGGTTGGAAACGAAAAATTCATGTAGTTCAACATGTTAAGAAATGCACGTAGTTCACCCTAATCAAGAAAAAGACTCTTAAATGTCGAACATTTTTAGGAAAATATTTTTCCAGAAAAAGAATCTTAAAGTCATCCCATTCCAGACTAACAAGATCGTCTATTTCTCTAGTATACATAACCAAATACCACCATTGAGTGGCTTAATATTCCAATGTACAAATGTATAATATTACTTTTTTATGTTCCTAATATCAAATTACATCAAATATATTTTCGAGATCATTGATCCATCCTTCGGTTATTCCTAGATCTATGGTTCCACTGAATGCTGGTGGATGTTTCCTCATAAAATGCTCCGAAAAATCATGTTTATTATTTGTATATCATGTTAATATATATAATGTATTCCACCAACATTTATTTCTTGAGTTTACTGATCCATTGATGTCACAATCATCTCTGTTCTGATTTTCACCATTTTAGGTGGAAGATTCGGACAGACAACAGACTATGGGTGCCTTCCTAATTCACCTTCCCAATTTCTTCTGCCAAAACCATTATGAACAAAAAAACCATAGAGAAATAAAAATAGTAATTTTTAAATGTTATAAAATTTCAAATTATCCATAGAGTAAAAATCATTTATCGTATTTTCATAAAATCATTTGAACCCAGAAAGTTATCTAAATATCATCTGATACCATCTTTAAGGACCCAATCACAATTCATTACATAGTCTAATTTTTTAGATAAAAAATTTCAAGAACTCGGTTTTTACTGTGAAAGACTTTGGAATATTCTTGATGATATTCCAGAGCACCGACTTCAGACGGCGTGTGATTCATAGCCCCCGACTGGCCAGAATTAAATTTCCAGTGTGTTCACACTGAAAACGCCAAATAAATGGGTTAAATCTTGAACGGAGTTCCGGATCAGGGATCCGAGTGTACAGATTGGTCCGAAATGGGGTTTTTACCCTAGGAACGACATAAAACTTGTCGGCGCGGGATGTTTGGACCCCTCACCCTCTTCTGGAACGTTAAAAGGATTAAATAAATTAATTAATTCGTTTAATGGAAAAATGCTAGTATCTCTTAAACAGTGGCTCGGATTGGAAAATTGAGAGCACCATTGAGTTCGGAACATGCCGTTTACCCTAGGAGGGGTATAATTTTCGCGGGCACGGTCCATCTGTGAAAAATGGACCTAGGGGCGTTTTCGTAATTTGGTGGCCTCGTGCGCTAAGTTTAATAACATTTGAACGGGGTCTCGGAATAAAATTCCGAGACTATCGTTGTGCTCAGAGCATGGTTCTTAGCTTAGGGGAGGGTAAATCCTGACCACGTCAGGTGTTCAAGTACGGGGCCGCGAGAGGGTGTTTAAGTTAATTAATTTATTTAAATAACCTACCCCCCCCCCCTCTTCTCCCTCATTTTCCCCCTCCCCTGGAAAGACTCTCCCCTCTCATCCTCTATCTCTGTCGAGGTGACTCCGGCGAAGCGGTCCGGCGAGGTGCGGCCACCCCGGCGGGTTGACGGCGAAGCGACGGGCTTAGTCCCAAGAGGTAGGGTGTTGCGTTTTGTTTTTTATTCCCGCACTTAACTTCAAACCCGAATTTTCACGTTGAATTGCTACCCGATATTTGATCCAAGCCCATGATCACGTAGGTCTTGTCCCGAGCTTTCCAGAATTCTATCCAGATAAAAATTTTGACCACCGGATCGTTTCCGGTGGTCCTTTGTTGTTTCCGTCCACGTGGCCGGATTCCGGCAAGGTGGTCCAGTGAACGGCAGCCCCTCGACGCGGCGGTGGCTCTTTAGCTCGGCGGACCGGGACGGCGGCGGCTTCCGGGACAGTGGCAGATTCAGGGACAGTGGCGCGGCAGTGGGTGGCCGGGGTTCCGCGCGGCAGAACCGGCGTAGGGAAAGGAGGAGGAGGGGTCGCGGGGTGCACGACCCCGCGCGGTGCGACCACGACCTGTGTATCGCGGGATGTTGCGGAAAGGAAAGAGACTGGCATGGGCCCCATGACCCATCTTATGAGCTGCGTGCAGCCTTTAGCAGTTTTTTCCTCGGACATCCGTTTGGGGCGTGCGAGCAGTCCATGTTGGGTGTTTTTCTGAGGGAATCGCGTTGGTGCAGTCTGCCCTCTGTAATTCCGCACGACGGTTTGGGCCCCACGACGGTCGTTTCAGGAGTTGACGGTGATTTCCAGCTTTATTACTGGGTGACCATTTTGGACAAGTGAATAGTCCATTTCGTGTACTTTTTCGAGAGGATCGCAATGGTGCCATCCGTTCGTTGAGTTTTGGGACCGGGATGCAGGTCCCACGTGGCACCGCTCGTGTGCGGTGTGCCGGGATGCATCTTTTTCTCCGGATATTCGTTTCACTCATGTGGGTACTGCTTTTGACGTGTTTTCCCGAGGGGATCGCAATGCAGTGATGCGCCCGACTATTTTCAGAGCCGAGGCTCGGGATCACGGGACACCGTTCAGGCGTGAGGCGGTGTTGGTGACTTTTCTGTCGGATAGCCGTTGGAGGCGAGTAAGTAGTCAATCACACATGTGTTTCCGCGAGGATTACAACTATTCGATTCATTTAGTTGTGCGGATCGTCTTGCATGATATTATTGAATGTGGAGCCTGAGAGGTGCTCCGGTGGCGGTTCATCCTACCTTGTTTGTAGCGGACCCTTGGCGTGTGATCGCACACTCTTGGGAGAGTGATACAAAGGGTTTACATGTTTTGGTTGGTCATGCCTGGGCCTTTGAGGTGGAGTTGTTACAGCATGCCTTCGTGTTGACATTGGGTGTCGTGTGCACGATAGCCTTAGGGCAAGAGACGTGGTGTACTCTGGGAGTATATGAGAATGCTTTGAGGTACGTTAGGTTTGTACCTAAGACGTTTGTGCGCTTGGTTGGGGTTGACTTGGGGACACACGTCTTGTGGGCCCCACATGCGTTCCGTGTTCTGCTTTGTGTTCATTCCCTCTCGCGATGTAGATGGTCCTTCTATGTGTTTGTTTGACTAGCAGGGTGGAGTTTTTTCCCCTTCCTCTGTGAGCGTTTGTTGACCAGCAGGGTTGAGTGGTCTCCCCCTGGTTTCGTTCTCGATGGATCGGCCAGTAGCGGTGCTAGTTTCACCCCGTGATGGAACAGTCACTGAAACTCTTTTGGGAGAGTTGTTCTGGAGTTGGGTGGTTTCACGATACCCACTCCGTGTTTGGTTGGCCAGTGTTGTACCCTCCAAGGGATATAGACAGAGAAGTTCTAAGTTTCACCCTCTAGTGGGGCTGGGCAGTGGGTTACTCATTGGCTTCTAGAGTCTACCCTCCAGCAGAGACTGGGCAGTGGGTCACCCGAAACTCTTGGGGTCTACCCTCCAGCAGAGACTGGGAATTGGGTCACCCGACGACCTCTTAGGGTCTACCCTCCAGCAGGACTGGGAAGTGGGTCGCCCGTCGTCTAGTTCCAGGTCTACCCTCCAGCAAGGATGGGCAGTGGGTCGCATGTCGACTTATTCCAGGTCTACCCACCAGCGGGGCTGGGCAGTGGATCGCCTGATGATGTATTAATGTCCACCCTCCAGCAGGGCTGGGCAGTGGGTCACCCAGTATCTTATTATGGTCTACCCTCCAACGGGGCTAGGTAGTGGGTCGCCAGATGATATATAATGGTTTAACCTCTACCAGGACTGGGCAATGGGTCACTCGATATCTGGTTATGGTTTACCCTCCAGCAGGGCTGGGCAGTGGGTCACTCAATATCTGGTTATGAATTACCCTCCAGCAGGGCTGGGCAGTGGGACACATGTTGGCATTCCAGACTCAGTCCTTTCGACTAGGCTAGTATGTGGCTTTCCTCCGTGATTACCGGAGTGGGACCCTTGGTTATACAGGTCAGTGTTGTGATGAATTGACCTTGAGGAGACCTCTCAACTGCAGGGTAGTGACTAGGTGTGGTTCGACTTTCCCTATAACACTAAAGTATGAGAGGCACTTTTCCCACTGAGACACATTCTTGTGACGCGATCTAAAACCGTACGGACGAGTCAGTGCCGCCCAAAGAGGATAGTGTCGAAGTGCGGTGATTGAGCCCCTTGGCTTGCGGTTCGGGGTGGATGTACGAGATGCTGGGCATCGATGGAGTTTACTTCTGGGAATGTTGGCGACTTACCTTCCATGGGCTAAGCTACGAGACAGAGTTCCCCTTGCGGTCTTGATCGGGCTTCTTGATAGAGCATATGAATATGTATATACCTTACTTCAGTACCCACTTCATGGGCTTGGTTACTCTTCCTCTAGGAGAGGAGAGGATGCGTGAGGTATGCCATGTGCTTTCCGTGTCTAGCTACTCGTGCTGGGACTAGTCTACTCTCCTGCTATAAGTAGCGAAGACTCGGCAATAAGTTTATCTTCACACTGTTTCCAGCTCCTTGTGTCTGGACGAGTCTACCTTCTTTCTTTTGTTGGGTTGAGTTGGACTCTTTACAGCACTTTCAGTTGTAATCCTCTACTTTCCATGTTCGCTATACTTCTCACCCTTCGTTACCTCCATTGTTTCTCCCTTGAGACTTCGGGGTATCCAAATGAGTATTTTTATACTCACCCCTGCTTGGGCTTTTCCCGCACTTGGTGTGCCCTTGCAGATGACGGACAGGTTGGGCGTGACTTCAGTAGAACATAGGAGTTCGGGAGCTTGGACCGCGTGCGGTGGTCATGGCTAGGTTCCAGGGGGGAGACCCATCAGCTGTTTCTTTTTGTTTACCTATTTCCGGGTTGTGGCACTTTTTGGTTGGGCGCGTGTTTTTCCCCTTTTTGTTTCAGCTGTACTTTGTACTGTTTATAGGTCAATGCATATCTATGGTTTATACATATAACAATTGTCCTTTATTACTCTGCATGTTCTTCCTTTTAATCTGCACTTTTTCATTGAGTGTGATGCATGTGTGTGTATAGGTACTTATGCAAAGGCCTCCCCGAGTTATTGTGCCTTCAGCGCTGGTCGCCAACCCTTGGCCTATGGAGGCGGTCTTGGGGTAGTTGCGGCTCGAGCCCGGGTGGGGTCGGGTCATTACAAAGTGGTATCAGAGGTGGTTCGTTTCTTGGGATGCTGTTCGGACATCCCTAAAAGAGGAATTGGTTGGGATTTAGGGAAATGGTGTTAACGTGTCTCGAGAGCGGCTCTCAGGCCAGGGAGTCCAGTGATGGTGTGGCGGCCGACGTATCTATTCAGCAGGACCTTGATAAAACGCATTTCGACTCGGCATGCTAAGACACTTGTTGAAGGGGAATTTGTTTGTGCATCACATAGTAATGAGTCTTGAATTTCCTTCTTGAATCAGCTCCCCATCGTTGTTGTTATTGGTATATACATATATGCTCATCTGACCGCGGCACTCCTTGATAATATTCAGGATGTCTCTGCGAGGACAGCCAGCCAGGATACCATTTTAGGTTCATGATGAAGACCTTGTGAGCTATGAGGCCACAGTCCAGGACCCATCATGCGAGCCCCATTCTCTGGGTGGGCCGGTAGCAGCACCCCCACCGGTTGAGCAGCAGGCAGTTTCAGCAGAGCATGCTGAGCTTGAGCGTAGGTTGAGCATGCACCGTGAGTTCCAGTGGCCGAGACTGGTGAGGTTCAGTGGTGAGCCAGACTCTCAGGTAGCAGAGGTTTGGCTCGAGGTAGTAGTTCGTCTTTTCAGGCTTGTACAGATGCAGACAGATCAGAGAGTGGTTTTGGCAGCCACCCTTTTTCGTGGAATAGCTTGGCGTCGGTGGAGTCTGGTGACTCGGTTTCTTAACGATTCATCGATTTCGAGGGGAAACATTTAGTGGTTGTTCCGTGAGGAGTTTTTTCCCTCCTACATGCGCTCTGTTCGGATTCAGGAGCTCCTGCAGTTTCTGCAGGGAGGGATGGAGGTGGCCGAGTACGCGGCTAGTTTTGCAGACCGTGCATGCTTTTACCCGAAATTGGTCCATGAAGACAACTTCCGAGCGCGGAAGTTTGAGCAGGGTCTCTGCTGAGAGATTCATGCTATCATAATACCCTTGGGAATTTCCACATATCCCGGGATTCTAGAGTAGGCGCAGGTGACAGAGGGCTTCCAGTCATGTTCAAGTGTTGGTGGTGGCAGCAGGCACGTTGGAGCCGAGACGTCTTCCGCAGCTTGCGGCCATCTGCAAGCAGGACCTCGACGCAGGTGGCTTACTGACAACCAGACTCAGGGGCATGGTCGTACACCACAGTAGCGCTGGAGAGCACCAGTGCAGCCCATAGAGAGTCGGTGCTATGCTTGTGATGGGAGAGGTTACTTGGCACGAGACTTCCTGACCCGAGTTGCTGGCAGCTCTGGGTAGGCAGAAGGAGCACCACCACGTCAGAGGTAGCGTTGTGATCAGAGTAGTACCCAGGGAGGAGGTGCTAGCAGAAGAGCGGGAGGAGATGTTAGTGGGGGACGACTTTACGAGATCTCCCCATCACCACTCAGTGGTCCACGTCAGGTTTTGGGAGTTGACGGTTGGGACCACGGACAACCGCGAGCTTTGGATTTCTACGATCCTGCAGAGCATGGGATGGTAAGAGGTACCCCGTGAGACCATTCTACTTTTTGAACTTGAATTGTTAGGCTCTATGTGTGAATTTTTTTTCTCCCTGCTCCTCATTTGAGGTGTTACCAGGGTCATGCAAGGCGTCGGGTGTAACCCTGTGTTGGTAAGGAAAAAGGCGTGAGACCTTTTCCTTTAGTCGAAGGTGTTGACTCCTTCACCTTTTGAGCATGTAAGAGAGCATCGACTGTGGAATCTTGTGTGACTGGATATCCTTGGGTGATCCACCATATGAATATTCTTATGGATGGAATCACTGGGCCTTGTTTCTGGTGCGAGCGGTGATTCTAGTCACGGTGTGCGACGTAGAGGTTCATTCAGGGAGGTGAGCTACCCCCGAGAGAGTTCAGGCCGTTTGAAGCCATGCAAAGGTATAGCGAGGTTCCCTACCGCCTTGGCCTAACCCCAAAGTCTGTAGTGGGTTCATGACATCAGTGAGGGCCTACCTAGCGTGAAAAGATCAATATTTTGTTCTACGTGCGGTGACGAAGAGCTGTGCGTGGGTTTTTCTGGGTATGAGGAAGCCAGGTGTGGGCTTAGTACCATATGTTTCTCCCTAGTTTTTCTTTTCGGGGATGAAAATACTGAAGGAGGGAATGATGTAAGAACCCAGTTTTTTCTGTGAAAGACTTTGGAATATTCTTGATGATATTCCATAGCAGCTCCTTCAGACGGCGTGCGATTCCGAGCCCCGGAGTGGCCGAAATTAAATTTTCAGTGCGTTCACATTGGAAACGCCAAATAAATGGGTTAACTCCTAAACAGAGTTCTAGATCAGGTATCCGAATGTACGGATGGGTCTGGAATGGTGTGTTTAGCCTAGGAACAAAATAAAACTTGTCGGCACGGGATGATTGGACCCCTCTCCCGCTTCTGAAACTTTAAACGGATTAAATAAATAAATAAATTCGTTTAATGGCGAAATGCTAGTATCTCTTAAACGGTGGCTCGGATTGGAATACCGAGAGCACCTTTGAGTTCGGAGCGTGCCGTTTACCCTAGGAGGGGTATAAGTTTCGCGGGCGCGGGCCGTCGGTGAAATATAGCCCCAGGGGCGTTTTCGTAATTTGGCAGCCTCGTGCGCTAAGTTTAATAACATTTGAACGGGGTCTCAAAATAAAATTCCAAGACCACTGTTGCATTCAGAGCATGGTTCTTAGCCTAGGGGAGGCTAAATCCCGACCCCATCGGGAGTTCGGGTACGGGGCCGCGGGAGGTTGTTTAAGTTAATTAATTTATATAATTAACCTAAACCCCCCCTCTTCTCCCCCATTTTCCCCCTCCCCTAGCAAGCCTCTCCCCTCTCATCCTCCATCTTCGGCAAGGCGACTCCGGTGAAGCGGTCCGGCGCGGTGCGACCACCCCGGCGGGTTGACGGCGAAGCAACGGGCTTAGTCCCAAGAGGTAGGGTGTTGTGTTTTGTTTTTTTATTTCCGCACTTAACTTCAAATGTAAATTTTCATGTTGAATTGATGGAAGATCTTTGATCCAATCCCATGATCGCGTATGTCTTGTCCTCATATTTCCGGAATGCTATCCGGATCAAATTTTCGACCACCAGATCATTTCTGGTGATCCTTTGAAGTTTACGACCACGAGGCCGGATTCCGGCAAGGTGGTCCGGTGGACGGCAGCCCCTCAGCGCGGCGGCGGCTCTTCAGCTCGGCGGACCAGGATGACGCCGGCTTCTGGGACAGCGGTGGCTTCCGGGACGGTGGTGCGGTAGCGGGCGGCCGGGGTTCCGCGCGGCGGCACCGGCGTAGGGCAAGGAGGAGAAGGGGTCGCGGGGTGTGCGACCCCGCGCGGCGCGACCGCGACCAACATGTCGCGGGTCGCTGTAGAAAGGAAAAGGACAGGCCATCAAGGTCGGTCGGTGGCAATGGGCCGTGGCCATCTAGACGCGGCCGGGCCATGGGCCGGTTGTGGGCGGACCGGCCGGACCGGGCCGGTTCAGCCCAAGGGAGTTTCCCCTTTCAAATTTCCGACGCCCGTAGCTTTCGATACGGGCAACCGTTTTGCGCGCCGTTAGGGGAATCACGGACCATGCATAGAGGGGAGCTTTTTGAGATGGTTTGGGGAATTTTTAATTCCCGAAACGAGGGGCCTCGGTTGCACGACGCGACTTTAAGTGGAAAAGCGTTTCTCCTGAGTTTTTTGTTTTGGACGGCGCGGACGCGTCCGACGTCCATTTTGAGCTCCATCAATGGAATTGGGACCCTGGTATCGAGGCGGAGCTTTCCAGGGTGGTTTCATGTGTTGAGGCTGAAGTTGAGGCATGGGTCCCACGGCCCGTCATTTGAGCTGTGTGCAGCTCTTAGCAGTTTTTTCCTCGGACGTCCATTCGGGGCGTGCGAGCAGTCGATGTTGGTTGTTTTTCTGAGGGCATCGCGTTGGCATAGTCTACCCGCTGTAATTCCATATGAAGGTGCGGGCCCCGCGAGGGTCATTTCAGGAGTTGACGGTGATTTCCAGCTTTATCACCAGGCGACCGTTTTGGACAAGTGATTAGTCCATTTCATGTACTTTTTCGAGAGGATCGCAATGGTGTGATTCATGCATTGAGTTTCGGGACCGAGATGCGGGTCCCACGTGGCACCGCTCGTGTGCGGTGCGCCGAGATGCATCATTTTCACCAGATATTCATTTCACTCATGTGGGTAGTGCTTTTGACGTGTTTTCCCAAGGGGATCGCAATGGTGCGATGCGCCCGACTGTTTTCTGGACCGAGGCTCGGGATCACAGGATGTCGTTTGGGCGTGAGGCAGTGTGGGTGACTTTTCTATCTGATATCCATTGGAGGCGAGTATGTAGTCAATCTCGCGTGTTTTTCATGAGGATTACAACGGTGCGATCCGTTTGGTTGTGCGGAGCCTCTTGCATGATCTTATTGAATGTGGAGAATGAGAGGTTCTTCGGTGGCGGTTCGTCATACCTTGTTTGTAGCGGACCCTTGTCATGTGATCGCGCACTCTTGGGAGAGTGATACAAAGGGTTTACAAGTTTTGGTTGGTCGTGTTTGGGCATTTGAGGTGGAGTTGTTACGGCATGACTTCATGTTGACGTTGGGTGTCATGTGCATGATAGCCTTAGGGATGGAGACGCGGTGTACTCTGGGAGTATATGAGAAAGTTTGGAGGTACGTGTGGTTTGTACCTGAGACGTTTGTGCGCTTGGTTGGGGTTCACTTGGGGCCACACATCGTGTGGGCCCCACATGCGTGTCGTGTTCTGTTTGCATGCTTGACCTCTCGCGATGTAGATGGTCCTTCTGTGTGTTTGTTTGACCATCAGGGTGGAGTTTTTTACCCTGGCACTGTGCTCGTTTGTTGAACAGCAGGGTTGAGTGGTCTCCCCCTGGTTTCGTTCTCGATGGATCGGCTAGTAGCGGTGCTAGTGGCACCCCTTGATGGAAAATGCACTGAAACTCTTTTGAGATAGTTGTTTTAGAGTTGGGTGGTTGCGCGATACCCACTCCGTGTTTGGTTGGCCAGTGTTGTACCCTACATGGGATATGGAAAGAGCAGTTCTGAGTTTTACCCTCCAGCAGGACTGGGCAGTGGGTTACTCATCGGCTTCTAGGGTCTACCCTTTAGCAGAGACTGGGCAGTGGGTCACCAGACGACCTCTTAGGGTCTACCCTCCAACAGGGCTTGGCAGTGGGTCGCCCGTCGTCTAGTTCCATGTCTACCCTCCATCAAGGATGGGCAGTGGGTCAACTGTCGACTTATTCTAGGTCTACCCTCTAGAGGGGCTGGGTAGTGGATCGCCTGATGATGTATTAATGTCTACCCTCCAGGAGGGCTGGGCGGTGGGTCACCCAGTATCTTATTATGGTCTACCCTCTAGCGGGGCTGGGTAGTGGGTCACCGGATGATGTATTATGGTTTACCCTCCAGTAGGGCTGGGTAGTAGGTCACTCAATATCTGGTTATGGTTTACCCTCCAGCAGGGCTGGGCAGTGGGTCACTCGATATCTAGTTATGAATTACCCTCCAGCAGGGCTAGGCAGTGGGAGACATGTTGGCATTCCAGACTCAGTCCTTTCGACTAGGCTAGTATGTGGCTTTCCTTCGTGATTACCGAAGCGGGACCCTTAGTTATACAGGTCAGTGTTGTGATGACTTGACCTTGAGGAGACCTCTCGACTGCAGGTTAGTGATGAGGTGTGGTTAGACTTTCCCTAGAACACTAAAGTACGAGAGGTACTTTTCCCACTGAGACGCATACTTGTTACGCGATCTAAAACTGTGCGGGTGAGTCAGTGCCGCCCAAAGCAGATAGTGTCGAAGTGAGGTGATTGAGCCCCTTGGCGTGCGGTTCGGGGCAGACGTACGGGATGCTAGGCATCGATGGAGTTTACTTCTAGGACTGTTGGCAACTCACCTTCCTTGGGCTGAGCTACGGGGCAGTGATCCCCTTGCGTTCTTGTTCGGGCTTCTTGACAGAGCATATGAATATGTATATACCTTTCTTTAGTACCCACTTATTGGGCTAGTTTACTCTCCCTCTAGGAGAGGCGAAGACGCGCGAGGTATGCCATGTGATTTCCGTGTCTAGCTTCTCGTGGTGGGACGAGTCTACTCTCCTGCTATAGGTAGCGATGACTCGACGATAAGTTCATCTTCTCACCATTTCCAGCTCCTAGTTCTGGATGAGTCTACCTTCTTTCTTTTGTTGGGTTGAGCTGGACTCTTTACAGCACTTTCAGTTGTACTCCTCTACTTTCCCTATTCGCTCTACTTCTCACCCTTCGGTACCTCCTTTGTTGCTCCCTCGAGCCTTCGGGATATCCTAATGAGTATTTTTATACTCACCCCTTCTTGGGCTTTGCCCGCACATGGTGTGCCCTTACAGATGACAGACAGGTTGGTCGTGACCTCAGTGGAGCTTAGGAGTTCGGGAGCTTGGACCGCATGTGGTGGTCGTGGCCGGGTTCCAGGGGGAGACCCTTCAGCTGTTTCTTTTTGTTTACCAATTGTCGGGTTGTGGCACTTTTTGGTTCGGTGCGTGTTTTTTCCCTTTTTGTTTCAGCTTGTACTTTGTACTATTTAGAGGTCGAGGCACATCTGTGGTTTATACATATAGTAGTTTTCCTTTTTACTCTTATTTTTCTTCCTTTTACTCTGCCCAACTTCATTGAGTGTGTTGCGTGTGTGTGTATAGGTACTTAGGCAAAGGCCTCCCCGGGTTATTGTGCCTTCGGCACTGGTCGCCAACCCCTGGCCTATGGAGGTGGTCTTGGGGTAGTTGCGGCTTGAGCCCAGGTAGGGTCGGGTCATTACAAAGTGGTATCAGAGGTGGTTTGTTCCTTGGGACGCTGTTCGGACGTCCCTAAAAGAGGAATTGGTTGGGATTTAGGGAAACATTGTTAACGTGTCTCGAGAGCGGCTCTCAGGCCAGGGAGTCCAGTGATGTTGCGGCGGACGACGTATCCATTAACTAGGACCATGATAACCTGCTTCTCGACTCGGCATGCTGAGACACTTGTTGTAGGGGAATTTGTTTGTGCATCACATAGGACTGAGTCTTGAATGTCCTTCTTGAGTCAGCTCCCCATCGTTGTTGTTGTTGGTATATACATATATGCTCATCTGACCGCGACACTCCTTGATAATATTCAGGATGTCTCCGCGAGGACAGCCAACCAGGATACCAGCTTAGGTTCGTGAAGACGATCCTGTGAGCTACGAGGCCACAGTCCAGGACCCATCATGCGAGCCCCTTTATCTGGTTGGGCCGGTTGTAGCACCCCCACCTGTTGAGCATCAGGGAGTTTCAGCAGAGCATGCTGATCTTGAGCGTAGGTTGAGCGCGCTCTGTGAGTTCCAGCAGCAGAGACCGCTGAGGTTCAGTGGTGAGCCAGACCCTCAGGCAGCAGAGGTTTGGCTCGAGGCAGTAGTTCGCCTTTTCAGGCTTGTGAAAATGCCGACACATCAGAGAGTAGCCTTGGCAGCCACCCTTTTTCGTGGAATAGCTTGGCGTTGGTGGAGTCCGGTGACTCGGTTTCTTGACGAGTCGTCGCTTTCATGTGGAAACATTTTAGTTTTTGTTCCGTGAGGAGTTTTTCCCCTCCTTCTTGTGCTCTGTTCGGATTCAGGATCTCCTGAAGTTTCAGCAGGTAGGGATGGCGGTGGCCGAGTACGCGGCTAGTTTTGCAGACCGTGCACACTTTTACCCGGACATGGTCCATGATGACAACTTCTGAGCGCGGAAGTTTGAGTAGGGTCTCCGCCGAGAGATTCGTGATATCATAGTACCCTTGGGCATTTCCACATATCACGGGGTGCTAGAGTAGGCGCTGGTGACAGAGGGCTTCCTGTCACGTTATAGTGTTGGTGGTGGCAGCATGCACGTTGGAGCCGAGACGTCTGCTGCAGCTCGCGGGCATCGACAAGCAGGACCTCGACGCAGGTGGCATACTGACAACCGGACTCAGGGGCGTGGTCGTACACAACAGTGGAACTGGAGGGTACTAGTGCAGCCCAGAGAGAGTCAGTGCTATGCTTGTGACGGGCGAGGTCACTTGGCACGAGACTGCCCGACCCGAGTTGCTGGGAGCTTCGGGCAGGTAAGAGGCGCACTACCACGGTAGAGGTAGCGCCATGATCGGAGTAGTACCCAGGGAGGTGGTGCTAGCATAGGAGCGGGAGGAGCTGGTAGTGGGGGATGACTTTATGAGATCTCCCCATCACCACTCGGTGCTCCACGTCAGGCTCCAGGAGCTGACGGTTGGGACCACTGACAACTGCGAGCTTTGGATTTCTACGATCCTGCAGAGCAAGGGATGGTAATAGGTACCCCTTGCGACCATTCTACTTTTTTTAGTAGAATTGTTAGGCTCTGCATGTGAAAGGTTTTTCTCCCTGCTCCTTGTTTGAGGTGTTACCAGGGTGACGCAGGTCGTCGGGTGTAACCCTGTGTTGGTAAGGAAAAAGGCGTGAGACCTTTTCCTTTAGTCGATGGTGTTGACTCCTTCACCTTTTGAGCAGGTAAGAGAGCATCGACTGTGGAATCTTGCGTGACCAGATATCCTTGGGTGATCTACCATATGGATATTCTGAAGGAAGGAATCACCAGACCTTGTTTTAGGTGCGGGCGGTGATTCTAGTCGCGGTGTGCGACGTAGAGGTTCGTTCGGGGAGGTGAGCTACCCCCGGGAGCCTTCGGGCCATTTGAAGCCGTGCAAAGGGATGGCGTGGTTCCCTACAACCTTTCCTTAACCCTAAAGTCTGGAGTGGGTGCACGACATCGGAGAGGGTCGACCAAGCGTGAACAGATCAATCCTTTGGTCTGTGTGTGGTGACGCAGAGCTGTGCGTGGGTTTTTCTGGGTATGAGTATGCCAGGTGTGGGCTTAGTACCATGTGTGGATCCCTAGTTTTTCTTTTCGGGGACGAAAATCTTGAATGAGGGAATGATGTAAGAACCTGGGTTTTGCTCTGAAAGACTTTGGAATATTCTTGATGATATTCCAAAGCAGCGCCTTCTGACGGCGTGCGATTTCGAGCCCCGGAGTGGCCGGAATTAAATTTTCAATGCGTTCACACTGGAAATGCCAAATAAATGGTATAACTCCTACATGGAGTTCTATATCAGGGGTCCGAATGTATGGATGGGTCGGGAATGGGGTGTTTACCCTAGGAACAACATAAAACTTGTCAGCGCGGGATGTTTGGACCCCACGCCCGCTTCTGGAAGGTTAAACGGATTAAATAAATAAATTAATTCGTTTAATGGATAAATGCTAGTATCTCTTAAATGGTGGCATGGATTGGAAAACTAATAGCACCGTTTAGTTTGGAGCGTGCCGTTTACCCTAGGAGGGGTATAAGTTTCGCGGGCACGTGCCATCTGTGAAAAATGGCCCTAGGGGCGTTTTCGTAATTTGACGGCCTCGTGCGCTAAGTTTAATAACTTTTGAATGGGGTCTCAGAATAAAATTACAAGACCTTAATTGCTCTCAAATCATGGATCTTAGCCTAGGGGAGGCTAAATCCCAACCCCATCAGGAGTTCGGGTACAGGGCCACGGGAGGATGTTTAAGTTAATTAATATATTTAATTAACCTAACCCCCCCCCCCCTCTTCTCCCTCATTTTCCCCCTCCCCTGGAAAGCCTCTCCCCTCTCCTCCTCCATATCCGGCGAGGTGACTCCGGCGAAGCGGTCTGGTGAGGTGAGGCCCCCCTGGCGGGTTGACGGCGAAACAACGGGCTTAGTCCCCATAGGTAGGGTGTTGCGTTTTGTTTTTTTATTCCCGCACTTAACTTCAAACATGAATTTGCACATTGAATTGATGGCCGATCTTTGATCCAAGCCCAAGATCACATAGATCTTTTCTCGAGATTTCCGGAATGCTATCCGAATCAAATTTTGGACCACCGGATCGTTTCCGGTGGTCCTTTGACGTTTCTGGCCATGAGGCCGGATTCTGGCAAGGTGGTCAGGTGGACGGCATCCCCTCGGCGCGGTGGCGGCTCTTCAGCTCGGCGAACCAGGATGACAGCGGCTTCCGGGACGGCAGTGGCTTCCGGGAAGGCGGCGCGGCAGTGGGCGGCTGGGGTTTCGCGCGGCGGCACCTGCATAGGGTAAGGAGGAGGAGGGGCCGTGGGGTGTGCGACCCCGCACGGCGCGACCGCGAACCGCGTGTCGCGGGTCGCTGCGGAAAGGAAAGGGACCATCCATCAAGGTCGGTCGGTGGCCACAGGCCGCTGCTAGCTGGCCGCGTCATACCGAACCGGACCAGCAGCCGGGCCGCGGGCCGTTTGTGGGCGGACCGGCCAGACCGGGCCGGTCCGGCCCAAGGGAGTTTCCCCTTTCGAATTTCCGACGCTCGTAGCTTTCGCTACAGGCGTCCGTTTTGTGCGCCGTCAGCGGCAGGGCGGACCTTGCGTATAGGGGAGTGTTTTGAGATGTTTTCAGGTACTTTTAATTCCTGAAACGAGGGGCCTCGATGGCACCGCGGGTCTTTAAGTGGATAAGCGTTTCTCCTGATTTTTTTTGTTTTGGACGGCGCGGACGTGTCCGACGTTCGTTTTGAGCGCTGTCGGTGGCGTTGGGACCCTGGTATCATGGCGGAGATTTCCAGTGTGGTTTCAGGCATTGAGGCTAATGTTGGGGCGTGTGTCCCATGGCCCGTCATTTGAGTTGCGTGCATCTTTTAGTAGTTTTTCCTCGGACGTCCATTCGGGGCGTGCGAGCAGTCGATGTTGAGTGTTTTTCTGAGGGCATCGCATTGGCAAGTCTGCCGGCTGTAATTCCGCACGACGGTGCGGGCCCCACGAGGGTCGTTTCAGGAGTTGACGGTGATTTCCATCTTTATCACCAAGCGACCGTTTTGGACAAGTGAATAGTCCATTTCGTGTTCTTTTTCGAGAGGATCGAAATGGTGCAATCCGTTCATTGTGTTTCAGGACCGAGATGCAGGTCCCACGTGGCACCGCTCGTGTGCGGTGCGTAGGGATGCATCTTTTTCTCCGGATATCCATTGCACTCATGTGGGTAGTGCTTTTGACGTGTTTTCCCAAGGGGATCACAATGGTGCGATACGCCCGACTGTTTTCGGGGCCGAGGCTGGGGATCACGAGATGTCGTTCGGCCGTGAGGCGGTGTCGGTGACATTTCCGTCGGATATCCGTTGGAGGCGAGTAAGTAGTCAATCTCGCTTGTTTTTCTGCGAGGATTACAACAGTGTGATCCGTTTGGTTGTGTGGAGCCTCTTGCACGATCCTATTGAATGTGGATCATGATAGGTGCTCAGGTGGCGGTTCGTCCTACCTTGTTTGTAGGGGACCCTTGGCCTGTGATTACGCACTCTTTGGAGAGTGATACAAAGGGTTCCCAAGTTGTGGTTGGCTGTGCCCTGGCCTTTGAGGTGGAGTTGTTACGGCATGCCTTCGTGTTGATGCTGGGTGCCGTGTGCATGATAGCCTTAGGGCTGGAGATGCGGGGTACTCTGGGAGTATACGAGAATGCTTGGAGGTATGTGTGGTTTGTACCTGAGACATTCGTGCGCTTGGTTAGGGTTGACTTGGGCCACACGTCGTGTGGTCCCCACATGCGTGTCATGTTCGGCTTTGTGTGCTTGACCTCTCGCGATGTAGAGGGTCCTTCTGTGTGTTTGGTTGACCAGCAGGGTGGAGATTTTTCCCCTGGATCTGTGCTTGTTTGTTGACCAGAAGGGTTGAGTGGTCTCCCCTTGGTTTCGTTCTCGATGGATCGGCCAGTAGCGGTGCTAGTGGCACCCCGTGATCGAACAAGCACTGAAACTCTTTTGGGAGAGTTGTTCTAGAGTTGGGTGGTTGCGTGATACATACTACATGTTTGTTTGGCCAGTGTTGTACCCTCCAGGGGATATGGCCAGAGAAGTTATGAGTTTTACCCTCCAGCGGGGCTGGGCAGTGGGTAACTCATCGGCTTCTAGGGTCTACCCTCCAGCAGAGACTGGGCAGTGGGTCACCTGACACTCATAGGTTCTAACCTCTAGCAGAGACTGGGCAGTGGTTCACCCGACGACCTCTTAGGGTCTACACTCTAGCAGGGTTGGGAAGTGGGTCTCCCTTCGTCTAGTTCCAGGTCTACCCTCCATCAAGGCTGGGCAGTGGGTCGCCTGTCGACTTATTCCAGGTCTACCCTCCAGTGGGGCTGGGCATTGGGTCGCCTGATGATGTATTAAGGTCTACCCATTAGCAGGGTTGGGCAGTGGGTAACCCAGTATATTATTATTGTCTACCCTCCTTCGAGGCGGGGCAGTGGGTCGCCGGATGATGTATTATGGTTTACCCTCCAGCAGGGCTGGGCAATGGGTCACTCGATATCAGGTTATGTTTTACCCTCCAGCAGGGCAGGGCAGTGGGTCATTCGATATCTGGTTATGAATTACCCTCTAGCAGGGCTAGGCAGTGGGACACCTTTTGGCATTCTAGACTCAGTCCTTTCGACTAGGCTAATCTATGGCTTTCCTCCGTTATTATCGGAGCGGGACCCTTGGTTATACAGGTCAGTGTTGTGACGACTTGTCCTTGAGGAGACCTCTCAACTTCAGGGTAGTGACGAGGTGTGGTTAGACTTTCCCTAGAACTCTAAAGTATGAGGGGCACTTTTCCCACTGAGACGCGTTCTTCTGATGCGATCTAAAACCGTGCGAGCGAGTCAGTGCCGCCCAAAGCGGATAGTGTTGAAATGCGGTGATTGAGCCCCTTTGCTTGCGGTTCGGGGTAGACGTACGGGATGCTGGGCATCGATGGATTTTACTTCTGGGACTGTTGGCGACTCACTTTCCTTGGGCTGAGCTACAGGACAGAGATCCCCTTACGGTCTTGTTCGGGCTTCTTGACAGAGCATATGAATATGTATATACCTTGTTTTATTACCCACTTCTTGGGCTTGGTTACTCACCCTTTAGGAGAGGCGAAGACGTGTGGGGTATCCCACGTGATTTCTGTGTCTTGCTTCTCGTGGTGGGATGAGTCTACTCTCCTACTATTCATAGCGAAGACTCGACGAGGTGTTCATCTTCTCACCGTTTCCAGCTCCTTGTGTCTGGACGAGTCTACCTTCTTTATTTTGTTGGGTTGAGCCAGACTCTTTATAGAACTTTCAGTTTTACTCCTCTACTTTCCCTATTCGCTCTACTACTCACCCTTTGGTACCTCATTTATTGCTCCCTCGAGCCTTCGGGGTATCTTACTAAGTATTTTTATACTCACCCCTGCTTGATATTTTCCCTCACTTGGTGTGCCCTTGCAGACGACGGACATGTTGTTCGTGACCTCAGTGGAGCATAGGAGTTCGGGATCTTGGACCGCGTGTGGTGGTCGTGGCCGGGTTTTAGGTGGGAGACCTGTTAGCTATTTCTTTTTGTTTACCTGTTTGAGGGTTGTGGCACTTTTTTGTTAGGCGTGTGTTTTTTTCCCTTTTCTTTTCAGCTTGTACTTTGTACTTTTTAGAGGTCAATGCACATCTGTGGTTTATACGTATAGCAGTTGTCCTTTTTACTCTTATTTTTCTTCCTTTTACTCTACACTTTTTCATTGAGTGTGTTGCGTGTGTGTGTACAGGTACTTAGGAAAAGGCCTCCCTGAGTTATTGTGCCTTCGGCGCTGGTCGCCAGCCCCCGGCCTATGGGGGCGGGCTTGGGGTAGTTGCGGCTCGAGCCCGGGTAGGGTCAGGTCGTGACAAAAATAAATTATTATAAATTTAGGATCATTTTTGGTTAATATTATTATGTAATAAGGACATAAAACAGAAAAAACATATCATAATAATACATGTGAAAACTATTAAAACTATATCAATTTTTCATAATATAAAAATTTTCAAATAAAACAAATTTTCATTTATAAATCATCATGACATTTGAATTTTCTTCCTTTTTTCTATTACACATCCTTATAAACTGTGAAAAATAATGAGAAACATGGGATAAGAACAAAACAATCTGTAAGGCATACAAGGAATGAAATCAATCGTCATGTTATAACATGAAAACCTATAACACTCTAATCCATCAAATTAATGAATATGAATGGTTTCCTTAGATATTTTCATTTTTAAATCATAAACTTATCAAAGGATTTCATCATTGATTTTGAAGGATTTTGATTGATCACATGTAAAATTTCATTATTGAAATAAATATTCACTGAAAATCAATTTTTAAAACATAAAATATTTTCAAAATACATTTCATTGTTAAAAAACATTGAAAACAAATTCATTAATATTTAAAATGTACACAAATAATTTCTCAATGAAAATGTTATTTTTCCCTATATAAATGATTTTAAAATATAAAATATTTTGAAATCATTTTTCATATAATATATATTTGAAAATATATTAAAGTAACATTGAAAACATATAAATAATTTTTATGGAAAATAAATCTGACAACTTATATTTGGATCATTGAAAATCAATTAAAACAATTTTGAAACATAATTTTATTTTTCAAAATAATTTAAAAAAATTAGTGGAAAAAAATTATAATTTTTTCATTAAAATGTAATATTTTAAACATGAAAAGGATTATTGAATGAAATGATGTTCATGATGGGGGAAAATCAATTAATGAAAAACATTCCTTATTCCACCAAAAGTTTTTTGAAATGATCCTAAATCGAAAATTGATAACAGATTCCTTTAAAAAAATTCAAAATGGTAAAAATTTGGTAAATACATATTTTATAAATCACAATATAATAGTATAAAAGTATCAAAAAAAATTTGAAAACATTCTTTTGTAAGAACACAGATTTCATAAAGATAAAAGTATAAAAGTTGGATCTTCATAATAATATTTTCTAATTAGCTCAACTAAATGGTAGTAGAAAAATGGTACCATTAGATGAATTTAGGATGGGTATCTAGATTAGAATAATATATATAGGAATTCAAGAGTGGATTATTATCATATTTCATCAATGGAAGCGTAATCATAAACAATCCCAATAATCATTGAGATTGTAGCAATAAATTGTTACCACATTAGAAGCATTGCATAAAAATTTCCACGATAGCATAAAATTACTAGAATAATAAAATGTGATAAATGGAATGATATTCATGGTAAAAAGAATAAAAAGTGTATTAGATAAATCTACTAAAACAATATTGGTGTATAACTTAAAATTTTTATTGAAAATGGAAAATAGAGACACAATTAATATACCGATTTGGTATCGTTTGAACCGTAATCCCCTTGAATGTGATAAAAAAAGATTGATAAATAAATAAAATTTAATATAAAGATAATAATAAAAGACTACATTCATCATTAGTATGTAAAACATACAAAATAAATATGTGGTGAATAATGAATAAGTATCGTAGAAATAAAAGTGAGACTAGAAATCCTCTTACTACATGATTAACTTTGGAATCATGATGTGCCTTAATGAATAAAATAAATGGAAGAAATAAATATAATTAAATAATATTACTTCATGATATAAAATTTCTTAATGATGTATACTCACAACATATGATAAAATAGTTTTTAATATGGAATGGTTTTCATGATTATAAGAAATTGAGATGAAATTCCACTACTACATGTGTACCTATTGAATAGAGATCCCCATGAAATAATAAAATAAATTAAAACTTTTAATATATAGAAAAAAATTAATTAATTACATAAAAATTATTATTTAATTATATACACCACATAAAATAAGAGGTTGGTGAAAATGTCATGTATGTTAGGAATTTTTGAATGCAAGATGAAATTCCTTCCCAATATGTCTTGAAATTATTTGTACATGTTAAAAATTGTTGTAATATAAATATTTTCTAATATTAAATACTGAAATGTACAAAATTCTCAAATGTAATACCTTATATAATTTTTTCCTGTATAGAACCCATTTTTATCAATTTCAATTTGATGTTAGGGTTCAGAAAATAATAGCTTTATTTTTCGTATTTGTTTTGACTTGTTATTATCGATCCTCTTACAATGAACATGATTTAGTTATTATGAAATGATAAAAAATAAGATCAATATCATATACAATATATATATTTATTTAATATAATCAATAAATGATATAATTAGGAAATGAAATACACCGTCCATGGAGATAGTATGTCATACGTACGCTTGAACAACGTTCCTATTTTCATATCATATTGTTAATGAAAGAAATGTAAATGATTTAAATAAATAAATTTACTTATTATATTTATATCATAATTATATTTTTCATATATATGATATATTTTCATTTAACCTATCCTGAGTATAATATATAGTAATCATGAATGAATCATTACACTTTCGTGAGGTGGTATTTTACGCATCTACAAGCAATGTTATAATATTCCCACAAAATGGAAACCATGAAGATGTGTGATATATAATAATTAAAGGTAAATATAGTCATCAGAAATATCATAAAAATAATTTAAAAAAAGTAGTTCCAATATTATTCCAAATAAAAAATGGTTGTAATGGTTGAATGAATGCCATCGTTTTGGGGGGTAGTATTCCTCTATACACACAAATGATGATTTTCTATCCAATTTGGAGAATTTTTTGAGGGTGTAGGTCATAAACCTAATATAAAAAAAATCCACCTATTTATGTTACATAGGATTTTATATACATACGGAATAAGACTAATTGAGGGTGTTCGGAAAGAGATGAAAATAGTTCTTGTGGAAGGATGTCACCTATTACTTGGGTAACTCCTTTTGGTTTTCCCCAATGGTATTATTTTATAAGGACCCATCCTTAATACACTACATAATCCTGATAATTATACAATAATATAAATTATTACACATTGAGGATCATTTCAGGTTTAGAGGTTATGTTAATTAGGAAAAAAGACATAAAAAACAACACATAATCATACACGCTGAATCTATTAAAACAATATCCATTTTTTCAATATATTAAACTTTTCAAATAAAAGATAATTTCATTGAAAAGTATTCATTAAATTTAAATTTCCTTAATTATTTCATATAAAAATCCTTATAACCCATGAAATCCATATAAAAATATTGAATGATCTCAAACAACTCTGTAAGGGATTTAAGGAAATAAATTATTAGTCATGTGATAACATAAAATCATATAAAACCCATTTCAAAAAACCTCATTAACATGCATAGAAACATTATTTAGTTCCCATGGTAAATATTTTCAATACCACTCATTAACTCACCCTCACACATGAAATAACCATTTGGAAAAATTCCATATCTAGAGTACCCAATTCATTAGAAAGCTATAATGGTGCTCACATGTCATATCTTCAGCTATAATGGGCTCAATCGAACATATCATTAGGTATAATGGGGCTCAAACTGGCTTATATTGTTCAAAAATGGGATAAAACCAACATAAAATATTTCCATGTTTAATTACATGATATAAAGTGTCATGAAATCTAGAGAAACTATTCATTCAAAACACAATCATTCTTAATATTATTAAAGATACATTTAAAGATATTTGGAAAGGAATGTCCCTTAGAAATATAATTTAGGTGAGAATTAATGGAATGAAATAGATACCTTTATGAACTGTAAATAAAAATTATACAACATAATATAAAAAAATCCTCACACAAATAATCTTAATAACACATAATCAATAATGTATATTGTTAACAAAATGATTGGAAATTGGGTAATGAATTCCCTTACCTCAGGTTCGTCTTACTTAAAAAGTCCATAAAACACAATTATAACAGTTAAAAGATTGTAATTAATATATTAATGAAAAATATTATTGTTTATAACACCTTATATGGTCATTTCAGAACATCATTTTATTTTTTTAATTATGAGTATTTTGTTTCATAAATTGTTTTAGGCGCATTCTTTCCATGATTTCCATGACAGGTTTACATCTGATATTCTTGTTGTACAAAAATTAAAATTACACATGAAGAATGATATAGTATTCATATGTTTCTATAATATATAATTATTCCATAACTCATTTTGGTTATTTTTATGAGGATGAATCATTAGACAAATCTTTATTGTCATCCATTTAGATCATTTTGGTGTTATATTGATAACCACAAACTAGTTTCAATACATATAATAATATTATCTATATAAATTCACTCCAAAACATGAAAGATGATATATCATAAAAATAAATTTCCATTTTTTTCATTAAAAAGGTTTTATAACCATTTTTTAAGGAATTAATGAAAACTTTAAACACATCGTACAAGATTTTGGTAAATTGGCACATCATAGATAATGTATTTATTTTTTAGAAAAAAGAAGAAGTGGAGAGGAAGAATAATGGTGAATTTTTTTCAGGAAAATTTTAAAATAAAAAAAATATATATGATTCTAGATTTTTCATACTTCTTGGATATGGGAAGGGGAAGAGACTATAAGAAAATTGAGGAATTGAAAATAAAACCTTTGACAATGAAAGAGAATTATTACCTCTTTATCTCTTCACCATCAAAGCTCTTTAAGGCCTTTTGTTTTGGCCTTTTGGTGAGACAATCAGGTCTTGGACATGGTGAAGTGTATTATGAATGGGATTTGGTAGATCATAGACAATTCTCATGGCTTGAGTGGTGTGAGAGTAAGAGGGGGTGAGGGTGGTATTTATAGTAGAGGAGAGGAGGGAGTTTACATTTTTTTTAATATTTTTTGTAAAGAATATAAATAGTCCTGATTCATGTAACCCCAAATAGTAATATTTTCACGTGAGTTGTAACCATGTATTTGTACATCTACCATGCATCACCTATGATCCAGTGAATCAATTATTTAGCTTTTAATATTATTTAATGTATTTTATTATTCCTAAAAAATTCATGAATTTCATAAAAATCCCAAAAAACGCCCTAACCATTTTTTAATGTGTAGAATTAGAAATTGATCTCCATTTTTTAATTATAATTATATATATGATGATGAATTTAATTATGAAATAAAATCATACATTATTCAAATGGAATCAATTTTATAACTATAACCCATTAAATATCACATTGATGAATTTATCCAAATCTAATTATCTTATAACCATAATACTAATAGAATCATTATTTATAGGGGTAATATTACTATTTATAATTGTAGGTAAGTAATCATAAGGGTAAGTTACTATTCATAACAGTGTGATACTATTCACCAAAATTTATGTTTTCCTTATGAGACACCAAATTTCTTACTGATCCCAACTATGTATGTTAGTTTTCCAAAATTCAAATCATATAAGCAAGAAAATTATTTTTAAAAGATATTTATAACGGTCTAATTAATACAATGTTTCATTTATTTAATTTTATTTTATGTATCCTTGGGGTGTTACATTATCCCTACCTTCTAGAAGTTTCATCCTCATAATTTTATTTTTTTTATTAAACAAGGTGGGGTTCCTTTCTCTCATAGCATTTTAAAATTCCTATGTTTCTTATTCAACCATTTGATTTCTCCAAAAAACCTTTACCTAGGGGATTGTCTTATACAAAAATTCTTGTTCTCTTTGATCAATAATCTGAATAGGTTTCACTACATAAGAAATAATCTCTTCTAGATAAACTAATTTTGAGCTCAAGACATGAGATGAATCTGGAACATACTTTCTCAACATCAAAACAATAAAAAAATTATGTACCTGAGATAAATGTAGAGGAAAATCTACTCGATATGAGATTGGAACAACATTCTCCATGATTTTATATTTTCTAATGAAACATTGAATTATCTATCCATTCATTCCAAATCTCGTAACAATTTTCCATGGACATATTCTAAGAAAAACATGATCACTTACCTCAAAAGATAACCCTTTCATATTATGGTCTACATAACATTTTTTCCTGATCTGAGCTATTCTCATAAATTTGTAGATCATCTTCATGTTCCCTGCCACTTCCTCTACTAATTCTGGTCCCATCAACTTCTTTTCCCAAGCATCATCCCTAAAAGATGTTGCTCAACACTACTTCTCATAATGTGCCACAATAGTTACCATCTGTATACTAGAATAAATATTGTTATTATAATAGAACTCAACTAAAGAATGATGTTGATGCAAAATTACTTGTTAGTCTATTGGACAAGTTCGAAGAAAATCTTGCAAATACAGAATCACGGGTTCTGACTTCCCATCAGATTGAGGGTGAAAATCTTTACAGAAATTAAATTTTGGGCCCAAAGACGTCTCAAGGCCCTTCCAAAAATTATACGTAACCCTGGAATCCTATTCCAATACAATAGAAAGAGGAACTCTATGTAACCGGACAATATCTTTGAAATACATTTGAGAAATCTAATCCAAACACATGTTATAATGAATATAATTTTTTTTTCATATTTAGTCAACCTATCAACAATAACCAGAATCGCATTGTTACCAAGAAATGTATTTGGTAGTCCCACAACTTTGTCCATAGATATATTCTCCCATTTCCACTCCATCACTAGAAAAGGCTAGATAATTCCCTTTACTGGCTGTAGCTTTGCATTAACCTAATTAAAATTCAATCATTTCATGGTAAAATCAGAAATATTCATTTTCATTCCATCCCCCCAGCAACACTCTTGAAGGTCTCTGTACATTATAGTACATCCTAGATGAACAAAAAATGGAGAACTATGAGATTCACACAACAATTCATTCCTAAAATAGGAATCTCAATGCATACAAAACGTTTTCTAAATCATAAAACACAATCTTTTGTAAGGTTAAATTCTGATAACATCCCCATTTTAACCAATTATTCCTTTTTCTGTAGCAACCTGTCTACTTTCTATGCATTGATAATTATGTCTGACAAAGATGACTGCACTACAACATGAAACAATACAAAGAAACATCATGCACTAATAGAATCTAATAAATTTTTTTATCAAATCAGTTAGGATATAATCATGTTGCAAAGGATCATCTAGTACAAAACACAGTCTTTGGGATGTATATATCATTTAATTTCAACTGATGGAACCCCAACCTCATGTCAACCTTCAATAAATATAATTCTCCTTAGATCTGATCAAAAGATCATCAATATGAGGAAAAGGATCCTTTTTATAATAGTAATGTTTTTCAGGGCTCTATAGTCAATCCAAGTCTTATTGAGCTATTTTATTCTAAACAAACAAGACAGGAACACACCTAGTGATGTTCTAGATCGGATGAAACCATTATCTAATGATTCATGGAATTGATTTTATAATTCCCGATGTTCCATTTGATCCATTCGATAAGGGGTTTTAAAATTTGACATAGAATCAAGAAACAAGTCATTAATAAACTTAACATATCGATCAAGTACAACCCTAGGAAAATCGTCAGGAAAACATCCAGGTATTCATTTTACACTCGTACATCATTAATCTGGATAGTTCCCCTATCTCCAAAAATATGAGAATGTTAAATTTCATTTCGATATTCTATATTTTTCTTTGATTCCTGATATTTTATTAATGGTATGGGTTCATTCTTGTATACAAAATGAAACTCTTTTTGAATGCGACTTATTTTCTTCTTTAATATTTCTTAGAATGATAAAACGATAGATGGTCCTTTCCCAGAAAAAAATCAATGTCTACTAGAGTTAATAATATGGGGTTTGGGTAAAATCATTCCATAGAAAATTATTTGTAGTTTTTTTATAAATTCTTCATTCCATAATATTTCCTCCATATTTTTTTACGATGAGTTCTGGTTTCAATTCATGAGGTGGAATTCTGATTTTTTGGGAAAATGTCTCCAAAATAAAGGAATGTGTAGACCCCAAATCAAACCACACAATTTCAAAATCTGTATAAACTAGATATGCACATGATACCATCTCATTTTACGGTTCAACATCTTCTAAAGTGGTTGAATATTATTTTTAGACACCCATTTTATTTTAATCTTAGTGATTTTTATCCGGAGTGACTTGCTTCACACAAACATTAGCAAAATGACCCCATTCCTTTTAGATAAATCGTCTCAGCATTGGGTTCTATATAATTTTAAAATCATTTAACATATACTCATGATACATGTCTCCAAAAATTCCACAATCGTAAAATATCCATGAATTTAAAATAAAAATAACTAGTATTCCTTTTACCACACTTCTCACAGGAATAGAAATTGTTTTTCTTACCACATTTTTTAATTGATGTAATATTCACCAATGCCTTCCAACTATATCATTTATTATTGTTTTAATAACGATGCACATACTTGTTATAAAAATCTATATCCACTTTTTCATCACATGGAACAAGTTTCTCATATCTTTTAAACTCAAGTAAAGATAATTCTATTCATAAATATGGTTTCAAACTAGAGGAAAATCAATTAATTTTTATAATTAATGTCCCATGTAATATATATTACATATCTAAAAAATATTTTAAAATTAAATTCATATGATGGAATATAATCATCATATTTATACTTCAGTACCATGAATTGTTTCTCCATTGTATGTCGAACATTTTTAGGAAAATATTTTTCAAGAAAAAGACTCTTAAATACATCCCATTCCAGACTAACAAGATCATCTATTTCTCTAGTATACATAACCAAATACCACGATTGAGTGGATTAATCTTACAATGTATAAACGTATAGGATTAATTTTTTATGTTCCTAATATCAAATTACATCAAATATATTTTAGAGAGCGTTGGTCCACCCTTCGGTTATTACTGGATCTATGGTTCCAATGAATGCTGGAGGATGTTTCCTCATAAAATGATCCAAAAAATCATGTTGGTTATTTGTATATAATGTTACTATATATCATTTATTCCACCACCATTTATTGCTTGAGTCTACTGATCCACTGATGTCACAAACATATCTGTTCTGATTTCCACCATTTTCGGTGCCAGATTCAGACAGACAACATACTATTGGTGCCTTCTTTCTTCACCTTCCCAATTTCTTCTACCAAAACCATTATGAATAGAAAAATCATAGAAAAATAAAAATAGTAAATTTTAAATGCTATAAAATTTCAAATTAACCATAGAGTAAAAATCATTTATCGTATTTTCATAACATAATTTGAACCCCTAAAGTTATATAAAAAATCCTCTAATACCATCTTTAAGGTCCCAATCACAATTCTTTACATAGTTCAATGTTTTAGATAAGAAAATAAATTATTATACATTTAGGATCTTTTTTTGGTTAATATTATTATGTAATAAGGACATAAAACATAAAAAACATATCATAATCATACATGTGGACACTATTAAAACTATATCAATTTTTCATAATATAAAAATTTTCAAATATAACAAACTTTCATTTATAAATAATCATGACATTTAGATTTTCTTCCTTTTTTTCTTTTACACATACTTATAACCTGTGAAAAACATTGAGAAACATGGGATAAGAACAAAACAATCTGTAAGGAATACAAGGAATGAAATCAATGGTCATCTTATAACATGAAAACCTATAACACTATAATCCATGTTTTCATGTAAAAATGGTAACAAATACGAGGGTTTTGTTAGATGCATCTCCATCATGTATGTTCTATACACCATGAGAATAAGTAAATGATGTTTATATTTGAAATATATTTTATGGATATTTTTTTAATTATCCCTCAAATCTCTGGATAACTAGATTTGGCCACATGGTTGGATAAATTGCTGGCTAACTAATCTTCCACTACTGTGCTATGATGCACAGACATAGTCACACTAAAAGATTATAATAAACTTGTAAAAAAATGCATTTTGGATATTCCAAAAATTTAATGTTCCATGAATGGTCATGCACGTCCATAAAGAAACATTCCACAAACCATACATCTTATGACACCCCAATATCTTTCCTTGCATGGTTAGTAGTGGCTATGAAACATGCCGGGCACGATTTATACAATCTAGGTCACCCATCCTGATTTTCAAAAAAATTGGGTTCACGGTTCTGAAAAAACCCCAAACACCCCTGATACCCCCATGAAATAAAATTTTATTCTCATTAGTCTATAATTAATCATTTAAATTGTAAACAAAAAGATATGTACCTCATATCATAACCTGAGATCTTGTAATGTTCCCCCCTTTAAATTAGATCATTCTAAAATTTTCCTCTCGAGGTTGGTCTAGATTAATATGAGAATAACTCTTGCCACTAATCACATACTCCATCTTTCAGATCCCATGTATCATCATATAAATGGACATACTACCATAACAACCATACTAGAGGAATAAAACATCATCATAAAACCTTCATTCTTCTATAAAAAATTAGAATAGGATTCTCTTCTAAGGATGCATCAAAATATCACTCCACATTCTTAGAAAATATACTTTTATATGGTTCATAATGATAATGGAATACCAGAGGAATGTATAAGACATCATTCATGGACCAATACCTCTGAATTTAATACAAACGTTTGGCTACCTACCAAAATCTCTCTAGAATATTGAATGACCTAACATATAATGTAATAGATTACCTTGTCACTTATTGGTCTGTGTCCCTACCTCAGTGACATATGTTAAAAGACATGATCCTAAAATTCATATTTTATAGGTCTTTTTCTGCAATCGGCCTATGATGGTGTTGAGAAAGTGAGATATTTATGTACAACCCGATCCAATGGACATTCTCAGAAGACCTCTGCATGAGATGTCATAACACTAAAATGTCTCCCCTAAATATTACCCTCACAGGGCAAATCTATATGTCCTACTATAAAAATCCTTATATTTTTACTTTTATATTTTCACATGGTATCTATTATTGTATGTGAAAAATCATGGTGTATATGAAACTCTAATTAGACCCCAAAATTCAAAAATCATGCCTGCAACATGTCCTCATGTGCTTGAATTGTATGATCTAATTGGCCATCACTCTATGTGTTGTACACTGTAATCATAAGAAACTATGTATCCAATTCACTCTGTAAACTAATCATGAAATTAGATATAAATAGGTGTCCCTATCTGAAAAACGTATTGTGTAGAACCTGATGAAGGAGTACTATCTCATGTATATATAACCGCCTATGATCATCTACATTGTCCATCTCTTCGTTCTCTAGTACATGAGAAACCTTATTGAGCCTATCCACAACAACCCAAACAATATCACTAGCTTGAGGGGACCTTGGAAAACAAGTAACTAAATTCACTTCCACATTATCCCATTTCCACTCATGAATTTAAAAATTCTCTAACAATATGGATTTCTCTGGATTTTATTCAATCACATGGTAAAAGGTTGAAAATGTAATATAAAAAGTAGATACCTCACGTCTCAAACCTGAACCCCATGATATTGATATAATTAGGATACATTTTTTTTAATTCCAAGACATACCAGCAAAACTAACCATGAAACTCTTGGATCATCACCTCACGTATGTCCATTATAACACATGTGTGTCCACTTACATGTAGTATCTCATACACACCAACATTAAAATTGGAGGTGGTTCGGCCTTATCAAAATATCACGTAGGTATAGGCCTATTGAATATAAAATATTCCTCACCCTTAAATCATCTAATAGGGTAGAGGCCATGTTTGAGGATGAAATAAAAGTCTTCCCCTTACCATCATGCACCACAAAGTGACTATCAGAAAAACAAATACATAATATTCCACTCAGTTTTTACCTACAAATGTTCTTGTATCAGAATCATCTTATCTTGTGTGTCACCAAGTACATCTTCTTATCATACATGTAGGATTTCTCGAAGAAGAAAGACTGCATATGCTCTACTAAGATTCACGGCCTCAAATTCAGATAACTCTTTGAAAATATATACTTGGGGATTTTTTTAGTGTACAGTTAAAAATTCTCCCATAATGATTATTGTCTCCAATAGTATAATGCATGGAAAAATACAAGTATTTTGAGATCATGCATCCATTAAATATTCTCTGGTGGCCTCTACTACTGATACATGTACCCCATGACTCTATACCCATAAATCTACAATTCTCCCATATGGATATATTATGTGTCTCAGTAAACAGTTTATATACATCCGTTTTCTTGAAAAAATTGTACTAGTGATAAATTTAGTCTCCCTTTCCAATCCTAAAAGGATATCAGAAAATTAATTATCTATAAAAAACAAACCATTCTTATTCAAGACTAAAAATAGTACAAATATACATGATATTTCCTTTACAAAATGAATGTAATATGCATCTAGATCCATGAAACACCATAATTAAATGATATTATTGGGTGTATATAATGAAAGAATAGTTTTATCCATTTATAGGTCGACTAATAAACATATCTCGGAGATAAAATGACCTATGAATTTAATCTTATCTATCGAGAAGTGGAACATTGTGATATTAGCATTTAACTAATGGTCTATCAATGTATCTGAAATGATCTGAAGATGTTTTTTATCGTATTTTTGATTTTTTGAATACAACAAGATGTCTTCCATGAAAACCACCCCAAACGAATCCAAATATTGATGGAAACCTTGCTTCATCAAATCCATGATAAATGCTAACACGTTTGTGAAACTAAGGTATAAAACCCGATACACATATCGAACATACCTACTATGAAAGAATTTACAAGGTATATATTTAGGTAGAACAACTTCTAAATTATAAACTGAACTCATGTCTGGTTTTGATAACACCGGTCATTTCAAAGATTTTCCAAATGTTCATTTATCAAGGGTATGGGTCATTGGTTCTTAACTGTTAGTTAGTTCAATTTTCATTAATCCATTCATAGCCATTATTTACCACTAAACATTTTATAAAATGTACTAGTGAACCCCCTTGAGATTAACTGGGTCATATAAACCCATTATCAACCATATCATCTAGGTACATCTTGAGATACTGAAACACCATAGTAGCAATCCAATGAGGAGGAGTGGATGCAGGAGGAGCTCCTAGAACAAACACGATGGAGAATTGAGTCTATATCCTATGGGATAAAACATTAAAATTTTATGGAAGGAATATTTGAAATGATTGACCACTATAGGAAAATCACTCTGATGTGATATCTAAAAATCTAAATGTAATCTATAATTCTAGGATGTCATCTCGCTTAGCGCATGATGATCTGGTCTAGCTCGAATTTCCTCAACATCCCATTTACCCTTGTGAGTATAAAATGTGCCCTCTGGTTATTTAAAAGTTATCATTTGTTGATATTAGTCCACATGTTTTTGATAAGTTAATATCCATCACATTCTGTGTATGAAATCAATCTACCCCATCTCAAGGGAAAAAAGATGCGAGACCAAGTAACAACCACCAACCTCATCGAGGAACTTTTTTCACTAAGGTTCATCATATATTCTCATCCCCAATAGAGTATCTAATATCATAACACCATCACAATACTAAATTCTAATCCCACGTGTCTCCAGAATAGGTACATATATTGAACTCTTTGATGCACATGTGTTTCAAAAAGAGTTGTAACAAGAGTAGAGGATAATATTATATTACAAATCTCTATCAATGGTACATAAATTTTATCCCCGTATGAAGGATGTAGAAAATAAATTTGGCATGAAAAATGGTCATGTGTCAAAACCTCACTACCCTTAGAAATACCATTATAGTGCGTCGGTGCAACAAATTCATGCATAATTCTTCCATGACCAACACATTTCCCTGATTGATCAGTATTCCTCCAACTCAATAAATAACATATAGCTATAGAACTTATTCATTAGCCTAGAGTTTGAGATGACCCCCTCAGTCACTACTTGACGAAATTTTCTGAAAAATCATTTGTTGTGGCCCATAATTCCTCAACCTCAATGATTTTTTGGATCACATTCGCATTTCTTTCTCATGTGGACATTTCTAGTGCACTGGTGATAGAAAACCAAGATACCAATAATAATAGTCTGATGGGTACATATATCATGGAAGGAATCAAAATGGTGCTTCCTATAGGAAGATTTTGATCCATTGGGTTGATAGACTACACTGCTCTACTCTACATCCCAAGATTTTAATAGGAATCACTTTGTAATTTTCACATGATTTACCATCTCAGTAATAGTTATAAACCTGAACACATTTAATTGAGATCAAAAAACATATTAGAGCCCTTCCTCAAAGATATATCCCTTGAAGCCACATAAACATGATATATCAGTGTAAAACCATGTATCTCTGAACAATGTGTCTAATACTCCATAACTATTATAGCACCATTCTAAATAAACATGAACTCATTGGACTTCTCTTCTCTTAGAGTGTCTGGTAAAAATTAGTTATAAAATTGGTATTGGTAATATTTCCAAACCATATCACCTAGCATATAATCTTTTTCCAAAACAGCCCCCAAGGATTTACTTCTCCATGAATCAAATAAGTTTTGAGATTCAATCTCATAACAAAAGGTTTATCCAGATGTTCGTAGATCGACAATGTATTCATGAACTATATATCAGAAGCATGTGGACCTCCATACTGTGAAAATGTATGATACGTCCACTAATATAACACATAAATAGCTTAGCTAGAGATGATAAAGGCTTCAACTCTCCCTAAAAAGACTACATGAATTGTTTAAATCTGTAAAACAACTCTGCCAGAGTGCATGTGTCCAGTAAAACCACTAGATCCTTATATTGAACTTTATGGTGATCCACATGTATCCCGTGGAACACCCCGACAAGTGTGTGGCTTCATACACCCTCTTGGAATATGATAATAGGTCATAGAGGTGGCATGTCACTAAAATTCAAAACACACGCCTAAAAAATTATTGATAGAAAAGGTCATGCCCGAATCCAATAGACAAGTCAAAAACATCTAACAAAAATTTCATACCATAGATCCTCTTCCTAATTCAGAAATAAATTTCAATGAATTCATTAGAGATACTACCTATAGCCCACTGAAAATATAGATATAGTATAGGTTCTCTATTTCAGAAATTTCAAATTTAACATTAAATCATATACACTTTATAATTTATTTTAAATGGATCATCTAAAAGGTTCACTACTTTTTATCCATAAGGTCCCATATTCACCATGAATAAAAATATATTGTCGACCTAATCAACATTATAACATGTTCCAATTGATGCGAGTCATTGTCCGCGACTCAACGTGCAATAATTTGAGGCTTATTGTGTCTTTTGTATCCCAATCTGAAAAAACTACACAAATTAATGAATGAACTCTAAGTACCATCCATAATATCAAATTTCAATAGAAAAAATAATTAATCAAACTACAGTTATATCAATAATGAAAATTATCCCAACATCATGAAACAAGAAATTCACACTATATGGGGACGAATAATTCCTGGATTGTGATTTCCATAAATGGACTAAAATAATTCACAAGATGGAATTCCATCATCTTGTCAGGTTGCAACAGAAATATAACCCATGGTTCTATAAATGGTAATATCAAAATTAAATTTCATTACCCTATAGTGGAATCAAAACAATTATTGTAACACCCTGACCCCAGAATCTAGGAGCCTGTGCATTATTTTAATATATTGGCATGATTACAAGGAATCAAGTCCTGAAGGAGTGATTAGTTTAGTATTCATGGAAACTATATACATACATAATTTCAACACTACAACTTGAAAGGAAAAAACACTAATTTATTCCATTTGAAACACCCAAGCTTCTATTATTATTCCTGCAAGTCACTCATAACTAACTTATTCATATCTTGTGATAATGATACATGGGAAAGTGGTGAGCTCAAATGCTCAGTAATATTATGAAATACAATAGAAGATAATATAAATATTAGGCATGGTGAATAATTGAAAACACTTGACTTTACAAATAATAAACATGAACACTTTATGGAAGGAATATGACCTGAGTAAAAAAATTCATAATAAAACATAGTCATGGGTATTATACTAGTCAAATATCCACATGAAATACAAATATCAATTCTCATAATGATGTAATGAAAAATGCCAGACATCATAACCACATTGTCAAAGCCGTGTTCCAAGACTACAAATAATATTTTTTCAAGGGCTTGTGACAAGACACTAGTTTGTCTCATGAGACCTACCGATTCATTGAGGAGCTATAGAGGGATTCACCCATCCCATACTATTTCCAATGCATCCAACATATGAATAGTTTGAAACATAAGATAAATTTTTTTATTAAAACTATCATACACAATGTCAATACTTTATCCACCAACCATGAATGGTATAAAAAATAACACATCCACTGTCAAACATAACTCATTCAATACAATATGGAATATTTTATTGCAACAGATTAACATCAATTGAATATAATAAAGGATGTTGACATAGATAAAAATAATCATCAAAACTATTTGACAAAAATAACCCCCTATTTCTTGAAGACATTTAAAAATCAAACTATTTGTTAAGAATCCGTTAAAAAAAAGATTTTTTGAATCAAAGTGTCCCATACGACATTGAAGAATTTAAAAGTAATTTTATTTTTAAAAAATTAATTTTCTTATAAATACATCTTTAAAAACATTTTTATAACATGGACATTAATGAGAAATTATTTGAATAATAATTCTTTAAAACATTTGAAATGATATTTTAGTTAGAGTTCCTAACCAAAAGAGAGACACTTTAATACAAATAATTGAGTTAACCAAAACATTATAATATCATAACAATTAATGGATTCAGGATATACTATGTCAATGTACATTATATACACCATATTAATGTTAATTGGTGTTTAACAAGAAATAAGTATCAATGCAATGTAAATTGAGATGAAATCTCTTAAAAAGACAGTATCCTTAGGATAAGGATAACTCAAGGACATAATTATGTGTGAAAAATATAAATACAATCAATGTGATTGGATATTTTTTATAAATTAATCATAGGACATTCAAACATATTCTTATAAATACAACACCAATGAATTGGATTTTTAACTCACTAAATGGATATTGAGTTAAAAATTACTCTTATCAAGTTCATATCGATTACTTGAGAATTTATCGATGGAGTGATTATGTTTATAAGAAGTATATCCATATAAAAGGGTGTATAAATTACTAAAAAAATAATAAATAGTTATTCCACACATAATCATGGAGTAAAATAATCAATGAAGTATGCGTAAAGCCCAATGAGTTGAAATTGAAATTTGAAATTCCCTTACAGATTTTGTAACTTATGAAACATACACACAATGAAGGAAGTATCATAAAATGAAGATGTAAATACCCATAAATTATATTATATTACAAAAGTAATACATTCAGAGGTAGTACATACTCCACACAAAATGATATAGTGGCCAATCTAGCATGAATCTCATGGAAATAAATGTTAGATGAAAACCCCTTACTTTATTGTAATCAATCTAGTAGTATGAACAAAAGTTAATAACCACAAAATGAATCACAGAATACTAGGAATATAAATGGAATAATTATAATATATATAAACTATATGTACACAATACACCACATGCAATAAATAAGTGGTGAACAATGGAAATCTCGAGGAATTAAAAGTGAGATAAGAAACCCCTTACCTCAGGTCTGACTTGTCTTGTATGTTCCTTGTTCTTCCTAAATAATAAACATAGGTTAATTTCTACATTATTAAGATCATTTTTCACTTTTATTATTCATTTTATATGACTAATTACCTACCTAAAACAATTATTTAATTATCTGAGTTCATATTGGATATTTTATCGATGTTATGAAGTTGAGTCAAAAAGGAACTTGTAATAATAACAATTTTTCCATGTTGTCAAAAGTCAATTATCTCCAGAATGATATAAATTATTTAGATATAATATATATATATATTATATTCATTATATATATCTATTTAAAATTTTTGATAACATTTGGAGATAAGAAATTAAATGTACCGTTCATGGAGACGGTAAGTCGTACGTACGCGTGAACACTACTTTCATTTATATATTGTATTTTAATGGAATTAAAACACAATGATAAAAAGATATATAATAATTCCAATATTATATCATGTGGAATATAATTAATTCTAGTCTTTATATGTCCCACATAAGGCATTAATGAGTCGTATCATTTTGAGGGGAGGTAGTCCGCACTTCCAAAAATGAAATTATCACGTCTTACCCCTAATGGAAACCACTAAATAATGATATAAATTGAAAATAAAGAAGCATAAAAAAACTAAAACATAATATATATATGATATTTAAATATATTTCCATCTTAATGGCCACCATGAGAGGCGGTAGGAGATAATCAAAAAATCATCATTTCATGAGGCGTTAGTTTTCCATCCACAAAAACAATATGTTCTTCAGCCATTCGATGGAGGAGTGTGTAAGTGTAGTTTGAATATTTCTCATAAAAACATCTTAGTATACTGAGGATACTGGTGTTGGTACAAAATAATTAAATAAAAAGTTTTTTGGGTTTTGAGAAGTAAAATTAAATAATAAAATTAAGTGAAAGCGTTACCTTTAATTTGGGTAACTTCCTTTAGTTTGAACCAAAAGGACTTCTTGAAGTGCCTTCTGTGTAAGGTAAGGATTCAAGGTGGAAGAGGGGGATCTTGAGAGATTATTTTGGAAGGGTTTGGATAAGACAAGGGGCATGAGAGGTGTGTGTAATGGGTTATAAGTGGTGTCATTTTATAAGGGAGATGAGAGGCTCTTTAGTAAAGTGTGAAAATATTATTTTATTATATAGTGATATTCGGTTTTTAAAGGTCCAAATCAAATTAAAGTCAAAGATAAGATGAAACATGGTCTAAATAAAATCATCAAATAATAATTGGATAGGTTTTGGATATTATTTTAATATTAATAATCATATTTATTTAAATAATTTAGTAATTAGGTAAATACTACATCATTATTGTGTCATAAATAATTTAATTAATTTGATGTCTAAAAATTTTTTAAAAAAAATTACCATTATGTAGGATATCTATTTATATTTCCAATTATTATTTATTTTCAATAAGATGACTTATATAACCCCATGTAAAAAATGATATACTAAAAGACATTTGTTAATGTCATTTTTGTCTTTACATTAAGTTAATTAAAATGAACTGTCATTATCATTTTTATGTGGCTCCATGGGGTCCCAAAATAGACTCAAAGAATCCCATTGTTATAAATGACTCATCCAATAGGGTTATGACAAATGTTAAGGTAATTTTTTTTATTATAATATTCTTTTTACCGTGAATTACCATATTTACATTTAACCACGGTAAATAAAAGTCAGAAGTTACTATTCACAAAAAATTATTTTCATCTTATTGAACAAAATTTTACATACTAATATCAACCATATATCTTGGTTTTTTGAAATTCAATTCAGAAAATCATTAAGGTTTAATTTTTAATGAAAAATTTCGATTTTTAACTACTACTTAGTGGTTTCACTATTCATAAAAAATTGATGTTTTCAGAAAAATATCAAAAAATCAGCCTATGCTATATTTGATATTCCAAATTAAAAAATGATGTATATTTTAACAAATTCAAAAAATAGAAGTTGGATTAATTAATTTAATATTAGTTATCGTTCTCAAAATAAATAACGTGTTTTTAACAAACAATAACTGTCAAAAGATTTACACTTGTTTATATATAATTTCAAAGTGTAAATAATTGAAATGACCATAATTGGATTAAAGGGTAAAAATTTAATCTAATTACACTTCAAAACCAATTTAAAATATAATCTAATTATATATATAAATTATATTAAAAGGATGTTTTGAATTAAAATACTTTGTTTCTCACTATTCATAAAAAATGAATATTATTAAAAAAAATACCAAAATTTAATTCAAAGTAAATTTTTATGTCCCAATTATAATGAAATATTTTTATTTTGTCAAAATTAATTTGTAAAATTGTCAAATATGGGATTTAAAAAGGTTAACCATTAAAAGGTGGTAAATTTGATTTTTTTTGAAAAATACTTTTTTTTATCTGAACAATTGAATTTGTTCATATAATATGTCTAAAAACAAATAATACATATGTTAAAATTATATTGTGTATATGAAATTCAAAATTTATTTAATACTATTCATAACTACTTTTGAACGGCTAGTTTGGTAAGTCGTGGTGTGATCGAAATCAGTGTTGCGTGTAGTGTAAGCTACTGAATTTGAATAAAATAACTTATTATGAAATCTTTGTGTGTTGCAATTGTAATAGGAAAAATATAGAAAACAAAATTACCATTCTAGTAAATTTTTATTTTTCTTTTACATTGGTTTTCTACTCCCAGGAAAAACACATCACCAAATTACAATTCTTTCAAATCTTCTTTATGTTGTCCTTGAATAGTAAATCCATAAAAAGAACTAATATTCTACAATATTGTAACATCCCCAAACCAGATTCCAATGAATTATTCCCGAACCATGATTGGCCACATATCGCCAAAATCGTATTCCTAAACCACAGTTGCTTCCAACTGTCATAGAGGTCCTATGGTGTGTCTTTGGGAGACTATTCCATCATATCACATTATAACACAATGGTATGTAACATACAAAACAATTCAAGATGATGTAAATAAATCATATAATTGATAAAAACATAATATAAAGATATATATGAAATTTCGAGATGTAATCTCATATACAATGATGATGATGTCATGTAACTAAAATTGATGGAAAATTTTATTTAGGAAATACAATTATAAATGTAATAGAATTCATAAAAGAGAAAAAACAATCCATTATTGCATCATGGTCCTCATCTCTGTCATCTGATCCCATCCTCATAAGCATAGAAAAAAGTCAATTATTGAAGTATGGGAACATTCCATAGTCCCTACCTATATTATTATATTCCATCCAGGTACGCAACGATAACCCAAATAGGGTTTAGATACAATATTATTATGTCACGACCCAAAGTGTATTTTAAAAATTCCATCTGTGTAATAAAAACTAACATAGTGGGAATAATATAACTTGTGTGATAGTACTGAATATAATGTGCCTAATGAAAATGATATCGTATAGGAGATCATATAAAATCATTAAAGGGTCCCTACAAAAATGTTTCAAGATCTTGTGTAAATCTAGAAATATAGTAAATAGTTTTATATACCATATCCATTCCATATACAGAATACAATAAATCTCCCATGACACTATTGTATATGATTTACATCATATCCATCACACCCATACCATATAATAAGAATTGTAATATTTATCATGTTTTTTCCTCATAATTAGAAGTGTTAGAGCCCATAAGGAAAGAAACAAAGTATGGAAAACCAATTGATCCTCATTGAGTCCCACGAGAATCTCAAGGGAGACTCAGAAACATAAACGGTGGAGTCCTAGGATCTTGTCAATAGAGCATGTAAAATTTGAGTCTATAATGCCATATCTAGGAGGTTTTGAATCCCTTGGAATCCTACAAAATCAAGAACTATGGGGAATATATGTCCTGATATCTTCAACCACAATTCATAACCCATCGGTGAAATGTCCCCAAAATCTAAATGGAATAATGATACTCGACATACCAACCATGGAATTCATTACAATTTCAATTCATATCTCATTCAATTCATCAATTCCAAATAAAAATTTTTAAATGATTTTAACCACTCAATAAGCAATTCATATTAAATTATATTCAATGAGTTTTCCAATTCATATTATAATTCCATATAATCTATTTAATCAATGAATCAATATGAAATGGAAGAAAAAAACTCCAAATTAGACTATATAGTTCAATTAATTTATAAATGGGCTTCCATTGACTAGGAAAGCTCAAACACACACCCCGTGGTTGGTATAATAATTTCAGACCCAATGTTTAATCCCATGGGTGACCTTGGTGGGGGTAACAACCTACAAAAAATACTAAGGAACATGTGGGTATCCATAATATGTTTCACTATATTATATTTCATTATTTATTTCATTTTCTGGCCCACCAAAAATGGTGTGCTTCTTGAAAAAATATCAAAAAGATCTATAAATCCCCAAAAAAAACTCAGTAAAAAATATATAACACCTTACCAAAAGATGTTTTAGAGTATCAATCTTGTATCAAATAATTATGTGAAACAGATCTGGTTAAAAGAGAATAATGAAGAAAAATCCAGGAAAATAATACAAATTATATTTTAACTAAATAACTCATTCATATAAAATTTAATCTACTAAAAGAAAAAAATGAATAGATTACTCACCGATGTGTTTCCAATGTGACCAACAGATCTCAAATCCATGTTCGGATGAAGAAATGGTAGAAACTCCATAGAAGTGGCCAAAGAAGTAGTTTCATATATTTTATTTCTACTGAGAGATGAAAGAAATTTTGTTTAGGTTTAAAATATATATAATGAACATTTTGGTCAATTTTCCCCAAAACACTGGGTTTCATGATATGAAAAACCATTAACTCTTTACTATGAAAATGGTGAACACGCATCATCACTCCATATGGTTTCAATTTTTTTTGTAAACAATTAATTTTGGATCTACTAAAAATTATTGGTGCCCCGAACATGGATGTTCTTCTATTTGATCAATTTTCTCAAACTACATTTCATGTATTGCCCCACTATTCATCCTTCCATGGTTATTAGAAATTGTGAGACCCACCCCGCTAGGTTTATACTACAAATGAAATATGTTTTAATTTTCCTAGAAAAAGGCTCTAGATTCTGAACCAAAACCCAGACACCCTGGATAACCCCATGACCTCATGGGTTATTCGCAATGTAACATCCCTCCCCACCTCTTTGGATTGATAAGGCAGTATGACATAACTTGTTCTTAAGAGACAACCCCAAGGCGTTGAAGGCTTAAAATTAATGCAAATAGGTCTAATATAATTGTGGGATTATATTCTATTTAATAAATAAATACACTAAACCAAAACAGAAGTAAGAAAATGTACCTCTACATAATACAAGATAATAATTTAAAACTACTCCAAGTACTACCATTAATATCAAATCCAAATTACAAAAGTGTACCATAATGGACAGAAACTAACATCAAAGTGCACAATAGAAAACAAAACCAAAAAAAATCAATGGAAACCCGCATAACATAAATGATCAATCATGTTATATGTTCCAACTCCACAAAAAACCCATGTATCATGATTCACCACTAAAAAAGTGAGATAAATAACATTTTCTTATGTCCCTATAAAGGATATCTGCAAATTCAAGAATGTTCAAATGTAGGGTTGAGTAATGAATCATTATAGGCTTTCCAAAAATGTCTTTCCAACTCACAAAAATAGGTTAGAATAATTTAGCACATTTACATAAAATAGTTATTATAAAATAATTATTTTAAACAATTTAAAATAGTTAATCATAGACCAAAACTATTTCAAAGAAAATTATTTTTTGAAACCAAAACTACCTTCCCTGAAAAAAATTCTAAACCTTTTAGTAATTCGTTTAGAATAACCCATTCAGATACATACATCCATACATCTACATATTGATTCTATGTAGAGGGTTCCATACTCATGAAGGGTCTCTCATTGATCTACAAATTTTCCACAAGGTTCCCAAAATCCTCTATGCCATTAGACCTTTGGCACAAATCCCCATATCATATTTCTATCGTGTCCTATATGCCAAATGAAATCACACCACCATGTATGCCAAAAAACCATACCAATATTATTATAACAATTTTTTCATAAAAAGGACTCTTAGTGAAAATATTTCCATAAAATATTTTTCCCTATAATCAAACAATGCGACAATTTTAAAAATAACATTTTAAAATTATTAATCAATTCCATTTACACAATAGTGCCAGCTTTCGATAATCCATCAAAAAAGAATGATTCTACCAATCATTAAACATGCTTGAGGAATCATAGTTGGATCAATCTCTGGTTCCAAAGAAATTCAACTACCATGGTACAAGCAATTTAGAACAATGTGACTCACCATTCGTTGATGATCTCTACTCGATGGATGGATTGCATCTGCTCGCATCTCAACATCAACATCATCATCACTCATATTTATAGTAAAGCTAATATGGTTGATGACGGCCTTGCTAACAAAGGAGTACATAAATACATTACATTGATTGATGATCTTCCTACAAATTATCTCCATCTTCATAATAATGATTGTAATATGATTCCATCCTTTAGACTCATGTGATATTATTCTTTTATTTAAATCGTTCCGGATTTTTTTAATAAAAACCGACAAAACTAGGATAAATCTCCAATTACCCACAAAATATCTCATCAACTATCATCATAAAATTCAAATATAACCATTATTATCACTAATAAACATTATATATATATATTTAGTGTACTAAATCAAAATATATATTGAGATGTAGAAATTTTGATATAAGAGAAACCATGAAAAACAACATTAAATGATGACAGACTGTGGTAATCAAGATTCAACGCACTAAGAAACACCTCTAGACCACTTTTTATTAAATGGTGGAAGACTTTATGGACCATGGGAGAATCAAATCAAGATTTAGGTTCGTTGTAGGGAAATAAATGGCCAGTATAACTTAATCCTGGTTAGTTTATCTTTTTTAGTATCTAGTTTTCATATCATGCATGGTAAGAAAAAAATCATATGCTAAATGTGCACCTGCATCTATTTAAAGGAGGACCTCTTATGGATGTCATGAATGTTTAGTCTAGTCATACACAATATTTATTAATTCCCACTTTAACACTTTTCATGGGTTCTCCTAGGAGACTACATAGTTTGTACAAACAGGGCACCAATATATGAACCTTCCCCTTAGTCCATGTATTACAATTCATGGCTTCCAATAGGAGTTTCATAGTTTCCCAAAACCATGTCAAAGTTGTGTACCTATGGGGAATCCTTAAAAAAATTCCAGAAGGCTTTCTAATCCTCCCACATATCACAAACAATTTATCTAGTTAAAATACATAAATGAAGGGTAACACACATGAATTTGGGGGTGATAAATTATCCTCACTATTGGCCTTTCATTCCCATGAATATAGAAACCCATCGATGTCCTATAGGATATTTGGCCATATCCCGACTATTTCATTTTCTAATTCTTGAGAATATTCCTAGATCTTACCATGTTTCATAAAAACCATCACTAGAACATTGATTTTCTAATGATATAAATTTTATTACCTATCCACAATCTCCATTAGAATGTGCACCGACAAAGCATCTATATCTATATTAATATTATCCCATCGAATCACATGGTTTAGATTAGGAAGATACTTTATCATCAGAGATACATGAATTACATTATGCACCACACTGAAATGTGGTGGAAATACAAACAAATATTCCACCTCTCCAACATGGTCTAGTATCCAAAAAGAGCCTATGTGTCTAGTAAATAACATGCCCTTATTTACGTAATTAAAATTTCCATTCGTTAGAGATAATCTCAAAAACATATGATCACACATATCCAATGACAACCATTGTCAAATATGATACACATTGAATTTCATTGTAATATGAGATATATGTATCCATTTATATATCAAATAATTTCATTCCATTGTTTCATGGACAAGGCTCAGCCCAACTAGTGATATTTAAATAGTTTGCACCCATTAAATTGGATAATGATAAGAATTACCATAAAATTATTCAAAAGTAGAAATATGTATCAAGTCATGATAATTATTTTCATATCAAAACTCCACTAATTAGAGGTTTTGTTCCCTTGATACAAAATAACTATTATAGAAGCCTACAACCTGTCTTCCAATGGTTATGTCACTCATTAAGAGAGGCCATTATTCTGGGGATGATATGGTGAAGTCATAGTAAATTCAGTATATATTTTATTCAATAATTATTTTGTAAAAGAGATGAAAACATAATATATATGTATGATTATATCGAAAATAGTACGCCATGATTATTTACCACCTCTAGGATATAGATTTTTTACAATTACTATAGCATATGTTATTCATTAATTGGGATGAAATGAACCAAATTTTTTAGATGATCCATTGTCACCCATATGGAATCTTGTTTCAAAACCATTCCTAAAAGACATTTATAAAATCCCTTTACTATCGACTCCCCTATCTAAAAAACACTTGCTAAAGACTGCAACATACCTACTAGTTCTTGATGCTCTTATCTAACTTACATAAATGTAAAGAATAACGACACAACTCAGACGCTTTCTTTTTAACAAGAACCCACCAAAAGTGTTCTTTCAACTATTAATACATCTTTTGTATCCTAATATGAATATTTCATTTTGAATGGTGTTATGTGTCAAAAGGTTGTTTCTGAAAAACCATAGATATGACCATCTGATTTTGAAACAAAAACAATAATCTCTTAGAATGATTATGTACCACAATGGTCTCCCCACCATTGAGTTGTTTCCTAAAATCATCTGATTAATAATATCAAGTATATTACACTTTTACCACCTACACCAGTTCATGAGAAAATGAAAATTTAATGAAAACTTCATCATCCACTCGTTCATCACATTCCATGCTCCTATGTTCTATCACATACATCAACTACAACTAATCTGAGTACCCTTTTTCCTATAGAGCATATGAATTTTTAATTAATGAAAATTCAACCATATTTTCATAACATTATTTATAAATCAAGTGATATTAAATCATTTTTAGATACTACATCAATCTTCTTCTTCTTATATTTAAATCTATTTGTGAGGAAATATGTTTTAGGATCTTATGGTCCATAAACACTGTAAATTTTTTACTAGAGAGATAATGATGCCAAGTCTTGATATCATGGAAGATAGGTGAAAATATAGATTATGTGATGGGTATTTTTCATGATATATACATAACTATATTAACCCATAAGAAACAACATGTTCTCCTATATGATAACACATCCAATCCCTAATCCCAAAGCATCATAATCAATCACGTACCATTGTTCGGATTCTAAACAAATATTGATTTGTACTATTGTATGGATATATTTATGTTATTGGAAGTTCCTCAGTCATTAATCATTACATTGTAATGGAATATTAATCCTTATTAAATTTAGCATTGGTGAATCCAGTTATGATAAATCATGAGAAAATCATTTCTAATTAATATTTAGACCATGGAAACTGTATATCTCAAAGTTTTTCATTATTTGTTTCCTGGAGATTAAAACCTAAATCATTTATAGATCCACTTAAAATCCTTTTTCCAAGATTAAATGGGCATGCAAATGTACCTCTTCTATCCAAAAATTACACTTTGATAATTTTCAATACAAACATTGATCATGAATATTTCCAAACACTATCTGAATGTGTTCCACATGATCAGTACATGTCCTTGAAAACCCCAATATTTCATCTATATTGACCACAAAAAAAATAAAAATACCTTTTTTTGGTTAAATTAGATTACTCAAGAGGGGATGAATTCAGTATCTATACAAATTTAAGTTAAAAAGTTCACTTAAAAAATATTCCCCAAAAAATGAATAAAAATCAGTTAATCAGCGTAAAACAGTTATAATAGTTCGAATGTTCATATAACATCTCATAATATTGAATAATTCATAGTAAAATCAATTTGAATTGTTGATACTTCTTTTGAAGCTATTCTAAAAAAGAAAAAATAGTTACAATTATGATCCAAGACTAACTGTCCAAGTACAATCTAGTTTTCTAGAATATAAATTGATGTCGAGAAAACCCAAATTAAATGACTCAATAGATAATACAAGTGGTTCATTATCAAGACGAGACCAAATCCACATCACATGGTGATAACCTTCCACCATGTAGTTTATATTAATACACATGATCCACACCCTAGATCGGGATAAACAACAGTACATAGGATTGTCCTAGGAACACGACCTCTTCAACTATTCTACATGGGCATCACCTACCAGGTCACAGAAAGACCTCTACCACACTTATCCATGGCAGTAAATAGTTGTAAGAATATATGAGTGGATGAATATCTTCTATCCTTCATTTTAATATAGGATACAATGTGTGTTTTTATAAATACACTCACACACTACTATAAATATAAAAATAGTACACAATAGAGAATAAATGATGAGAATAGACTAGAAATTCTTTGAGTGTTTCTCTATAAAGATCTGGACTTAAATGATGAAGCAGGTGAAAATATCGATTCCTCTTGTGAATAATTGAGTAACATATGTCTGTTGTTCTGGTTTATAGTTCAATTAAGTAAGATATGTTTCTTGTGTTCTTCTTCGATTTAGTACTATGATGATTTTGAGTCTCTTATTTATGGTAGTTCAGCCTTCAGGGATCAAGAGTGCTTCTTGTATTATTCAGTTTTATATTATTGTTAGCATTCACTTCTCTTTTTTTTTCTACCTTCTATAGTGCGTCACTTTTCATTTTATTTGGGTGTTCCTGTGTAAGAGAAAGATGGATGATTTTATTCTAAACCACATACCTCACACTATCAGGTGATATATCTAAAAAATATAGTTATGTTATTGCAATTAAATGATTAAAATTTGACTGTTAGAAATAAAATTTTAAATAATAAACAGATTAAAGAATAGTTTCACATTTTTTATTGAATTAATATCACATGAAGAAGGTGTCACTTGGAAAACATTTTCATTCAGTCCCTTTTAACGGTGAGATAGTTATGATGCCACAATTGTGTTGTGATCTGGAACCTGTTGCATAGATGCAATGTCAGGATAAACGTGTCTCAGGTATTTGTGTCAATTCATTTTTCAAAACATTGAATGATGTATTAGATAGGGTAGTATGGATCCAGTGTCATAGAATTTACAAAATATGACACTGGTTATGGTGTCTAAGTCATGGTGTTAGGATTATAGTGGTAGGGTTATAGTCACCAGTCTAGTGTGTCCGATTTACGGTGTCTGGGTTACGGTGTCTGGGTTATGGTGTCTGGGACATTGAGAAATTCCAGAACTGGTGGAAGACATACAGTTTCACAGAAATAGCCAAATATCTGTAAAACTATCTTAGGAAATAATATTCCAAAAATTTATTATAATTAAGAGCTAATATAATAAACCATTATAGAACAAGATCAAATATAGATTACAATTTTCAAACATGATTTATAAGATTCTAATTCAGGATTCTTTGATAGTTTATAACATGATTTGTAAACATTAAACCATAAGGAAACATACCATCTCCACACATGATTTGATATAGATTAGACAAGTTTAATGAGATACATTATAGATTGAACATGATTTTTTATCATTAATACATTATTAAAACATTATTAGTCCAACATTCTCACCCTTTTATGATTAAAAAACACTGGGTTTAAATGTCTATTCTTATTATTCTCCCCCTTTTGGTATTATCAAAATGAAAACAAAAAATCAAATAAACATGGAATGATAGTATATAAGAGATAAAAAATAGTTCACATTTAATTCAATTTACATATAGGGGTCCTTACAATCATGAGGAAAAAGTACATAACATCACTTCCAAAAAGACAACTTTCATTTCTTTTTAGGTTCAGTAGTTTTCTATATTCCCATGGAAGAATCATCAGGTTGGGAAAGACGATCATAAGTATAGCTATGAGAATAAATTGAGCCAATTGTGAGAGAATGAAGAGGGGCTCCTTCGAACACATAAGGTGCCAAAGTGGATTTTGTTGAAGACCTGGGAATGGATTAGTCATGGATAACATTCCTAATCTGGATCAGATCATGATATATAGACATGGAGGTAGAAGAAAAATTTGTGGATGTGGAAGGGGTTGAGCTATGATATAAAGGCGGCTACAGATCTTGTTCTCCATGAAATTGTCCATCCGAAGAATGAAATCATTCATCTTAAGGACTTCTGTCTTGATGTATTATGTGACATGAGGAATTTTCAAATTCTCTACAAGTTACAAGAAATTATTGGCCAAATCATTCTTAGAAGAAACTCTATTGAAGTAAAAAATCCCATTTCATAGTTATTTATTCTTGAGTATCATTGGAAATACTTGAGTTAATACTCACTAATTTATATACTCAGTCACCATTATTAATGACAACAGATAATTATTCCTTGTCAAAAGTACTTAAAAATGACTGAAGATCGTCTGTTAAAATAGTTTGGATAAGATCATTATCTACAGGTTTATATGACTGTCTAGAGGCTTTTAAAACTATAACGTATGATGATAGAGTCTTAAATAGATTTATAACTTTCTATAAACATACCTAATATTCAATAGTAGATTGTTAAGTCCAACAACAAGCTCACACATTTCATTTAAAATCGTAATGATTCTCTAGGACAAATTATCATATATTGAAGTCAATTTAGGTTGAACAAAAGTTGCATCTTTTTATGTTATCTAATCACTGACATTCTCAACATTATGAGAAGCATGAGCATGTCTAGTAGCAAAATTTTTTTTATATATTCAACCATATACTTATGAAACATCACGTCATCACTCAACTGCTTGATCATATTAATTACATCTATTTTTTCAGGAATAATTTTTGGTTAAATTTTTCATATGATTTTTTCTATCATCATGGAAGCATATATTTCACTAAGATTTGTCATAGGAGCAGGCTACGATTGTATGATCCATTCAAATCCATCTAACAATGTATCTAAAAAATCTTTCAGATCACTATCACTCAATGAAATAGAAGGTTCTTGGGTTTTTTTTGGAATATGAGTTGAGACAGTTGCATGATTTATAGAAGAGATTAATTCTTGCGCATAAACTAAATTCATTTGAAACATAGTGGAAGTATCTATTGCCTTAACCATGGCCTCTTGGCTATTTTCTAAATCGAAATATCTAGGAAACATATACTATCTATCCACAGTGCTTTGATCAACTTGATTGGGAACATGATTACTTTCTAGATTGGGTTGTTTCTCCCCCTCAACATGTGCATCTCTAGTATTACTAATAGATTTTGTCTCCTGACCTACATCCAAATTATAATATCTTACAGCCTCACCCATTTTTTCCTAGTTAGGTTAAAGGCCTATTCAATTATTTCCTCATCAAATAGGATAATTTCATGATAAAAATATTCTATTAATTATTTCCTAGCAGTAGAATATTCCTCAATAGTAGGTTATTCTTCTAAATGATACTCAATAACAACTTGTCATTTTACACAAGAAAAAGTATCTCATCCAAAATCAGGTTCTTTCATTGTTATAATACTTATTTTATTATCAGGTATATCCTTTTCATCTACAATTTGTGTGTAGACCACTTCCTTTTTGTCCATGACAGTTATTTCCATAGATTTAATAACTTCATCTCCTGCTTCTTCATCCAATTAATCATTAACATCATATGGTTCCAAAGCTGGGTAAGATATGTTGTTATTTATTGATGGATTCTCAACTATATTATTCTTTCGATAAAACCTTTCATTTTCCTCCACCGTATAATTTTTCAAGGATTCCACACTATTTTCATCCTTCTCATTGTGTACCGTGACATAGAGAATTTATAATCTTTAATAACTAATTCATCAGGTCCAACAAATTCTTTAAGAGAAAACATTTCAAAGAGTAATTGAGAATAATACAAAGAGTTGGACATCAAAGTTTTCTTGATAAATTCCAACATGTAATGTATAATATACATACAAAGATTAATCTTGTGCAAAATTTTTTAATATGTATCATGAATTAATCTTGATACTTAAGAGTATCAAAATCACCTTTTCATGGACAAATATGATTATCGATAAACCTAAATAAAAACCCTTTCTAACCATCCAACATAATATAAATTTCCAATATTTTCATCTTATTTCGAGAAAAACATCCAATTTCCTATTCTAAGACAAATTCATCACTAGGAGGGGGAGGACCTCTTTGGTAATCTTAAAGTATTCCTTCATGAGGTATCCCTAGGTTGTCTTCCCATAACCCCAAGGGAAAAGTACACCTTAGACCATTAATCCAACTTCATTTAACAAATCCTTCTTCAGTATTGAATGAAAACCAAACACACTGATAACACTAATAAACAATTTTTGACAAATCATCCATTTTCTCTCTTTCGAACCAGTTCATCCATTCATAATTTTCTAGTACTCTAAAAAAAGTGACTTACTTGTCAACAACCACTTTGGAAAAATATCCTTTTGGGATTAATATTCTTTCAGCAATATTAATATTCAATGGTCCCTCTAGTGTTACATTATGTGCCTTTTTCACTTTCTTCGGAGATCTATGCTTCATAGGAGTTGATGAAGACATGAGCTTCATTCTGGGAATTCAAATAGGGTCTTAGATAGAGGAAATTTTGAATTAGGGCTAACTATTTGAAGGATAAAGGATTCATTTTTTGATAGAAGTGATATCGAGTGAAGAGATGAGTGAATGATATTGTGTTTTTATCATTTATGTATATCGATCATCACAATGTAAAAAATGCAACATAAAAAAATTAATTAATCTAAATTTTGATACCAGAATGAAAATTAAAAAATCGATTCTTTACGGTGAGAACCGAATAGATTGTCCAGATGTGATCATTACTTTGTGACTCCAAATGTTTTGACTATGTCATAGAGATTGTAAGTGTATGTAAGTGACTAGGAGATAGTAACTTTGAGAACATAAAAATGATATTGTAACATCATAAAAGTAACATTATAAATCGTGAATCATGAAACCATAAACTGTGAAATAGTAAGTGGGACATGGTATGTGTTAGATAGTAATTTTTAGATCTTAAATTTTATACTTAAGAATTTACATTCTTAATTTATGTATGATGTAATTTATATTTTTATAATTCAATGGCTTTGTTAATATATATGCAAGATGATGTTCATGACCAATGATTTCTAATGTGATATCATCTTTTTGATAATTATCTCTAAAAAATTGACACCTTACATCTATATTCATTGTCCTAGAATGTGAAACAATAATTTTTGAGATATTAATAGCCCTTGTATTGTCACAATTTATAGGTACATATCTAAATTGATATCTAAATTCAAGTAATGTGTGTTTCATCCACAGAATTTATGCACAACAACACCATAAGCTATGTATTCATCTTCGATAGTAGATAATGCAATAGAGTTTTGATTATAACTACCCCATGACACTACAGACTTGACTAAAATGTGACATTATCCAAATGTGTTATTTCTATCAAACAAACAACTACCTAAATCAGCATCAGAATATAAAACTAAAAAAATTAATTTTCCTTTAGGATATAATAGTCCTAGATTGGGTGTATGTTTGAAGTATTTTAAAATCCTATTAACATCATTTAAATGAGACTTTTTAGTGTTTTCATAAAATAGAACACACATAGATACAGTAAACATAATATCAGGTCAGCTAGAAGTTATGTAGGGTATGATTCCAATCATTCTTCTATAACTGGATTGATCCACAAATATTTCATCTTCATCAATATCCAACTTACAAGTAGTACTCATTGGAGTATCACTACATTTAGTGCCTTCCAAGCAAAAACGTTTTAGAAGGTGTTTAGTATATTTTAATTTATTTAAAATAATAACATATTTATATTGAATGTTTTGAAATCTAGGAAATAATTTTTGTTCCCCCATTATACTCATTTCAAATAAATTTTTCGTTATTTTAGCAAACTAAATACATAATGATTTTTTTGAAGATCAAAAAATAATATCATCTGCATAAATTTTATTTAAAAAAATCATTGGAAATTCATTTTATAAAATGAGTAGGATTACTTACAACTTTTTTAAAACCTTTGAAAATACGAAATGAACATAATCTTTCACACCAAGCACTTGGAGCATCTTTTAAACCATACTAATATATTGATAATTTAAAAACATGATTTTGAAGGTGAGGATTTTTGAATCAAGGGGTTTGTTCAAAAAAACATCCACATCTATATACCCAATTAGTAATTCACTATTGACATCCATTTGATATAGTTTAAAATTCATTTGTGCTTCATATTAAAGAAATAATATAATGGCATCATGTCTAGCAATAAGTGTAAAGGTCTTCTCATAGACAGCTTCTTCTTCTTGACTATAGATATGTCTGACCAATCTAGCTCTATTTCTAACTATGTTACCATATTCATCTACATTATATAAAAAAACCAACATAGTACCTACGGTAAAATATTTCTTTTGGTCTATCAACCTGTTTCCAAAAATTATTCCTTTCAAAATGATCATGTTCTTCTTCCATATCCCTCACCCAAAACACTTCATTGACAGTATTGTTTATGTTTTTAGGTTCATGTTGTGACCATAAATCTTGATTCTCAACCTGATTTCTAAAAAAAGCTATAGTTTTTTAATTTATCTAAATATCAAAAAACAACATCTAAAGGATAGTTTTTAAGAGTTCTATTGTCTCTAGAAAAAGAGGGGCTAGTGATTTCAGGTTCTTTAATAAGTTCAGGTTAATTATTTCATGAAACTAGAGAATTTCTAGAATTGGAAGTTTTAACAGTATACTTCATAAGATGGTTAGAAGAATTATCATTGATGACTATATTTGACATATCATCCTCGAGATTCTCTAGAGAGTTCTTAGGCTCATATGGATCTATCTCATAAAAAATAACTAGAATTGATTCCTCCACATATTTCTTTCTTGTATTAAAAACCCTATAAGATTTACGAGATATTGAATATCCAATAATGATTCCTTCATCACACATGGTTGTATATTTTTAAAGATTTTCCTTGGTTTTATGGATATATTCTTTGCTACCAAAGGATTTGAAGTTGTTCACATTGGATTTTATATTATTCCAAAAGTCATATGGAGTTATTTTAGGAATATGTATAATCAATAAACTCTTTATGATATGACATGTGGTATTTACATATGCATCCCTGAAATAAATAGGTAAGTCCTATTCAGTAATCATGGTTCAAGAAATTTTGTGTAAGTTCATATTTAATCTTTCTACAACTCCATTTTTTTGATGTGTTATTGGGGTAATGAAATTATGAATATATCCACTTTTTTAGAAAATGAATTCAAATTCATGATTTTCATATTTAGATCAATGGTCGCTTCATAGATATTTAATTCTAAGTTCATTAATATTTCATATAATTCTAGTATACATGGTAAAATGAGAACACAGTTCACATTCGTGTTCCATGAAAAATGACCAATTATACCTAGAAAAGTCATCTATCAAAACATGTAAATAATGCTCCCCATTTAAACTAGAAACTCTTGATGGTCATAACAAATCAATGTAAATCAAATATAGAGGTCAAGATATTGAGAATTATTTCTATGGTTTGGATGAAATTTTTTGTTGTTTACCCTTTTGACAAGGATCACACACTTTTTCATTTGGATACTCTAGTTTGGGTTGATCATTGACTAAAAATTTTTTGATCGATTTATAAGGGAGTGAATATTGGAGTGTCTTAGTATTATATTCCAAATCCATGACACTTTAAGAAATACACTTAAAAATGAATCATTTTGAGATACTAAAGAAACTATGTTACCATAAGATACATTCTCATTTCATAATATTGAAAATCATAATTCTTTTTTAGAATTAAAAACATTTTAAGAATAATTTTCAAATATAACATGAAATACATTGTCACATAGTTTTTAAATACAAAGAATATTATATTTTAGTCCATCAATAAAAAGTAAATTATAAATTAAAACTTAGATAGAGTATCAGTTTGGCCTAGGACAATGAATTTTCCATTATAATTATAACAGAAAGATACAAGACATCAATGAATCATTTTGTGTTTTTGGAAACATGAATAATCTCAAGTTATGTGTTTTGAACACTCACTGTCCAAGTACCATTATCTTTTACTGGATATCTTCAAACAATTTTCCTACAAAATAGTCAAATAGAAACAGAATTTGGGACCTATATATGTTTTTGTCTAGTAATATTATTAATTAGTGCTTTAGGAACCCATATCTACCTCATAGGTTTCCTATAATAATTATTTAAACTATTTGAGATATAGAATTTATTTGGTTCAAAAAAAAACTAAAGACATTATTGGATGTATAATTGAGTAAACTAGAATAATTTTTTCTTGAATAAGTAATAAAGCTATATGTTCTAGAAATTGAAACCAAATTAGTTTTTCCAAAACATATTTTACAATGTTGATAACCAATACCAGTACTATATTTAGTGTCAATTTTGATACATAAATTTTGTTCCAAGATATCATTATCATTAGTATACCTTTCACGGTCATTTTTCAATTGCATATTAAATAGAATTAATTCACTGTTTTATTTGAGTAGTTGAACATTTTTGTCTCTTTCTACAACATGTTCAGATTTAACAGTATAGGTATGATCATACTATCTCTTTAATTACTTGTGTTTTTCTTTTAGTTTATTTCATATATCTTATAGAATATTGCAATACTCAAACAATTCTTCTTTAGACCAATTTTCAGATTCACTTTCATCTCTACAGTAATATGAATTTTTTACAGGAGATTATAGGATTACCTTAAATGTGTTAGTGATGAAACACAAATTGGATATGTTATACTATTCACCTTGTGATGCTTCGGAGTCATGTGAACTGTCCTCAGAAGCACTCGAAGATGCATGCATTTCCTTTTTATACATTATATATTTTCCCTCAAATTTCATTTTATATTTGATCTTGCGATAGTTATCCTTTACATGTCCCTTCCACATACATTCATATCATAATATATCATAAGACATTTCATTTATTTTCCAATCCTTCTTACATCTTCCATTTTGATCATATCTCCCATTGAAGATAAACATTCTTTAAAATTTCTTCCTATTATATAATTTCACAATCCTTCTGGATAATTGATCTATATCCTCATCACTTTCGGGACGTGGTTTTTTGTGGCTATAACTTTCTACTAAGCCTTTTAGTTTCTCATTTTTATTGTCTTTAGATGTATTGGTCTTAGAGGAAACATATTTTCATTTGGTTTCATCCTCATTTTCCTTGTTGACATTCAATTATTTTTTATACATCATTAGTTTCACAATGAGTTCTTGGACAAGTAATTTTCTGAAGTCACATGACACTCTAATTGAGATAGAAGTTCCTCTCCATATATCTGGTAGACATCTGATAATCCTTATAATTTATTCCTTGGTAGTATCATCTTTTCTCATAGATATCATAGTGTTTATTATTTTGTTGAACCTGTGATACATGTAAAAAATAGGCACATCATGATTCATCATAAAATTATTATATTTAATATTTTATGTGTTAAGTCTCATTTATTTAACACTAGAATTTCCTTCATGTGAATCTAATAATGTATCCTAAATTTCGTGTGCGGTTTTACATGTAAGGATTCTATTTAATATCTCATATATTAAAGATAAATACAAGACATTCATGGATTTTCAATAATTGTTATAATCAATCTTAGTTGGGTCATCCGAAGAATTTATAGTAGTAGATGGAATCATATAATGATCTTCAATTAAGGACCAAATTTCAAAAGCCATACTTTCTAAATGAATTTTCATTTTAATCTTCCATTGGGTATAATTTGTTCAATTGAAGAATGGAGATCCGTTGATAGGGGATCCTTCTAGCCAGTTAACCATATTAATGGAATTCTTTTCAGGATATAGAAATTTAGAACTAAATGAAATTTACAGATCAATAAGTACAACTAAAATCCTAGTTGAGAATATTTTAAAACAGATCACTAAGAATAGTAAAAACCTATGATACCAAATGATCGTCAGAGTAGATAACTCAAGATAATGATGAATTGAGGATCTATAAAAATTTCTGTTCAAATAATCAGTTAAGAATTATTCCCTAATAAAAATTAATACATGGAAGTTAATGATGGTAATATGGTTATAATAGTTTGAATGTTTGAATAACATCTCAGAAGATTGATTAATTCTCTATAATATCAATGTGAGTTATTGATACAAATTTTTATGCAATTTTAATAATTAAAAGTATTAATATTCTCTATTTGTGTCAACATATCAATGTAAAATATATTTTTCTAAAATATAAGGTGAAGTAGTAAAAACCCAAATTAAAGACACAGTGGGAAAAAAGTGGTTTAGTCTCATGCTAATACCTAATCCACTCCACATGGTGATCACCTTTCTCCAAGTATTTTATATTAATATTATTGATCCCACCCAGGATTAGGGTAAAAAACATAACACATTACTATCTATGTCACACAAGCTCTTCCATTATTCTCCATGGGCATAAAATACCAGGCCACACAATGAAATATTCCATACTTATATGTGGGAGTAGACTAATGTGAGATGATATGAGTGGAAGGCTATCTTGTATCCACTATTTTAATACAGGACACCATGTGTGTTTTAACACAGGCTCACACCCACACATCTCTAAAGCTAAAATAGTTCACAATAGAGAAAAAATAATGAGAAAGGATTATAAATTATCAGTTTTTTCTCTATGTAGCTCTTGACTTGTAGGATGAATAATTTTCAAATATCATATCCTCTGATGAAAAACAGAGTATCACATGTTTGGTGCTATGTTTTCTATTTCGATGAAGTAAGATATGTATCTATTTTTCTTCCTAGATTTAGTACTGTGAAGATGTTTAATGCTCTGATCTAGGGTAGTTCAACCATTAGGGATCAAGAGTGCATCATGTTTTCATCAGCTGTTTATTGCTTCATGTATTTAATTCTCATAATTTTTTCACTACATGCTCTAGTTCCATGCTTTTATTTTTATTTCATAGTGCATGTGTTAGAGCCGACAGGATGCATGTATTTTGCGTCTCTTACCATGAAATTTCTGGTGAAATGTCTACAAAGAATCATTAATTTTGGCAGTTCAATTAAATGACTCAAATATGATCGTTAGAAATTAAATTGAAAATGAAAAACTGATTAATGAATTGTGTCACAGTTTTTATTGAAATGGTATCATAAGGAAATGGGGTCACTCAGAAACAGTGTCTTCTTCTTTTCCTTTGAACAGCGATACAATCAATGTGCCACTATTGTGATGAGATCTGGAATCAGTAGCACATATGCAGTGTTAGGATCACAGTGTCTCAGGTAATGGTGTCTATTCATTTTTTAAAACATTGAATGGCGTCATGGTGATGGTATTAAGGAACCAATTACAAAAAAAACACATGAAATATGAAACTGGTTATGGCGTCTGATTCAAATTTTCAGATTTTTGGTGTCTAGGATATGGTTTCTTGGTTACGTTGTCTAGGTTATAATGTATGGGTTACGGTATCTGGGTTACGGTGACTGGAAAATTACCAAAATCCAGAACGGGTGGAAGAGATATAGTTTTTCAGACATGAACAAATATCTAGAAAACTATCATAGGAAATAACATTCTCATAATGAGTTAGACATAATTATTAATATAAAGATATTATAGAACAAAACAAATATCTTCTATAGTGTTCAAACCTGATTTATAAAAATCTGAATCATTATCTTGTGAATGTTTATAACATGAGTTATAAAACTTAAAGAATAAGGAAAAAATCATATATACACATCATTTGATATATATTAAACATGTTTAACATGATTTTTGGTTGATCAGAGATGATTTTTTTCATTAAAACATGATTAAAACATGAGGATTCCAATACCTTTGAAATTTCTTATTTATCTATTCCAGAAAGTCTACTGGTGAATTTTTTTAATCCAAATTGCATTACCACTTATTCATAATTTCCATATCTACTCCAAAAATATGTCAATAGGATATCCTCATTCCAAACCCAAAATTATAGATTTGTTGACCATAAGAAAAAATTAGATAACTACAGATCTCCCCTAAATTTATTGTATATATCATCAATTTATGGAATTTGATATCGATTTTTTATCATAAATTGACTATACATATGATAATCCATAGATAGAAAAATATTTCCATCATTGATTTTGAAAAACAGTCATGTTTCTTCCAACTGATATGTGCTCGGCTGAATGAACCCTTTTCATTCCAGATCATCCAAATATACATTGAGTTCAAATTTTTCCCGAATTAGATCTGGTCTCCACTAATACCGGGAACAAATCTCGGCCTTGAAAAGGCATGAATGGTGTTCCCTATCCCGATTGGCTGACACAGGTACCCAAGAATCAATAAATTATATTTGTGACTGATTTACCATAGTATGAAAGCTTAATACATTAAAAACAATCAATAATAGGAATATGAAATTTTCATGCCAAAATTGTTTTAAAAAAACTAAATATGAATATATGGATTTAAATACAGTTAAAGCGGTCCTAATGAAAATAAATATAGCCGAAAGACATCCACAAAGTTTCCAAATGAAAAGGGTTCATCATCCGTGAGCCATCTCTACAACACTATGCTACATCAGGGGTCTAACAACCCGTACCTCCATCACCTAAGGCTTTTCCATTACCCGAGTCAAACATTACAAAGTCTACATACCACATGGGGTGTATGTAGTGTATGAGCCTATGATCAATAGGATACCACCCAAATACTCCAAAAGAGTACGCCATACAAGTTGAAAAAGCAATCATTTTTAATCTGTAATGATATGTGAAGATAAATTCCATGAAATGCAACATTCAATTGATAATAGTTTGAAAACAAAACAATTTATAATGTTAAAACAATAAAACATGAAATGTAAGAAACTATAAATTACAGCCAAATACACCCTAGCCCAATGATAAATACCTAAAAACCCAATTTTTTTAGTAATAATCAAATGTAAAAAAGATGAAAATATCACAAACACAATAGCTAGGTCACGAAGATTTCATACACAATAGAATCACCTACTAAAATAAAGAACACCCTTGAATCATTGGGAAAAATCATTCCACACCACCGTTACACCAGAAGGTACTTATATTAATCCTAAAAACAGACAAATAGACCATGAAATATAGAATCAACCCCTAGGTTCAACACCCTATTTACTGGACATTAGGAACCTCAAATATAAGGGAAGAAACCCAATGAAAATCCAATGAAACCCTTAGAAAACTGAAAAAATAATTAAGGAGACCCACTTACTTGAGGGATATTTAAGAAATTTCCATAAATATACTATTAGATGAATTTCCAAATAGCCAAAAATTAAATTGATGTTTGAATAAGAAAGATAAGGTTATATTGGAACTGGAGTTGTGGAAAAATAATGAGAATGACAAGAGTTATGAAGGAAAGAAGTTACCTCTTCAAATATGGATGATTTGAGAAACCCTATGATGTTATGCTATAATTTGCAATGTATACAAGCTCCAAAGAGTGGGGAAAGATAATTATTTCATGTCAGGGTTTAGTGGTTTTGGGTGACAATTGGAGTAACAGAAAAATAATAAAAATTAAATAAGTTCTTAAGTAAACAATTATTTTAAAAAATTGGAAATGGGCTTTGGGGATGGCCCAATTCCTTAAATAAAAACCCAAATCCATCATTATTATTGATTTTTAAGTGGTCAAAATAAAATGGTAGTGTTAATAGGTTATGGGATTCCAATTATTAATTTTAATGGATGCAATATGTTGAAAAATGAATGAGTTATAAAAGAAACAAAATTTATTTTTACATATCAAAATGGGATCACGGTTTGGCCCAAATATCGAAAATTCACCTCTTCCACCAAAGTGCACGGGAAACCACCAAAACATAGAAATAATGGAAATTAAATGAAAGATAAAATTAAAATATGTTATTTATGTGACAATTCATCCAACTATGAATACGTTCCTTTTTGGAACGTCAACCTGATACTTGATCGGGAAATTGTAACAGGGACTCATCCTCAACCCATGACTTCCATTACCATGTCTCATGTGTATCATTCACATGCTTCCAAAGAACACAAACCAATGAAATAGCCTTTCCTTAAAGAACCAATTCTTGTATGTCCACTATTATTATTGACCACTCAATAAAAGATAAATCATGATTTATAACCTACTCCTCTCAATTCAGTACAAGGGATGGATCTGGGTTGTATTTTTTTAACTAGGAGACAGGGAAGACATTAGGGATGGATGTAAACCAAGAAGGTTGGGAAAACCTGTATTCCACCATTCCAATACACACAGGGATCTAAAAAGGACTGACCAACCACGGCGTCAGCTTCCCTTTCTTTCCCAATCAATGATGTACCATATAAGGGGAAACATTCAAGAATACCATGTCGCCCAAAGAAAAATAGAACTATCGATGAATCTGGTCAGAATAAGAATTATGAAAACTCTGAGTTGTTAATAACCACTACCTGATCAACTTGACCTACTCAGAAGTCACATGAACCAGAGTCGACCATAGTAGTGACGTCTCACTTACCTCCACCCATCACTGTGGGGACGGACAAGGCTGACCATAGAGCACCAAAAAAGGAACCATTCAAATCAATGATTGGTAACTATTATAATAAGAAATCTCTACCAATCCAAAATTCCTATCATATGAATCTTCAAAGTCCAAGACACATGCATGAAGCATCTCCCCCAAAATTGGATTTGCCCGCTTTGTCTGACAATCTGTCCGGGGGTTGTATGTCATGAAGATCTTAATCCGATACCCCAATGCCTTCTGAAGGCCTTCCCAAAATTGATAAGTGTAGCGAGGGTCCCTATCTATGAAAACTTCTAATAGAAAACCATAGAGTCCCACCACCTCTTTAAGATACAAACTACCCATCTCATCCATTTTAGCAGTATCTTTGATCGGAATGAAGTGGAGTGATTTGTTCAGAAGATCAATCACCACCCAAATGGAATTCATACTCTAAGGTGTATAAGGAAATTAAAAATTGAAGTACATGGAAACCTTTTCCCCCATCCTTGTATGAATGGGTAATGGATGGAAAAAACCAGAGGGCATCTGATGCTCTACATTCACCTATTGGCATGTGTAGCATCTCGAAACAAAGTCCACTATGTCTCATCGCATACATGGCCACCAGAACAATCAATGTACATCATAATACATCTTGGGAGAACATTAATGTACATCCCACTAATTCTGGTGGCTATCCCCCATTACTACATTATGCAGAGATAATGACACTGCTAAATGGACCATGAAGCACAAGATGCCATCAGGAGATGATGACCTATCAGAGGACATCTCCCCACAATGTATAAACAAACATGATTGCTGATAAAGCTCATCTCTAGGCTATTCTAGCTGAATTGACTCCAATAGTGAAGGAGTCAACTAAAAGCTTACCAAAAATGCACCTCCAATGTGTTCCCTGGACTCCACTTCCATCTGAACAAAGAGACCCATCATGGTCCACACATCACTGATCTTCTACAAAGCCATAACTAGAACTCTTCTACTCAAGGATTCGACCACCACATTATCCATCCATGGTTTATAGACAATGTCAAAGTTGAACCCCTATAAGGACCCGATGTAATGATGCAACCTCATGATGAGGTCCATCTACGAGAAGATATCTTCCATGATTTTTTTATTAGAGTAGACCAGAAACTTCTCCCCAAAGAGGTAGTGATTCTAGGTCTTCAAAGCATGCATCATCGCTGCCAACACCATGTTGTGGTTTGAGTAATTCTTTTCATGTGATTAGAGATGGCGAGAGGCATACGCCACCATGTGATCATCTTGCATAACCACACACCCAAGACCCATACATGAAGAATTGTAATTGATAACATTTCCCTTCCCAGCCTGAGGAAAAATAATTATGGTGCGGTAATCAACAGTCTCTTCAACTCTTCAAAGGATGCCAGACATTTTGGGCCCCATAAAAAAATCACCCATTTCTGGGTGATCACCGTCATCATTGAAGTATGCTGAGACAAATCCCAAATGAATCGCACTTAGTAACCAGTGAGGCCATGGAAACTCATGTTCTTGAAAACATTCTTCGGCTTCTCCCTAGACATAACCACATTGATCTTCTTGGGGACCACTAAAACCACCCGCTCCGAGATCATTTTTCCCAAAAATTTCAATTCCATGATCCATAAAGTTCTCTTTGGAAACATTTAATAGAGGTAGTAATCCATCAATGTTCCGAAAAAGATCCTCAAGTGATGTTTGTGCGCCTCTTCAGAGTCGAGAGTACAAGAATGTCATCCAAAAAAACAACAATGAAAGAATCAAGATACTGATAGAACACCTTTTTCATGAGTGCCATAAAGACCATTGGATAATTGGTCAAACTAAAGGGAATGACCAAATACTCAATGTAGTCGTACTTGATTTAGAAGGCTGTCGTTGGGATATCTGCCTCTTTCACCCTGAGTTGATGATAGCCCGAACACAAGTCTATTTTTGAGAACCACTATTCCCCCTTCAACTGATCAGACAAATCATCTATTCAGGGAAAAGGGTAGTTGATCATTATTGTTAACTTATTTAGCTTTTAGTAGTCAATACATAGTCGGAGGGATCCATCAACCTTTTTCGCGAACAACACAGGAGAGGCCTAAGGAGAGAAATTTGGGTGAATAATTACTTTGGATTCTAAGTTGTCCACCTAAATATTTAATTACCTCATCTTAGTGGGGAATGTGTGATAAGAGGTAAGGGATATTGGATGTGTTCCCGGTGCTAGTTCAATTGAGAACTCCACTTTCCACTTTGGGGGAAAAACTAAAAAATCATCTGGGAATACCTCCTGAAACACAGTCACTACATGAGGTAGTGAACCTTTAGGGGAAACAAATTCATCCTCTAGAATGAGTTACAATGACTGAATGAAAAGACTTCACAGATCTAGGATTTGAGGTCCTACGCGACCTGAAGAAGGGTCCCATTCTCCACAAAAAAAACCTGATGACTCCTGCCAGGTGTTGTGAAACTCACACATTGACTATAGAAATCAATTTCTTGATATACGTGTACTAGCCAATCCATGTTGAGTATTTTTTTTCAAAATATTCGATATCTAATACCAAGAGGCCCCACTCAATCTCAATCCTCGGCACAGTGAGTGAACATAATGGGGACCTAATACCGTGCTCCTTCCTATTTCCCAGAGACGTCACCATATCCATCACAAAAGACAAAAACTCGGTTGGTAAATTCAAATTTTCCACAAAAGTGGGCAGAAATAAATGAAACAGAGGCACACGTATCAAAAAGATACATAGATATAGAAAATTTGATCAATACGTTACGTATAACTATCAACGGTCTCTCCTATGATCCTACTAGTGCCTGATCCACCGGATTGAGATATCTAGACATTGCTTGAGGATGACTGCATGTCTGTGGCTGTGTCCTGAACTGGAACTTCCCAAAAGAAGTCCCATCCCTTCAACTACGACCACCAAATCAAGATCCCCCAGTCCATGATATCTTAGATTGTGTTGGCACTCCCCCGGAAGCCACTGACCCTACCCCATTAAGAAGTGGACGTCCCACCCTGGAAAAGCCCTGAAAATGCCACATACCTCCACATTGGTAAAAATTCTTTGGGGGAAGTGGTCATAATGGTTGGATGGTCCCTAGTTTCCCACTCTGGTGGAAGATGACTGATCTCGCATCAGAATATGTAGAGGATAACTACTTAGAAGAGTGTCCTGAACTGCCACCTCATTTCTTCACATGTTCCCCCTCTTCTTTTTCATCACTAAGGAGCATCCACTACCCACTACTGATAATGATCTAGAGAAAACAGCCCTTCCTCTCCTATCAATCTCCACCATGCATGCCTAATCAATGACCTCAGAATAAGTACTCATCTTAAACATGAACAATATGGTGTATATCTGTTATCCCATGCATCTCACAATTCGATGGGCCATTACATTCTTATTAGAGACTTTTTGAAGAGCATACCGAACCAACTTAGTGAAACCGTTGGGATACACCATAAAATATAGATTACCTTGAACATGTTGCATGAACTCTCGGGACTTGCCCCATTCCAAGACCATAGAGTGGTATTGCTCATTGAAGAATGCCTTGAAATCTCCCTAGCACATCTACTCATTCTTCCCAGTCTGAAGTACCGATTCCCACCATCTACAGGTGGGACCCTCCAACAAAGATGAGTGACCTTTCACCCAATGATCCACTGGTGCATCCTAAAACATGAACATGCGCTTTATCTTCTCGAGCCATTCCTCAACTTCCTGGGTTTCTATGCTGCCTCAGAAGGTGTGAGGCCTATTTATCATGAACTCCCAGGCCATCTACATTATGGTACCGATATAACCCACTCTAATAGGAGATGAAATAGGATCTCATCTCTATCATAGAGCCTGGATAGCCTAGACCACATCCTTGACTAGAGTCTGATTAATTAGTTAAGGAGGACTCTCTCCAACTTCCTCCCATGGGTGCATGGGAGATTTCAGGGGAGGCATGTTGCAACAAAATGAAACAGTCAGAAAAACAATAATCAATACCACAATTCTAAAAAATTTAGTCAAATATATAATATATAAATAATATAAACATATAACAGTAATAAATGAAACAACTACTCCACTGCCAATAGATTTTGACATGTGGTCTACATCCCACATGTATCACCTAGAAGCGAAGTCAAACAAATAATTCCAACCTCCCAAGGTGAGTAAAGTACTGCGATGAGGGGTGCAGGCCAGGCACCCTACTCATGACCAAGAACAGAGCACCGATAGTCCTAGATCCAATCTATCCTAGCACATCCCAAAATAGAAATATAACTTAAAATAATCATCCCCCATTGATATCATTTTGTCATGAACTAGATATGTTATCCACTAATACAGGCACAAAATCCTGCCCATGAAAAAATCAAAGGGCATTCCCTATCCCCATGAGCTGGCACAAGTTCCCAGGGATTAATAAATTAGGTGTGGGAATGATTTACCTGATAATGAAAGCATGCATCATTAAAAACAATCAATAAGTTGAATCTGAAATGTTCATGCTAAATAGATTTTAAAAAAACAGATATGAATAAATGTATTTAAATACACTACAAGAGGTCCAAATTCAAATAAATTTATAAGAATTACATCCACAAGGACTCCACATGACAAGGGGTCATCACCCTCAAGATGTCTCCACAACACTGCACTACATGAGGTGTCTAACAACCTGAACCGCCTTCACACGAGTCTTTGGCTTTACTTAAGTCAAACATGACGAAGTATACTTACACTCAAGGGTTGTAAGTAGTATTCGAGCCTAATCCCAATAATATACCACCCAAATATTTCAAATAGTATGAAATACATGGTGAGATAGCCCGATGTTTTAATATGTAAAGAAAAGTGGTGATAAATTCCATGAAATGTAAATTTCAATTGAAAACAGTTCTTAATCTACAAATTTCTGATTATTAACAAAATTAAACATTAAATGTGAGCTGATGTAAATAACAGCTAAAAACACCCTAATATATGGGTAAATACCACAAAACCCATTTTTCAGCAATAATCAAATGTAATAAATTGGAAAATTTCATAAACACATCATCTAGGTCAAAAATAATTCATACACAACAGAATTACCTAGAAAAATAATGAAAACCATTGAATCTTTGAACTAAAATCAAACTGCATCACTGCTGCACCACAAGGGGATTATATCAAGTCTAAAACCAAAAGAATTGACCAAGAAATCCAGAATCAAACCCTAGGCTCAAAACCCTTTTTTCTTGACATTAGTAAACTCAACGATAACATATGAAACCCAAAGGAAATCCAATGAAACCCTAAGAACATTGAAAAAGGACTGGAGGAGACCCACATACAAGAGGGATCTTGAATAAATCTCCACCAATACACAAGTAGCCTAATCTTCTAAAAACCAAAAAGGAAATTGAGGTTATAATGAAGACGATAAGGTTAGGTAGGAACTATTATGGTTTAAAAAGAGTAATAATTGAAATATTTATAAAGGTAGAATGTTACCTCTTCAAATCTAGACGATTTGAGAAACACTGTGAATTTATGGACTAATTACCGATGAATACGAGCTCCAAAGTGGGGGGGAAATTTAATGGGCGTATGACAGAGTTCTGTGGGAATGGATATCACCTTGAATCAAAAAAACATAATAAAAATTTAATATGTTATTAAATAATCAATTTTTTTAGAAAATAGGAAATGGGCTTTCAGGCTGGCCCAATTCCTTAAATTCACACCCAAATCCACCATTATTATGGATTTTAAAGGGCCCAAATTGAAATGGTGGGGTTAATAGATCATGTGTGGCCATTTAAGAATTATAATGGATGAATATTATTGAAAATTTAAGGATTTATAAAAGAAAACTAATTGTTTTTTAATATGAAATTGTCTCGCGATTTGGCCCAAATTTTGAAAACACACCACTTCTACCAAAATGTATGGGAACCACTCAAAAAAAGAATGAATGGAAAATAAATTTTAAATTCCTTTAAAATAAGTTATTTATGTGACAAAATTATACTATTATTTCCATCTGGTATTATAGAAGGGAAATAAGACTGGTCCTTAAAATTAGATTAATCAAAAAAATGCACTTCTGTCATGGGTGGTAACCCTTATAAATTTAGCATAAAAATTTTCTAAAACAGATCATGAACTTCTAAAAAACAATTATTACTAATATCATCCATCAATATGAAGTTCAACACTTTCAGATTGTTTTAGATCATTCAATCATCTAGTTCCAACAAGCCAGTTGCACCTACATTTACATTTCGATCCACTCAAAATAGATCCTTGTTTTCATCATTAGTCGAAAAACTAACCCTTTGTGTATATCAGTCAATGTGATCATTGAACATTGTTAACCAATCCATACCTGGGATAATTTTATAGACACCCATTTCTATATATGATAAATGCCATATTATCTTTGCACTAGAAGAAATTATAGAATATTATGTACATTTAATGACTTGAAATTCTCTTTGAGCAAGAAGAGTTTGCAGTTTCCACACAACGACATCATCACCAAATTTAAACATAAGAAATCAGAAACAAAAACGAATATAATGTAATGATATGGACCTATATAAAACAAATCAAACATATGATTTGAATTCAAAATAATAATACCTCGCACCATCGATTTTCCATATTGATAATCCAACACAACCTTCTCTTCTCCATATAATTTCTTGCTTTAGGCAATGAAATCTTTATTTACATAGGTAGATTTCCCCTATTGAGTAGTGATGGTATTCATAGAATCACCGTGGATTTATCTATGCTACTAACAGTAAATTTTCTAGTTCCCTTATTCTATTAAATAATACAACGTCAACGACACCTGATAAGGTTCCAAAATAGTAGAAAATATGGCACTGTGACAATAGCAACAAATATCATTCTATCAAATAATTTCTTATCAAATAAAATTTCACCATATCAAATATCACAACATTTCTTTCCATAATTCATAATTTTCTACATTCAACATTTTTGAAAATTTCACCATGCTTTTGAAAATAAATCATTTTTCAATATAACCATTTCATTCCTTCTAAAAATAAAAAATTTGGTAAAAAATTTAACAGTTTCAAAAAAAATCAACACTTTTTCACCAAATCATAAATCATTAGTCAAAATAAGAAATGTTTCACAAGTGGTGATTCATTTCATAAATTCATGTTATACTCATCTAAATGGATAAAGCAAATGTGTAGAGACTGAATGCTTGACGTACATGGACATTACATTACTTTTGTGGAATACTTAATACATAACAAAAACAGAAACATAAGGACCGTAATAGTTTAGTGTCTTTGGAAACTCGGAATATAAACTTCTAATCATGTCGAAAAATCATCAAAAACTCCCATAAAGATCTTCCCCTTTTTTTTCCTTACCTAAAAATTTTCTTTATTTCCTGGGGAAAATAAAACATAAAAAGGGTGAGCTCAAATGCTCAGTAAGGGAAAACTTAGATAACATAAAACAATCCATAAACATTTGGAAGCAAAAACTTGAACATGAAATTTAAACATCAAAATCTTCAGCAAAGACATAAATCATGGAAGTACATAAAGAATGTATCATAAAGGAACATCAATCATGATAAAACAGAATGGTAATAAAACAAGTAATTGTGGCAACCATTCAGCACTTGTTATGATTTCCATAGTAGCCAAGGCATTGCTTCCAAGACCATCTTAGTGGACAAAGTCCCTTTCTGAATCGAGTTCACTCCTCGTTACAGTCCTATAACACTGAACCAGATTAACTTACCATTCCAGCCGTGTCTATGTCATGAGATATAAATATTTACCCATTGTATTGGAGGGAGATATAGGTCTCACCCATCTCATATTGAAATCATTTTTACTTGTGCTAAAAAATAAACTAAAAACATTCATCATAACCCAAAGAATAAAATGGGTTTCATAAATATCATCCCATAATCACATAATCCATATAAAAGAAATGGATATCATTTCATAATAAGAAAAGTGAAACCATGTAAATCATAGAGACATTATACATGAAACATACACATATGAAATAATGTCATCTTAGATGAAAAATGGTTTTGATAAAATACTTGAAATGAATTCCTGAGGAAAATATACTTTTTTCTTCAAAATCATTTAATTTTCACAAAATGTCATGCAATTTTAAAAGAAAAGGGTTTTGTTGAAAATAGTCATGAAATATTTTTTTAAAAGATTCATGAAAATAAGGATTTATAAAACCATAAAAATCCTTTCATGTCGTATACGTTAAAAAAACATTCTTCTCATACTTTTGTCGGAAAAGTCAAAAAGTACCTTATAGGGTAAATAAAATAATGATTCATTCCATACCATGGGGTAAAAGTCAAAATGGGTAAAAAGGACTTTAAACATACATGAATACACTTTTATAAAACATTGACATGAATAATATTAATAACCCCAGTAAATACTTATGAATAAGCAATCTCGGATAATAATGAGATTTCCAAAATTATCCCTTACCTTAGGTCTGATATTCATCATACATATTAGAAACTCCTATATAATGATTTAAATATTGTCATTGACTTATTAAAAAATCATATTCATTTTTATGATATCATATATGTTTCACTTATGAATTTATATTACTCGTTCTTTTGTAAATTCCATGTTAAAGAAGCATTTTGGGTAAAATCATTCCATTTATCGTATGTGTTTAGACTTGTAGTTCTTGATATTATTACATATATCCTGATTTACATAATTCCAGAATGTAATACATTATTTATATATAATATATATTCATCATATAAATATATATTCTATAGATCGATAAAAGGAATGAAATACACCGTTCATTGAGACGGTAGGCCGTACGTACGCATGAACGCTATTTTCGTTACCTTATTGAATTGAATGAAAATAGATAGATGAAATAAATATATATATACATAAATCCAGTAGCATTATTATTTCATAAATTTCATTGTTATTCATTATATAAACTTTATGATCATTCATGTATGGTTAACATGGATAATAAATCTCATCGCATCGTGGAGACGGTAGTACGTACAGACGCACGAGCGATGATATCGTTCCCATAATTATTTAATAGAATTGGAGTGGATTGTATAATATATCAAAATCAGTATGATGTTATAATAACCATATATAGTTCTTCTTTACACCATTATACCCATACATGTATGGTGTTGGTGGAAAAATAGATTTCACCACGGCGTGGAGACGGTATTCCGTACGTACGCATGCGTGGTGATTTCGTTTTCTGTGGGATGGATAGATGGTGAAATAGGGTTTTTTCATACATATAATAACTTATCAGTATATTATTTATACTGATGGTATTACTTCATAATGAAACAACTAAAAATAATATGTCGAAGAAGAAATAAAGTTGAAATAATCGGTAACGGACAATACCTCTTCTTTGAAGCGCCTCTTTGAGACCTGCTCTTAGGGCACTAAAATTGGTCTTTGAAGAATCCCAGAACCTCTATGATGTTTATATAGAAGTTGAGAAGATAATTTGGTAGGGGTTGGCCGATCATGAAGGCTTAAAGTGGTGTGAGGAAGAGAGGGAGGAGGTGCCCTTTTATAAGGAAGGAGAGGGGCACCTTTGGAAGAACTAAAAATATTATTCTATTATAAAGTCATATTCTGTTATTAAAAGCTGAAAATTGATATATTTAGAAGCTAAGGTGGTTATGGGTCGAAATACTCTCATCCAATAGAATTTATAAATGTTTAGGTCATTATATCAACCTTATCTTTTAGTTTTAACTCTTAGTTAATTAGATTGACATTTACCATGTCACTTTGTATTTTTATATTATATAGTTAATAAACCTACCATATACATCCAAGAGACCCCCATGTGATCCATAAATGATACACCTATCATTATATAAGTATCTTGGTCGAGACTTAGATTTTTAAGAATATAATGACAATTAATAATATATTATTTGTTTTAAAAACTATTTTATGTCAATTGTGACACTATTTGGTAATTTATTTTTGTGAAAATCATAACAGAATTATTAGTTCAAACAAAGTTAATTAAATCAATAATAACATGTCATATTAACATAGAAAAGTATTTTTATTCATAAAAAGTCTCAAATTACATTTATTTAGGTATTTATAACATCAATTATGTCAATATTTCATTAATAAGATAATTACTGCATCATCATTGTGTCATAAATAAATTAAATTATTTTATTTCGAAAAATTACAAATAAAATAAAATTATGTAGGAAATCGATTTATCTTTCTAATGAATATCTATAGTCTAATTTATCTTATGTATAACCCTATATTAAAAATGACATAGTTATTAAACTTTGATTTTAACTATTTTAACCCTTCTTTAAATAAATTAATAATAAATGTCCTAATCTAATCCAAGTGGGCCTAAATGGTCATATTTTATTGCTAAGGTTTTTTTGGCAGAATTACACTTATCCAATAGAATTAGGACATGTGTTAGGGTAATAATATTATTATTTTTACCCTTAATTACCCTATTTTCTTTTAACTGTGGAAAAAAGTAAAAAGTTACTATTCACCAGAAATTATTTTCATCACATTGAACCACATTTTAGTCCTTGATAATAATCGTTTCTCTCAGATTTTTGAAATTCCACTCACCAAAACGGTAAAATTAAGTTTTATGAAAAATTCATTTTTTTTAACTACCACTTAGTGGTTTCACTATTCATCAAAAAATGAAAGTTTCCAGAAAAATACCAAAAATTAGGCCTAAGATATATTTGATATTATAAATTAAAAATGATGACTATTTTACCAAATTCAAAACATATCAGTTTCATTAATTAATTTAAAAATTAATTCCCGTCGTTAAAAAAATATAGTGTGCTCTTAAGAGATAATAACTATCAAAAGATTGACACTTGTTTATGTCTGGTTTAAATGTAAAATTACATCCAATGACCAAAATTGTATTAAATTGTAAAAATATAATCTAAATATACTTTAAAACCACTCAAATTAATAATTTATCACTATTAATTATTACTATTAAAAAATTCGTTTTTAATTAATATTTAGTAATTTTCACTATTCATTAGAATATGAAAGTTATCCGAAAAGTACCAAAATTACACCATAAGCTGATTTCAATATTCCGAATCCAAAAATGAAGTCCATTTTGAAAAATAAAATTTAAAAAGTTTCAAAAAATGGGTATTACTATTCATAATTTCTAGTTTTAAGAATATTTTAATAGCATATCGTTGTTTAGTAAAACCCGGTATTGCGTACAACACACGCTATCGAGGAAGGTCACGATTGCGTGTAATGTAATCCAAGTCAGGGTTGTGTGTAGTGCATGACTCCTTTGTCTTTGCGTATAACAAAATACATTAAATATATATATATATATATATATATATATATACTCAAAGTTTCTTAGAATAACTACTATCAGACGAACATGAAATTGTGTGTAACCCGATCCAAGATTAGTGTTGCGTATACTGCAAACTAATATGGTGTTTTTTTTAGCGCAATATAATCTCGGTGTAGCATACAACAGAAGTTATGAATGAAATTAAAACGAATATATCTTATAAAATCTCAGGTTGTTACATTCTACTCACTTTAAAATGAATTTCGCCCTCGAAATTCATCGGGGTTATAAATCATTTACTATTCATAGAAACCCACATCATAAAAAGGAATACTAAAACATAATTTTAAAAACTAATGTATGAAATGTAACGATTACCCAAAGAAAATCATCACTGGGTTTCCATATAGGAGAACATAGGTGAAAATATTGATATCGAAGAAATATCAAATCATCAAGTTCTGATGGAGAGTGGTAGAGAACATGGCTATAAAAAATCCATCAATCTCAAAGACATAGATTTGTGATGATCTAAGGTACCATCTGATTCATCAGATATAATGGCACTAGGACAACATTTTTGGTTTTCAAGATCATTTCCCTAAAGTTGATGAAATTGGAATTAGAAGAAATAATTTCATGATTTTGGTACAGTCTCACCGTTGGTCGTTCTTTGGAAAATTTCCACTTCATCTCCTATATATGTGAAGTTGAATTTGTTAATCGTGAAGTTTTAGCAGATCATGTGATAGAATGATGGGTCATTCCATCTATCTCAAACAAAAGGTTAGAAAAGTTATCATAAGTCAATATATAGTGAGATTAATCATATATGGTTTAAAAAATGGACTTATAAATCATATATCATACTGCTTAATATAATAAAACTAGTTTCTACTAAATAGGGACTTCTTCTAGGCTAGTGTTAGGTGATAAAGGCATGTCACACTTCAGTTCTAGGTTCGATTCCCACAGCCTTGTCCGACGTGATGGGTTGTCGCCCATCCTACAGGTTGTCCTTTTTCTAAATCTACATTACTATAACATCCCATCAATAATATCGAAAAAACTTCTATCCTTAAACAATACTAACTTATGTCCAATATAATCAATTCCAATCTTTAGGCTTATCCATAATACTGTAGTCCACTCTCATATTATAGTGAAAACAATTACCAGAGATTTCATATAACAAGAATGTTAATAACATCGTTGATCCCCATATATCATAAGATATGTCTTGTTGGACACATTACAAACATTCGAAGGCCTTAATCATGTATTCCCTTGAAAAAAAATAAAAATCCATTTAACCTTAGTGAAAACACGAATGCTGTCAAAAGTTAACTCTTTCCACATACCAAAATCCCAAAAATTCTATATACTCATACCATGATATCAATTAGTCCTTATATCAATCATGAGATCATGAATACTGTCAAACATTTCATTTTCTCCTTATCCCTTCATTATGCGCATATCTTCTTCTTTCAAAAATATCTCAATCACTTTCTATGGTTACTAGTACCATAAAATTATTGAAAACCACAATAGACCAATACATAAATATTCCAATATTCCACGATACTATATACAACATTATTTTGGAATCCCATTACATAAACACTTAATCATTCCACCACATCTTTTTCATATTCAACATCTCCAATAGTGATGGCATGTGACTTCCCTTTGTCCTTTGCCTTAAGTGGTTTCTCATGTCTATCATCACTAACCCTTGGATTAGGGAATTTATTAGCATAATTCCCCATTTCCTTGCACTTAAAGCATTGAAGTGTTGGTGGTGCATTCTCTACAGTCTTTTATTTATTCACATCATTAGAAACCCTTTTTTCATTACTTCAACACTCAGCTTCTCGATGAACTTCTTTTCCACATTTAAAACATTTTCTAGTCCCTTTAAGAGAATCTCCACCATGCATCTTTCCACACTTTGAGCATAAGGAAACATTCATCTTCTTTTCACTAATATTCTGAGATTTCTCCTTGAACTCCATCTTTTGTTTCATGTAAAAACCATGAGATGGATAATTAACACCAACTTCCATTTCTACCTTGATAGCACAACACAAACTTTCTTCATAGCTACTGAAGTCTCTTATAGCTAATGCCCTTCGAAGATTTGGATTTAAGCCACTAAAGAATCGATCAACTTTACTTTCATGTTGGATGATAAAGCCAGATGCATACCTTGCAAGCCTTGTAAAATTCTCTTCGTATACACCAAAAGATTCATCATCCTTTTTCATTAGTTAAAGAAACTCCTTCTCCATCATTGTTCGAAGAATATGAGGGAAGTAATTATTGAAAAATAAGTTCATGAACTCGTCGCATTCCATGGACTCAATTTCATCTCTTGGCCTCGTATTCTTGATAAGATTCTACCATTGATCAACTTCACCTTCGAAATGATATACTGCTAAGATGACTTTATCATGTTCAGAGCATTGAAGAACTGAAAATATCATTTCAGTGGTACTGATCCATTGTTTAGAAACAAGTGGATCAGAAGACCCACTGAAAGAAGCTCGACGTTTCCTCATGAAGGACTCAATGGAATATTGTTCCCTTCTCTGCTAATTTGGAATTATAGAGTGATTCATAGCTTGTGTAAGTATAACAATAAGACTTTTCACTCCATCTCCCATAACAATTGTTTGTTCAGGAGGACAATCATTGCATTGTCCATTGCATTGATCCATATGGTTCCTTTGGGTTCCAGCCATTGCCTAAAACCCAAATATAATAGTGTGAGAGGAAAAAATCATGCTAGGGAAAACAACATAATAAAGGGGGAGTACCTTCAATATCTAACATCATAGGTTTAATTCTAATATTGTTACCGTAATTCTAGGATTATAACCTATAATTATACTTAACCTTAGATACATCCCTAGACATACCTTAGAAATATCTCTAGGGATCTCACTAAAGTTCTCACATCCTAGTTTCCAAAGGTTGACTAAACAATTCCTCTGATACCAACTGTAGAGACCCATAGCTTGACGTACATGGACATTACATTACTTTTTTGGAATACTTAATACATAACAAAAACAGACACACAAGGACTGTAATAGTTTAGTGTCTTTGGAAACTCAGAATATAAACTTCTAATCATGTTGAAAAATCATCAACAACTCCCATAACGATCTTCCCCTTTTTGTTTCCTTACCTAAAACCTTTCTTTATTTTCTGGGGAAAATAAAACATAAAAAGGGTGAGCTCAAATGCTCAGTAAGGGAAAACATTGATAACATAAAACTATACATAAACAATTGGAAGAAAAAACATGAACATGAAATTTAAACTTCAAAATCATGAGCAAAGACAGAAATCGTGGAAGTACGTAAGGCATGTATCAAAAAGGAACATCAATCATGATAAAATATAATGGGAATAAAACAAGTAATTGTGGCAACCATTCATCACTTGTTATGATTTCCATAGTAGCCAAGACAGTGCTGCCAAGACCATCTTAGTGGACAAAGTCCCTTTCGGAATCGAGTTCACTCCTCGTTCCAGTCCTGTAACACTGAACAAGATTAACTTACCATTCCAGCCATGTCTATCTCATGAGCTATAAATCTTTACCCAATTAATTGGAGGGATATATAGGTCCCACCTATCTCATATTGAAATCATTCTTACTTGTGCGACAAAATAAACTAAAAACATTCATCATAACCCAAAGAATAAAATGGGTTTCATAAACATCATCCCATCATCACATAATCCATATAAAAGAAATGGATATCATTTCATAATAAGAAAAGTGAAACCATGTAAATAATAGAGACATTATACTTGAAACATACACATATGAAATAATGTCATCTTAGATGAAAAATGGTTTTGATAAAACACTTGAAATGAATTCTTGAGGAAAACATCCTTTTTTCTTAAAAATCATTTCCTTTTCACAAAATGCCGTGCAATTTTAAAAGAAAATGGTTTTGTTGAAAATAGTCATGAAATATTTTAGAGTAAGCTTCATGAAAATAAGGCTTTATAAAATCATAAAAATCCTTTCATGTCGTATACGTTAAAAAAACATTCTTCTCGTACTTTTATCGGAAAATTCAAAAAGTACCGTGTAGGGTAAATAAAAGAATAATTCCATCCATACCATGGGGTAACAGTAAAAATGGGTAAAAAGGACATTAAACATAAATGAATAAACTTTTATAAAACATGGACATGGAAGATAGCAATAACCCCAGTAAATACTTACGAATAAGAAATCTCAGATAAAAATGAGATTTCAAAAATTATCCCTTACCTTAGGTCCGATATTCTTTGTACGTATCCGAACCTCCTGTATAAAGATTTAAATAATGTCATTGAATTATTACAAAATCATTTTCATTGTTATGATATCATATATGTTTCACTTATGACTTTATATTACTCGCTATTTTGTAAATTCAATGTTAAAGCAGCATTTTGGGTAAAATCATTTTATTTATCGTATGTGTTTCAACTTGTCATTCTTGATATTATTAATTATATCCTGATTTAAATAATTCCATAGTGTAATACATCATTTATATATAATATATATTCATCATATACATATATATATATTATAGATCGATAAAAGGAACGAAATACACCGTTCATGGAGACGGTAGGCCGTACGTACCCATGAACGATGTTTTCCTTTCCTTATTTAATTGAATGAAACTAAATAGATGAAATAAATATATATATACATAAATCAAGTAGCATTATTATTTCATAAATTTCATTATTATTCATTATATAAACTTTATTATCATTCATGTATGGTTAACATGGAGAATGAATCTCATCGCGTCGTGGAGACGGCAGTCTGTACATTCGCACGAGCGATGATATCGTTCCCATAATTGTTGAATAGAATTGGAGTGGATGGTATAATATATAAAAGTCAGTATGATGTTATAATAACCATATATAGTTATTCTTTACACCATTATACCCATCCATGTAATGTGTTGATGGAAAAACAGATTTCACCACGGCGTGGAGACGGTATTCCATACGTACGCACGCGTGGTGATTTCGTTTTCCGTTGGATGGATAGATGGTGAAATTGGGATTTTTCATACTTATAATAACATATCAGTATATTATTTATACTGATGTTATTACTTCATAATAAAACAACTAAAGCAGAAGAAGTGGAAGATGAAATAAAGTTGAAAGAATCGGTAACAGACATTACCTCTTCTTTGAAGCGTCTCTTTGAGACCTCCTCTTAGGGAACTAAAATTGGTCTTTGAAGATTACCAGAACCTCTATGATGATTCTATGAAAGTGGAGAAGAGAATTTTTCAGGGGTTTTCCTAGATTGACGGCTCAATGTGGTGTGAGGAAGAGAGGGAGGAGGTTCCCTTTTATAAGGGAGGAGATGTGCACCTTTGGAAAAACTTAAAATATTATTTTATTATAAAGTCATATTCGGTTTATAATAGCTTCAAATTGATATATTTCGAAGCTAAGGTGGTTATGGGTCGAAAGATTCTCATCCCATATAATTTAGAGAATTTTAGTTCATTATATCAACATTATCTTTCAGTTTTAACTCTTAGTTAATTAGATTGACATTTACCATGTCACTTTGTATTTCTATATTAAATAGTTAATAAACATACCATATACATCCAAGAGACCCCCAAGTGGTCCATTAATGATACAACTATCATTATATAAGTATCGTGGCCGAACCATAGAGTTTTATGAATATAATATCAATTAATAATATAATATTGGTTTTAAAAACTATTTTATGTCAATTTTGACACTATTTGGTAATTGATTTTTTTGAAAATCGTAACAGAATGATTAGTTCATAAAAATTTAATTAAATCAATAATAACATGTTATATTGACATATAGAATTATTTTAATTCATAAAAAGTCTGAAATTACATTTATTTGGGTACTTATAACAGCAATTATGTCAATATTTCATTAATAAGATAATTACTGCATCATCATTGTGTCATAAATAAATTAAATTATTTTAATTCTAAAAATTACAAATAAAAAAAAATTATGTAGGAAATCGTTTTATCTTTCTAATGAATATTTATAGTCGAATTTATCTTATTTATATCTCTATATTAAAAATGATTTAGTTATTAAACATTGATTTAAACTATTTTAACCCTTCTTTAAATAAATTAATAATAAATGTCCTAATCTAATCCAAGTGGGCATAAATGGTCATATTTTATTCCTAAGGTTGTTTTTGGCCGATTTACACTTATCCAATATAATTAGGACATGTGTTAGGGTAATAATAATATCATATTTACCCTTAATTACCCAATTTACTTTTAACCATGGTAAAAAAGGTAAAAAGTTACTATTCGCCAAAAATTATTTTCATCTCATTGAACCACATTTTAGTCCTTGATATTAACCATGTCTCTCTGATTTTCGAAATTCCACTCACAGAAGCGGTAAAATTAAGTTTTATGAAAAATTAATTTTTTTAACTACCACTTAGTGGTTTCACTATTCATCAAAAAAATGAATGTTTCCAGAAAAATACAAAAAATTAGGCCTAAGCTATATTTGATATTATGAATTCAAGAATGATGACTATTTTAACAAATTCAAAACATATTAGTTGCATTAATTATTTTAAAAATTAATTCCCGTTGTCAAAACAAATAGCGTGTTCTTAAGAGATACTAACTATCAAAATATTGACACTTGGTTATGTCTGGTTTAAATGTAAAATTACATCCAATGACCAAAATTGTATTAAATGGTAAAAATATATTCTAAATATAATTTACAACCACTAAAATTAATAATTTATCACTATTAATTATTCCGATTAAAAAAGTTGTTTTTGATTAAAATTTAGTAATTTTCACAATTCATCAGAATATGAAAGTTATCTGAAAAGTTCCAAAATTTCACCCTAAGATAATTTCGATATTCCAAATCCAAAAATGAAGCCCATTTTGAAAAATAAAATTTACAATGTTTCAAAAGGTAGGTATTACTATTCATAACGTCTAGTTTTATTAATATTTTAATAACATATCGTTGTATAGTAAAACCTGGTATTGCATACAACACACGCTATCGAGGAAGGTCGCGATTGTGTGTAATGGAAGCCATGTCAGTGTTCCATGTAGTGAAATAATTCTTTGTCTCTGCGTATAAAAAAATACATTAAATATATATATATATATATTCAAAGTTTCGTAGAATAACTACTAGCAGACAAACATGAAATTGTGTATAACATGATCCAAGATTAGTGTTGCGTATACTGCAAGATAATACGGTGTTGCGTATAGCGCAAGATAATTTTGTTGTAGCGTACAACAGAAGATATAAAAGAAATTAAAATGAATATATCTTATAAAATCTAGGGTTGTTACAAAATGAGAGTGAAAATATTATAGGTGTCTCTAAAAAACATATGTAACCAACTCCTTTGTATCTTTGTGTTATTTTTAAAAATATAAGCTCTATTATTTAATTCGGTACATTTTTTATCCTCACAATCCTACTCCTTTAAACTAAACTGACAAAATGAATAGAATAAAATGGTTTTCACCTCTAAGACTATAAGAAATGATGAACATTTGTTAGTCAAGGAACGAACATGGTTATAACCATTGTTCAACAATGAAATTTTTATGGACCAAGACTAATACCACTTTTAACATCCTTCCCTTACTCATTGTCATGAGGGGGAAGAAGGAAATTACTGGGCCTTAATATACATCCCTAATGCACCATCTTCTAGAAATAAATTTAAAGGGACTCAATACAATTAAGGGATTATTATCCCATTAAGAAAAAAACCCACTAAAACAAACATGTTTTAACAAAACAACCCACTACATGATGCATGATAAAAATTTAAAACAACCCAATGAAACTCCATTATACCAAATCCAAACTAAAATAGATTAAAATAGCGGAAATCAATTAACATCTATGTTAACAATAGAATACATAGGAAAAATTTTGATGAAAACCCACATAACTACAAAGCTCCAACATGAACCATTTTAAAAGTCCACAAAACAGCCCAAGTATCATGATGAAACACTAAAAAGGTGTTATTATTTACCTTTTTATGTGACCTGATAAAAAATATTTTTAAATTCATAACATCGTAAAGCATTACTGTGTAATGAAACTCATTAGTATTTCATCAAATGACTTCCCAACTAATACATATAGTACAAAACATGTCATTATATATACATAAAACAATTTATATAAAATAAAAATATATAAAAATATATTATCACAAACCAAAAAAAAGTTCTATAAAAATTATTTTTCTAAAAAAAACTAAATTCCAATGAATGAAAAAAATAATTTTTTCAAATCCATTTCATAATCCATTTTCTATTACACATTCCCATCCCCAAATCCTCACATGCATTCCTAGGTGACATTTTCATACTCCTGAGTGGTCACTCGTCATTCTACTATTTTCTTATAATGTAATGAATATCATTTGATTCATTACATATTTAGCACCAAGAACCTTGTTATATTTCATCCAATACCCTTTTGTAATAAGAACACACACCAAAAAGTATGCCCAAAATCTATTCCAATACAATTAAGACAAACCCATTTAAAGGAAACAAACATTTATTGAAATTGCTTCTAGAAAACCATTTCTCAAGAATATAACCTAGAAATTTTTTTAAAATGATCATTTTGAATCATTTATCAAATAAATTTTCACAACAATAACAACATTTCATAAAAAAATCATTGAATAATGTTCCAAACAATCTTTACACACCAATTGGATAATCAATTTCATGAAATTTAAATAATTTCAAATAACCTTTCATATTCTAATATAAGGTATCAATATTGAATTAACTTACCTCAAATATTTTGGGGAAAAGTATGAACAACACGAAAACACCAAAAAATCGAGTTAAATATCAAAAAACTTGAATTATACCTCTTCCATATCATCCACAAGTCTAAATATAAGCATGACATGAATCAACAACCATATATTTTTCTACAAATGGATAGATATAAGAAACCATGTGAAGGAGGAAAGTAGATCTATGAAAAAATTAAAAACAACCATAAATGATGACTTACAGAGTGAATCGTGCTCGACACACCAAGAAACACATATAGATCACTTTTGATTCTAGGGGGAAGTCACTAAAGCCATTGAGAGGAATAAATCATGAAATTGGATTTATTTGGAGAAAAAAGTTGTTAAAAAATAATACCAACCCCAATTCACTTTATTAGTATCTTCTTTTTTAAACTGTGTACTGTTAGTCACATGGTTAGGAAAATAAACGTGCTAACCATTTACCACCCTCTGCCTCAAAGAGTACATCTCATAGTGGTCCCACACTATTAATAAAAACATGCACAAAACATGAAAATTCCCAATCTCGCACACTACATGATTTCTCCTAGGTGGTTGTATGGTTTGAAAAAACCATGTACATGCTCGTGCACCTTCCCCATAGTCCATGTCTCACTATGCATGATTTACTTTAGCAGTTGCACTACTTCCACAAACCATGCTCAAACCATGAACCTATGGAAAAGCCCCCAAATGATACAAAAATGATTCCAAACCCTCCAAAATGTAACCCAAACACATAATATGCTTTTAATACAAAAATAAAGGATTATATGATTGAAACTAGGGCTGATACACACAATATATCGTAATTAAGTATTTAAATAAAAAATAAGATCAATACCTCGTACAAAAACCATGGATCATACAATATTCATCCACTTATGTGAATTGAATAATGAAATATGGATTGAATATTTTTAATCAAGAGTGTAATATTTTGTTAATTGGTAACATTTATTCATGGTCATTCTGAATAATAGCCTTGATAACAATTTTCCATATCATTAAGAGTAAAAAATGTACAACTGGGTTAAAACATTGGGAAGAGGAATTAATGTTTCTATAAGGAATAAATTCACCATATATAATGAGTTTTCTTAATATATTTCAATTTAAGACACAAATATACAGAAACCCAGTGAATTATTTATATTAACATGGCAATTATTTTATTCAAGGAAATAAATGAATAAAAAATGTCACTCTCTTCAATTAAATTTCTATTAAATATTTTACATTAGGATTATAAGATGATAAAACCAATTCTATATTAATGATAGATATACAAATTTTATTATTATTATTTAATTATTATTTTTAGTATTTAATGATGTCATTAAATTTTTATGCAATGTTGATACTATATATATTCTATTAACAGAAAAATAAAAAATGATTTTATATTTTAAAAAGTAATACAATTATGAGTAATTGTTATATTCAATTAATATTTTTATAAATAATACAATTTTAATATATATTAGTGTTTTATATTTTCATTCTATATGATTCATTGTGTTTTTAAATAAAATGTAAATGAATAGTAAAAAAATTAAACTAATGAGATTTTATAAGGGAACAATATTTCATAAGGTGATTTAAAATCCATAAAAATCATATACATATCCATATTAATGGGAAATTGTTCAATATATCATGTTTGTAAGATTTATGGTTAACTATACCACTTATGGTAACATTCTTGAGCCATATATAGTTTAAAACATTGATATTTGGGTAACTTTTGAAAAGATTATCATTGATTAAGAAAAGACATAAACAAGAATAAATATAATTGTATGTGAATATTTTTAATTTTACACATCCTATATTATAAATATGTCAATTCAGGGTCACTTATTAATATTAATTAATACATATTAATTTGATACTCTATATAATTCCATGAGTTCCCCTCCCCACACATATAATGGAGATCCAATTCACATCCATTTCTCACACATTTTCATAATTAAATATCAGAAAATAAATTAATTAATTTATCCAAATAATCATAAAAAACATTCTATGTTATTTTATCATTCCAAAATATCTTCCCATCATGGATAACAATGCAAGAAAAAAGTAGTTTTTCAATGAATAGGTAGAACTCTTAACCAAGAATTATCCATTTCATTCTACTTAAATATCTTGTAAATATATAGTATTATTCGTGAAATAAAAAATTCAGTATAAAAGAAATATTTAATATTTATTATAATTATTAAACCACTTATATTTACACTATATTCCATCAAATTATAAGCTAATGGGTCACTCGTGCGAAGATATGGACTATCGCCTATATAAAGTAATACTATTCATTTCCGGTCGATATATTTAAAATGTGATTTTTACTATGGGTTTAATGTTTGTATATCAAATTAATTATAATTTTATGGTTATATAATTTTAATATTATATCTACCATAATACCATCCTATTGGTTTAAAAATGAAAACGTTGCTACTACAAACATGTTTAAAACCACATCCACGAAGAGGCGGGATTCACGTTTTTAAATATGATTTAAATAAATTGTAATAAGGTGGTGCTTAATTAATAAATTTATTATATATGATAATATTTAGATTTCTTAAATGTTATTTTTTTCATTTAATTTGTTACATTCATTGTGATGTGAATACGATGTTCATGTGTATGTATGACCTACCATCTATATAAGTAATGTAATTCATTTTTTTATTTATAGTTTTCATAGCTTACTGAAAATTTCTAGATATTATATATATTTGATATTTATATTAGTAATAAAATTACTTTGGTTATGGAACAATGCTCAATATTCGATGATTGAAACAATCAAATCAAACCATACATGAAAAACGTAGTGGTTAACACCAAAAAAAATAAAAAAAATATATTGTTTCAAAATATGTGTTAAAATGTTATAATTGGATAAAATATAATATCATATGTATGTTTGTTGTTATTTTATTTATTTTTAATAATTAAAATAATTTATGAATGTTGCTAAAATAATAATCAAATAATGTCCAAATTTAGTTAAGGTTTTTCTCATCTCACTACTTTTTTCATGAACCATATTCCATATTCATCACTTATTTATATAATTTGGTTTATATAATTTCCCCTTTATATGATTCCCTTTATATCAATTTTATTTAACAATTAATTTTAATTTATTTCTTCAATGGGGCTTTTGATTCAAAAGATACCAAACCCATAAGGCCCTTCTTTTATTATCTCAATTTATTTGGTGATTTTTATGGTTGAATTTACAATGATTGAAAATATACGATACCTATCAAATGAAACGATTTAATTCTATGATCCTCTAGATAATATAGGAATTTTCAATTAATAGTACAATTTCCCTCCCTTTTATACAAAAAGGTATCATAATATTTTTAAGAAAAATAGAATTTATTTCCCCTATAGTCGAAAATATTTTTCTTCAATGTCTATTATTAAAAAAAATATTTTAAAAATATTTTAAAATATTTTAAATATACTATTTAATGTGATTTTTAACCATTATTTTAGTTTTTTTTATGTTTTTATATTTATAACAATCTATTTTTTAAATTGATTCACTTGTGAACATTTACAAAAAAATATGAATGGAATAATTTTTTAATGTACATTTCATGGAAAAAAGATCCCACTATTATAACATATAATTGGTGTTAAGTATCCTTATAAGAATCTAAGGTTTTTTTCAAAAAAATTATTTAATATTTTAATATTTATTATATATTTTAATAAATTATTACAAAGTGAAGTGGGAATTTTTCCCAAAAAAAAAATCATTCAGAGATATTTTATGGTGTTTTTAACATTTATAACACAGAATTATGTTAAAAGGAATATGATGTAATGATTCTTTATTTATTCATTTTTTAGATGGTTGAGAATGATGATGTTTAGAAGTTTCCTATTCTTAATTCAATATGGATATTTGTTTAATTATAATGCATTTATAAATTGAATTTCATTGTACATTATAAATATTAAGAATGCATAGGATGTTAATGTTATGGGAGGGGACTAGTTATATATATACTCTTAATGAATCTATAATTATCCATAGAAATTGTTTTTGGAATGATGTGAAGACTAAGTAATTAAATTAATGTAACACAAGTATGGGATTTGGTGTTTTCCAACCATACAATGACAATGTCCTTGTTTAGAGCTCATTATTGATTGTTAATGTCTTTGAAGAGAGTCCTTAATATTATGTTACCTGATTTCTTGTTAAAGGGGCCTTGATCATGAATTTCCAGAATAATGAACATCCATTATTAAGAAATCAATTTTCATAATGATTTTTTATATGTAGATTTCATTTATGGATTCTAATTTTAAAAAAAAATTATTATCAATTAATTTTGAATAAAAAGTGGGAATCCCAATATTTAACAACTGATTTAGATAACAGTTCCACTAATATACAACTTAAACAAACCATATTTAAGATCTCTATATAATTTACTGAAGATAGTGTTTACCTGTATATCTGGTTCGTCCATTATAATATCATCAAATCTAAAATCTAGCATCTCCCATGACTGAACATACTCCTCAACATTTATATTCCCATCATTTAACCCCTTATCATAATCATATATTTATTGTCAATCCTAGAAAACAGTTCCTCATTTTGAGAAACTATCACTATCTTATTCATCATCCTGTGGGAATCATCATCTGTGGTTTTAATCATAAAAAAGAATCCAGCATTTCCTCTCCCAAGTTCATAACCAATTCCAATGATTTCTCAAGCACTGTACTAGACTCCACCTGCTGGAAAATGGGTTTGAGGGGTTAATTTTCCAACATCATTGATATCAAATTCTTCGCAGGTCTTGTCTCTATAAAAAGTTGAAAATAAAAGTACTCTTTTATTTCATTGTGGATGCCCATATGAGTTTATTTTTTCCTCGACATTGCATTTGAATCCCCATATAAATGGTTGGCATACTCATCACTAGCCTCCCTCTCGTGGCCCTTTTCACATCAAAAGATAACCTGACAAGATCCTTTCTAAGTTCCTACATTGGATTATCATTATCCAATCCTTCAAAATGATTACACATCTCAATCTCAACTACCTCCCTTCTATGAAAGAACTAGATTGGTTCCTTATAACACTCTGCATGACCTCCATCTGTGACACCATTCCCAGACAGGACCACCTTTGCATGAGAAGTGACTATAGAAGTCTTGGGGATATCCTAATTTTTATTTTTAGGTTCCACAACTGAGTTCTAATTTGTATTACGTTGGATATCCCCACCATTATAACTTGGTGGGAGAGATTATGAAATAACTACACCTACATTATGATCATCTCCTTGAGCACTACAATCACCGAATGCCCCTCCAACACCATAAATCAAAACTGTACCCATAGGTTTCCACACAATTATATAGTGTTTCTGGATTACAAGAATATAAGACACTTTTGGATCCATAGGTCTGACCATGGATTTCTTGGAAACCCAATTCCCAGCCTCCTGCATACTCATCAACATAAAAAACTGGTTGTGAGATCTATCTGGAACACCCAACTCACAATATATGTAATTCCCCAACCCAATTTATCTAGATCCAGTTCATTATAATGTAAAATTTTCATGATTATGAGAAATAATGTCCCAAAGGACCATTCAGTTTAGTATTCATAGAAAATAGATTACATTATTAAACAATACATTACAATTAAAAACATAAAATACAACATAGAAAATACATTGAGAATTATACTATTCCCAAAGATTAACACTTCATATCTATCATAAAACACTTCTTGGAATCTTTGGAAAATAAAACATAAGAAGGGGGTGAGCTTAAATGCTTAATATGGATAAAAATATAGTAGAAGCTATCTTAAGTATGCAAAATATTTTAAGGCAATGTATAAAATTAAAACAAATTCCCTTTAGATAAATTATTAGTCACACTATAGAAACGAAAAATAAAATAATTCCATTTAATTGTAAATGTGGATATTATAATAGTCGAATAATCTTCTGTGACATCAATAACTAATCTCATAATGATGTAATTAATAATTTTGGACATCTTAACCACAATGTCAAGTACTCATTCCAAGATGCTAAATATAAATTTTTTCAAGAACATATGTCATGAAACTGCTTTATCGAATGAGACCAACTGATGCATCTAGGGGCTATAATGGGCCCCTCCCATTAATTAATATGTCCAATGAATTCCTCATATAAAAATGGTGAAATATAACAGAAACTATCATATTAAAACTGGCATAAGAAATGTTAATACTTTAATCATAAACCATGAATGGTATAAAAATAACACATCCGCAGTCAAACATATCATATCACATTGAATATTATAAGGAATATTTTATTATAATAAATCAATCTCCAAAAAGAATAAGGTCTATTAAAGGATGTTGACATAGTTGAAAATGATCAGTAAAACTCTTTGATAGAAATCTCCATTTTTCATGGAATCATTTATAAGTCACACAATTTATAAAGGATGTAATTTAAAAGAGATTTATTAATTAATGTTTCCCATGACACATTGAATCTTTTCAAAATAAATCGACATTTTATAACAATCATGTCCATATAAATAAATCCATAAAACCATTTTGAAATCATGGATATTAATCAAATTGATTTTGAAAAATAAATCATTAAAACAATTAAACTAATGATCTAGTTAAAGATAAACTTCCATAAAACCTTAAAATATATGTTTATAAAACATTTTTATGAGACATGGAAGTGGATGAAAAATGTGTCTCAATAAATACTAACACATAAATAATCTCAGATAATAATGAGATTGAGGAATTAACCCTTACCAAATACATTATTTTAGGCAAGGGTATGTTTAACTTCTAATATAATAACCATAATATATTATTAAATTATACCAGAATAATATTCATATTTATGAAATCATATATGATTCATTTATTACATTACACTACCCATTTAATAATAATTTTCATGTTAGAGTTATATTTTGTGTAATAATCGCTCTCTTTATGGTACATGTTTAACTTTTTATTCTTCTTCGTATCACGCATACCAAGATTTACATACAAAGAGAATATAAAATATGATTTATTTATCATATATAATCATAATATAAATATGTATAATATATATATATATATATATAAATGAAATGGAATCACTGTTCATAGTGACGATAGTCCATACGAATGCATGAACGTTGATCCTATTTTATTATCATATAATATAAAAGTAAATGAAATAAATTAATCTACATAAATATTTATTATTCTAGAATAAATATTATTTCCTATAACTCATACATAATTAATATATACATATATACTTATAAAAATACTTTAATGGTGAACGTTGAAGATAAATCTCATCGCGTTGTGGAGACAGTAAGCAGTACATTAGCACGAGGGACAATTTCATTCAATTGACGGTGAAACAGTATTTAATTGGATGGTATATTGTATATACAGAATCATTACCATGTTATATTCATTTTTTAAATTAATTTTACTCATTATTATACCCATACAATTAATGTATTGTTGAATAAAAAACTACAATCCGTAATGGAGATGGTAAGCTATACTTATGCACGCATGGTGAATTTTCCACTAATAGGATGGATAGGACAATTATTATGGTTGTAAAATATTTATAATAAGATATATAAAATTATAAGGTTCTACAATTATTATTTTAGTATGATAAAAACATAGAAAGAGTAAGTAGAAGAAGAAAAGAACATTTAATGAGGTGATAAAATAATTACATCTTCTTTGGGTGTATCCATTTTATTTGAATAGACGTTCTCATTAGGTTGGATTTATGCAAAAATTAATGAATGTAGGATGTATTTAGGGTGGTTTGGAGTTGATTTGGATTTTCTTTGGACAATACAAATGGCTTTGGATGAGTGAATTAAAAATAAATGGAGGTTCCATTTTATAAGAGAGGTGAGGGGCACTTTAGGAAAAGCATGAAATATTAATTTATTATAAAATTATTTCTGGATTCAAATAGATCCATATTGATTTATTATTTAGATATGATGATTATTGGTAAAACTACTATCAACCAATAAGGTTTAGGCATTTCTAGGTCATAAAATTAACCTAATCTTTTTGATTTAACCCTTCGTAAAATAAGTTAACTTTTATCACGTTTTCTTGTATTTTTATACTATATGGTTAATAAAATTACGATAAAATTCCATAATAAAATAAAATGATTGATTTATAACATTTTTATCACTATAAATGTTATATTCATAAACTATATTTTTTTAGGGTTTTTATTACATTTAATATAATTTTTTTTAAGCTCATTTAAGACAATTTTGACACTTTTTAGTAATTGATTTTTGTTAATGTCATAAAAACTTCATTCCTTCAGTAAAAGGCATTAAATCATTCCAAATATGTCAATTTCATCAAAAAAAATTGTGGATGGAATCAAAACATTCAAATTATTTTTATTTTAATATTTATAATATCATTTATTTGATTCTTTCATTAATAAGGTACATATTACATCATTATTATGTTATAAATAAATTAAATTTTTTAATGTATAAAAATTTAATATAAAATATCGTGTTGTATTAAATAATTTTTTCCCTTATAAAAATTATTTTCAGTAGCATAGATCTTATGTATAACCCTATATTAAAATTGTTTTTGTTATTAAAATTTGAATATGATACATTTAACTCTTTTTTAAATAAAATATAATAAATATACTAATATTTCCCATGTGGAATAAAATGATAATATATTTGTAATAATGGTGATTTTGGTTGAAATAAACATATAAAATAGAATTCTGACACGTTTTTTGGTAATTTTATATTATTATAAAAAAATTACATTTAATTACCCAATTTACCTTTAAGCATGCTAAATAAATATCGAATGTTACCATTCACCAAAAAATTATTTTTATCATATTTAACTGAATTATACTTATTGATGAAAACAATATACGTTGGATTTTATAAATTTATTTCACTAATGTGGTAAAATTATGTTTTATGCTAATTTTCTAATGTGCCTAGAAGGTGGGTAAATGTTCCTAGAAGGTGGGTAAAATGAACTTAAAAAAGTTCAATGAATTTTTTTTTCTAATTCAATAAAAAAATGACTCAAATGAGTAACATTGGGATAGAATATATAGTATGTCTCCATTTTTACTTTAAGATAAGTTTTAATTAAACATATTTATTTAAATGAAAATGTGGGTATTTTTTACTATGTAGTATTATTCAAAATTCATCAAAAATTGAATGTTTTTAGAAATATAACTAAAATTTACCCAAAGCTAATTTTGATATTGAAAATTCAAAAATGTAGCCTATTTTACCAATTTCAATTTTTAGAATTGTCTAAAATAAATTTTATTATTTTTCACAAAATGAAAAAAATTAGTTCTTTTAAGAAAATAGTTTTTATAAATATATATGTATTTTAAAAAAAACATATACATTTAATTATAAATACATATATTTTTATGTTAAATAATTATAAATAAATTTTAAAACTTATTTCATTGTTATTCAGATTACAATATTTAATTTATAAATAAATATATCTTTTAAATAATTATAATACCAATGTGCTGTTTCATATAAACTCAATATTGCATATAACGCAAGCCAAGTCAGTGTTGCGTGCAATATAAGAAATTAAATTACATTAAAGATAAAACGTATAATAAAATCATGGGGTGTTACATTTTCCCCTCCATCAATAAATTGTTTCCTCTCAATTTGAAATTGTTCTTAGAAAATAAATGTTTCAAAATAGGAAACAACCTTGGAAATAAACCCACATTGGAAATAGGGATAATAAAATTTACTCTTAATAAGAGGGAAATAGAAATGAAAAAGTCACATCCACATTAAGATCCTGAATATGAGAATATCGGTGGGAATTAGAGGCACATAATTGGAGAAAAATGTAAATATTTATAGTTAGTGATTAAGGTCATCCTTCACAAACATGTGTACATTATATTTAAATTTGAGGGACTTAAATCCATAAATCTATGATTATCTAAAATATCATCTGTTCAATAAAACATAAGGTATTAGGATCAAACCTTTTTTATATACTTTTTTGAAGTGGAGGGATTAATTTACTATCAATATTAAAACTCAAAAAATCATATATGATTTCATTTCCTGTTATAATCATAATATAATCATTTGGTTGTGCTTCGATCTATTTTCAATTCGCCTCTTACTCTAGGAAATAAATGTTAAAAATGAATTTTTTTTCTTTAAGAAAATTTGATAAATCCTAAGGCCCACAAGTCTTTCCATAATACTCTATATTTTTACTGAATTTCAAAAGTTTAGGTCAATGTATCAAATAAATTATACTTTAATCTCCAACAATACTATGAAGTGTTCAACATACTCCATTAAAATCATTAGACTTATCAAAAATACTTGTGTCCAAATTCAAAGTCCAAAAAATTATATAGAAGGTAAATATAATTAAGATCACTTTTTCCACATAACAACATGTGAATACCATCATCATGTATTCTCATACATCATGGTAACACCATGAATTACCATAAAATATAGCTGAGTGCATTTCTTCTTTTGTATTTCTTATATAAATTGGGACATACTCCTTAAATCCAAAAATTTTGATTGCAAAAAAATGATTGAATAAACAAACAATTAATCAGTTCCATGGTAGTCAAGAGTATCAAATATACTTTATCAAAATCAATAATTTCTTATTCTAAAATTACTACATCATTATCACAAACATATTAAGGTTTATCATTCACTCATCCATTTATTTCCCAAAAATGTTTAACATTCTATTGAGTAAATTTTCTTGGTACCATTCAATCTCATGTACATAATGATATAGTTTTGTAGTACAATCATTATTTATTTCCATAATTCATATAACTAGTACATCATTGATAAAACACTCAACAGACATAATTCATCAATCAAGAAACAAAAATACATTAATTAGTCCACATCGACTAAAGGAACAACATATGCTTGACCTAGATCTATTTGATTCTTCTAAGATATATTCTCCTAATGCTTAGGATATTTATTTCCCTAACTCCACATTTAACAATAGTTGAAGCATTGAATATAAGAATTTTCATTATTCCCTTTTCATTATGTTTCTTAATAATCCTTTTCTCCACACTTATATCAAACACCCAATCCTTTTAATAACTTCCTTGGGTTATTATTTCTACAGTTATCATGTGTGTGAAAACCCTTCTTTCCCTTCACCCATTTATCCAACTTTTTCTCTTCCATCCTCTTCTTCTTTGACTTCCCTTAAAATCCATAGGACTCAAAAAATTCATTACTTATCTTGTTAACACAAGATACAATTTCTTCATATGATGAGAATACATGGGGGATTATTTATCATTCAAATGTTTGCTTAATACCGTGACTGAAATGATCCTTATTACTTATTGGATCATGTGTATTTGTTGGGATCTCATTCCTTATACTAGGGACTATTTGTAAACAATTTCATATATTATATAAGGTTATGAATCATAATTTATAAATCTAAAATACTGAAATAAATAACAGAAATTGAAAATTTATGCATATATAATCTCATAATCACAAATATGGTTCTTTTGGGGATATATTTAATCTTAAATCATTCTTAATGCTTTGTAATAGAAAATATGAATTACCCTAATAATAAACCCTAGAGTGTCAAACCGGGTGTGTAGTAAGTCCCATTGTCATAAACCAGGTTACCCCAAGTTAGGATTGGAACACCTTGTCAAAGTTGTCACTCCTAGGTACATCTGTGCTAGAACAACGTCAACTTGTAGTATCTAGAAAAAGAAGTATTTCATAGAAAACTATCAAATAATCACTAAATTAACATAATTATAGGATGTTATTTTATACTAACAATCAAATTCTATTTTAGGGTAATGTTATCTAATTAGAGTTTTTCTAAATCTAGCCCCTAAGGTTTTTGCTAACGATTATCTGATACCAACTATAACTCCCTGACCCCAGTAACCTAGAGCCAGTGCATTTTTAAATAACATTGTCTTGATTAATAGTAATCAAGTCTTGAAGGACCATTCAGTTTAGCAGTCTTGGAAATTAGATTACATTCAACAAACTTACATTACCATTAATAAAATTAAAATACATTAGAGAAAATCATATGAGAACTCCATTATTCCCATAGTTTAACCCTACATATCAATCATAATACACTTCTTGGAATCATTGGAAAATAAAAAATATGAAAGGTGTCATCTTAGATGATCAGAAATCATAAGAATTATAGTATAAGCTCTCTTAAGCAAGAAGAAAATTTTATTTCAAGATATAAAATTGAAACTCAATCCATTTAAACAAAAAATTCATAACAATATAGAAATAGTAAATAAAATAATTGCAATTTAATTATTCACATGGATATTATATAGTCTAAAAATCACTTGTAACATCAATAAGTAATCTCATTATTATGGAATGCATAATGTTTTACATCATAAACCTAATGTCAAGGACTCGTACCAAGACCCTAAATATAATTTTTGTCAAGACCTTTTTCCAAAACACTAGTTTTTCGCATGAGACTTGTAAGATCTTAGATCCTGGAATGCCATCTTCTCATTTATTTTTTGGGTCAAATCTCTTATTTTGTTTATTTATGTTCTTAACCATGTCATAGAGGAGTCTAAGGGGTGTTCTGAGAGTTTAGTGACACAAAAAGTGGAGAAAAAGTGGGTTTTCTGGGTTGTTCGCTTGGTGTTTTCATGGTTAGTTCTCACAGAGCGGACAACACTGGTAAACCGTGAAAGAGTATGCTTTTTGGATTGTAGAATCCTCAGTGTTTGGAAAACCATCTGGGTAAACCATGCGAGTGGGGAATTTTGGGTACAGAACAATCTTCAAGGTTTACGCATGGTTTAGATAACCATGCTGGTTAACTGTGCGGCCCAGAAACCTTTTAAAATTTAAAATTTTTCCACCCTGTGATTTTTTACCCTAAATCAGTAATTCCACAAATTTATACCATATTCACACTATAAATTAACCAAACATCCCAAGGGCACCATGAAATCAATTTCCCTCATTTCTAAGGATTTATTGGTGGTGTTTGATGTGGATCGAGGATCTGAGAAAGGCCAATCCCATCCTTGCTTCACTTTTGAGTTTATGGTTTGTATATTCTTCTCCTACCCTTCCGAAGCATTGAAACTCTACTCTTTTAGTGAGGTCTGTGTTTAATCTTCAAAGGGTTCTTGAATTGGAATCTAATGGAATGATTTAGAGTGTGTTCAACTATGTAATCATGGTAGGTGGTCTACAAGTTATATCCCATGGTTTATTTGAGGATTTGTGCATTTGTGGTTTTGTTCTTAGGTGTCTCTCGGTATGTTTTGATTACCCATGGTGTGTTTCGGTATAATGGTTATTAAAAACTTAAAGGGAAACCATCACTATCACCATGGGATGCTTTGTGGGTAATGAGACTAAACTAGGGCCACCCATGGGGTGTGCCAACTTTCCTGGACCTTAGGATTCGGGGAGAACTAGTGATATTATTGAGTATTTATGTAGAGACCTTGATAAACATGTTGATGTTATTTCTTGTGTAGGAATAGAAGCTAGGTGATGCACCTAGGCTTACTGATATCCTAAATGATATTGGGATAATATGTGTAAATGAATAATGACCACAATGTATTGGATTTTGGGAATGGTAATGAATCTTAGTGATTTAGTCATAAATAATGAAGCCTAGTGAGATAGGAACAATTAATTAAAGCATAGCGAGATAAACATAATGAAAATGAATTGGGTTAAATGGATAAATGATATTAAGTGTGGTAAATATATTAATGTGTTTAGGCATGGTGTTAACCCTCGTGTTATTGTTATGGGTTATGATTTCCTTGGGAAATGGTTTTGATATTAGGTAAATGGTTGTGGGTTATATATATGTATATCATGTGAAAAAAGCTTGGTAATGCAGGGATTGACTAAGGTTCTACGAAAATGGGTAGAGTTGGACCGTGGCTCTATACTTTATCACTAATACACAAAGTAGGGATATGACTAATGATCTATTTCCCTATCAGTTTATTCCACTCAGACTGACGCTTCGATGTAAAGATATAGTTGGCATCCACCTGAACTAATACGTCGATGTGATAATATGGATGGCACATGGTTGTTGGTCCAAGTGAGATCATAGAAATTTGGATTTGTTCATGTATGTAATTTTGTACGTTAAGTAGTGTAACTTGTTTTCTTGATGAACCAATGATAAATGTGTTGGAAATGGTATCTAATCGGCAATGGGATGAAATTATCTGATATGGAAATTGTAATAAGTGTTGGTAATAGAACTAAACTGGCTAAGAGCACTTAATCATTTTGTTTTCATTTATTATTAATTTACCTTTTTGCATCCAAAATTGTTTTTACATGATATTTTTAGACACTGTTGCGGGTGGACTACTGAGTTGTACTCACAACCTGCTCAGCACTCTATTGGGTACCTAAGAAGACTTCATCAGTGTAGGTGACGATAAAGGAAAAGGACCTTGTTAGGAAGTTGGGTTGGCACGAGTGTACATGGAGGAGGACCCAGACTTGGGGTCAGGACAATTTTGGGGACTTTGGAGTTTTTCTTCATTTTGGGTTTTCATCACATTTTTACTTGCATCATGGAAAGTCATATTTAATGTTGGACATGGTTGTACCCCATTTAGGGGAATGGTTTTTAATGCATGATTGTGTATTATTGATTTTAGTTCCGCTATTTTTTTATTTTATGTTGTGTCTTTCCATGAAAAAAGGGGGTAGAATCTCCCAGATCAACTATTCAGACCCCCACTATAAGTCATCAAACATTGGTGTAAGGGGAGGATCACTTATGGTCATGTAACCACCCGGCTCATAGCACTGATTTAGAGGATTCTAGGTCAGGGATGTTACTATGTGGTATCAAAGTAGGTATTTCATCTCCTTCTCTAAAAATTTTGTCATTTGAGATGGTAGATGGGAGTTATAATGTGTTGGGCCTTGGAAATGAGCTCATTATTGTGAGTATCTAACCCAAGAATTAAGGAAAACCCATGTCACATTGGGTGGGAATTGTTTTTCTTGATTGTGAGATGTTCCAATTGATGATATTTCACAATTGTGTGGTGTACATGTTGTGTGACATGATAGTTTAATGATATTTTGATAGTGGACCCAATGATATGAGGTTGTGAATTCATGCATCAGTGTAATAACATAGAGAGATAGGTGGCATGAATCATGTTAGGAACAGACGAGTTGGGTGTGTGAGGCATGAAAAGATATAATCCACCATGCATCCTGACTATTGAAAATGGAAAATGTTGTAAATGAAACAATGCAAGGGGGTTATGATAAATGACTGAAAAGTTATTAAAAGTGAAATATGTGTAGTTAAATTTTTAAATGAACTAAATATGATGTTTTAACATGTTGTTTGAGCTTTTTGGTGGTGTATGGTTTTTTACCACTTGTTGATCGTAGCCCGCGATAGGGATGGTTGAGGTGATATTTTCAAAATACTATGTTTATTGCGATGGTTCTTGTATGGTAGGTTTCTTCAGCTATTGAATAGCCTTCTGTTATGATGTTGCGAATGTTCATTGCCTTGTGTTATAAAACTCGTGTTAGTAAATGTAGTGAAATGACACAATGACACTGAGCATTGGTTGGGAAACAAGATGATGTTACTGAAAATCCTCCTCTAGTAGATCAAAAATAGAATGTGGTGATCCAGGAAAGTGAGGAAGTGCGGTTTTGAGAGAACATGGCTCCTTTTATGAAGATGATGGATCAGGACCCAGGGTGAGTTGCACCAAGTATGTTTGTGTTGACCATAGAGTTTTTGTTACACCACCTTACTGGAGAGGGTGGGCCAGACTAAGCAGAGTTCAAGATGGAGTCAGTCAGGATGATACAAAATCTTTTAGAGAATATAGATGTGAAACAGGTCCAGTTGGATGCTTATATGCTGCAAGGGCTGAAATATCATTGGAGGGACATCCTGGATCAGACTAAGCAGGCTGAGGGGATGTTATGGAATGATTTCTAGGAAAAGTTTTTGGACAATCTTTCCCATATAACTAAATATTGAAAATCATTTTGAAAAGGTTTACATTAATTAAATATATTTTAAAAAACAAATAATTAAAAAATTTAAAGTGATGTTCTAGGTAAATATACCCTTCTTTAAAACAATAAAATATTTCTTTAGAAAACATTTTAATGATACATTGAAATTGATGATAAATATGTCCATATAAATTCTTACAGATATACAATCTTGTATAATAATGAGATTGATGAATTAACCCTCACCGTTTAATATTCTTTAGTCGAGTGTATGTTTACGTCATGTATAATGACCATGGTATGTTATTATATTCTACCATAACTATATTCATATTTATGATATCATATATGATTCATTTGTTACATTGTAATATACTTCACTTTTATTAATAATTTCCATGTTTGAGTAACTTTTTCGGTAATCATCGCTATCATTATTGTACATGTTTTACTTGTTATTATGGATATTATCACACATATCATGATTTAAAAGATTCCAGAATATAAAAATAACTTTATATATAATATATATTCAGAATATAAATATGTATAATAGATAGATATATGAAATGGAAACATCATTCATGGATATAGTAGTTCGTACGTACGCATGAACGTTGTTTCTGTTTTCTTACCATATAATATAGAAGTAAGTAAATAAAATATATGTATCTACATAAATATATATTATTCCAGAAGAAATATTATTTCATATATGACATACATAATTAATATATATATATATAAACTCTTGAATGTTGAATGTTGAAGATGAATCTCATCGCGTCGCGGAGACGGTAATTTGTGCATACGCACGAGTGACAATATCATTCTACTGATGGTGAAAATGTATTTAATTGGATGTTATATTATATATACATAATAATTACCAATTTATATTCATTATTTACGTTATTTATACTTATTATTATATCCATCCAAATAATGTAGTTTTGAATAACAGACAACACCATGACTTGGAGACGGTAATACATATGTACACACGCATGGTTTATTTTTCATTCTTAGGATGGATAAAATTTTGAATATGGTTTTACCATATTTATAATAACATCTCCAAATATAGATGGTTATGGAGTTATTTTTATACAATGGTAAAAACAATTTAATAGGAAGTAGAAGAATAATAAAACTTTTAATGGGGTGATAAAATAACTTCCTCTTCTTCGGTTCTTTCCTTTTTATTTGAACAAAAGGGATACATAGGTTGGATTTATGCACAAGAAAATGCCACTAGGATGAAATGAGGGTAGTATGGAGGAGATTTGGTTTGGTTTTGGTAGAGAAAAATAGCTATGGATGTGTGAATTAAATAGAAATGGAGGATCCCTTTGATAAGAGAGGTGAGGGGCTCTTTAGGAAAAGATTAAAATATTAATTTATTTTAAAATTATTTTGGGATTCTATTAGATAAGTAATGATTTATTTCTAGGATACGACAAGGATGGGTTGAAATCCACTCAACCAATATGTTTTATTCTTTTTTAGGTCATAAAAGTAACCTTATCTTTTAGATTTAACCCCTTTAAAAATAAGTTAACTCTTACCATGTCCTCATGTATTTTCATACTTGATAGTTAACACCTTTACTATAAAATGAAAAAAGAACATAAAGTTGATCATTTATGAAATTGGTATCACTATCCACATTACTTTTCTAAACTATATATTTTTATGATTTTTATTATATTTAATGAAATTGTATTTTCTTGAAAAACTTATTTATTTCAATTTTGTAACTATTTAGTAATTGATTGTTTTTACAATCATAACAACTTCATTCCTTCAATACAAAGGCCTTAAATTATAACAAATAATTCAATGTAATCCATTAAATTCTTGGATGGAATCAAAACATTCAAATTATATTTATTTTAATATATATTTTATTATTTATTTTATTCTTTCATTAATAAGAAAAACATTGCCTCATTATTATGTATTAAATAAATATAATTAAATAATATTTAAAATTAGAAATAATATACCAATATATAGGAAATCATTTTATATTTCTAATGAATATTTATAGTCGAATTGATTTTCTGTTTATCAAAATATTAAAAAAACAATTTTTAAAATTTGAATTTGACACTTTTAACTCTTCTTTATATAAAATTTAACAAATGTCATAATATAACCCAAGTGTATTAAAAAGATAATATTTTTTCCAAATGTTGATTTTGGTCAAAGTAAACTTATCCAATATAATTATGAAAAGTGTTGGTGTAATTTTATATTATTTTAACATTATTTTTACGATTAATTACCCAATTTACCTTTGACTGTGGTAAATAAAATTCAAAAGATACTATTCACCATAAATTATTTTCATCATATTTAACAAAATGTTACTTACTGATTAATACTATGTATGTCGGATTTTTAAAATTCATTTCACAGAAGTGGTAAAATTACGTTTTATGCTAATTTTCAAATGAGCCTATATGTGGGAAATGATCATAGAAGGTGGGTTAAAAGATGTAAAAAAAGATCAATGAATTTTAAAATCTAATTCAGTTATGAAATGAAATAAATGAACTAAATTGAAAAAATATATGTATAATGTGTATTTTTAATTTAAGATAAATTTTAATTATAAATAACTATTTAAATAAAAAAATTGGTTTTTATATACAATGTAGTATATTTCACTATTCATCAAAACTTGAATGTTTTCATAAAAATATAGAAAAATTCACCTAAAGATAATTTTGATATTCTGAATTCAAAAATAAATTCTATTTTACCAAATTCAATTTTTAAGAGTTTCTAAAAATAAATTTATTATTTTTCACAAAATGACATAAAAAGTATTTCTTAAAAAACATGTTTTTCTAAATATATAACTATTTTAATAAAACATACTCATTTGATTATAAATATTTTTTATTTATATAAAAATTTTACAAATAAAATTAAAAACATAATAGTTTCTATTCATATTACAATAATTAATTGATAAATAAATATATCGTTTAAATAATTATAATATTAATGTGTTGATTCGTAGAATCTCAATCTTGTGTATAGCGCAAGCCATGTCGGTGTTGTTTGAAATATGTGATATTAAATTACTTGAAAGAGATCACTTACTATGAAATATTAAGGGTTTACAATATGCATTTGTGCTACTGCAAATCACCGCTAAGGTGCTATCATGAACGTCAACGTCACCTAGTACCATGCTCTTCTTAGCGCTCAGTCTATATTTCTATCCAAGGAGTATCATTTAACAATATTTATTGATTTAATGGAGTTCTATATTATATTCCACTCAAAAATAGTAATCATTAATTATTTACTCATAATATATTCTCCTTTACATAACCCCTACTAACAAACAATGATATCCACTTCCTCATGTTTCCTTTAGGATGGATGTATTATGTGTGCTAAGATAGATAGGAAGGGATATTCTTGAGGTAATAATGTCGTTTTAATAGAAACATATATGTTTTATTTCATGGTTTAAAATATAATTTGATTTGAACTATTTATATTGATTACCAATACTACTAAAATATTCAGTAGTTTTGGATAAAATAACTTGTATCTCATTATAGAAAATAATGAATCCACTAAATATACGATATCGGGGTCAGGGTCCTTATAGTTGGTATCAGTAAATGTATATTACAAACATTTTGAACAAGTTTAAGGAAGGAATTAGTTAACATAGCCATATGAAATACATTTATGATAAGTCTACATATATAAATACAAGGTTATTTTTTGGTAACATAGATATTATATAGTTTCCATAAGAACACATTCTCATATAGATACAATATGTGGACATGGTACTGGAAAAGATGCATCTAGTGGTAATAATTGAAAGACTAGTTGGTCAAATAAATCTCAACCATCATTCTGGGGCATTGGAGTGTTTCCTTATTATGAACATTGTGTATTACTCTTGGGGGATATTCATGAGTCAAGTTACATTTTATTTTCAAACAAATATTATAAAATATAGAATAAAACCAATGGAATCCTATAATATATTATAGTTATGCATGATAAGACATGTATGATCAATATTTTTTTGGGTATGTATCTGTATGAGTTTTTCATTAACTATTCTTTCGAGTACGTGTTGAATTATCATTAAACCAAAAATGGGAAAAACTATAGAGGATCTTCAATGAGAGCCATTTCATTGAAAGTGACTTAATGATCAAGGATGCATGCTAGTTTCAATTAATTATGTCTCAGTGTAAACGGGTATGGTGTTTCATTGGTTCTAGTTATGTTGAGAATAATTAAAGGGGGTTAGGGTTCTTAAAATAAAATAAGTGATGAAAACATCAATATAATATTTACAAAATGCATAAATGGATTACGTATCATATAATGTTTCGGTGTTCTTATTAAAATATTCCAAGGTATTGGTTTTTTTTAATCCCATTAAAAATATTTAAAATATGTCTAAATACATTACATGACATGTAATTCAATGACCTACAAATTTAAAGTATGTAATTCGCTTTATTTTTCATTTCATCTCACTACTTCCTTCTCCTATTAACTCTAGGTATTAAACCATGTTATTTTGGACTGTGAACTATCCTTTTGGATTCCCTGATAACGCCACTGATCACTGGTATGTGGTTTTGTTCCAAATTGTACCTTTTATTCCATCTTATACAAATTATTGTGGTGAAAATGTTTTCCCTTGTGTGTTGTCTGTTATGGTCATCACTATTTTTGATCTATGAAGCTCTTTTCTATTATCCTCACCTTCTTCTATTTGTGAGTTTTTCATTGTAATAATTTTCATGTCATCATTTAATGGTAGGGGTCTAAATGATATCCTTGTGGTTTTTTAATTAATGATTTTATAAAATATTATGATAACTCTAATGTAATATACACACGAATCCATTAAATAAATAGTGGGATAATTCGTTGGAACTCATTAGTTTAACTGTATTCTAATCTAGCTTATGGCCACCCGTTGGATGAACATACGATGAATATAATTGTGTTGGATAATTTTTTGTTGTGTGTTTAACATTAAATGAACCAATAAGTTATTTCATGAAATATAATCCCTATTTATAGGATTATTTTTTATTTTTATGAATGTTAATCAACTGTGATTTTATTGAATGTGATAAATGTATGTTAAATTGTAATTCTCATAATTTACCATTACGATATATGATTTGATTTCATGATATCAATTATGTATGGCAGTACTTGTGTTCCATGATGGAATGCACATATATCTATAATGGTCCTTGAATATGCACACTTATATATTGTAATTGAAATATTGAGTGGGCTCCACCTAGTCCCATTATTTAATGATTATATATAGTGGACTCTACCCTATCACATGTAGTAATTCTTATTGGGACTTGAACCATATGTTATAACGCTTATTTGGAAATACATTATATTATTGTGATAATATAATGGCTATATGGTGGTGGTTGGTGTGGTCATAATACATGCATCGATATATCTAAGAATGGTACAAAAGATGGTTATTTGAAAATTATAATATGGTTGTGGTTGATTTGGTATAAAGACATGGTTGGAGAAATTCTAGAACAGATCAAATGCAGATTTGTTGTTGTATTTTATTAATTTTTAATTAATTAATTCAAATATTTGTTTCGTTATTACATACACATATTATTAGAATGCTTAGTTTAGCAGTTGTGGTGTAAATCTACTGAGTTATAATTAGATCCTATTTGGTCCCCTGTTTTGTTCTTGATCATATTATGTGGATATAGGGTTGGATAAGATAGAATGCCCTTGATGTGGATTGTTTGCTTGCTATATAGGATACAGTTTCCGGTGGTACTGATGTGGGGTTAGGGACCAAGAAATTTTGAGTATTTATTTGAGTCTGGTAGTCTTTTAATAGTATGGTATCTACCCTGATGTTTAGTTACATTGTAGAAAATCATTACATAATTGCTTTATTATTTATTGTATTATTCATTTGGTATTATTATTCATTTCCAAAATGTATACACATTAATATCATTCATTTATGTGGTTTAATTATTCTACTATTTCAATTAATACCTTGGTGTATAGTCTCCCAAATTTATATTTCAAGCCTCTTCTACAAGTCATAAGCCTCTGGCATCTGGGGAGGTGTGCTTGAGGTCTCATAACAAACCATTTTTTAACTTTTGAGATAGTTACATATCAGGGGACATTACAAAGAGGTATCAAATGATAAGGCTTTCATTTAGTTCTCATTTTTTAGGAAATGTAGAAAGGATACTATGATTTTTTAGGACATGATAATGAGGTTTTTCATGGGAGTATCTGACCCTGGTATAGGGGGTGTGAATCCAAGAGCCTGTTGAAGGGATTATTTTTCAAAAAAAAATTACATTTGAAGTTACTTAAATTAGAGGGATTATTATGTTCTTTGAGGTTATAGTTTTATGATGTTAGTGTTTCTTGAGATTTCTTCTCATAGATCAATATGGAAAAATATGAGGATACATGCATCATAGTAGGTATATAGTGATATATTAACAAGCATTGTTCATGATAGGGGCGTATCTATTTACCATTATTGTGATATATACTTTCATATTGAACTATGATATAAGATATTTATTTCACTAGATAAATGAAATGAATTTATTTGTCCTGATAAAACACATGTAATCAAAGTTTTGATAGACCATGAATCAGAGTATCTCTTTTATAATCACCTATTGAGTTTGATATGGTTCATAGATAGTGAACTAAAGTGTGAGCCTATCTTGTAGAGAAAATTCCTCATCATCACCATCAACTTGATTGTCAGGAGATTGGAAATCATCACCCTCCTAATGAAAATAAAATACAGGTTCCTATGTATAATTAGGACAATACAGATGTTTATCTAAATGACAAAATATTTTGGGTCATGCGATACATAGAAATGGAGACTATTCTTACCATTATATAGATGTTTGAGCTGACAAGGGAATTTTAGCTACCGGACCGTCCAACATTTACGAGGCAAGAAGCACCCTAGTTAGATTATTTCTAGATCAACTCAGTCCAGATAATCATCAAGTATCATGAATCATGAATGAATAGAATGATAAATATTTCTACATACATGGTTTATGGAACTACTAAGTAATGGAGGAATATTTTAGAGGAATATGAGAATTACTATGAACTATGATGGAAGGATATTGAGACAATGTTCATGAGACACTTGTATCACAATTAATTAAGGGATGAAAAAGGTCATGAGTTGATGAATCATATGCAGGAGGGAACACTAGTGATGAAATATACTGGATGTTTGACCGACCTGAAATGCATTTCAATATCATTGGCTATAGATGTGATCTCTAGTGGGAGAGGTTTGTAGGAAGAACTATTTTATATGATCTTTTAACATGTAAAAAATTTCTGTTTGGGTTAATTTGAAGGAATGTCAAACTAAGAACTCATCATGGATGGGAATCTAATAGAGGCCCCGAGTTGCAACCATGATATTTCAATATTTTTATCTAGAACACTTCATTGAGTTCAATAGAGCCACACTATGAAAATTTATTCCATGGTTATAGTGGTAATTGTGGTCTAGACAGTGGACAACCATCTCTAGGAAATGTTCGAATATAGTTCCATAAATGAGGAATTTTTTGCCCCATTTTTTATATTTTCAATACCCTACAGTCAATTGTTGTATATTTGGATCATTGGGTTATCACTATAGGTTCATTGACGAAATTACATAGTAGACTAGTGTCACGTGAACATTATAGGTACCTGAGTCAACAATGGTAATAGTTAAACATCAGTAGGATATTATCTAGAGTTTGATATGTTATTCAGGCCTAGGAAGATTACCTAGTGCACCTGTGCATGACTAGAAGTAACAGGAAAGGGAAATAACCCATGGTAGTCATAATAGATCCTTCTGTAGAGGGATAGGTCAATTTTATGTTATGCAGTTTACACCATCTATTGTCAATTTAGGACCATCTAACATCATAGGTGTGATACTTGTGTCATATTCATTAGATCACATTTTTTCATATAAGTTAATAAAATTATTTTTTATCTACTATTTTTCAAAATGATTTGGGCATGGATGTAGAGATCTTTGATGACGCTTTTACTTTAAACACACTGTTTAGATTGTTGTTCAAGAATATCCAAATTTTATAGGGGTCTTCTCTAGAGATGGTTATTTCAATTTCATTTGGGAACTGTTCAAGCTCTAAATTATAATCATGCACATGATTCTTGGTATGGATTTAGAAGTTATATAACAAAGAAAATATCAATTTTTATAGGATGAAATTTAACATTCTATATAAAAGAAGAAGGTAATTATTTTCGAAATGGTGATTAGGATAATCAGGCTGGTCATGCAGGACCAATTCAATGTTGATTGGACATTCCCAAGGCTATAATAGCTGGTATTTAGCAAGATGACAGAGGAATTATATGCGATTATTCTCGATTAGTGATAGACCATTTTTAGGATGTCTTTTAGAATAATTTCTATGGATTACCACCCATGAATGATATCATGGTCATGATCAAGTTGGTGATTGGGAAAGATGGATTTTCTATACAAACATACCATATGGAACTAGTAGAGATTTGAGAGGTTAAGGTTTAGATAGATGATCTATAATCTAATGGATTCATAAATACATGTACATATCCTTGGGTTTTCTGGTTCGGTTTTCCTAGAATGTTAATGGGTCAATATGCTTTTGTGAAGACTATAAAAGTTTAAACTATACTATAATAAAGATTATGAATCATCTTCCACACATTAATGATCAATTTGATCAGTTAAATGGTGAAAAGATATTCTCAAATATTTATTTGAGATCATGCTACTATCAATTGAATGTGTGACCGAAAAACATTTCTTTTACTGTTTATATGAGAAAGTAAGGCTTATATGAATACATAGTGATGTCATTTGTGTTCATAGAAACACCAGTAGTATTCTAAACCGAAATTAAGTAGATATTTCATTATTTTTTAATCTGGATGTGTTTTTTTAATTGGCATCTTACTGTAAACAATGAATGAATAAGGGAAATCCAATCATCATAATATAGTCCTTTTTACAAATAGAGATAATAAAATTTACCCATGCTAACAAAATGCAGTTTCTAGGTTAATTAAGTGTACTTATTGGTCTATATCATATTTGATCAAGGAATTTTAGTGGACCCCTAGAAATTCATTGTTGTGGTTTCATGTAAACATCCAAATAAAATCTTTATGATTCATATGTTTCTTGTTTAACATATTATTACATGTGATTTATCTATGAGTTCTACAGTTAGACCTCATTGATGTATGGGCTCACTAAAAAGGGGCATTTTTTCACATAAATTTGATTGATATTCTTTAAGATTTTAACAATTAGATTACCTTTAAATCTATCTTCATGTTACACATACCAGGTAATATATATACTGTGTACAATGATGTATTCAGAGATGGACTATGAGTAGTTATAATATTAGAGGATGGAGTTGATGCTTATGGATCTAGGAAACTGAGGAATCATGAGTTGAATTACCCCAGTCACAATGTAGGTTTAGATATAGAGGTATATTCCCTATGAATTTCGAGACACTGTCTCATGGTTGATAGGTTTGATGTATATATAAACCACTTGATTCTTGAGTTCCTCATTTCTCAACAAGACCTGAACCATCAATAGAGTTGGTGGGTTGAGTATCTGGAGTCTTTTCACATAATTTTTGATTATACACTTATAAAAGGAAATTCCATTGATGAAAAATTGATCCAAAAAAAAGAATAGTGTAGTATAAGAGTCTAGGGATGTGGGGTTGATAATAAACCTCTTTGGAGAAATGCATTTGGATGTTCATGAGTCTTAAAGACTAGTAGCTCTATAATCGAAATTGGTTATACACATTCTTTAATACATATTGGTAATGATTAGTTTTATGATCTATAGATATTAGTTATGGGATATAAATTATATGGTTGGGAGACACCATAAGGATGGTCTCTTTGGTGTGGAAATTCTATTCTTTTCCATAGAAGTGTACAAGTTCTTTTGAGTTTTTGTAGTGATATGATGAAGGATTAGGTGGAATTATTTTTGAATAGATACTTAACATGATTATAGGTGAATGATGAGAATGAGATAAATGTTTTTAATTTTCATCATTTTCAAATTATTGGGTGGAAATGGGATGATGTCATTGTCAATTTTATTATAGGATTTCCCAGAAACCACATAATAAAGATATTTAATTTGATTATTTGGATCCACTGACTATGGTATCCTATATCGTTCGAAAACGTAAAACATCCCAGTTGATAATATGGGAACTCTTAATTTTCATGTGGTGGTTATTTTTCAGGGTGTTCTAAGGAGTATAGTTTCAGAAAGAGATAATTGATTCACATCATGTTGCTTCGTGGGTCTTCGAAATGAGATTTCATCGCTAGATCATGTGATCAAAACTGACAATATATATAATTATAAAGACACCAATTTCAATGTAAATTTTTATTATATAGAATTATTACGCGTCTGTGAAAATTGATGTCACGTGATTCCGAGCCCCGATATGACCAGAATGAATTTATAAACATTTTTAAAAGTAAGTTCAGTAAATGCATGACTGGAATTTTCTCACCTTTGAACCGTTGCTCAAATTTAAAATCTGAGGGCACCATTGAATCTCAATCATAAGGATTTACTTAAGGGAGGCTCACTTTGACCACAATTGGTGTGGAGAAAAAGTTATATTTTGGAATTTATAAAAGAATAATAAAATTACTTTATTGTATTATTTATCTCTTTCATTCTCTCAAATGGAAAAGCGGTAGTGTGGGACCAGAGACGTGTCAAGATATTTAATGGATTGACCCTTCAAATCATAATTAACAGCATCATTGGAATTTAGGAATGTTCTTATAAATTTAACCACCATAAATTCCACAATCATTATTTAGCCCGCTCCTCCCCTATTTATATGGATTTGGGGAGGGGTAATGGCACGACTTCATCATGTGATGACGTTCTGATAAAGTGTCTCTATGAAAACAAGGTAGAGGACGGTATTGGTAATAATTTACTAGAAATAAAGTGTCCTGAACCAATGAATGATGTCTCAAGGGCATCATTGGATTCTTGTTGTGGGAAAGAGGATCATCAACCACCTCCAATCATGGGTTTTCCCCATATGATCTTGAGGATGGATTTTGAATCATTTAACATAAATAAATTGTTGAATAATATATCCTATTTCATGATAAGATGATAACGTTGAGGGCATGAGCCAAATGAACAAGGTCAATTCCCTCCGCCTTTTGTTCTACCTTTTCATTATTCATGGAAGACCGATGGGGAGACACTAGTGACTGATGCTGTCAAATGATTGTAGTGACCAGCATCGGCCGACTGCATTAGAGGCGGAACGATGTCACAAGCTACAGGATGAGGCCGCAACACTATGCTGCGATGGTCAGTAGATAGGATGGAACTAACCAGTTTTGAATAAGATGAGGTGCAATGTCACCCGCCACTGGCGGAGAAGGGGTCGCGTCTCTTCAGCAGCGATGGTCGAGTTGGGTGTGTAAGGACCCGAAATTTTTAAATAAATTTTGTTCCCTAATTTTATGTGTTATTGTTATACTCAACAAAAATGTTTTATTTGATAAACATGATTATAATTAAAATGAGATCAGTGGGTTTTGACTATTATATAACCATCGGTCAACATGACCGCTGTGAACAAAATGTTTTGATTTTTGTCTCTAAATATAAGTAATCTTGGTTAATTATTATAGAAAGAAGATTTGATGGCCTCACCTAGTAGTCCTGGACCGATCGAAGCCCATCTAACAGAGCTTGGGAAGGAGGTAGCACCACTGGGCTTTGCTCTGGATCAAATCCAAGCCGAACTTCATCATGTGAAGCTGGAACGAAATCGCCTTCGTGAGAAGTTCAAACTGATAGAAATTACTACTCGGGCAATGTTGACTGAGCCGCCCCAAGCTTCTATCACCCTAGCACACCTTACTCTTAGGTCCTATGCTGGTATTATAAGGGGTTATGTAACGAGACCGTAACTACCTTGTGTAATCCTTGTTTTAAATAAAAATTGGGATTTCTTCTTATGATGAAGTTTATGAATTTTGAAATGACCGGATAAATATAGTATGCATATTTTTGATGAATTTTAGAAAAAGGATATTTTAAATATGTTTATGTAAACCCTAAATAATTAAAAATGTGTAATGATTTTCAAAAAATGGTCTTCTACAATTATGTTCAGTACTAAATTTAGAGTCTAATAAGATCAACTTGATTTTTGATGAATAGTAAATTATGAATAGTGATTTTATGATTAGGATTAGTAATATGACCAAATGGATTAGTAATCTCACTTAAAGAAAGTTTTAAAATAATCTAGGCACCTTGATTAAGTAATGTGATTCAATAAAATAGTTAAATAACGGTTTCATTAATTATTATTCAAGTATTAGTTTTTTCGGGTGAATAGTGTTTTTTAATTAAAAATTTAATTAAAAATAATTAGAAAATTATTTTTATAAAAATGACTTTATTTTTGAACTCAGAGCATCGATATTATGTTATGGTAATTTTTGGGGTTTTTTCTGAAAAAAATGAATTTTCGATGAATAGTGTTTTTATTTAAAAATGAAATTAAAAATATTTAGAAAATTATTTTTAGAAAATGGATTTCATTTTTGAAATCAGAGCATTGATATTTGGTTAATGTGAAATTTTGGGATTTTTCCAAGAAAGTTGAATTTTCAGTGAATAGTAAAAATACAGTTTTAGGGTTTCGGTATGTTTAATGACATCATAACGGTGTCATGATGATGTCATGATATCTTTTGAGGGTTGGCCGGCCAAGGGTGATGAATTATTGTTTTGGGGGCCCCATGTGGCCTAACTCCATGATAAATGACAAGGGAGAGCACATGGGTTTGAGAAAAGCCCATGTGAGGTGTCCCTTGGCCATTAATGCCTTGTCCCCTCACTTTCCCTATAAATACCAAGCCCTACTCTCATCCATTCGACTCCCCACTCATTCACAACGAATTTATGGTCTCATTACCTCCCAAGGAGTCCTCCCAAGGTGCCCCCAAGCCCTCATGGTCCCAACCTTTGAGGTTTAAGAGTTACATTTTAAGGTAAGGGATCCGACCTCTCTCTTTCTTTTCAAGTAATCTCTTTTATGTCTTTTCTTTTATACTCCATGTTCTTATGTTGGGGGATGTTCTTTTATATTCATCCTACTGCCTATTTCATTTTCATATGATGAGAGACCCCCCCTTGCTCTCATCAATTCGTTTTAAGAATGTTTAAGTGGCGCCGTTAGGCTACCGAATTTTTAAGGGATTCTTTCACCTTCCTCGTTTTCAAGTTCTATTTTCATTCAAGTCTTTCATGTTTCTTTGTATTATGTTGGGGCATGATCTATAAATTTATCATACTGATCTTTTATGATCATATGATTAGAGACCCCATTTTATCTCTTCAATTCAATTTTTTTGAAGTTTTATGTGGCGTCGTTAGGCTGCCGAATTTTTTAAGGGATTCTCTCACCCTTCTCTTTTTCAAAGTTCTACTTTCATGTCAAGTCATTCAAGTTAATTTCTATTATGTTGGGGTATGATCTCTATATCTATCATACTCTAATCTTATTTTCATATGATTAGAGACCCCATTTGATCTCTTCAATTCAGTATTTTGATGTTTTAAGTGGCGCCGTTAGGCTGCTGAATTTTTAAGTGGTTCTTCACCCTTCTCGTTTTCAAGTTCTACTTTCATGTGAATTATTTCAAGTTCCTTTTTGTTATATTGGGGTATGATCTCTATATCTATCATACTGGACTCTTATTTTCATATGATGAGAGACCCCATTTGATCGCTTCAATTCAGTATTTTGAAGTTTTAAGTGGCGCTGTTAGGCTGCCAAATTTTTAAGTGGTTCTTCTCCCTTCTCGTTTTGAAGATCTACTTTCATGTCAATTCTTTCAAGTTCATTTTTGTTATGTTGGGGAATTATCTCTATATCTATCATACTGAACTCTTATGTTCACATAATGAGAGACCCTATTTTATCTTTTCAAATCGTTTTTGTTGAAGTTTAAGTAACGCCGTTAGGCTGCCGAACTTTCATAAGAGAAATCTTTTTTTTCCTTCCATGTTTTTCATTTCAAATGGTATGTCCTTGAAATCTAATTACCATGATCATGTATCCTTCTTATTCTGTCCATGTACTTTTTATGGGTCATTTATGAATGTTTGACCCATTTTTTTTAATGTCTTCTAAAACCTCGGAACATTGCCGTTATGCTGCAGAATTTCTGTCTCAAAATGTCTATCTCTTTTTCTAAAGTCCTTTTATTTTATTAAGTGAATACTCAAAGCTCTTTCTTCTAAAGGGGTATTCACATATATACCAAAATGTTCTATTTTAAATTCTGGGATTTACATACATGATACCCACCTTCCTTTTCTGTGGGTTTTAAAGTGATATAAAGATCATGTCTTTAAAGCAGTTTTTAAAAAGTTATGATTATGAAATGAAACCCATTTCCTTTATGCTATATGGGTTATTTATGAAATGTTTGATGATGATATATGTGGCTCACATGATAATAAAGGCAAATTTAAGGGTGCGCCCTGATAGCGCTCCAATGCATTGGGTAATGATGTAACCACTAGAGATTACAATTTTAACGATGCCTTGGTGAAAAACCTTGGTAATTTTTAACGACACCTTGGGGATGGACCTTGGTGAAACGAAACGATTGTCAATATTAAATGTTGCAGCCACATCTTCAAGTTATGAAAAAGTTTTATTTTTATTATTATATGCCTCATGATTTCATTTGCATGCATTAAAGTTCTTTTCATGACTTTATTGATGTATCTCAAGTTCATATGTAAAATGTTTCACTTGTTTCCCTTGCTGGGCCTTCTGCTCACCCTTCCTTTTGATGTATGTCCCCAGGTTGAGATGCAGTAATGAGCCTAGGGTGAACATGTGGAGAAGCCTTTCAAGTGTTTAAGAAGAATGTTTTTTTTGTTTCATGTTTTATGTTCCTTGTTTCCAAGACACTAAACCTTAAAGATCCTCAGTTCCGTGTAATGGAATGAAAAGTTATGTTATAAAAAGACGGGATGCTATAGTTGGTATCAAAGGATGGTTTAGTTATTTGTGGAAATTAGGATATGAAAACTCTAGGAGGAACCCTATAGAAAAGTTTAATATAGGAAATCTTCCTGGTATTTTGGTGAGTATTGAGTAAGGGGTTGCCAAGCAAATACATCCCTGTCTGGATACGAGCAGGTAGAGGTGGCTCTGGCACAGATGTACATAGGGGTAAAACCCGAAAACACCGCTTTGAGCTAGACTCGAACGGGAACTGGTACACGACAACGGGCCTTGCTGCACTCTTGGTTACGACACTCCCGGGGGATATGCCTTGGTAAATTCATAAGCTTGGTATGAACCATTGTTAAAGGAACAAAGATAAAATAAAATAAAGGTTCACATAAGAATATATGATCATTCATAACCTAGATGGGAACCTAGGAGATCACAAGTTAGGGTATACCTTTCATATACAAGTTATCCTTATATGCTTTCAGTTCCTTTTCATGATTATTAGCTAAGTACTTAAGCCCCTAATTATGCTTTCTCTTCTTAGTTAATGGTGGGAAATGGAAGAACATGTTCCGACAACCAATGTGATAGGAAATGCGATGATTTTCGTATTAATATGACAGGGATGATTAGGGGATTAAAATATGATTATTATTTTGGAAGACGTTCATTATTTTGGGAACCATATTTGATCGAGGTAAATAGATTACTACGGTATTTTCATTGAGGAGTAAGGTTGACTTATATTTTGAAGAATCGATGAATTTAAGGTGAACTTATAGTAATTTAGGTTACTTATGGGAATGACTAACCTATCTTGGGTAAAATATGTTTAGGTTAGCTACTTTTTTATAAGATGTTAGGAGTGGTTGATGTTGTCTGGAGATGAACAATGAAGTTGTTTTGGAAGACTATGTTATCACATCCTTATTGTATTTGGGTTTCAATCTTAGTTTGGTTTGTTTTGAGGAATTTTAAGGACCGTTATTTATGGAATGGTCTATGATGAACTTTGGGTAGTACCATGGAACTTTGATGATTTAAAAGTAGTTTCCATTCCTATGGGATTCTTTCTTTTTGAAGAGTTGTTTTACCTTAACCTTTCTGTTTTTGGGATAATGTTTAAAGATAGAAGAAATAGATAGTTAATCTTTTGTAGATTATGTGATTCTATAGAAGATGATTCTTGTTCTTTTAATGAGACCAAGTGTTTTTGAATTCTCATCATTTGGAGAAAAGATTAGTGTTGGTAGGGACTTGTTAAAGGATGAAACTCTACTTGAAGGTAGGTATATTTTCTTATGTTTTTGTTCTATGTAGTAAATGAAATCCTCAAAATTATGAAAAGAAATGTAAAACAAAAATGTTGTTGGTTTACGTTTCCTACTAGGTAATCAAAGACCGTTTACACACATCATAAGTTTGGGATTTTCTCATGGTTAACTTTCTCCTAATCATGTTCTCTATCACTCTCCCTCAGAACTTGACCCTTTGTTTTTTCCTCCATGTCCATGTTTTCCTACATGGAACCCTAGTGTGGGTTAACTCGGGTGACCATTGTACTTCCCTTTCTTTATTTTAAAGTAATAGTTTTACTGACTCCTTTTCCGATGTGGGACTTTCAATGAAATTTCAAAACCCAATTTTAAAATTGCGAGGACGCAATTTCTTAAGGGGGGAAGATTGTAAGGACCCGAAATTTTTAAATAAATTTTGTTCCCTAATTTTATGTGTTATTGTTATACTCAACAAAAATGTTTTATTTGATAAACATGATTATAATTAAAATGAGATCAGTGGGTTTTGACTATTATATAACCATCGGTCAACATGACCGCTGTGAACAAAATGTTTTGATTTTTGTCTCTAAATATAAGTAATCTTGGTTAATTATTATAGAAAGAAGATTTGATGGCCTCACCTAGTAGTCCTGGACCGATCGAAGCCCATCTAACAGAGCTTGGGAAGGAGGTAGCACCACTGGGCTTTGCTCTGGATCAAATCCAAGCCGAACTTCATCATGTGAAGCTGGAACGAAATCGCCTTCGTGAGAAGTTCAAACTGATAGAAATTACTACTCGGGCAATGTTGACTGAGCCGCCCCAAGCTTCTATCACCCTAGCACACCTTACTCTTAGGTCCTATGCTGGTATTATAAGGGGTTATGTAACGAGACCGTAACTACCTTGTGTAATCCTTGTTTTAAATAAAAATTGGGATTTCTTCTTATGATGAAGTTTATGAATTTTGAAATGACCGGATAAATATAGTATGCATATTTTTGATGAATTTTAGAAAAAGGATATTTTAAATATGTTTATGTAAACCCTAAATAATTAAAAATGTGTAATGATTTTCAAAAAATGGTCTTCTACAATTATGTTCAGTACTAAATTTAGAGTCTAATAAGATCAACTTGATTTTTGATGAATAGTAAATTATGAATACTGATTTTATGATTAGGATTAGTAATATGACCAAATGGATTAGTAATCTCACTTAAAGAAAGTTTTAAAATAATCTAGGCACCTTGATTAAGTAATGTGATTCAATAAAATAGTTAAATAACGGTTTCATTAATTATTATTCAAGTATTAGTTTTTTCGGGTGAATAGTGTTTTTTAATTAAAAATTTAATTAAAAATAATTAGAAATTTTTTTTTATAAAAATGACTTTATTTTTGAACTCAGAGCATCGATATTATGTTATGGTAATTTTTGGGGTTTTTTCTGAAAAAAATGAATTTTCGATGAATAGTGTTTTTATTTAAAAATTAAATTAAAAATATTTAGAAAATTATTTTTAGAAAATGGATTTCATTTTTGAAATCAGAGCATTGATATTTGGTTAATGTGAAATTTTGGGATTTTTCCAAGAAAGTTGAATTTTCAGTGAATAGTAAAAATACAGTTTTAGGGTTTCGGTATGTTTAATGACATCATAACGGTGTCATGATGATGTCATGATATCTTTTGAGGGTTGGCCGGCCAAGGGTGATGAATTATTGTTTTGGGGGCCCCATGTGGCCTAACTCCATGATAAATGACAAGGGAGAGCACATGGGTTTGAGAAAAGCCCATGTGAGGTGTCCCTTGGCCATTAATGCCTTGTCCCCTCACTTTCCCTATAAATACCAAGCCCTACTCTCATCCATTCGACTCCCCACTCATTCACAACGAATTTATGGTCTCATTACCTCCCAAGGAGTCCTCCCAAGGTGCCCCCAAGCCCTCATGGTCCCAACCTTTGAGGTTTAAGAGTTACATTTTAAGGTAAGGGATCCGACCTCTCTCTTTCTTTTCAAGTAATCTCTTTTATGTCTTTTCTTTTATACTCCATGTTCTTATGTTGGGGGATGTTCTTTTATATTCATCCTACTGCCTATTTCATTTTCATATGATGAGAGACCCCCCCTTTCTCTCATCAATTCGTTTTAAGATTGTTTAAGTGGCGCCGTTAGGGTGCCGAATTTTTAAGGGATTCTTTCACCTTCCTCGTTTTCAAGTTCTATTTTCATTCAAGTCTTTCATGTTTCTTTGTATTATGTTGGGGCATGATCTATAAATTTATCATACTGATCTTTTATGATCATATGATTAGAGACCCCATTTTATCTCTTCAATTCAATTTTTTTGAAGTTTTATGTGGCGTCGTTAGGCTGCCGAATTTTTTAAGGGATTCTCTCACCCTTCTCTTTTTCAAAGTTCTACTTTCATGTCAAGTCATTCAAGTTAATTTCTATTATGTTGGGGTATGATATCTATATCTATCATACTGTAATCTTATTTTCATATGATTAGAGACCCCATTTGATCTCTTAAATTCAGTATTTTGATGTTTTAAGTGGCGCCGTTAGGCTGCTGAATTTTTAAGTGGTTCTTCACCCTTCTCGTTTTGAAGTTCTACTTTCATGTGAATTATTTGAAGTTCCTTTTTGTTATATTGGGGTATGATCTCTATATCTATCATACTGGACTCTTATTTTCATATGATGAGAGACCCCATTTGATCGCTTCAATTCAGTATTTTGAAGTTTTAAGTGGCGCTGTTAGGCTGCCGAATTTTTAAGTGGTTCTTCTCCCTTCTCGTTTTGAAGATCTACTTTCATGTCAATTCTTTCAAGTTCATTTTTGTTATGTTGGGGAATTATCTCTATATCTATCATACTGAACTCTTATGTTCACATAATGAGAGACCCTATTTTATCTTTTCAAATCGTTTTTGTTGAAGTTTAAGTAACGCCGTTAGGCTGCCGAACTTTCATAAGAGAAATCTTTTTTTTCCTTCCATGTTTTTCATTTCAAATGGTATGTCCTTGAAATCTAATTACCATGATCATGTATCCTTCTTATTCTGTCCATGTACTTTTTATGGGTCATTTATGAATGTTTGACCCATTTTTTTTAATGTCTTCTAAAACCTCGGAACATTGCCGTTATGCTGCAGAATTTCTGTCTCAAAATGTCTATCTCTTTTTCTAAAGTCCTTTTATTTTATTAAGTGAATACTCAAAGCTCTTTCTTCTAAAGGGGTATTCACATATATACCAAAATGTTCTATTTTAAATTCTGTGATTTACATACATGATACCCACCTTCCTTTTCTGTGGGTTTTAAAGTGATATAAAGATCATGTCTTTAAATCAGTTTTTAAAAAGTTATGATTATGAAATGAAACCCATTTCATTTATGCTATATGGGTTAATTATGAAATGTTTGATGATGATATATGTGGCTCACATGATAATAAAGGCAAATTTAAGGGTGCGCCCTGATAGCGCTCCAATGCATTGGGTAATGATGTAACCACTAGAGATTACAATTTTAACGATGCCTTGGTGAAAAACCTTGGTAATTTTTAACGACACCTTGGGGATGGACCTTGGTGAAACGAAACGATTGTCAATATTAAATGTTGCAGCCACATCTTCAAGTTATGAAAAAGTTTTATTTTTATTATTATATGCCTCATGATTTCATTTGCATGCATTAAAGTTCTTTTCATGACTTTATTGATGTATCTCAAGTTCATATGTAAAATGTTTCACTTGTTTCCCTTGCTGGGCCTTCTGCTCACCCTTCCTTTTGATGTATGTCCCCAGGTTGAGATGCAGTAATGAGCCTAGGGTGAACATGTGGAGAAGCCTTTCAAGTGTTTAAGAAGAATGTTTTTTTTTTGTTTCATGTTTTATGTTCCTTGTTTCCAAGACACTAAACCTTAAAGATCCTCAGTTCCGTGTAATGGAATGAAAAGTTATGTTATAAAAAGACGGGATGCTATAGGGTGGGTGACGTCAGCCAACCGTAGGAGGCGGAACCGACGTGCAATGGAACACCCCTATAGAAGCTGCCACCCTGACATTATGGCAGAAGGACCCGCTCCCTATGGGTCCCATGATAGATGAGTTAGTGCCACGTGGCTCCAATGTTGTGGAAGAAACTGAATGGCCGCTCTGCCATTCAGGAAGACTGGGGGTCTCACCCCCTGTTTTGGTTAGGGTGGCCCTACTCCAGCCGGTCTATGCATTCCTAGTTGGTCACACACCTCATGGGTTGGGCCACGTGAGACCCATGGGTTGAGCCCCATCACCGGCCAGACCGCACGAGCCTAGTGGGAAGTGCCTACATGGGTCCCGTGGTTCGAGCCTAGTGGGACGCACCTCTGTGGGTCGGGTTGCACTAGCCCAGCTGGCTCCCCCTTATGGGTTGGGCTAGACTGAAGACTTGAAGGATGAGCCCTCCACTGTTCAGCCTAGCTGGGTCAGACTGGGACGGGTTCACCTGAACTGGTTCGGTTCGGCCACGATCGGGTCAGGCCGGGTCAGCGCGAACCCGGACACTATTAGGCCATGTTCCACTTAAAGAGTGATAACATAAAATCTGTGTGTCCATTTGATTAACCATACATGGTGATGGGACTCTTGGTGCAAGAATTTCCTTTTGGGATACACCACTTGGGTTTTGGAGACAGTTGGAGTACGACCGGGTTGGATCAAACACGAATCCAACCAGACCCTTGATAAAATAAGGCTTATAACTCATAGACTAGACGTCCAATTGGCACACCATTGGTCGCATTGGAATCCGTATGATACATTGATCCATTTGGATAATTTTTTGAGGATATTTGTGGTGGATGAGGTGTGAATAATATCTCGAGCGGAAGATTCTACGGAACTCAAGCGCACCAGGTGCGAGGAATCTAGTGGCTGGTAGTGAGGCGGAGGTTGGAGACTGATCATACAGAGGTTTGTACTGAGCGATCCTATGTGGGCCAGCACCAATCTTATGTGGGTTAGATCTTGTGTGGGTTTGAACTCATCGATCCTATATGTGTCAGTGCATACTGATCATGTGTGGGCCTGATCCTTTTTGGGTCAGTAGGGGTTAGTTACCTATCGATCTTGTGTGGGTCAGACTCCGTATAGTCTGTGGAAATGCCTCTCGATAGAATAAGATTATATAGCTTCATGAATTATCATATGAACTTCTGAACATTACTTATATTCTTGATGTGAGATGATTCTTTTATCATCGTGGTGTTACCAATTTGGTATTTCTTCCTTCGTGGTGTTATCTTTATGGTGTTACCTATGAGATACTTCTATATTTTCGAGGTTACTTGTGTGGTGCTTCAATATTCATGGTGTTACCTTGGGGGTACTATTACCTTCGTAGTGTTGTCTTTGTGGTGTTTCTTGTGTAGTTCTTCTACCTTCGTTGTGATATCTTTGTGGTGTTACCTGTGTGGTACTTTTATCATTGTGGTGTTATTTTTTTGGTACATCTACCATTGTGGTGTTTTCTTCGTTGTGTAACACGTGTGGTAAATCTACCATCGTGGTGTTTTCTTGGTTGTGTTATATGAGTGGTACATCTATCCTTGTGGTGTTACCTGTGCTATACTCGTGGTGTTACATGTGTGGTACTCATACCTTCGTGGTGTTACCATTGTGGTATTCATCCCTGATGAATGGGATGAGTATAACTTGAAAACATAGGTATATGTATTAGAATATACCTAAGTAGAGATGATTTCTATCACTTTGTTCTTTTAGATGGTGGTCTTGCTTTGTGGTATTACATTTTTGTAACTCTGGGAGGCCTATGAGGGTCTCAGGGTACCTACTGAGTATCATTATACTCACCCTACATGGGCTATGTCTGCACATTGTTGGGTCTTGTGAAAACAACGTACAACATTGATCGAGGTTGAGGGAGCCAGTATGGGATGGTTCTTGGAGGTGGACCATTTGGCCTGACGTGACGCATGGACTGCTAATCACAACCTATACCCACCCTTCATGTAGGATCCTTGGTGGACGATCCAGGAGAATGTTTTCACATTCCAGTTGTAATTTTACTTTTCAGTGTTACTTGTACTTTCCAGTAAGGCTTGTATTATGTCCCCTTTACATTCAGCACAATTTTACTACTGTAGTTTAATTCATGGCTGCTACTTGTAGTATTCATGGAATGTGTTTATGTACAGGTTAAAAGGCAATGCCTTCCATTTTTAGGGATATGCCCTTCCGGTTCCATTTTCCAACCCATAGCCTCTAGATGGCGGGATGGGGTAGTAATGTCAAGGGCCCTGGGGGAGGGGTCATGACAAAGTGGTATCAGAGGAGTCAGTTCTACTGTGGAACTATGACTCTGATCATGTCAATGTGGCGATAGTGTTAAGGGATATTAGAATGCTTTTCAGTTTGGGAAATCTAGTGTTAGTGTGGTGGCTGACGTATCCATACACTAGGACCCTAAATTATGATTTCTAGATCGGTGCACGAAAACACTGATTACGTGTTTTTTGAAAAAATTTCTAATCTTCTATTTGAATCAGATCACCGAGGATTACTTATTCATTGTGACACACCTGTTTCTATTCAGGATGCATCCACATAGACATCCATCCTGGATTCCCAAGAGAGGAAAAAATGATGGCCCACCAAGCAATGAGGATTTGTTGTAGGGACCTCTAATAGTGATAGTACCATCGGGTGGTGCACCAGTAGAACTACCCCCCCATTGGGTAGTAGATTCCACCATCCCCACCAGCGGAGGGGGGATGCTGATTGATCATGTTGAACAAGATTCAGTGGTAAAGAGCTCAAGGTTATGAAGCGAGTCTGGTCCCCTAGTGGACAAGGACTGGCTAGAGGCTATGGAAATAGTTTTTCCATTAGTTGGGACACCACCTAATCTGATGGTGATCCTCACAGCCAGTCACATCCAGAGAGTACCTAAGAGATAGTGGAGTCTGAAACTCTAGTTAAACAATGAGGCAAACCTCACATGGGAGGACATCAAGAGCCTTTTTAGGCAAGAGTTCATCCATATGACTCTACGCTCAGTGCGTATACATGATTTGATGCACTTATAGTAGGGTATCATGATCATGGAAAAGTACTCTGTGAGGTTCACCGATCTCTCCCGCTACTCCGATAAAATGGTACGAGATCATTTCTTTAGGGGAAATTCCTTTGAGAATGGTATTTGACAAGAGATCAGATCATCAATGATATCTCTTAGCATTCCGACGAAAGCTGGGGTGCTAGAGAGTGAGCTTATGGTGTAGAGCTTCCTGGCTGAGCAGGCACTGAAAGGAGAGCCACCATCAGACGTCAGGTAGCATATTCATATACAGCGGGTAGTAGATAAATTATGTTGGGGATCAAGAAGGCCATAACATTTGGTTGAATACCTCAGGATATAGGGTTGGTGGTTAGGGGCTCATCGGACAGAGGACTGCAGATGAAGAGAAGGAAGTGCTACTCGTGCGGCGGGCAAGGGCACATGGTTCGCAACTGCCCGCCCTGCCTTACGAATGAACAACAGACGATCTAGGGACCACCGAGGCAGAGGAAGATATTTGAGTGTGGAGGCCTGTAGGGTGGATAACGTGGAAGAGTAACTTCTTGTACATTAGTCGATGAGCGACAATTATAGGTTCTACCACTGCCACCTCCTGGTGGTCCACCCTGACCACAAGAGATAGGTGGATAGGGACGAGATCAGCTCTAGGCAGCTGTGGCCTATGACCATAGTGTGCCAGAGATGATTAGATGTATGATCTGTTTCTACGTGACCATAGAAATAGTACATATATACATAGATGGTTGTCGCTCTTCTATTTCCACAACCCTTGTTCAGAGCACGGAGATTCTGGTGGGACCGTTGGCTCAATCATTGAAGCTAGAAACGCCTACATGAGGGGATTCAACAATCAAACACTGGTGTCGGTAGTGTGATATTACCCAAGGAGGAAAGAGCTTTAGCTGGAATCTTCTAGTAGTAGCGTCTAGGCCTTACGATGTTATCTTGGGTATGGAATGGTTATCCATAGTCCATGATCTTATTGACTGTATTACGCACAAAGTGCGGTGTGTTCACGAGGATGGGACAAGTTTTTCCTTCACCGGAGATAAGGGAACCTTTGTAGAACTAAATGGACTTACCATGAGGAGGGTGCATCCAATCACACCTCAGTTGGATAACCATACCCTCAAAATAGTTGATGTTGAGATTCCTTACTATCCTATAGAGGTGGACCAGTATGTTTATGTCTTTCCTGATAATGTTCCATGAATTCCTCCACATAGAGAGGTGGAATTTTATATCGACCTATACCCTAGGATGATAATGATATATACACCATCATATTGGATGACACCCATGGAGCTTCGTGAGTTATGGGTAAACATGGAGGACTTGCATTGTAAGGGGTTCATAAGGCCCAATTTTGGTCAATGGGGACCCCCGATTTTGTTTTCCAAGAATGCCTATTGGAGTTTGAGACTCTATATGGACAACTGGAGCCAGAACCAAGTGACCATGAAGAACAAGTATCCACTTCCGAGGATTGATAATATTTTTCATCAGCTAATGTTAGCTTGTTTTTATTTAATTATAGTCCTCAAATTAGGCAATCATCAGCTCATAGTACGAGATGAGGATGTGTAGAAGATGGAATTCAGATGTCGGTATAGACACTATGACTTCTTCGTTATGCCATTCGGCATGACCCATGCCATATCAGTGTTCATGGGACTCATGAATAAGACCATTCATCAATACCTTGACCAAATTGTGGTGGTATTCATAGATGACATCTTTATACACTCAGTGTCAGAAGAAGATCATTCATATCATCTACAGATAGTTCGGGATACACGCCAACTGCACCAGCTTTATGGTAAGATCTCGAAGTGCTAGTTCTAGATACGAGAGGTCCACTTTCTGGGGCATGTTATCTCAGAGGATGGAGTTGTAGGGGATTTGGGGATAATAGAGGTTTTTCTTGCTTGCGATCCACCCTAGAGTGTTACTGAAGTTTGAAATTTCATGGGGTGGTCTAGATACTAACAATGATTTGTGCCTGAATTTTCTAGAGTTGTGGAACCCTTGTCAGATTTGACAAAGAATGGAAATTCCTTTTTTTGGATGGATATATGCAAAAAAAGTTTTCAGGAGCTGAGGGAGAGACTAGTGAGTGCCCCCATCTTGAGGCTACCAGAAAATAGAATTGGGTATGTAGTCTATTGCGACGCCTCATGGACTATACATGGGTATGTAATGATTCAAGATTGAGTACTGATCCCCTTTGGCTCACGACAGCTAAGGCAACATGAGCAGTAATATTCTACCCATGACCAAGAGTTAGCAGTAGTGTTCTTATCCCTAACAATGTGTAGACCTTACTTGATGGTTGGACATTTTACAGTCTACTCTCATCACATGAGTCTCATGTATATCTTCTCTCAGAAGGACCTGAACCTGAGACAACAGAGATGGATAGAGTTCTTAAAGGTCTATGAATTTGAGATAGTATATACTCCTGGAAATGGGAACTTGTAATAGATGCACTCAGCAGTAGGTATGGTATGCAGAGTCTGAGTGAGGCAAAAAAGTATCCAGTTGCGTTATAGATATACTTTGTAGACAGAGATCGAACAAAATACCTCTAGTCTATGACTATTACTCCCCCACTCCATCAGCGAGTTCGGGAGGCACAACTTGTGGATAATGACTGTGAGGGTCGACGTACTCAAATATCCTTAGGATAGGCACCTGAATGATTTTTTGAAGGTTGGAGAAAACCATACTCTTCAGAGGACATGCCATGGTACCTGTGGTGATATGGGTGGATGTGTTGAGGGAGTTCCATAAGTCCCCTCTGGCGGTATATACTGGTGTGGTAAAGATGTGACAAGACCTCTGAGGTCAATACCTATGGCAAGGGATGAAGAATTTACTTGTAGAGTTTTTTTCTGATGCCTCACTTGTTAGCAAGTGAAGGATGAGAATCAGGTTCTAGCATGCTTAGCATTTCCACTAGAGGATCTAGAGTTGAAGTGAGATGGAATCTCCATGGTAATTGTGACAGGGATTCCACGTACATCCAGGGTACATGATTCTATCTAGGTGATTGTTGAACTACTCACCACATCGGCCCACTTCCTACCTATCCAAGAGAAGGAATTAGTAGATGGATTGGGACGCCTCTATGTATAGGAGATTTTAAGATATCATGGGTTTCCATCAAATATCATCTCTGACCATGACGAAAATTTTACATCCCAGTTGTGGAAGGGATTACAGGAGATGTTCGGGACTCAGTAGCGTTTGAGCACCATCTTTCAACCTCAAGTCAGATGGTCATATGGAGTGGACTGTAAAGACCCGTAAAAATCAAGGAAATTTTTTTCTTAATTTTCTTTAGGATTTTACAAGAACTCAGTTTCCGACGGCACTTGATTCCGAGTCCCGGAGTGCCCGGAATTTCTATCCGAAGTTTAACTCGGGTATGTTTAGTGAACGAACGATCAGGAATTTATAACTTTTGAACCAATGCCCAGAATTGAACTCTGAGGGCACAGATGGAACCGCGTCGTCGGTAATTGCTTAGGAACTCCTGTTCCAGAGTTGCATTTTCAAGAGAGTTAATGATAAAAATTGTGGAATTTTAATTCAAAATTATTCTACAAATTTTTATCTTACCCTAAGTGATTTATCCTTTGGATGGAAGTTGGGTAACTACCCAACCTCCCTTGGGAGGTTATGAGGGTGGTGGGGCCCACACGAACCCCACCCCTTCATATCCTCTAAACCCCCTCAACTTCCTTTTAAATGTTGATAACTTATGTTTATCAAACTTATGGTTTTAATGTTGAGTGTTTAATGTATGTTTTTGAAATTCAAACCATTGAATTTCAAAAGGCTTGTTGTGTTAATAAAATAAGAAAGGAGCATATTTTATTTTGTTGTTAGAGTTTTGTTGTTGAGAGGTTTTGGGAAGAACATCTTCTTCTGCGACGAAGAACGTGAAGAACACCTCGGACTCCGACGAAGAACACCATTCTTCAACGAAGAACATCTCTGCCGAAGAACGCGGAGAACTTCTTCCACGATGTTCTTCTTCAGTGACGTTTCCTCTTTGGACGCACCTTGACGACAATGGAATCGACATTCGTTTTCCGCGATGCCCGACCTCCGCGATGATCGTCATTCGCGGCTCGTTTATGTGTACCGTTCTTGAAACTGAGGTAGGGGTTTGTTTTTTATTTAATTATTTCTGTTCATATTTCTAGTTTGTCGTTCTTCGTGGATATACGACTAAGTTTTATCGTTTAACGACAGGGGGCCAGACCGCACAAACACGGCCGACCCACCTATTTATCCTTGTTTGATACTTTGTGGTTTGGACGGAATGACGTGGTTCCGTCGCACCACACGGGAATCGCACGAAAAGTAATTCGTGGCGCCCTCGCGCCGCGCCGTGAAGATTGAACAAGGACGCGACGTCGTTGTGCCGCGTCGAAGAAAACAGAAGACGCTCCATCCGGAGCGGGGCCGCGGCTGAGGGGTGTGGTTCCGTCGCACCGCGCCAGACGAATCAAGCCATGGCCGGTTCCGGGCCGCGGCGGAGCAGGGTGACTGGCGGCTAGTTCCGGGCCGCCGGTGTCTGTGAGGGAGGAAGGACCGGCGGTCACCAGTCCTTGTCGGCAGAACCGGCCGGCAGGACAAAGGGGAGTCGGGGGAATTAATTCCCCCTGCCGGCTGAACAAAACGACCCCCTTAATAGGGGGTCCGCGGTAACACTAGGGGGGAAGGCCCCCCCCCCTTCTCCAACGGCTCGGCCAAAGGCCGAGCTGGCCAGCGCGCTGGCCGCGCTGTGCCCAGACCGGGCCGGCCGCCTAGCCGGTCCCCCAGGCCGGGCCACACCCAGGCTGGGCTGGGCCGACCCGGACCCAGGGCGGATTGACCCAGTTCGGGCCGACCGGGGGGTCACGGTTCGGGCCCGTAACCCCCGTTTTCGGACCGTTTGGGTTCAATTGACCATAACTCAGGCTACGGACCTCCGATCGATGCGCCGTCAGCGGCGACACGATCCTTGAAATGAGATGGTCGTTTCAGTATATCGCACTCAAGGATTCGGAATACTTTGGGTTCGGCCGGGTTGGTTCATACACGAAACCAACCGGGCCCTCGGAGCGGAAACGCTCATATCTTGAGTTTCGGACGTCCGATTGATGTGCCGTTGACTTTCTTGAATTCCTATAAGTGAGACGGATCTTTTGGCATACTCCGCCCGAGGTTTGGACGCTGGTGGAGTACGGTCGGGTTGGTTTTGCCTTAAAAACCAACCGGGCCCCTCGGACGAAAAAGCCAATAACTCTCAGACTGGGCGTCCGATTGACGCGCCGTCTGCGACGTTGATTCCTGTTGACGATACGGAACTTTTGGATACATCAACTCTGGACTATTTGTCAGTGGATGTATCGGCCTCTCGGCTCGTGCAGCGGACCCTCCCGAATGAGCTTGCTGTGTGCGGGAACCCTAGTGCTGGCTGCGACTGCTACTGTGACTGCGGCGACGACTGTGCAGAGATCCTCAGTGGATTCGACGATGACGAATACAACACTCAGTGATCCTGTGTGGATCAGGGCTACCGATCCTGTGTGGGTCCGATCCTGTGTGGGTCCGATCCTGTGTGGGTCCGATCCTGTGTGGGTCAGCGCTCAGCGTTTCTGTGTGAGCGAGCGCCTACAGATCCTGTGTGGGTCTGATCCTGTGTGGGTCTTTGCGGGAGTTAGTTTCCTACTGATCCTGTGTGGGTCATTGCGGGAGTTAGTACCTATCGATCCTTTGTGGGTCTGATGACTTAGATGGATCAGTGATCATCTCTATCGTCTTTCGAAAAAGTGTACCTGTGTGAGCTGAATCTAGTTTACTTTCCTATGTGGATTGTGTGGTACTATCCTGTGTGGATTACGTTTTTCTTTCCTGTGTGGAATACGTATGCTTTCTTGTGTGGACTGGGTTGTACTTGGGCTTGGAGGTTGGAGCGTATTGGAATTGATGACTTAGGTGTATGTATGGGAATATACCTAAGCAGTGTCGGTTGTTACTTAGTGATTGTAACTTTCCTTTGTGGTTTATCCTTTGTGGATTCTGGGAGACCTTCGGGGGTCTCGGGGACCCTACTGAGTAGCTTATACTCACCCCTGCACGGGCTATGCCCGCACTATGTTGTGTTGGTTGCAGACTATGAACATCATTGATCGTGGTGGAGGCTTGCGGAGCAGGACGGTACCTAGAGGTGGACCACTGGGCAGGACGTACTCGGAGCGGTCGGCTAGACCCGAGGAGCAGTGGAGGCTTTCTGTACCCGCCCTTCAGGTGGGATTTTCCAGTGGATAGCTCGTCGTTGTGGATTTACCTTTCAGTTGTTGTTTTCCCTTTCGAGTTGTACTTTACTTTCAGTTTGGGTTTGTATACTGGCCCACTTACTTTTCCACACTTCACTCTTGTACCATCTTTTACTTAGTGTTTACTTTTTCCTCTTGCTTACTCTGTGGTGCTTGTTTACTTTACAATGGGAATGCCTTCCCTTTACCGGGATTTACGCCTTGTTGCTACTCGCCAGCCCCTGGCCTATGGAAGGCGGGCTAGGGGTAGTCACGGCACGGGCCCCGAGGACGGGTCCTGACAAATTGGTATCAATGGAGTTTGGTTCTACCGCGAACTCTGATCTTTTCTATGTGAAGCAATAGTGTTTAGCGTATTGGTTGTGGTTATCAGTCTAGGGAGTCCAGTTTTGGTGCAGCGGCCGACGTATCCGTACACCAGCACCTTGACTACTGATTTCCGACTTAATGCACGAAAACATTGATTGAATGTGTGTTTCAAGTTTTCTTTGTGATTACTTTGTATCAGCTCACTAGGTATATTGTTCTGACTGTGGCGCACCTGTTTCCTTTTCAGGATGGCCCCATGAAGGCAGCTAGCTAGGGTTTCAAGAGTCGAGCGTGACGATAGCCCACCGAGCGATGAGGCCTAGGTACAGGGCCCTTTGTTAGTAGTGGCACCGACGGTAGCTCTACCTGCCAAGCCACCGGTGCTTCCAGCACCAGCCGCTGACGATGAACGTCACCTCAGTGCACTACATGAGTTCCAGCGCCAGCGACCGCCCAGGTTCCACGGGGAGACGGACCCCCAGGTAGCCAAGGACTGGCTGGAGGAAGTGGTGAGAGTTTTCAGGTAAGTGAGGACACTAGAAGACCTCAGGGTGATTCTCGCAGTGAGCCTACTGCATGCAGCAGCAGGAAGATGGTGGAGCTTGATGCTCCAGGTGCACGAAGATGCATCTCTTCTCTAGACGGACTTTGAGATACTCTTCCGCTCGGAGTTTTTCCTAGCCACCCTGTGTGCGGTGCGCATCCAGGAGCTTCTTCAGCTGCGGCAGGGCAGCATGACGGTCACCCAGTACTCGGTGAGATTTACCGATCTCTCGCGCTACTCGACAGATATGGTACGAGACCCATTCTTCCGGGCATGGACCTTTGAGCGGGGATTGAGACACAATATTAGGGCATCACTGATCTCCCTCAGCATTCCGACTCAGAAAGGAGTACTGTAGATGGCCCTTTTGATTGAGAGCTTTCTTGCTGAGTCTACACCAGTGCCGAGACCCACCGTAGGGCAGAACGTAGCATAGTATTCTGCAGTTGGTAGTCGATGGATGACACATGGGTCCAGGCAGACCAGACCCTGAGGCAGACGACCTCAGGACAGTGGCTCAGCAGTGCGGGGCACACAGCACGGAGCCAGTCTTTCCAGAGGCAGGCAGTGCTACTCATGCGGCGGGCAGGGCCACATGGCTCGAGACTGCCCGACCCGCCGTACCGAGGAGCAGCAGACGGTTGAAGGACCACCGAGGTAGAGGCAGAGGGTCGACCGTGGCGGTCCGCTGGGAGGAGGCGGACGAGGCAGAGGAGCTGGCTGAGCAGCAGGTGGTGGGTGACGCTTTGAGGCTCTACCACCACCACCACTAGGAGGTCCACCCCGACCACAGCGAGCTGGCGGGCAGAGACAGGCACAGCTCCAGGCAGCGGAGGCCTATGACCACGGTGCTCCCAATATGATTCGAGGTACTATCTGTTTCTATTCCACCCTTACTGCAGTTCTTATAGACACAGGAGTGAGTTATTCATTCATAGCTGCTGCCCTTGTTCGGAGCTCGGAGATTCTGACAGAGCCGTTGGCTCAATCCTTACGGTTATAGACTCCTACGGGAGCAGACTTGACGATTACGCACTGGTGTTGGCAGTGTGAGATTACTCTAGGAGGAGAGAGATTCTGCTGGGATCTTCTTGTAGGGGCGTCGAGGCCTTGTGATGTCATTTTGGGCATGGATTGGTTGTCTACGGTCCATGCGCATATTGACTGTTTTATGCGCAAGGTGTGATGTGTACACACCGATAGGAGAAGGATCACCTTCACCGGCGAGAAGGGAGCCTTCGCAGCACCGGATGGACTTCCGCAGAGGAGAGTAAATCCCATCACTCATCAGTTGGCTAGCCTCATCCTTGGAGCAGTTGACGTGCAGAGTCCTGGTTTTCCTGCAGTGGTGGATCAGTATTCGGACATTTTCCCCAATGACGTTCCAGGGCTACCTCCTTGTAGATAGGTAGACTTTTATATTGACATGTACCCCGGGACATCCCGGATATCGACTACAGCATATCGGATGGCCCCCGCCGAGCATCGAGAGCTACGAGTACAGTTGGAGGACTTGCAGAGCAAGGGGTTCATCCGACCCAGTGTTTCACAATGGGCTTCCCCGATATTGTTCGCCAAGAAGGCGTATGGGAGCTTGCGACTTTGTGTCAACTATCGTCGCCTGAACCAGGTGACAGTGAGGAACAAGTATCCGCTACCGAGGATTGATGACCTCTTCGATCAGCTCAAGGGAGCACGGTGGTTCTCGAAGATAGACATCAGGTCAGGCTATCATCAGCTCAGAGTTCGAGACGAGGACGTGCAGAAGACGGCCTTCAGATGTCTCTATGGCCACTATGAGTTCTTGGTTATGCCTTTCGGCGTAACCAATGCTCCAGAAGTGTTCATGGCCCTCATGAACAGGATCTTCTAGCCATACCTCGATCGATTTCTCGTGGTCTTCATCGACGACATTTTGATATACTCGACGACTGAGGAGGAGCACTCCTACCACTTGCGGGTTGTACTAGACACCCTCCGAGAGCACCAGATTTATTGTAAGATCTCGAAGTGCCAGTTCTGGATACGTGAGGTCCACTTCTTGGGACACGTCATCTCTGAGGCAGGAGTTGCGGTGGATCCTGCGAAGATCGAGGCAGTGCTAGCTTCGGAGCCACCCAGGAGCGTGACGGAGGTGCGGAGTTTCTTGGGTCTAGCTGGATACTACCTGAGATTTGTGCCAGATTTCTTCAGAGTTGTGGCACCACTCTCATCATTGAAAAAGAAGGGGAAACCATTTGTGTGGTCAGACAGATGTCAGCAGAGCTTCCAGGAGCTGAGACAGAGATTGACCAGCACACCTATCTTGAGGTTGCCCGAGGAGGGAGTAGGGTATGTAGTCTACTGCGATGCATCAGGGACCGGACTCGGATTTGTCCTGATGTAGGAGTGGGAAGTGATCTCCTATGGATCACTTCAGTTGAAGCCGCATGAGCATAACTATGCTACCCATGACCTGGAGTTAATAGTAGTGTTCTTCTCTCTGAAGACATGGCGACACTATCTGATGGGTGAGCGCTTTACAGTATTTTCTGACCATCAGAGTCTCAGATACATCTTCTCTCAAAAGGAACTGAATCTGGGATAGCGGTGATGGCTCGAGTTCCTCCAGGACTATGACTTTGATATATTCTATACTCCTGGGAAGGGGAACGTGGTAGCCGATGCTCTCAGTAGGAGGACAGGCATTCAGCTACTTGAGGAGGCGACAGAGAAGCTAGCCTCTTTGTAGATATCCTTCATGGATAGAGATGGAGCATCCTTCCTTCAGTCTCTCACAGTCCCTCCTCCACTACTGTTGCGGGTCAGAGAGGCACAGCGTGGGGACACTGACTGTGAGACGCGGCATGCACAGATATCCTCAGGACATGCACCTGATGGTTTCTCCTTTGGAGCAGAGCATGACATCCTTTTCAGAGGACGTACCTTGGTACCAATATCTTTACGAGAGGAGGTGCTGAGAGGGTTTCACAATTCTCCCTTGGTGGTACATCCTGGAATGTCGAAGATGTACCAGGACCTTAGACAACAGCACTGGTGGCCGGGCATGAAGAAGGATTTGGCGGAGTTCGTTTCTCGATGCCTCAACTGCCAGTAGGTGAAGGCTCAGCACCAGGTACCAGAAGGCTTGGTACAACCCTTCTAGGTTCCGTTGTGGAAGTGGGATGACATATCTATGGATTTCGTGACTGGACTTCCACGCACTTCCAGAGGTCACGACTCTATCTGGGTGATTGTCGACCGACTCACCAAGTCAGCTTATTTCTTACCCATCAGAGAGCAGGGCTCAGTGGAGAGCATGGGACGTCTTTACGTTCAGGAGATTGTACAGCTTCATGGTGTGCCATCATCTATCATCTCCGATCGAGATGATCGATTTACTTCCCGGCTATGGAAGGGATTGCAAGAGGCGTCCGGGATGCATCTACGTCTAAGCACGACCTTTCACCCTCAGATGGATGATCAGACGGAGGGGACCATTCAGACTCTTGAGGACATGCTCTGCGCATGTGTTCTCGACTTTGGTCGCAGCTGGGAGGACCACCTACCCTTGGTGGAGTTCTCATACAACAAAAGATACCACTCCACCATCGGGATGGCACCATACAAGGCGTTGTACGGCCGACCTTGCAGATCTCCTTTGTGCTGGACAGAACTTGGAGAGGCAGCACTTGTGGGACTGGAGATAGTACAGGCCACGACAGAGAAGGTCCAGGTCATCCAGGAGCAGATGAGGATAGCTCAGAGCTGACAGAAGTCTTATGCTGACAGGAGGCGGAGGCCACTAGAGTTCGAGGATGGCGACCACGTCTTCTTTCATGTCTCACCTCGACGTGGATTACGGATATTTGGCCGAGGCAGCAAGTTGTATCCACGCTTCATCGGACCCTTCTAGGTCCTCAGCAGGATTGGAGAGGTGGCTTATCGTCTGTATCTACCACCTCAGTTGCACCGGGTGCACGATATCTTCCACGTATCTCAGCTGGGGAGATACGTGCACGACCCGACACATATTATTGATCATGGGGAGCTTGACGTCGATGACGGGGCAACTTTTGCAGAGGTCCCAGTGGAGATCGAGGATTGACAAGAGCAGTTCCTACGTCGATGGTCGATTCCTCTAGTGCGCATCAGATTGCAGCACAGGAACCTCTATGAAAGCACTTGGGAGCGGGAGGCACATATGCGTGCTCAGTACCCTCATTCATTTCCCTAGTTTTCGATGTATCTTTACGGGGACGTAAAGCCCTGAAGTGGGAGTAATGTAAATACCAGTAAAATTCACGGAAAATTTTTCTTAATTTTCTTTGGGATTTCAAAAGAACGTAGTTTCAGACGGCACTTTATTCCGAGGCCTGGAGTGCCCAGATTTTCTATCCGAAGTTTAACTCGGGTACGTTCAATGAACGAATGAGCGGGAATTTCTAACTTTTGAACTGGTGCCCTGAATCGAATTCTGAGGGCACCGATGGGACCGCAGCGCCGGTAATTTCTTAGGAACTCCTATTCCGGAGTTGCGTTTTCACAAGAGTTAATGATAAAAATTGTGGAAGTTTAATTCATAATTATTCTAAAATTTTTTATCTTACCCTAAGTGATTTAACCTTTGGATGGAAGTTGGGTAACTACCCAACCACCCTTGGGAGGTTATGAGGGTGGTGGGGCCCACACGAAACCCACCCCTTCATATCCTATAAACCCCCTCAACTCCGTTTTAAATGTTGATAACTTAAGTTTATCAAACTTATGGTTTTAATGTTGAGTGTTTAATGTAAGTTTTTGAAATTCAAACCTCTGAATTTCAAAAGGATTGTTGTGTCAATAAATTAAGAAAGGAGCTTATTTTGTTTTGTTTTTAGAGTTTTTTCGTTGAGAGGTTTTGGGAAGAGCATCTTCTTCTTCGACAAAGAATGTGAAGAACACCTCGGACTCCGATGAAGAACACCGTTCTTCAACGATGAACCTCTCCGTCGAAGAACGCGGAGAACTTCTTCCACGACGTTCTTCTTCCACGACGTTTCCTCTTCGGACGCACCTCAACGACAATGGAATCAATTTTCGTTTTCCGCGACGCCCGACCTCTGCGACGCTCCTCTTCCGCGGCTCGCTGACGTGCACCGTTCTTGAAACCGAGTTAGGGGTTTATTTTTTATTTAATTATTTCCGTTCGTGTTTCTAGTTTGTCGTTCTTCGTGGATATACGACTAAGTGTTATCGTTTAACAAGAGGGGTCCGGACCGCCCTAACACGGCCGACCCACCTCTTTATCCTAGTTTGATACTTTGTGGTTTGTACGGAATGGCGTGGTGCCGTCGCACCACGCGGGAATCGCACAACAAGTAATTCATGACACCCTCGCGTCGCGGCGTGAAGATTGAACAAGGACGCGACGCCGTCACGCCGCGTCAAAGATAACTGAAGACGCCACGGCCGGAGCGGGGCTACAGCGGAGGGGCGCGGTGCCGTCGCACCGCGCCGGACGAATCAAGCCATGGCCGGTTCAGGGCCGCGGAGGAGCAGGGTGACCGGCGGCTGGTTCCGGGCCGCCGGTGTCGGCGAGGGAGGATGGACCGGCTGTCGCCGGTCCTTGTCGGAAGAACCGGCAGGTCGGTGCGGGCCGGCCGGGGGAATTAATTCCCCCGACCGTATGAACAAAACGACCCCCTTAATTGGGGGGTCGTGGTTACACCAGGGGGGCAGGCGCCCCCCCCCCCCCTTCGCCAACGGCTCGGCCAAAGGCCGCACTATGCCCAGACCGGGCCGGCCGCCTGGCCGGCCCGCCAGGCCGTGCCGTGCCGCACTGGGCCGGGCCGGGCCGACCCGGACCTGGGGCGGGTCGACCCGGATCTGGCCGACCGTGGGGTCTCGGGTCGGGTCGGTCCGGGCCCGAAACCCCCGTTTTCGGACCGTTTGGGTTCAATTGCCCATAACTCGGGCTACGGACCTCCAATCGACACGCCGTCAGCGGCGACACGATCCTTGGAATGAGATGGTCGTTTTTGTATATCGCACTCAATGTTTCAGAATACTTTGTGTTCGGCCGGGTTGGTTGATTCACGAAACCAACCGGGCCCTCGGAGCAGAAATGCTCATATCTTGACCATCAGACGTCGGATTGACGTTCCGTTGAATTTGTTGAATTCATCTAAGTGAGATGGATCTTTTGGAATACTCCGCCCGTGGTTTGGATGCAAGTAGAGTACGGTCGGGTTGGTTTTGCCTTAAAAACCAACCGGGCCAGTGGGACAAAAAAGCCAATAACTCTCAGACCGGGCGTCCGATTGATGCGCCGTCTGCGACGTTGAGTTCCTGTTGATGATAAGGAACTTTTGGATACATCAACTCTGGACTATGTGTCATTTTATGTATCATACTCTTAGCTCGTGGAGCGGAACCTCCCGAACGAGCTTGTTGTGTGCGGGAACCCTAGTGCTGGCTACGACTGCTATTGTGACTGCGACGACGACTATGCAAAGATCCTCAGTGGATTCGACGACGATGACTATAGCACTCAGCGATCCTGTGTGGATCAGTGCTACCGATCCTGTGTGGGTCCGATCTTGTGTGGGTCAGCGCTCAGTGGTTCTGTGTGAGCCAGCGCCTACAGATCCTGTGTGGGTCCGATCCTGTGTGGGCCTTTACAGGGGTTAGTTTCCTACCGATCCTGTGTGGGTCATTGTGGAGGTTAGTACCTATCTATCCTTTATGGGTCCGACAACTTAGATGGATCAGTGATCATCTCTATCATCTATTGAAGAAGTATACATGTGTGAGCTGAATCCTATTTACTTTCCTATGTGGATTGTGTTGTACTATCCTGTGTGGATTACGTTTTTCATTCCTGTGTGGATTACGTTTTTCTTTCCTATGTGGAATACGTATGCTTTCCCGTGTGGACTGGGTTGTACTTGGGCTCGGAGGTTGGAGCGTATTGGAATTGATGACTTAGGTATATGTATGGGCATATACCTAAGCAGTGTCGGTTGTTACTTCGTGATTGTAACTTTACTTTGTGGTTTATCTTTTGTGGATTCTGGGAGACCTTCGGGGGTCTCGGGGTCCCTACTGAGTAGCTTATACTCACCCCTACACGGGCTATGCCCGCCCTACGTTGTGTTGGTTGCAGACGACGGACAGCGTTGATCGTGATGGAGGCTTGCGGAGTAGGACGATACCTGGAGGTGGACCACTGGGCAGGACGTACTCAGAGCGGTCGGCTGGACCCGAGGAGTAGTGGAGGCTTTCTGTACCCACCCTTCAGGTGGGATTTTCCATTGTATAGCTCGTCGTTGCGGCTTTACCATTCAGTTGATGTTTTCCCTTTCGAGTTGTACTTTACTTTCAGTTTGGGTTTGTATACTGGCCCACTTACTTTTCTGCACTTCACTCTTATACCAGCTTTTACTTAGTGTTTACTTTTTCCGCTTGCTTACTATTTGGTGCTTTTTTACTTTACAAAGGCAATGCCTTCCCTTTTCCGGGATTTACGCCTTGGTGCTAGTCGCCAGCCCCTGGCCTATGGAAGGCGGGCTTGGGGTAGTCACGGCACGGGCCCTGAGGAAAGGTCGTGACATGGACCATTCAGACACTAGAGGACATTCTATATTCTTGTGTCATAGATTTTGGGTGCAATTGGGTGGATCACTTGCCCTTTGTGGTGTTCTCATACTATATAAGCTATCACACCACCATCGTTATGACACCATTCGAGCCCATATATGGTCGACCTTGAAAATCACCTCTATTCTGGTCAGCCCCAGGGGATTCAACATTTTTGTGTCCAGTGTTGGTATAGGAAACCACTTAGATGGTGAAAATCTTCTAGAGGTGAATGAAGACTGCACAGAGAAGACAAAAGTTTTTTGCTGACAAGAGACAGACACCTTTGGAGTTAGAGGGGGGAGACCATATCATTCTACGAGTCTCACATCGATGAGGTTTATAGAAATTTGGCCGAGGTAGGAAGTTATCATCAAGGTTTATATGACCATTTCGGATACATTGGAGGATATTCGAGGTGGAATACCACATGGAACTGCCACCATAGATAGAGAGGGTGCACACAGTTTTCCACGTATCCCAGCTATAAAGATACATGCATGGACCATATCACGTCATCGACCATGGAGATCCTGAAATTGATGATGGGGAAACATTTACGGAGGTTACAGTAGATATTTATGATTGACATGAGTGAGTCCTTCGTGGATGATCAATACCTCTGGTGTGCATTCTGTGGCAGCACATGAAAAATCAGGACAACACATGGGAGCAGGAGGCTCATATTTTTGATCAGTACCCCCATTTTTATTCTCAGTATATGTTGTGGGATTCTTGGATGAATGGACCTAAGGTGCAGAGAATATAAAGCCCTGAATTTTCCATGTATGTGTTTTTAATTATATTAGATTATTACAAGTCTTTGAAAATTGACGACGCGTGATTCAGAAGCCTAGTCTACCTGGAATGAATATTTGATATTTTTTAATATACATTTAGTAAAATCCTTAGCGGAATATTCTAACGATTGTCCCAGTGTTTGGAATAAAAACATGAGGGTGTTGTTGAATCCACTGCGCCAATATTTTCTTAATGGAGGCTTCACTTCAACCGTAGTAGGTCTATAGAAAAAGTAAGATTTTGGTCGTTTTTAACGAATAATAAAAAAACTTTGATATTTTATATCTATATTTATTTCCCCCCAATATATAAGTGGCAGTGTGGGACCATCAACTTATCAAGACATTAAATTGGAAGACCCTTTAAATTATATATAATAGGGTCATTTGAATTTAGAAATGTTCCGATTAAATGAATCCCCATAAATTCCACGATAGTTAATTACCCTACCCCTATCCTATTTATATGGAGCTTGGGGAGGGATAACTGCATGAATTCATCATGAAAAATGTTCTGATAAAGTGTTGTGATGACAACTAGTTAAAGGATGAGATCAACGAGCGGTGATGAGTGACACCATGTCTTGAACCAAAGAAAAACATTCGAGCAGTGTTGTTTAAAGCATGTTTCTAGAATAATGAACAATGACCCACCTCCAATTGCATGTTCCCTTCGATCGATCTCAAAGTAGGGTTTTGTTTTGTTTAATTTCAAGAAATATTTGAATAATATATCCCCTTTTTTGATAAGATGATAATGTGTAGGGCATGATCCAAACGAATAAGTCCTGGTACCTCTATCTTTTTTTCTACCTTTGTGTTCTTCATGGAATACTGATGGTGCAGAACCGGTGACTGATGCCAGAAAATGATGGGTGGGGGGGGGGGGGGGGGGGGGGGTAGAACAGGTCGACCGCGATGGAGGCGGCGCGCTATCGTGTGCCTTAGGATGAGTTGGTGCCACTATGTTTAATCTTTCAGAAGAGAATCTAGCACTAGTCGGCCACATAGATGATGTGGTGTGTCGTCATTCACAACAGGTGAAGAAGGGGCCATAGCTTCTCAGATGCGGTAGTCGAGCAGGGTGATCGATGTTGGCCAGCCACAGAAGGAGGCAGTGGCATGCAATAGTGCGTTGTAGCGATAGGACCCACTCCTTATAGGTCTCATGAAAGTTGAGGTGGTGCCACCTGGTTCCGACACTATGGAGGAAACTGAATGGTTGCTCGACCATCCAGGAAGACCGGGGGTCTCACCCCCCGTGTCGGCAAGGGCGGGCCCCGATACAGCCGGGTCGCGCCTCCGTTGACCAGGTTGTGCATGCCCTGTGGGCCACCCTATTGTCGTCCAGGCCATACCACGGCCCAGCGGGCCATGCCCGTCAAGGCCCATCACATCTGGGTCGAACCCATACCGGGTCATATCAGACCCGAACCGGGTCAAACTGGACCTGGTCCCATCCAGGGCATGTTTCTCTTAAAGGGCCATAACATGAAATTCCAACATCCATTTGAAATATTTTATGTAGAAATGGGACCCTTGGAGTGAGACTGTCTTTTTGGAATACTGTACTCGAGTTTCGGAAATAGTTGGAGTATGTCCTGGTTGGATCGAACCGTAATCCAACCGGGCACTCGGTACTAAAACGCTTGTAAATCACAGACTGGGCATATGATTGATTCACCGTCTGTCATGTTGGACCCCTTAAGACATGGAGGTCCATTGTGATACTTCTTTTTTCAACTTCATGGTATCTGAGGTAGGACCAAAATCTAGAGGGGAATATTCTACAGAACATGATCTCACCGGGTTGAGGAATCTAGTTGATGGAAGTGAGCAGGAGGTTGGAGACAGATCATATGGAGGTTAGTAACAAGGAATTTGGTGAGGGCCAGAACCAATATGGTGTCGGTCAGATCTTTTGGGGGTCAATTCTCAGCGAGCTTGTGTGGGTTCACGAATACCAATCCTTTTTGAGTTAGATACTGTGGGGTTCAGTGTGGTTAGTTACCTTTTGATCATGTGTGGGTCAGAATTCATATAGTTAGCAGCAGTGCCTCTCGACAGAATAAGATGATATAAATTCTCAACTGGTCATATGAATTTATGTACATTTCTTATATACCTAGGGTGATCTGGGTATTTTATATTTGTTGTGTTACCTGTGTGGTACTTCAACCTTTGTAGTGTTATATTTTTGGTGTTACATGTGTGGTACTTCAATATTCGTGGTGCTAGCTATGTGGTACTTCTATCATTGTGGTGTTAACAACGAGGCACTTCTACCTTCATGGTGTTTTCATCATGGTGTTATATGTGTGGTACTTCTACCCTCGTGGTTTTTTATTTGTGGTGTTAGCTGTGTGGTCCATATATATTCGTGGTGTTACCTGTGTGGTAATTCTACCTTCGTGGTGTTTTCTTCATGGTGTTACCTATGTGGCACTTAAACCATCGTGGTTATATCTTCTTTGTGTTACCTATATGTTACTTCTATCCTCGTGGCATTTACTTTTTGGTTCTTCTATCATCATGGTGTTACCTGTGTGGTACATCAACCTTAGTTGTGTTACCTTCATGGTGTTACCATTGTGGTATTCTTCCCTCATGTATGGCATGTGTAAATCGTGATAACATAGGATTATGAATGGTCATATATCTATGTAGAGATGATGTTTATCACTTTGTTCATTGAGATGGAGGTCTTTATTTTTTTATTTTTCCTTGGCATATCTCTGAGAGAGCTACTGGGGTCTCAGGGATTCTACTAGGTATCATTATACTCACCCATGTATGGGCTACACAGACACCTTGTTGTGTCATTCCGAGACAACGTACAACATTGATCAATATTGAGGGAGGTAGGACTGGATGGTGCATGGAGGTGGACCATTAAGAGTAACGTGACATGGGCACTACTGATCATGAGCAGTGCCTACCCATCATGTAGGATCCTCAGTGGACGATCCAAGATCTATTTTTCACATTCTAGTTGTAATTTTACTTTATAGTTGTACATGAAATTCTCCATTGGGTTTGTATTCTGGTCCCTTTACTTTCAGCACACTTTTACTATAGAAGTTTACTTCGTGGCTTCTTCTTTTTGTGTTCTTGGACTATTTGTCTGTAAAGGTTAATAGGATATGACTTCCCATTTTAGGGATACGCATTTCCGGTGCTAGTCACCATCCCCTGACCTATGGAAGGTGGAAATTTGGTAGTCATAGCATGGTCTCTAGGGGATGGGTTGTGAAAAAAATAATGGTCAATATGTACTAAGAATTATAGTTATGGTGGATATGTTATGAGAATTTTTTTTGAGAATCATGGGAGAAACATATGGAAATAGTGGAGTTTGCAAAAAAAATTATTGTAGGAATAAGTACTGAAGGAACATTGTGAGTATTTAAATTGATTGCTATGTCATTGGCCTCTTTATTGGCTGGAGGCAAGTGAGACAGAAATTGTTGGTTCTAGTCTCATGTAGGAGATATCTGAGAAGGTTTAGTTGATTGGACATTGACTGTTGACTGAATTGAGTAGGCATAAATCTTATGATGACATTCAAGGAACACCATTATAAATCGATTTTGGTTTTCATATTTTCCTTAGGGTGCATTCTAGGTTGGAAAATCACCATATTAGGCAATAAGTAATGAAAGGGACCCAGTTTTTTGTCCATTTTAGATAGTGAAATGTGTTGGTCTAGTGGTATTAAATTTTTCCCTTCCAAATAACTATAGTTCCATACCTGATGCGATTCATTTGTTACATCTATGAATATTTCATCAAAACCATTCCCATAAGATAGAAGAAGTATATATATATATTTATTCTAGTTCACCCATTAAAGAGCATTTGATACGAGTTATGGGTGGTTGTGATAAATGTTTTTCGGTTTGTACTATACCATTAGTTAAAGTGCAATGATATCATTAGAGAGTTTAGGAGGTTACATGGTAAAGGGAGTTTGATATGAGAATACAATGGTCAGACATGTTCGATGAGAAATTATAGTGACACACTTAGTATATCTAAGAGAACTATTATATGGTGGAAGAAGGTGTTTAAAGTTCCCATATTTTTCTAGGTATTTATTTTCCCACATTTTTCATTATCATATCTTCTATGTATTATTTTACTATTTTAAAAAAACCATTAGAAATAGAAAGGATATACATGTAGAGCCATTGATGGGGAATATGACCTAATGTTCATGGTTTCATGTTTTCTTAGTTAATGGAATCTAGGTGTAAATAGGTTATGCGTTTCATGGTTTCTTCGTATGTTCAAAAGTATTGATTGGGTTTTGGGTTGTCTAAATGGAAAATGGGAAGAAAAAACTAACTATAGATCTTCTAAATTCCATGTAAATTTAATAAAAACAATATAATGTTTTGGTTTTTTTAATAAAATAATTTGAGACCATAGGTTTTTCAGCAAAACCTGTAAAAAATATTTTAATGAGGTGTTACTACATTACAAATTGTGTAATTACTTAAACTTCAATTTTATTGCATTATGTGTCATTTACTTTTATTTCACCTCATTAATTATTTCTCATAGGGATAGTGAAGAACCTTCCAGATATTTTTAGAGTGATAACCTTCATTTAGAACACCTCTAAAATTATTTTTATCCCTATTGTTTTGTTTTGGACTAGTTTCTTCCTTCATTACATTATTTTCCATCCATTTTGTTCAAATACATTGACTGTGTTCACTTTTTGTTCTCATCATGATCACTTTTCATATAGGATGCACGTTGTGATATTTTGAACCCTTTTTTCCTGATATTTTCCTATATTATACATTCTTTCGATCATGACATATTGTTTTGGGCCCAAAAAACACAACCCTAGGGTTTGATAATTGACAAGATTATAAAATATTTTTATTTTATCGATGTCAAGTCTACCAACATTGATTAAATACTGTATGATATTATTTCATGGATTCCATTCATTTCAGTTGGCTTATGAACGGGCATAGGGATCCCATTATGTGAGTGGACCATAAATATTATTGAATTGGCTATAGGTTAAAAGTGTTTTTATCATGACCTGATACCTCAGGTAATGAAATGATATTCAATCCCTTATCTGAGGATTGTTTCTTCTTTTAATTAATTTTAATCAATTTCTATTTAATTTAATATGTTATACTAATGAAAAATGTTAATTCTCATAAGTAAACATTGATATTTATGATGTGATATTATATTATCCATGACGTATGATAAGACTTCGGTTCGATGCTAAAATGATTTTATATAGGGATTGGACCAGGAATAAGAACACTAATATGCTGTAATGATGATATTAAGTTGGCTCACTCTAGTCCCATGCTATAACTTATAGGTAGCAGGCTCTTCCAAGTCCCATTTTGTTATTCTTATACGGCATTAACAAAGATGACGTCTGGATTATAGGGATTTGACTAGGATTGTTGTGATAATACTATGGTCATGTGATGTTGGTTGGAATGGTAGTTAGACATGACCCAATATATTATAGAATGGAACTGACATAGGTTATTGCACCATGGCTATATGATTGTGGTTGGAATGGATATTATACATGCTCTGAGAAATTTTAGTATAGAGCTAATGCAGGTGGTTGATGTATTTTACTAATTTCAAAATAATTAGTACACCTATTTACCAAATTATTACAAACACATTATATCATACCTGCTAATTTATACACAGTGGTGTCGACCTACTGAGTTATACACACTCCATAATTGGGACGTCGTTTTGTCCCCATGCAGATTACGTGGATGTAGGTTTGGAGATGGGAAATGTCCTTATTGTAGTTTATTTTCCTGCCAGATGGGTTGGAGATTGGTGGTTGGACCAACATGGGGATTTAGAACAGGAGATTTTTTTTCTCTATTTTATTCTTCTATTATTTTACTTATATTTTTTTGGCATGAAATTTTTCTACATTCCATCTCTTTATTACAGAATTACATTTTTATTTATTGGATTATTCTTTTAGATTTATTGTTGGTTTCTTCTACGTATATACTTTGTTTTATTTCATTTATATGGTTTAGTTTCTATGACAAGATACTTTATGAGAGGGGGTATTATATCGTCACTATACATTTTACACCCCATAAACTAGTTAGAATCCTATATGGTATGAGCAGGTGCACCTGAGGTCTCATATCCAACCCTTTTTGGCCACATGTGGGAGTTACAGATCATAGGATGTAACAATACTAATGTTTAAGGAGATGATATATCTACGGTTTATTATATATTGAATTAAATGGATACTAATTATTTAGGTTTTTTATGGTGGGTTCTTGACATGATTAAGGATATTTTGGTAGATATTTATGGGAATACAAGCATTTGGTTTTGTGTGTGTTTAGGGTAAATAAATTTTTTGGATTAATGATGTAATATTTTTTGGATAAATTTTTAATGTTATTGAGAAAAATCGTTTTTAATTTGATAAAAAATATTCTCATAATAATTTTTGAATGAATAAAAGTTATATCATATTTCTCAAATATATCATATAGATTATTGTGGGATTGAAAATTAATTTGGTGACTAACTAACTAATGTTAAATTCACTATATTTGGAATATTATATAATTAAGGAACATATAGTTTGAGGAATGATTATTTAGTCAATATATTGAATTATATTTAATTTATTATCATTTTTATGGTGATGGAGGATAGTTTTGGAAATTATTGGAGTATTTTTTAGAGTATATGATTAGTGTATACATTTTTTTGTTATACAACTTTATTGGTTTTTGATATTATTTGGAGTCAATAGATATGTAGATCTCTAGAAAAATAACATAAGAAAAATATACAATTAGATCATTATAAATCATGGGGAGTTAATATTATTAGAAAGAAATTGTATGAATCTAAAAATTATGTTGATCACGTGATATTATCGTTCAGGGTTTATAAATTAATTTAATATTTCATAATATAAAAATTTATTTATTTTGGGGAACTTATGCATAAAATTTTATTTTATGCAAATATATGCAGATATGAGGAATGAAAATTTTTTATTTATGTATCTTATGATCCATTAAAATTTTAATTTAGTTTTCTAACCATGAAAACAATCATTATTGAATATTTATTTCATGAAATAAATGAATCAGTGCAAATCCATCAAAAAACTAAAGGATGAAATGTTTCCTATGAAATATATTGAAATCAATTATGTACATATTCAAATTTTATATATCATAAATGTAAAATATTTCCTCAAAATTATAAAAAGGATATTTAAATAAAAATTATATATATTTTCCATCATTTCTATTGAATTGATGGTCTTTTAACCCATCACTATTTTTTTTGTGTCCATTAAAATTATAATGACAATATTCTCTATCACTATCAATTAATCTTTTGATGTTAGTTTCCTATTTTATAGATATAATTAAAATTTCCAACAGTGTTCCCCTAATTCAGGAACTATATTACGTGTTATTTATGGAATCCATTTTCTTTGGAGCATACTATTATTAAAAGTATCTTTTTTATCCGTCTACACTATGAGGTTTTCTAAAAACAGTTTTCCCAAATATCGACCAATTGATAATAAAGGTAACATTGATGGGGTTTAATTTATAAAAGGGTGTAGAATATAAAAATTATAGATTTAACTATATATTAATTTTCAAATAACATTAATTTATTCTACAGCTTCAAATACACAATACCTCAAGTCAAAATGAAATGTTATGACCCGTCCTCGGGGCCCGTTCCGTGACTACCCCAAGCCTGCCTTCCATAGCCCAGGGGCTGGCGACTAGCACCACGGCGTAAATCCCAACAAAAGGGAAGGCATTGCCTTTAAAAATTAAACAAGCACCACAGAGTAAGCATGCAGAAAATTAAACACTAAGTAAAAACTGTAACAAGCTGTGCTGAAAGTAAAAGGGGCCGGAAATACAAGCCCAACTGTAAAGTACAACTGAAAGGGAAAAACAACAACTGAAAAGAAAAGCCGCAGCGTCGAGCCGTCCTCTGAAGGTCCCACCTGAAGGGTGGGTACAGATAGCCTCCATAGCTCCTCTGTCCAGCCTTCCGCTCTGAGTACATCCTGCCCAGTGGTCCACCTCCAGGTACCGTCCTGCTCCGTAAGCCTCCACCATGATCAGTGTTGTCCATCGTCTGCAACCAACACAATGAAGTGCGGGCATAGCCCATGTAGGGGTGAGTATAAGCTACTCAGTAGGGACCCTGAGACCCCCGAAGGTCTCCCAGAATCCACAAAGGATAATCCACAAAGGAAGGATACAATCACGAAGTAACATCCGACACGGCTTAGGTATATTCCAATACATATACCTAAGACATCCATCCCCATTCGGCTCCAACATCCGAGTCCAAGCACAACCCAGTCCACACAGGAAAGAAAAACGTATACCCACACAGGGTAGCACAACACAATCCACTAAGGAGAGTAAACAATAAATCCACATAGGATAGCTCAACACAATCCACAAAGGAGAGTAACACAGGATTCAGCTCCCACAGGTATACTTCTTCGGATGACGATAAAGATGATCACTGATCCATCTAAGTCTTCAGACCCACAAAGGATCGACAGGTACTAACCCCCGCAAAGTCCCACACAGGATCGGGCCCACACAGGACCTGTAGGTGCTGGCTCACACAGAACTGCTGAGCGCTGACCCACACAGGATCGGACCCACACAAGATCGGGCCCACACATGACATGTAGCACTGACCCGCAAGGGATCGCTGAGTTCATTAGTCGTCGCAGTCCACTGAGGATCTGTGCACAGTTGTCGCTGCAGTCCACTGAGGATCTCTGCACAGTCGTCGCTGCAGTCCATTGAGGATCTCTGCACAGTCGTCGCTGTCGAAGTAGTAGTCGCAGCCAGCTCTAGGGTTCCCGCACATAGCAAGCTCGTTCGAGAGGGTCTGCACCACGAGCCGAGAGGCTGATAAATTCACTGACACAATGTCCAAGGTTGATGTATCCAAAAGTTCCGTATCGTCAACAGGAACTCAACGTCGCAGACGGCGCGTCAATCGGACGGCCGGTCTGAGAGTTATTGGCTTTTTCGTCCTAGGGGCCTGGTTGGTTTTTAAGGCAAAACCAACCCGACCGTACTCCACATGCGTCCAAACCTCGGGCAGAGTGAGCCAAAAGATCCGTCTCACTTATAGGAATCCACCAAAGTAGATGCCACATCAATCGGACGTCCGTAGCTCAAGATATGAGTGTTTCCGCTCCGAGGGCCCTGTTGGCTTCGTGTACGAACCAACCTGGCCGAACCCAAAGTATTCTGAAACCTTAAGTGCGATATACCAAAACGACCGAATAGATACAAGGATCGTGTTTCCTCTGACGGCGCATCGTTCGGAGGCTCGTAGCTCAAGGTATGGGCAATAGACCGAAAATGGTCCGAAGGCGGGGGCTCCGGGCCAGGGCCGACCCGGCCCGACCCCCCCCCCCCCCCCCCCCCCGGGGTCAGCCGAACTAGGTCTCCCCGACCCGGTCCGACCCGGCTGGACCTTGTCCGGTCCAGCCAGGGCGCGTCCCGGCCGGTCGGACCGGCCTGGCTCGGCTCGGCCGAGCGGCTGAGCGCCGCGGGGCGCTGCCCCCGCGGTTTGGAGGTGTCGCGGCCTTCGAAGGGTCGCGCTGTCAAGAGGACGCGACTTCTGCCACGTCCCGTGCGGGCGAGCGGGACACGCACGGCCGCGGCTTCAGCCGCAGCGGCCCTGTCCGGCGGCGCGCCGGGGCGCCGTCGCCTCCGGCCGCCGGCGGCTTCCGCGGGCCACAGGAGTTGCTCTGGTGGTCCGTTTTCCTTCCTGTCTGCGCCGTTGTTCCTTCCGGGTTCCATTCTTCACTGCAGGATCATCAAAACGCCCTTGTGTCACGTTTTGCCGTTGCCCGCCAAATCCGCACAACCACGAAGAACGGCGGAGGGTTGTCGGGCCGTGTTCGTTTGGCCCGCACCCTCCGCGTTAGATAAAAACAACGGGAGAAATTATTCAACACATGAACCAATAATTTTAATAAAATAAAATTGTTCATATGAATCTGGTTATTTAATTTTTTTACGAAACGTTCATGGGAATATAAAATATTCACAACAACCCCTACCTCGCCAAATCGTCACCCGCTGGTTCTTCGCGGATTTGAGGATCGTCGCGTCGTCGTGGTATCCGGCGTCGCATCGTTGCGGAAGGGTGTCACGTCGACGAACTCTGAGGTTCAAGAACAAAAAAGATTTAATTAATAATAATTAAATCCTTCTTGAGTCAAAAACCAAAAAGGATGTTTAGAAAGAAACTCGAGATCTCTTACCTAAAGCAGTTGGTGATCGGCGATCGGGGCGGGGAGGAACGTCTCGGATGAAGCGTCGCCAAACTCTGAGGGTGATGGCGTTCTTCGCGTTCTTCGCGTTCTTCACGTTCTTCGCATTCTTCGCGTTCTTCGTGAAGGAGGATGAAGGCTCAAGAATTCTGTCAAAGCCTCTCAACATGTAATCCTCCAAATGTCGTGTTGGTCTTATTTTATTATTACGCCAACAAACGAAAATGAGGTAAGTAACGACCCATTAATCCGTATAATTAATTCAACGAAAGAAACTGCCCATTTAATTCACGAATAAAACAGCCCAATTAAATGGTGTGTTAAGAATTTAAGAAAATGCGTCAGTTGACTTTCATAAAGACGGGATTTCGCGGGTGCGTTACCTAGCGGAAAAGAAACGGTGGGGCTCGTGCAGGCCCCACCCCACAAATATCCTACCAAGAGGGTAGGATATTTTTGGATAGCATCCTATCCGGATCAACTCAGCTTAAGCCACTTTAAGGGGCTTCATGTGGCTTCCAAGTGGCTTAAGTGAAATAAAATAAAGTTTGTCATACAATTATTTTATTTCTTAACCTTAAGCCCAAAAATTAAAAACCACACCTGAGCAAAAGAAACTCCGGAAGAGGCGTTTCTAAGCAAGTACCGGCGCTTCGATTTAATCGGTGCCCTCAGAATTTAATTCCGGGAACCAGTTCAAAAGTTAAAAAACCCGCTCGTTCGTTCACTGAACGTACCCGAGCCAAACATTGGAAAATGATTCTGGGCACACCGGGCCTCGGAATCAGGTGCCGTCAGAAACTGCGCTCTTGTAAAATTTCAAAGAAAATTACAAAAAAAAATTCCTTGAAATTTACGGGTCTTTACATTACTCCCACCACAGGGATTTACGTCCCCGTAAAGATACATCATAAACTAGGGAAACAAATGTGGGTACTGAGCACGCATCTGAGCCTCCCTCTCTCATGTGCTCTCCTGGAGGTTCCCGTGCGGCCATCTGATGCGCACAAGAGGAATCGATCTCCCACGTTGGACCCACTCCTGTCGATCCTCTATCTCCACCGGGACCTCCACAAAAGTCGCCCCATCATCCACGTCTAGCTCCCCATGGTCAATGATGTGCGTCGGGTCATGCACGTATCTCCTCAGCTGAGATACGTAGAAGACGTCGTGCACCCGGTGCAACTGAGGTGGTAGAGCCAGGTGATAAGCCACCTCTCCAATCCTGCTGAGGACCTGGAAAGGTCCGATGAAGCATGGAGACAACTTGCTGCCTCGTCCAAATCTCCGTAATCCACGTCGAGGTGAGACACACAAGAAGACGTGGTTGCCATCCTCGAACTCAAGTGGTCCCCGCCTCCTGTCAGCATAAGACTTTTGCCGGCTCTGAGCTGTCCTCATCCGCTCCTGTATGACCAGGACCTTCTCTATCGTGGCCCGGACCATCTCTAGTCCCACAAGTGCTGACTCCCCAGGGTCTGTCCAGCACAAGGGAGATCTGCAAGGTCCTCCGTACAATGCCTCGTATGGTGCCATCCCGATAGTGGAGTGGTAGCTGTTTTTGTACGCGAACTCCACCAAGGGTAGGTGGTCATCCCACCTGCGACCATAGTCAAGGACACATGCGCGGAGCATGTCCTCGAGTGTCTAAATGGTCCTCTCCGTCTAACCATCCGTTTGAGGGTGAAAGGCGGTGCTCAGACATAGCTGTGTCCCGAACGCCTCCTGCAACCCCTTCCAAAGCCGGGAAGTAAAAGGAGCGCCCCGATCGAAGACGATAGACGATGGCACACAGTGAATCCATACAATCTCCTGTACGTAGAGACGCCCCATGCTCTCCACTGAGCCCTGCTCTCCGATGGGTAAGAAGTGTTCCGACTTGGTGAGTCGGTCCACAATCACCCAAATGGAGTCGTGACCTCTGGAAGTGCGTGGAAGTCCAGTCACGAAGTCCATAGATATCCCGTCCCACTTCCACTCCGGGACCTCCAAGGGCTGTTCCAATCCTGCTGGTACCTGATGCTCTGCCTTCACCTGCTGGCAGGTGAGGCACCGTGAAACGAACTCTTCCACAACCTTCTTCATTCCTGGACACCAGTGTTGTCATCTGAGATCCAGGTACATCTTCGCCACTCTAGGATGTACCGCCAAAGGAGAAGTGTCAAACTCTCTCATCACCTCCTCTCGTAAAACGACTGGTACCAAGGTATGCCATCTGAAAAGGACTTCGTGCTCTGCTCCAAGGGAGAAACCATCAGGTGCCTGTCCCGAGGATATCTGTGCATGCCGCGTCTCACAGTCAGCATCCCCATGCTCTGCCTCTCTGACCCGCTGCAGTTGTGGAGGAGTGACTGTGAGAGACTGAAGGAAGGCTGCTCCATCCCTATCCACGAAGGATATCTGCCAGGCGGCTAGCTGCTCCGTCGCCTCCTCAAGTAGCTGGATGTCGGTCCTCCTACTAAGGGCATCGGCTGCCACGTTCCCCTTCCCAAGAGTATAGACTATCTCAAAGTCATAGTCCTGGAGGAACTCGAGCCATCGCCGCTGTCTCAGGTTCAGGTCCTTCTGAGAGAAGATGTACCTGAGACTCTGGTGGTCAGAAAAGACTGTAAAGCGCTCGCCCATCAGATAGTGCCGCCATGTCTTCAGTGTGAAGACCACTGCTGCCAACTCCAGGTCATGGGTAGCGTAGTTCTGCTCATGAGGCCTCAAATGACGTGATCTATAGGCAATCACGGCCCGCTCCATCATCAGGACACATCTGAGTCCGGTCCCTGATGAATCACAGTAGACTACGTATCCAACTCCCTCCTCAGGAAACCTCAAGATAGGTGTGCTGGTCAATCTCTGTCTTAGCTCCTGGAATCTCTACTAACATCTGTCTGACCACACAAAGGGTTTCCCTTTCTTCTTCAAAGCTGAGAGTGGTGCCGAAACTCTAGAGATGTCCGGCACAAATCTCCTATAGTATCCGGATATACCCAAGAAACTTCGCACCTCTGTCACTCTCCTGGGTGGCTCCCAAGCTAGCACTGCCTCGATCTTCACGGGATCCACTGCAACTCCTGCCTCAGAAATGACATTCCCCAAGAAGTGGACCTCATGTAACCAGAACTGGCACTTCGAGAGCTTTCCATAAAGCTGGTGCTCTCGGAGTGTGTCTTGTACAACCCGTAAGTTGTAGGCGTGCTCCTCCTCGGTGGTCGAGTACACCAAAATGTCGTCGATGAAGCCATGAAAAATCGATCGAGGTATGGCTGGAAGATCATGTTCATGAGGCTCATGAACACAGCTGGAGCATTGGTTACGCCAAAAGGCATAACCAAGAACTCATAGTGGCCATACCGACACTTGAAGGCCGTCTTCTGCATGTCCTCGTCTCGAACTCTGAGCTGATGATAGCCTGACCTGAGGTCTATCTTCGAGAACCACTGTGCTCCCTTGAGCTGATCGAAGAGGTCATCAATCCTTAGTAGTGGATACTTGTTCCTCACTGTCACCTAGTTCAGGCGACGATAGTCGACACACATTCGCAATCTCCCATCCGCCTTCTTGGCGAACAATATCGGGGAAGCCTAGGGTGAAACACTGGGTCGGATGAACCCCTTGCCCTGCAAGTCCTCCAACTGTACTCGTAGCTCTAGAAGCTCGGCGGGGGCCCTCCTATATGATGGAGTGGATATCGGGGCTTTCCTGAGGTACATATTAATATAAATTTCTACCTCTCTGCAAGGAGGTAGCCCTAGAACGTCGTCGGGGAAGACGTCCGCATACTGATCCACCACTACAGGAAAACTAGGACTCCGCACGTCAACTGATCCAAGGATGAGGCTAGCCAACTGATGAGTGATGGGTTGTCCCCTCCTCTGCGAGAGTCCCTCATGTGCTGCAAAGGCTCCCTTCTCGCCGGTGAAGGTGAACCTTCTCCCGTCGGTGCGTACACATCGCACCTTGCGCCTAAAACAGTCAATCTGAGCGTGGACTGTAGATAACCAATCCATGCCCATGATGACGTCGTAAGGCCTCGATGCCACTACAAGAAGATCCCAGCCGAAACTCTCGCCTCCTAGAGTAAGCTCACACTGTCGGAACCAGTGCGTAATCGTCGAGTCTGCTCTCGTAGGGGTCTCTAGCCGTAAGGATCGAGCCAACGGCTCTGTCGGAATCTCCGCGCTCCGAGCAAGGGCAGTGGTTATGAAAGAGTGACTCGCTCCTGTGTCTATAAGAACTGCAGAAAGGGTGGAATAGACACAGATCGTACCTCGAATCATCTCTGGCACACCGTGGTCATAGGCCTCCGCTGCCTGGAGTTGTGCCTGTCTCTACCCGCCAGCTCCCTGTGGCCGGGGCGGGCCTCCTGGTGGTGGTGGTGGCAAAGTCTCAAAGCGTCGCCCACCACCTGCTGCTTGGCCAGCTCCCCTGCCTCGTCCGCCTCCTCCCATGAGGACCGCCACGGTCGACCCTCTGCCTTTTCCTGGGTGGCCCCTCCACCGTCTGCTGCTCCTCGGTACGGTGGGTTTGGCAGTCATGAGCCATGTGGCCCTGCCCGCCACACTCGTAGCGCTGCCTGCCTCTCGAAAGACTGGCTCTGTGCTTTGTGCCCCGCACTGCTGAGCCAGTGTCCTAAGGTTGTCTATGAGAGGGTCTGGTCTTCCTGGAACCCTGAGTCATCCGTCGGCTACCTACTACCGAAGACTCCGCTACCTGCCGCCCTGCGGTAGGTCTCACTTTGGACTCAGTCAGAAAGATCTCGATCAGAAGGGCTCGTTCCAGTAATCCTGCCTGGGATTGGATGCTGAGGGAGATTAGCGATGCCTTGATCTCGTGTCTCAAACCCTTATCAAAGGTCCGGGCCCGGAATAATGTGTCTCGTACCATATCTGTCGAGTAGCGAGAAAGATCAGTAAACCTCGCCGCGTACTGGGCGACCGTCAAGCTGCCCTGCGGCAGCTGAAGAAGCTCCGGAATGCGCACCGCTCGGAGGGTGGCCTGGATGAACTCTGAGCGGAAGAGGCTCTCGAAGTCTGTCCAAAGAAGAGAGTCCTCATCGTGTACCTGGAGCATCAAGCTCCACCATCGTCCTACTGCTGCGTGCAGTAGGCTCGCCGCGAGGATCACCATGAGGTCTGCTGGTGTCCTCACTAGCCTGAAAACTCGAACGACCACCTCCAGCCAGTCCTCGACTGCCTGGGGGTCCATCTCCCCACGAAACCTGGGTGGTCGCTGGTGCTGGAACTCGTGCAGAGCTACGAGGCGACGTGCATCATCAGTGGTCGGTGCTGGAATCATCGGGGGCTCGGCGGGTAAAGGTACCGTCGGTGCCTCTGCTGTCAACGGGCCCTGTACCGAGGCCTCATCGCTCGGCGGGCTGTCGTCGTGCTCTACTCTCAGAACCCTAGCTGGCTTCCGTCATGGGGCCATCCTGAAAAGGAAACAAGTGCGCCACGGTCAGAACAGTATACCTGTTTAGCTGACACATGTAATCACAAAGAAAACTTGAAACACACATGCAATCAATGTTTTCATGCATTAAGTCAGAAATCAAAAGTCAGGGTCCTGGTGTACGGATACGTCGGTCGCCGCACCAACACTGGACTCCCTGGACTGATAACCACAACCAATACGCTAAACACTATTTCTTCACATAGAATAATGATCAGAGTCTGCGGTAGAACCGACCGCCTCTGACACCAATTTGTCACGACCCGTCCTTGGGGCCCGTGCCGTGACTACCCCAAGCACGCCTTCCATAGGATAGGGGCTGGTGACTAGAACTAAGGAGTAAATCCCAACAAAAGGGAAGGCGTGACCTTTGAAAAGTAAACAAGAACCAGAGAGTAAGAAAGCGGAAAAGTAAACACTAAGTAAAAACTGTAACAAGCTGTGCTGAAAGTAAAATGGGCCGGAAATACAAGCCGAACTGTAAAGTACAATTGAAAGGGAAAACCAGCAACTGAAAAGAAAATCCACAGCGTCGAGCCGTCCTCTAAAGGTCCCACCTGAAGGGTCGGTACAGATAGCCTCCATAGCTCCTCGGTCCAGCCGTCCACTCCGAGTACGTCCCGCCCAGTGGTCCACCTCCTGGTACCGTCCTGCTCCGCAAGCCACCACCACGATCAGTGCTGTCCGTCGTCTGAAACCAACACAACGAAGTGCGGGCATATCCCGTGCAGGGATGAGTATAAGCTACTCATTAGGGACCCCGAGACCCCCGAAGGACTCCATGAATCCACAAAGGATAATCCACAAAGGAAGGATACAATCACAAAGTAACATCCGACATGGCTTAGGTATATGCCCATACATATACCAAAGTCATCCATTCCCGTTCGGCTCCAACATCTGAGTCCAAACACAACCCAGTCCACACAGGAATGCAAAACGTATACCCACACAGGGTAGCACAACACAATCCACAAAGGAGAGTAAACAGTAAATCCACACAGGATATCTCAACACAATCCACAAAGGATAGTAACACAAGATTCATCTCACACAAGGTATACTTATTCGGATGACGATAATGATGATCACTGATCCATCTAAGTCGTCGGACCCACAAAGGATCGATAGGTACTAACCCCCGCAAAGACCCCCATAGGATCGGGCCCACACAGGACCTGTAGGCGCTGGCTCACACAGAACCGCTGAGCGCTGACCCACACAGGATCAGACCCACACAGGATCGGGCCCACACAGGACATGTAGCACTGACCCGCAAGGGATCGCTGAGTGCTGTAGTCGTCGCAGTCCACTGAGGATCTCTGCACAGTCATCGCTGCAATCCACTGAGGATCTCTGCACAGTTGTCGCTGCAGTCCACTGAGGATCTCTGCACAGTCGTCGCTGTCGAAGTAGCAGTCGCAGCCAGCTTTAGGGTTTCCGCACACAACAAGCTCGTTCGGGAGGGTCCGCTCCACGAGCCGAGAGGCTGATACATCAACTCACTCAAAGTCCAAGGTTGATGTATCCAAAAGTTCCGTACCGTCAACAAGAAATCAACGTCGCCGACGACACGTCAATCAGACGCCCGGTCTGAGAGTTATTGGCTTTTTCGTCCCAGGGGCCCTATTGGTTGTTAATGCAAAACCAACCCGACCGTACTCCACCTACGTCCAAACCTCGGGAGGAGTGAGCCAAATGATACGTCTCACTTAGAGGAATCCACCAAAGCTGACGGCACGTCAATCGGACGTCCGTAGCTCAAGATATGAGCGTTTCTGCTCCGAGGGCACGGTTGGATTCGTGTACGAACCAACCCAGCTGAACCTAAAGTATTCTGAAACCTTGAGTGCGATATACCGAAACGAATTTCTCGATCCAAGGATTGCGTTGCCGCTGATGGCGCATCGTTCGGAGGCCCGTAGCTCATGATACGAGCAAAAGACCGAAATGGTCCGAAGGCGGGGGGTCCGGGCCCAGGCCGACCCGGCCCGACCCCCCCCCCCCCCCCCCCGGGGTCGGCCGAACCGGGTCGGCCCGACCCGGTCCGGTCCAGCCAGGGCGCGACCCGGCCGGTCGGACAGGCCCAGCTCAGCTCAGCCGGTCGGACCGGCCTGGCTCCGCTCTGCCGAGCGGCCGAGCGGCCGAGCACCGCGGGGCGCTGCCCCAGCGGTTTGGAGGTGTCGCGGCCCTCGAAGGGCCGCGCTGTCAAGCGGACGCGGCTTATGCCACGTCCCGTGCGGGAGATCTAGACCCGCGCGGCCGCGGGTCTGCTGGCCACCGCCGCCACGGCTTCAGCCGCGGCGGCCCTGTCCGGCGGCGCACCGGGGTGCCACTGCCTCCGGCCGCTGGTGCCGCCGCGTCGGCGACCTGCGCCGCCGGTAGCTTCCGTGGGCCACCAAAGTTGCTCTAGTGGTCCTTTTTCCTTCCCGTCTGCGCCGTTGTTCTTTCTGTGTTTCTTTCTTCACTGCAGGATCATAAAAAAGCCATTGCTTCACGTTTTGCCGTCGCCCGCCAAATCCGCAGAACCACGAAGAACGACGGAGGGTTGTCGAGGGCGTGTTCGTTTGGCCCACACCCTCCGCGTTAGATAAAAACAATGGGAGAAATTATTCAACACATGAACCAACAATTTTAATAAAATAAAATTGTTCATATGAATCTGGTTCTTTAATTTTTTTAAGAAATGTTCACGGGAATAGAAAATATTCACAACAACCCCTACCTCGCCAAATCGTCGCCCGCGGGTTCTTCGTGGATTTGAGGATCATCGCGTCGTCATGGTATCCGGCGTCGCGTCGTCGCAGAAGGGTGTCGCGTCGACGAACTCCGAGGTTCAAGAACAAAAAAGATTTATTTAATAATAATTAAATCTTTCTTGAGTCAGAAACCACAAAGGATGTTTAAAAAGAAACCCGAGATCTCTTACCTCAAGCAGTTGGTGATCGAAGATCGGGGCGGGGAAGAACGTCTCGGATGAAGCCTCGCAAAACTCCGAGGGTGACGGCGTTCTTCGCGTTCTTCGTATTCTTCGAAAAGGAGGATGAACGCTCAAGAATTCGTTCAAAGCCTCTCAATGTGTAATCCTCCAAATGTCGTGTTGGTCTTATTTTTTTATTACACCAACAAACGAAAAAGAGGTAAGTAATGACCCATTAATCCGTAGAATTAATTCAACGGAAGAAACTGCCCATTTAATTCACGAATAAAACCGACCAATTAAATGGTGCGTTTAGAATTTATGAAAACGCGTCAATTTACTTTCATAAAGACGGGTTTTCGTGGGTGCGCTGCTTAGCAGAAAATAAATGGTGGTGCTCGTGCGGGCCCCACCCCACAAATATCCTACCAAGAGGGTAGGATATTTTTGGATAGCATCCTATCCGGATCAACTCAGCTTACGCCGCATTAAGTGGATTCAAGTGGATTCCAAGTGGCTTAAGTGAAATAAAATAAATTTTTTCGTACAATTATTTTATTTCTTAACCTTAAGCCCAAAAATTTAAAACCTCACATGAGCAAACACAACTCCGGAAGAGGCGTTTTTAAGAAATTATCGGCCTTGCCATTTCATCGGTGCCCTCAGAATTCAATTCCGGGCACCGGTTCAAAAGTTAGAAAAACCCGCTCGTCCGTTCACTGAACGTACCCGAGCCAATATTCGGAAAATGATTCCGGGCACACCGGGCCTCGGAATCAGGTGCCGTCAGAAACTGCGCTCTTGTAAAATTCCACAGAAAATTAAGCAAAAAAATTTCCTTGAAATTTAAAGGTCTTTACATGAACCATAAAATGGTGAAACATAATTATCTAGCAAATATATTCTTGTATTGAATAGGAAAACCCAATTTTTTAAAAATTTAAAATAGTTTTCTATGATGAAAGAATATTCTTACCAATGTCATTAGTTGTTTAAAATATCTTTTCCTTAGAATTGGGATTTATTTATTTTAGTGAAAAATTAATATAAATAATATTTTATACCTTTAAAAAATATTTTTGGAATGTTAACATAATTTTAAAATCTTTCTTTTAAAAATTATCTTAGTTTTCATTTTTTAAAATTTTCAATGAAGCTTGAATTCTCAGTGAATAGTTAAAAAATATAGATTTTTTATTGTAAAGACTTTTTTATTAAGAACATAGAAAATTATTTCATTCTCAATGGTTTTAAAACAAAAAATAGTACATTTATATTAGGGATAATATAACTATATGAGTTTTAAAAAATTTAATATTTTATTTTGGAAAAAACGTTTATTCTTAATAAAATGTTTTATCTTGAAATTTAGTGTTCATCATATTTTGTGAGAATAATTTTAAATTAAAATTTGAAAAATCGACATAATTAATAGAAAATAATGAACTCCGTATTTGAAATAATTAATTTCATGTTTTTAAATAGTTCTATTTTATTTATCATCATTTTTAATAACAAATACCATAAATATTTATCACCTATGTAATCTAAAAACAGTAGAAATAGGATTAGAACATTGGGATAAGGATGTAAAATTTCTCACACACACGAATGTATCATATTAGATAATAGGATATAATCTATATGCATTTAATTTTTCAATACATGTCCACATAGTGCCATTTAACAGAAATTATGGACAATGTAATATATTATGAAAAGAATAAATTGAAAATTCTAACATCATGACATTAATATTTCATGAAACATTGAATTATAATATAAAGTGTAAATTTTTCGATACAAATGTTTATTTAGACGTAAAGGAATTATTTTTACATGATAAATTATATTGAATTTTTTTAATTAAAAAATATGTTATATTTTGAAGAAATTGAAACATAGTATTTATTTATATAAATATATATATTAAAATTCAGGTTTTGTAAAATATTAGAAGTGTTATAATATTTATAATGTATCATGTTGGAGAAATTGTTAAGATAAAGATAAATAAAAGGGATGCGGGAATTGTCTATATTTTAATTCAAAAATGATCATTATGAATTTAATATTCAAGTAAGTGAATAGTTCTTAATATTACCTTAATGGGATTTCATATTTTATATTTTATTAATGATTGAATGAATAAAAATTCATAAAATTCCTAAATTATACTATGTGATTAGTATTTTGCTGAAAATATCCTCTATGGACCATTTATAGGACAGTTTTCCATTAATGGGAACATTCTTGACAATTAAATAGTAAAAAACATTGATAAAACAACTTGAGATTGTTTTTTTTTGGTTTTGGTTCTGTGTTATGAATTTTAAACTAAAATGGCACTTTTATTGTGAAAAAATACACTTGGATTCATACTGACAACTTCATGTTCTTAATTAATATGTGTCCAATTCCATCATTTCTAGAATATATTATAGATCATTAAAAAAAGAAATTAGAAATAATCCGAGAATTTTTTTTCAGTTTTGGAAATGTGCAACACTTTTAAAACTAAAATGAGAGCTCTTTATTGAAACCACATACATTGAGTCATTTTGATCATATAATATGTCAGAATAACATTCAATTTATTCGTATGTTCCAAAAATATATTAAGGATCATTTTTCTATAATATTAAAATAATACAATCTTATTTTATTAGTTTTTAAAATGTGACACCTGTTATAAACTATAATGGAAATTTTATATTGAAAACATGCACATTGAGTTATAAAATCAACATCGTGTGTCAATATCTCTTTTAATATAATATTACACATTTATATTGAAAATTCACACATCAATTCATTCCATCTACATTATGTGATATATTAATTTACGGTCTATTCTTACATAATAAAAATACATTAATGATGATTTTTCTAAGGATTTATGAAAATTCACGCATGTTGTCTTTGTTTTTGGCTATGTCAGGTGTGACTAAATATAAAATTACACTTATACTGAAAACACACTATTTGAGTCATACCAACCATATCATGAGTCAAATTGACATGTAGTTAATTTCTACACGTCAGAAATTTATTATGGGTTATTTTAGTAAATTTTAAAAACATTCTAAGACCGTTTTATCATTTATAGAAATTTGATTTATGTTTTAAACTAAAATGACATGTCTATATAAAAAGGAAACATTTCAAGTCATACCAACCATATTGTTTATCAAAATGATGTGCATTATATTCATATGTGTCATATTTTAATAAGTGATCTTTTTCAAAATTTTAAAAAATATGAGGTCATTTTATTGGTTTTGACAATGTGATATCTGTTTCAAACTAAAATGACACATTTATTTTGAAAACACGTTCTTTAAGTCATACCAACCTTATAGTGTGTCAGATTAACATGCACTAAATTCTAAAATGTCAAAAACATATTATGGATCATTGTAAAAATATTTGAAAACAATACAATATCATTTTCACTATTTTAGACATGTTATCAAGGTTTTAAATGAAAATGGGACATTATTATTGAAAAAACTCACTTTGAATCATACTGACCATATCATGAGTCAGATTGACATAATGTGAATTCCTACACATCAGAAATATATCATGGACCATTATAATAATATTTGAAAACAATCTAACACATTTTTGAGGATTGGATATGTGATACAGGTTTTAAAATAAAATGTAACCTTTATATTAAACACAAATTTTGAGTCTTCCCGACAATATCATTTATAGATTGACATACCGTCAATTCACACACATAAAAAATTTATTGTTGATTCTTTTACTAATTTCTGAGAAACAATTAATATAATTTTCTCAGTTTTTAGAGATGATTCCTTTTTTAAACAATATTGACTCTTCTATATTAAAAGCATGCACTTCATGTCATAGTTACCATATCATGTGTTAGTATTATATAAAGTCAATTATTACCCATAGAAAATATATTATGTATCATTGTTGTAAAATATTAAACCATTCCCTACTTGTTTTTTTTGATATCTGATGTGTGTATTTATCCTAAATGGATCTTTTGTATCGAAAACATGAACATCAGGACATATTGACCGCATCATGTTTCAGATTGATATGAATTAAATTCCTACATATGGAAAATGACTTATGGACTATTTCCATAATTTTTGGAAAACATCTATGATTTTTTCTTTGTTTTGACAGTTTAATTAGTGTATTAAACTAAAAAGATTCTATTGAGTTCAAATCATGAACATCAAGTCATACTAGCCATATCATGTGTCAAGTTAATGCATAGTTAATTATTACATGTGAAAAATAATTATTGAATTTCTTTCACAATGGTTGAAAATAATATGAGAAAATTTTAATGGTTCTAGATAAATGACATGAGTTTTAAAATAAAATGAATGTTTAATATTAAGCACATATACTTCATCTTATACCGATAACATCCCATGTTAGATTGGAATTTTGTCAATTCCAACACATGATGATAAAGTTAAGGATCATTTTATAATATTTGAAAAAAAAATTGACATCATTTTCTTGGTTTTTAGTATGTGACATGTGTCTTAAGGTAATGTATAAATTTTAAATAATATGTGTTAGATAAAAGTCACTAGGAATATAACTAAAATTTTGGATAAAATAATGAAAATTTTAACAATATCAGTAGTATGAAGCTACATCATCATGATGTTTTTATAAATTATAAACATATGTACTCTTACAATTATTTTTAAGATCAGTTTATTTCCTCTATTATACTTATCCATGAAAAAAATAAACTGTAATATATAGAAATTCAGATAATAATGATTCACAACCAACATATATTTATAAGGTCATGTCCTATATAATATCACAGACATTGCGTGTGACCTCCTAAATTTGATATTGAAAAACATTCTAAAACCACATAAACTGACCACTAGTCTCTAAATAATGTTACTTCATTTGAGTAAATTGATTTCTGAAAATCTTGGTAGAAATGAGATAACATAGAAAATTAATCATTAATAATTATTTTTAATTAATTTATAATTATCATACACAATTAAATATTCATGGATGCTTAAATTTATAATTTTGATCATATATTTCATAATTATGGAGGCACAATAACAATAATCATCAATGTTATCTTCCTTTCGAAATTAATGAATAATTGATCAAAATAATTCAATTTTTTTGAAATCAGATTCGATTTTAAAATCATTCTCTATACACATTAATCTTATTCCATTATATGTAATACATATGATTCTTATATTCAGTTAGAAACATCATACAATGATTTATCAAAAATTATATATTTCCCAAATATTACAAAATTCTTGAAAAAAAACGAGATTGTAACCTATAATTCAATGTATATAAATATAATTTTGTTTAAATTGCACTAAAATTTCACAATACATGTTATTTTTGACTGTTTTGATTGATATCCAAGCATTTTATAGTGAAAATAAATATTTGGGTATCAAATCTGATAGGGATCATGATTTAGAGCATCTTAAAATAATAATAAATTATGTAATGAGGGAAATAAAAAAAATTTATGATTATATTGCAGTGTTGTTCCCCAGAATAATAGACATAAATAATATTTTTTCATCTATTATTTTTATTTCGAATGCCTCATTTAGAGAATCATTTTTCATATCAATTTATTTCAACAGTAATTTAATTTCAACTGTAGGAACAATACACGTATTAATGAATCCAAATAGTTATTTATCATGTTTTTCCATTATATTATAGAAATACATATACCTATAGAGATTATTAATATTTATTAAAATATGTTACTATATAATTTTATTTGTGAAATTATGTTATGTAAATAAACTATATGTATGTATTTATAACTGATACTCCCATCCATTCACCCACGAGAATCTCATTTATACTCTCAACATAATTGTTTATATAATTATCATTACAAATACTTATTTCTCAAATTAAACGAAGGAGACACATCCAACATTGAATGTTGTTTTAGAATGAACTTGTAATGAAAATGTATGTTGCAGTGGAACTGGCAGAGATATGGTACTCTAAGGAGTTTTTGAATTAATAGTTAATTCACGTGATTATTGTTATTTGATCTTCCATTTCCATATAATTTTATGTTTTTTAAATACAATACCTGACATAAGTCACCATCAATTTTAAAAGTTTTTTCATATGAAATTTATTGTGGAAATAACTCATTCATCTTCAAAATATTACACCTTTATACAGTGAATGATTCCATAAAATCATTGAACACTGTAATATTTGGACCATGAAGTGGAATTTGGAACACTACATTTAGATCTTGATCTAACTCTTTCCCCACTATAATGTGATATTTTGGTATTTATTTGTGGTGTATCATGTCACCCAAGCTATTATACACTTTACCCCTTACAATAAGGTGATACATGGGTGTTAATATAAAAAAATTCCATAAAACAATACCATTCAAAATTTTAGTAATTTATTGTTTTCAAAATTTCTTTAAATATCATTTAGGCGATTAGGTAATAAAATAAATTATTTCCTTTGGAATGTTATGACGGTGAGAGGAATTACTAACCTCAATGATGGAGGGGTTATTTGGTTTTACATGTGCTGATATTTCTCCACCACTGGTTCTCTTTGATAATTTGTAATTGAAGATTCTAGAAAAGTAGAAAAAAATATCATGAAAAATATCATTTTGCACCCGCAATACATTCATCATATGATACATACCATCTTGATATTTTTTCATTTCAATATATGTTTGAGGATGCACTCCAAAAACTAATCCTCTTACATGATGATTTTTTTTTGCTACACTAAATATACAAAACATAGTTTTTTCTCATGTATGGTAACTAGATATTAATTTTTCCAAACGATATGAAAACAATTGTATAAAATAAGATATTTTTATATAATAACAATATAAATCATAATAAATTACAATTTTTTCATACACACACATGTTTCCAATAGTTCTTTTGTGCTTTTATCAACTAGTTTACCCTCCTGGTTTATATGGTACTCCTTCAAATGAAATTTACATGGAATTTATGTGGAATTTTATCTTTATTAATCAAACACATATAAAAATAGGAATTTGTTTTCATATTTTATTAAAAATATATTTTTTACTTAACATAAATTATATTTTTATCTGTAGTTAATCATACCCATTCATTTTCTTATGATAAGGGTGCATTGGTTTTTATGCACATAGATTATTTATTTCAAAAAAGTATTGTTTTATAAATTAATAATTTGGAAAATAATTTTATAAATTTAATTATTTCAAATAACATATAATCATGTGCAATGGACATAAAATGATTTATCATCACAATGACTGAATAATGAAGTCCATTTTCCCTCTTCATAAAGTGTGTATATGTTACTGGTGTGTGGGGATTTATATTCCTTTAAACATCCAAAAGGTAAAATTTTCAATGAATAGTCTAGAGTCCTATATGGGATTTTCCAGCTTCCACTAACACAACATTATTTCAGAAATTATTTAAAATGAATAACCACTGCACGAATTAATGTAAATTATATCAATATTTCATTATTATTTTTGTCAAAATAGTAAATGTATATCATAACATTCCCTTTATATCATCCCAATATATTCTATTCATTACATGTTAGATATGGAACTATGAATCTATATAAATCAGAATATTCATCCTCATTATGACCAAATATTTATAAGGAATGTTGGGTTTTTCGAGAAAATAGGATGGCCTCACTGATTCTATCCAACCTAAAAAAAATTATGCATACTTATTTCCCTAGTAGTTTTAGTCATCATTTTGATTCTACATCATTCTTTTTTCATCAATATAGTGTTTATATCCAAATAATTTTTATGTTCCCACAATAACTATTCATTCTAGCCTATTATTGGTAAAATCATAATGTTCAGAATTCATTGTATATATGAGTTGTCAAAAATTTAATTTATATTATGTAAATATATTAGGGAGAACATAATATTATGAGGAAAATATTAATATTTTAAAAAACAATGTAACATGTAAATTGAATTCCATTTCATTTCTATAATTTTCTATTAGGATTGGATTCTCTATAAGGATCCAAATTCAATAGTTGTTGTCTCTGTTCATGTTCAAGAGATATGCTATATTTGAATTTAACCGAAATTATTGTGTTCTTACAATGAAATTGTCATCCTTAATTCAATTTTCATCTAACATGATAGTTTTTTATTTGTTATTAGAAAAATTCAGAAATTCTTGTCTACATGATCTGTGAGATAAAATTCCTTCAATTTTGTAATTCCATTATTAATGACTCATTATTTTCACATTAAAAATTGAAATTCACCCTCATAATGACCATTTCATCAACATTTAGTAAACTTATACAGTTAAACTATGTGCAATAGGAAATTACCTCTTGAAATTTTGTGTAATTAAACTCATATATATGTTTGATGATACATAAATATGACATATTTTCATAAATTGGACTTATATCATCAAAACTAGTTCTGTTCATTAGTACCTATATATGAGTAACTATAATATTTTTTAATTGTAATGTGGTTATTGTGTTTTTTATAGAATATGTTACCATTAATTAAAAATATATTGTAAAAAATAACAATTTGATTTTCCCTTGAGTTATTAATCATTGACATTCCACAATTGAATTTCCATTATAAAATAAATCGTTATAAATATAATCTTGGAACCATTCTATAAACTAGGGTATATGTGTATTTGATATGTATCATTCATCCCCTGATTCATTCAAATGATTAATAATTAGATTTTGGGAATCAATTCCTGGATCAATAAATAAATTATAAATTAAATGTAAATATGTGCATAATACAATTTTTTCATCGTAATTGTTACAAAATATCTTAAAAGAATCCATTTTTCGACAAAGAAGATGATGTGATGATACACTGGAATACTGATAAAATCAACATCAAATAAGAAATCATTAAAAAAATAAATAGTTTCTTCAACAAAAAATTAGTCTATACTATTACCATCTAAACAAATTTTAGTCATGATGTAAAAATTGAAAATATCATATAAAAATTAAAGGGGTACACCTGTCTATATGGATAGGACCACATATTTATACCTATTTAACCATGTTAACCACCATGTGGACCATTATATCAAAGAATAATGGTGGAAGGAACATATCAAATTCACATAATATACCTAGAACCTTGTATTTCCTAATTGAAAAATTCATTAGGTGTATAACGCTATTGTATAAGAAGTTACAATGAATTATATACATTTTAATTTATGTGATAAAGTTTTAGGAATAATGAAATTTTAATTGAGGTGCATAAAATTGTATAAAACAATACAGTGGTCATGTGTTTTTTGTCCCTCTAGAATTAAATTAGTAGTTGACACAACATTGTTGTTATTTGAGGAATACCCTTATGGAACATTCACACCATGAATGAAAATAAAAAATTAAATGTTTTTTATGGATAATGTTTCATCACCTAGAGGATGCAAATTCTATCTTTTACCCATAACTAGTGCCAACACATTGCTTATCCCCAAGTCAATAATTTATAAACATTTTTTTATTCCATATTAGTTTCTAGGAATATTTAGTAATGATAAAACAACATTATCACAAGAAATGGATTCTCCATGAATGGAATCATGAAAATTCATCACATAATAAAATTCAACTACAATAATTAAATGAAAATTATTCTGTTTTCCAACTTGATTTTTTATTTTGTAAAATGTTTTCCAAAAATGGTCTCAATATCAATTATTTTATCGAATAGTTTATTACTAATTAGTGGATATAGTATTTGAAATCCAATGGTATTTCCATGGAATAGTTTCATCCTAGATTAGTGTTTGCGTTTCTATGGAAGTAATTTATTTTTACTAAATTCAATGTCCTCAAGGAGTGTTTCAACTAATCTAAGTGTCTGAATTATTAAAAAATGTGACCCTACATCATTCCATTAATTGTTTAGGATATCATATATACATAATTATTAAATTCATTTATCATCCCATATGACATGGATATCAATGTTAATTCATCCCTTCTATGAGCATTAAAAATTTTAACATCAATATCCCACATCAATTTGAGATCATCGATCAATGGTTAGAAATATAAATCAGTATCAATATCATGTTGTCTTTGAGATATAAGTAAAGAAAACATAATGTATTTTCATGTCACAAATAACCATGGGGATAAGTTAATATTTTCCAACATTACTGGACATGTAATTTTAATACCTATTTTTAAACTAAAATTATTAATTATATCTCTAGAAAATTAAATACTTGTGATTCTTATCTCATTTAAAAATATAGGATTCTCGTATTTGGGTTTTTTTCTACTTAGTAGATTCTTCTTGATGATTTATTTTCCTGCAATTAATTATTTTATCTGAGTACTGTGTTAATTGTGTTATATTTTAAAAAAATTATATAGTTTTCTACACAATGGAAAAAAATGAATGTACAATACACCATTCAAAGGACTTGATTCAAATTTATTATATATATTCACACCATAGTATGGAATATTACGATTGAATGATGGTCATTGCCAAAAAATTATTCAATCATATGGGAAAGAATTTATTTTTTAGGATATAATTAACATTGAACATAAAATTAATTTATCATCACATTTCTAGCAAGGAAATTCAATTTCTTTTCATAGCATATTCTTTAGGAGGCCATAATGTTCATTTAATATGGTTTGTCTCCATTTTTTGTTATCTATCTAATTATATACATTCATTACAACTAATATTTTTGAGTATTCAATACTCTCAAATTACAATGATCTAATATCTAATATATAGTTCTTTTTAAATAACTTCAAAAAACCATGAAGGTCATCTGATATTTTCATTTTAATTTCTTTTATATGACCTCCATCATCATTTACCCAAGTATTTTTAACAAATGATTCATAAAACACAATTTCATACCAAATAGCAAACACAAATAGTTTTTAACCTTGTTTAGTCCACATTTATATCATTGATATATTCAATGATAAATAAATTGTTTTTCTAACTCCTCAGGATTATTTTTGGTTGAATAACAATAACGTGCACATAGAAAATGAATTTTGGAATTTTCGTATTCATGCTATGTTGAGAGCTTGAAAATTAATTTGACACCTTATTAAAATTACTTTATTGTGTTATTAGAATGAATCCATATTTGATTTATGTTAACCCTATTATTTTCATAAATTATTTATATATATATATATTTGTAAGATATTGATAATCAATTGAAAATATATGGTCCCAACCATAAACATTACACATTCTAGTTATTTCACCTATATTTCTCATCATTACATTACCAATGATCATTTTGGTTTAGAGTTTTAGAATTTTAGGAAATAACTCACACATATCAACAAACAAGAATACAATGTGGGTACTATTAAATTGATATTCATATCTTCCAAAATGTAATGTTTAAAACACAATACCAAAACATGATTTCATTGAAAAGTCATTATAAAATTTAAATGAAATACTTCTCTCTCTTACACATCCCTATATCCTATGAAAAAATATTAAAAAATGGGATTAGCACAAAAAGAATAGTAAGGGATATAAAATGAAGTAAAGAAACAATTATCTCATGAATATTTATAAACATATGAAGTAATTTTCACAAACACATACTTCTCACACATAATGACTGATATAATTTCTTTTTGAAACATGGGATTTACCTATGAAATTTGATAATATATATATAACTATAAATTTATCATGGGGAATTTCTTACTTACATTATTCTTCTCTCGACTACATTATGATTTGTAACCCTCACGGCTACCATACAATGTATCCCTCACGTCTACCTTATTGTGTATCCATCACAGTTAAATATGAGGTAACCATACGACCAACCTCCAACATAAACATACCATATACAATAGAGGCAAATTGTTGTTAGATCCATCATCATAATCAATACCCAATTAATATAACATAATTAGAAAACATGTATAATTGTATAAATTTTTTTAATTTTACCTTCTTAAAATAAAATTTTAAAATAGGATTTACAAGTGAAATTACCTTACAAATATCATATAATTGATGTGAGAAATTAATAGAATGAAATTAATATGTGTATTAACTATAAATAAATATAATTGAAGATTAAATGAACATAATTTCATCATAGAAATAATCTTATTACAACATTATTAATAATATATAAGGTTCACCCCAAGAATTAAAATTGGGTTACAAATTCCCTTACCATGGGTTCGTCTTACGGGATACTAGTTTAGACCTACTTTATAATTGTTTAAATAGTGTTTTTAATATTTTAATGAAACATATTCTTATTTATATCACCTTATATGATCATTTTATAACATTATTTAACCTAGTTATTAATAATATTTTTCTCCTTCCATTGTTTCAGGTGCGTTCAATACATGATTTCCATGGTCAGTTCGTAATGGATTTCCTAGTTGAAAGGATGAAAAAAATCCAAATGTGGAGTGAAATTATAATATTATGTTTCTATAAGATTATATTATTTGATAATTAAATTTTTTGTATTCTATGAGGATTAATCATTAGATGAATAAATAGTGATACTCATTTAGATCATTCTGGCAGATCATCAGTTATCACGAACCTATTTCATCATATACAATTAATATTGGGAATATATGTTTATTACAAGACATAATAGAGGTAATAAAATATAAAATAGAAATGTTTTTCTCCATTTAAAAGGTTTTACAACCATTTTTTATGGAGGTAAAGAAAATTTAATACACATCATCCAAAATGTCATTAATTGGACACATCCCTTATGGTGTTTTTTATAATAAAATGATGAGGAGAGAAAAATAATGAAAAATTATTAAATAAACATGATATCTACGAAAATATACATGATTCCAGAGGTTCCATTTCTTTTATAAATGTGGAAGGGAGTATATGAAATGAAAAGGAATTGGAATGAAAACATAACAAAATGAAAGAGGATTCTAACTTCTTGATCGGTTCTCCTTAAGATCCTTCATAATGCCTTTGGTTTTGGCCTTTCGGTGAGACCATTAGGTATTGGACGCGGTAATTTACATGGGATGGGTATTTGATATAATTTTTAAAAAAATGAATGCATGAGAGATGTGAGAGGAATAGGGGGCTAGGGGTGGTATTTATACTGGAGGAGAGGAAGGGTTTTCCATTATTTTAATTATTAGTTTAATATTTTTGATCAAGACTATAAATAATCATGAATTATGGGACCCCAAATTGTAATATGTAAATTTTTGTTTTAAAAATATCCATTTACATCAACCATGATTCATGAATGATGCATAAATTCCTTTTTAGCATTTGTCGAAAATTATCGAATTTAACTATTCAACAAAAATTCATGTATTTCAGAAAAATCCAAAAAATTAGCCCTGACATTTTATCGAAATGTATAATTAATTATTGAACTGAATTTTTTTTAAAAATATTATAAATATAATTATTTTAATTTAAAAAAATTAAAATTTATATTCCAAAAATAAAAATTATAAAACTATTACTGATTTTATATCACCATTAAAAATTAATCAAGACCTCAATATATTATAACCTCAAGAAAATAAAATTATAATATGATTTAATACTAATAAGGGGTATCTTAATAATCTCTAAAGAAACATGTTGGTTCTATCAAACTCCAAATAACATACTAATCACAACCATTGTTGTTCGTTTTTCCAAATTTAAATCATAGAAGAAAAAAATTATGATTAACAGCCAGTTTATAACTATATAATTAAAATAAAGTGTTATTATGTAGAGAATCAGGGCAACATGAATTTAAGTTCACATTTATAACCTTGTTATTTTATAGTCTACCAACCTTCTAGAAATAGTTTCTTTAAAAAATATATTTACTTATAAATAAAGTGATGGTACATTTCCATCGTAGCATTTTCATATTCCAATGTTACTTCTTCAACCATGTGGTTTCTCCACAAAACCATTACATGGTGGATTTCCTTATTCTACAATACATGTTCTCATAGATAAATAATCTAGATAGGTTCTCTTCATAAAAAAGTCTCTCTTCTATGTGAACTGGTTCTGGGCTCAAAAAATGAGATGAATCTGGAAAATACATTTTCAACATCGAAACATGAAACACATTATGTACCTAAGATAAACTCAGAGGAAAAGCTACTTAGTATGAAATTGGTCTAACATTATCTAGGATTTCAAAAGGTGTAGTGAATAGTGTACATATAATTCCTTTCAAACCAAATCACATGACACTTTTCCATGGTAATATTATAAGAAAAACATGATAACCTACCATGAAAGAATAGAGATTCCTACAGTTATCTACATAACTATTCAGCCTTCTTAGAGAATTCCACAAGTGTTTTTATCACATCATCACATTATTGTTCTCTTCCTTTACTAATTCTGGTCCCACCAACATCTTTTCTTATACATCATCAAAAAATAAAGGATTTCGACCTTACTTCCCATATAATTCCCCAAAAGGATCTATCTATATACTTGAATGAAAATTATTATTATAATAAAAATCAACTAAAGAAATATATTGATCCCAACTTCACTCTTAATCCCTTGAACATGCTCGATGCATACCATCCCAAGTTTTAATCATTTATTCTGACTACCCATATGATTTGGGATGATAAGGTGTACTGAAATTTAATTCTATTCCCAATGAATTCTTAAATGATTTCTAAAAGAAACAAGTGAAACTGATATCATGGTAAAGAATAATGGAAAGAGGAACTCCATGTAACCTAAAAATATCTTTGAGTTATAGTCAAGAAAGATGGTCTAAAGGCATTTTATCTCGAATAAGACGGAAATGCGCCGATTTATTCAGTCGATCAAAAATATACCAAATTACATTGGTACCTAGAGAAGTCTCTAGGAACCACACAATGATAACTATGGATATATTTTCCCATTTCCACTCTTGCATAAGTAATGTATGAATCATCCCCATCTGTAACTACCACTCACCTTTAACAAGTTGAAATTTAAAATATTTCATGGTAAAATATAAAATATCCCTTTTCATTCTATCCGAACAGTAATTCTCTCGAAGGTCTCTATAAAAATTTGTGCGGATATTATGAACTTAAAATGTAGACCTATGAGTTTCACACAACAACTCTTTTTTCCACGGATAATCACACACACAATATTTTTTCAAATATAAAAACTCAGTCTTTATCAATGATAAATTCTGGAACCATACCCATTTTAATTGATTCTAACGTATTATGTAGCTATATATATGCCTACTACAATTGTTTAATTTTGTCAGTCAAATATGACTTCATTGAAATCTAAAAAAAATAGAGGAATTTTCTGATCCAACAAAATCTAGTCAAATATTCATCATTTCATTAATTAATGGGTCATGTTGCAATCGTAACATGGTCAATGATGCATTATTTTTTCGAATCAAGGCATCTTCAACTAGATATTCTTTTCCCAGATGGTAATTGCTCATACAATCATAATCCCTTATCAATGAAATCCATATTCTCTACCCAATTTTTAGTTCCTTATGAGTGAATATATACTTTATACTTTTATGGTTGGTATATATTTCACATTTGGCTCCATAAAATTGATTCCACAAATTTCTCAATGATGAAACCACAAGTGCAAATTCAAAATCATGTGTGGGATAATTTAACTCATGAGGTTTTTGTTATCTTGAGGCATAAGAAATTACCTAATCATTTTGTATCAGAACAAAACCAAATATCTTCAATGAATCATTGCTATTGATAACAAACATACCATTTCTTGAAGAAATGAACAAAACTAGAGCATTTACCAAACTCTTATTCAGCTCTTGAAAATAATTATCACATTATTTTTTCCAATAAAAATTAACCCATTTTCATGTTAACATAGTTAGATGAGTATGTAAAATTGAAATGTTTCTAAAAATCCATTGGTGATAATCTACTAGTGCAACAAAACTATAAATATATGTAACATTTGAAGGTCTTAGCCATTCCCCAACCAATTTTTTTTGTAGGATCAACTATTATTCTATCCATATATACAATATTCCCATAAAAAATGTGCAACCAAATTTCAAATTTTCAAAATTTCCCTTCTAGTTTAATTTCTTTTACGATTTTACAAAAAACCCTTATGTGTTTTTATGATACTCGTATTTTTTAGAATATAATAGAAATTCATCCATCAATAGAACCACAAAATTATCCAATAACTCATGAAATATTATAATCATAAAATAAATTTATACATAAATTTCATTACATAAACCAAATGACATGAAAAAAATTCATTATTCCCATAATTAGTATGGAATACAATCATCAGGATGTCTGCATCCTTTAATTTCAACTAATGGTACCTTGGCCTCAAGTCAGCACTCGAAAAATACTATTATAGAAGGATCCAGTCAAACTAATCATTGATATGAGGCCAATGATACTTGTTTTTAATAGTGATGTTTTTGAGGGATCTATAGTCGTTGAAAAGTCTCTTTGATCTATCATTCTATTTAGAGAACAAAATTGGAGCTGCCCATAGTGAACTGCTTGGATGAATGAATCATTTATCATGAAACTCGTTTAATTTATTTTTAAATTCATGTTGTTCTATTTGAGACATTCTACATGAATGATTTGAAATTTTATTAGAATCATAAAGTAAGTCAATTGTGAATTCAATATCCCGATCAGTTATAACACTAGGTAACCCTTCCAAAAAAACATCAAGGTATTCATTTTCCACTATGTAATCACTCATATGAATAGGTCCATTTTTTCATCAATATGAGAAAGATATCCTTCATTACCATATTTCAATAGTTTTTTTGCTTCCTGATATGTCATCAATTGTATGGGTTCATTATTGTATACAATATGAAATTCATTCTAACAAAACATCATTTTCCCAATAATCAATCTTATAATGATAAACAGGAAGCCAATTCATTCCAAAAAGACATCAAACTCTAATAAATGTTAAAAATAAGGTTTTCATGTATTTATTTCCATAGACTACAAATGAATGATTATTATAATTCTTCTTTGATGTAATATTACCACCTATTATTTTAATAATAATTTCTGGTCTAATTTTTTGAGGTGATATTTCCAATTTTCCAGAATGTATCTCAAAAATAATGTTATGTGTAGACCCCTTATCAGGAAACACATTATAAAATCTGATTAAACAAAAACTGTACCATATTCGACATCATTGGATGGCCCGATATCCTCTAACGTAGTGGAAAAGGATCACACTACACGTTTCTAATTATTTTCTAGCTTTATTGAATCATTTGGATCTCTCTTTGGACAGAAATTTTCATAATGATGCATCTCACCATATTTTAAAAACTTTTCAGTTTTCCTATTAGGATTAGTCTTAGGATCATTTTTTATTCAATCTCAGACCATATGTCAAAATATAGAACATCACAAACACATCCCAGTTTAGTTAAGGCATTCCCCATGGTGTTTTTTAAAACATTTTTCACAAACTAGAAACTAAACATTCTTACATCAGATTTTTTGATTGATTATTATCCATCACTTCCCATCTGGACCACTTTTTTAGGGTACATGTGGTCATTAGAAAACATCGTTTCTACTCTCTCAACACATTGGTAATGTTTCTAATGACTTTTTATCTCACGAAAATCTAATTCCCTTAGATATCAATACTTTAATCCTGAGAAAAAATGGTTGTTTTTCTATCAAGTTCTAGAAAACGATTTGGAGCATACCTCACTTGTTGAGTGATGTTTTATTCAAACATGGCCATAGATTCATCCACCATCGGCATCAATTAATATAATTTCTTCTACATACTATTTTGATTAACCTTTTGAAAGAATTTTTCAAGGAAATGACTATTGGTCACCAATATCCTCACTATCCCAGATATTATTGACTATTAAACACCATTTATTAGACACAACTTCCAAATGATAAATAAAAAGACTGACCATATGATTATATGGACATCAATTAACATTGATTATCATTTTAAGCGATTTGATTCTTTATTCACTCACTACTGGGTCATAAGATCAACTAAAAGTAGGATGGTGTTGCCTCAAATAATGTTACACTATCATCATGTTCCATTGTGGTTTCTCTGGAAGGTCTCTGGCATGAATTCCACCACTATTTATTAATTATGTAAACAGATCTATTACTATCACAAACTACTCGGTTCCAATTCCCACCATTATCGGTTGTGGATTCGAATGGATAGTGGCCTCTTGGCTCCATCCAACTTCAACTTCCCGATTTCCTCTTGGAAAAACCAATTTTAACCAACTTATCTTAGATGAATCAACATGGTAATAATTAAATTCAAAATCATTTTTGTGTTAAAATAATGTAATAATCAATGATGGTATTCTTTTAACAGCATCCAAACCCTTAATGTTATCTAAACCGTACTCTAATAAAAACTATAAGTTTTGACCTTAAACATTACATTATATAGTAATATCAACAAGATTTTACATATTTATATTCCCAAAGTTCAATTAGGTTTATAGATTTATATAGTTAGGACATAACTAATACATATAATACCACATTCACACAATGTGGGTACCATTAAAATATTATCAATTTCTTCCAAAATATAATATTTGGAATACAAAACAACAACCCAATTTATTTGAAAAATATTCATAACATTTATCATGGATTCCTTATTTCTATTACACATCTATATAACATATGAAAATCATTTAAAAACATGGTATTAGAATAAAAATCTCATTAATGTAGGTAAAAAGAAGAAAAGAACCCATTATCCCATGATTGCATATAAGTATATGAAATCATTTTCAAAAACACATACTTATTACCCATAAAGAATCATATAATAACTTTTCGAAACATGATATTTCCATAATAAATTAGAGGAAATTTATTAAATGAAAAATGTATCTTGTGTATTTAATTAATTATTGTAACCCTCATGGCTAAGTTATGATTTTTACCCTCACGACAACCTATTGGTGTAACCATCATTATTACACTTAAAGTCACCATACAACTGACCTTCAACAAAAAAATACCCAATGCATTGGAGGGAGATAAAGTTTACTCCCATCATCATAAAATATTCACAAGAACTATAACATAATAATAAAACATGTATAATTACATAAAAACAATTGTTTTGAATTTTGTAAAAATTTAATTTTAAAAGAATAATTTAAAAGAGAATTCCAATACCAATATCATATAATTGGGATGTAAAATTCAAAGAATTAAATTAATACAAGTATACACTATAAATACACATAACAAAACATAATATAAACAAAATTTAATCACAAAAAGACTCTTATTACCACATAATTAATAATTAATATGGTTAACCCAAATAACAGAAATTGGGTTATGAATTGCATAACATCGTGTCAGGATTAATTAAAACATGTTTAAGCCACATGTAAAATGGTTGAAAGGGTGTTATTAATATTTTTCAAAAACATAATCCTATTTACAACACCTTATATGATAATTTTATGACATCATTCGAATAATTTATTAATAATAGTTTAATCTATTCATTGTTTTGGGAACATTCATTACATGATTTCCGTGGTCGGTTCGTAAAGGATTTTGTTGTCGAAATGAATCAAAACTCTAGAAGTGAAAGAAATGGTATTAATATTTTTCCACAATATTGAATGATTACATAAATCAATTTGGTTATATGTTATGAGGATAAATCATTAGATAAATCATTAGTGATACTCATTTAGATCATTTTGGCGGTTCTGCAATTATCACAAAAATTTCTCATCATATAAATTTCTTATTATGAATATTAGTTAAATACAGAACATTAGAGGGGTAATAAAATTAAAAATAAAATCTTTTTTAACCATAACAATGGTTTTACACCCATCTTTGAAGGATTTAATGTACATTTATGTCACATCATCCACGATGTCAGTAAATCGACACATCATGGATGATGTATTTATTTATACAATAAGTGGAAGAGGAGAGGATTAATGATGACGAATTTTTTCCATAATAAAGATAAAATAATAAATATATATGATTTTGCAACTTTCATGCCCCTTTTATAAGGGTAGGGAAATGGAGTATAAGAAAAGAATAGAAATTGGAATGAAAATATAAGATAACAAACGATTATTCTTAAATCTTGATATATTCCCTGTGAGATCCTATTCATGTCCTTTGGTTTTTCACTTTTGGTGAGAGATGAAGGTGTTGGATGTGGGAAGGGCCTTGGGAAGTGGATTTGAAATAATTTAGACAGTGATAAAAGCGTAAGAGGTGTGACAGGAAGAGGAGGGTGAGGGTGATATTTATAGTCGAGGAGAGAAGGGTATTCCATTAATTTAATTATTCATTAAATATTATTTATCAATACTATGAATAATATTGATTAATGTGACACCAAATAGTAATAAGTTCATGTGAGTTTGATCCAAGGGACATTTTCATCAACCATGAATCAAGTATGATGGAGAAATTCATTTATTTATAAGTTTTTCAAATTATTGAATTTAACTATTCACCAAAAATTCATGTATTTCAGAAAAATCCAAGAAATTTACCCTAACCATTTATTTTTTGCATAATTTATAACATAACACTATTTTTTTATTCTAATAGTTTTGTAAATATGATATACTTTATTTTTAAATAAAATCTTATTTTATTCCAAAAACAACAATTTTACGACTATAAATGATTTTATATCACTTTGAAAATTTATTCAGGATCTCATTATCTTATAAATGTAAGAAAATTAAATAATAATATGATTTAATATCCATGAGGGTATGTTACTATACACCAAAGGAACTAGTTGGTAATATAATACTCCAAATAATAGAATAATCACAACTGTAGATGTCTATTTTTTAAAATTCAAATCATAGAAGCGAAAAAATTATGTTTAACGTCTAGATAATTACAATCAATATAAAAAAATTCCTTATTTATAGAATATAGGTCTTATGAATTTCAATTTATTTTTTAAACCATGGGTTTTTATATAGAAGGCTATAAACATTTTTAATTTGTGAAACCCATGTTTTGAATGTTATAAGTTATGATTCAAGAAAAAAATCATTTTACACAACTATGCAATGAAACAAAACGACATGAGGTAAAAGTGTGGTGTTTTTCTTAGGTTAATTATTTGATGTTATGTAGGAAAACAATTTCTCAATAATTTATCTGTTAAAAAAAATTTCTTTCATTCAAGACCTCCCTTGGAAATTCATTTCATAGTTTTCATATAATTAGGAATTTAATTTATACAATTGTGTAAATTATCTTTCTCGAGAACATACAAGGTTATATAACCACCATATTTTTAATAGGGTTTATGGAACGTGGATGTTCATGAATTGAATGGTTGAAATTATTGTTGATGAAATATGTGAGGACAAATTCCATGATACACTATATTTTTGTAGATTATTCGACACCATATAATGCTGAAATACCATCAAATATATTTTTTAATTAAACAATAAACAATCAAACATATTAAATATAGAATAGTTTATTTTCATAGGTATATTTGACACAACCCAAGCAAATATATATTTTACTTGAAAACAAAACAAATGGGATTCATTAATAAAAATTCCAAGAAATTAGTTTCCATGGATTTCACATAATTGAGATCCAAAAAAATATAATCCAATATATAAATATGATAGATCATTATAATCAACCTCCATCATCCAATAATCAAAAAAATAAACTATAATTGGAAAATATTATAATCATTATAAATAAAATAAATACAACTTTTATGGTTAGTGTAGACTATAAATACCATTATGAAATTAATATTATATATTACAATCTTGCATGATTATATAAAACATGTGTTTTATATCGAACCATTTTATGGGTGACAGTGAAACCATTCATATTGAAACAAAATATATCAAAAGAATAGAAAAATGTTCATATGGATTCATTTTAAAAAATAATCATATTTTATATAGAAAACATGAATAATCTATTTTAGTTAAAATTAAATAAAAATGAATTCAAAATATATAATTCCTCAAAACATATTACTATAAAACATATTAATATGAAATTAATTCATATAATATTTATAATGATATTACAAAATTAATCTAATCACTAAAAACTAAACAATAAAACCCTATAATTAATGAATGTTGGAATAAATTGTCCCCCAACATCCAAATAGTTTGAGTCCATAATTAAACCATATTTCATAATATATTGGTCTCTTGAAATGAAATAAATATATGAATATGATAATTTAATAGTCAACAACAATAAAATACACAAGGAAATTATTTTTTAAAAAAGATACGTTGTTTTATTAATATATTTGAGTACAATTGATACATTGAATTAAATGGGTAGAATTTTTGGATTTTAATTCATGAGACAATGATAGATACATGAAACATTGATTTGATTACAAAATTTACACCCCATTAACATTTCTAACTGATTTTTTATAGTCCCATTCTTACATGAATTGTGGGATGTGATTTTTCAATGCATATAGAGGATCTCCCTAAAATAATAGTGATAAATATGATGAATGACGTAAAACTAATGTTAAGGAGAGAGGTAGAGAGGTATATGGGGATCCAAAATTAGATTGTAGTAATAGAGATAGGTTGGAACATGGGAACATGATGGATAATTGTATCTTGGAGGAAATTACACGTTATGGACCATAAAAAATATGTTTACAAATAATTTTCTTTCACCATCTTACATGAGAGTTGGAAAGGGTTTTGGGGTGGACAATTAGGATCTCCATGAAATCAGAGTGAGAAATAATGTTGAATGAGTTAAAATGAAAGGGGGGAATGGGAGAGGGGGGAAAACCTATCTATGAAATATATAATTATTATATAATCATCAGGGTATATCAAGGAAAAATAAGATCACATGAAAAATTTGTTTATGGAATTATAGAAAATTAAAAAAAATGCTTTTCAAGGGGGAGAAATAGGGCACATGTAATAACATATCCTGGTTTTATTATATTATTTTTATTTCAAATAAATAATATTAGATTAAATTTCAACTGAAAAAATAAGTAAACACATTTATTTCCATTAAAAACATTGAACCGAAAGAAAAAAAATTTCTTCAAAAGTATAAAAACCAATTTATTCTGAATAAAAAAACCCAAAAATGAATGTTAGCCACATTTTTTTATAAACACATCACAACTCAATTTAATATCACATTGAATAAGAATTAATGTATATATGATAAAAAATAATCAGTTTAATATAATGAAATGTGATATTATTCAATAATAATTACGATGTCTAAAATCAAAAAACCAATTTATCATTTATCCCAATAAACTATTAACATCATAACTTTCTTTAAAACATTTCATTTCTTAATAACAATCCATTAAAAAATAATTTAAGTATCCTTTATAATAAAAAATATCCTTTTTCTAAATCACTGTACACAAAAAAAACGAGATATATATATATATACATGGAATATATAAATATACCTTAATCAGACACATAAAATAATTTATATGAAAAAACATGAGATTCACCAGTAGCTTCACAAATCCCTTTTATCATTGAATATTCTAAAAACAAAATCAAATAAATGTGTGTTATATTCTCAATAATTTCATTGAAAAATATCACATGAAATGAATACATGATATACTGTTACTCTTTAAAAATAAAATTATATAATTATTTCTTCTCAAATCTATAAAAAAAATAAAAATATCTTTAAAACTAAATCATCATACACGAGGGTTTAGTAAATACATAATGATATTTTAGAAAAAAAAAATCACTTAAATATAATAATGATCTTAATATAAATATATAATATATATTAATACATAATTTTAAAATGAGATACCAATTATTTAGGTTATTTCCTTTTTTACATATGTATCTTCTATAATAGTGGGGATTCATCCATAACTAAAGTCAATTTAAGTTTTAATAGGTTAGGGTTTTCCATTCATCAAAATCTATTTCATAACATCATTGAAACAGAATCTATGTTAATCCAAATTTTAATTCAAGGAAACAAAAACATTATATAGTACATCTCTTACAATATTTGATGGTTATTTAATCCAATGACATAAAGATTATGGTTATTTCACTCCTGGCATGAAAGAAAAAAATTGGAAGACTTTCTAGAATCATGTGGTGATGATGATACTCTTCATGTGAAATTCACGAGTGCAGGATCACATACCCCTAAATGTGTGAATATAGTTACAGATGAATCCCTAATTTTACACAATTTTAAACCCCCTTGACACCATAGATCATGTTATTTTATATTATTATATTTTTTGGAGTGTCTGTGGTGTTTGGTCCATATTGTTTTTTGTTTACTTCTTAATAAAATTAAATATTCTTTTGTTGGTATCCCTAATTCACTATGTAATTCAATGAATTGAATTTTTTTTATACAAACTATATATTTACTAAAAATATACTCTTATTTTTTGTAAAATTGTATTTCATTATCATTATTCGTAAATTCATAGAATTATTGATCATTTTTTTGATTCTATTCATTTATGTTGGCATAATTAACATAAATTATATTATTATTTTCATTTAGTAATATGATGTGCATTTCCCTTTTATTTATTAATAATATTTATAGGATGATAAAACTTTCTATTTAATTCACACATTAGTCAACAGTTTTTAAATGTATCGTTTTGAATTAGAATCCACACACTATAATTGGAACCATATGGAGTGGATATGTGTATGAGAACTAGTACAATTTAATTTTAGAGATCTATTGAACATGGGTGAAACTAATAACAAGAGCAAAAAAATTGTAATGAAAGTGGGTTGGAAACAGAAAAACCAAAATACAACCCCATCAACTGAGTTAGAACTATGTGAACCGTTGTTGGGTAAAATCTAGAATGAAGTGAACCACAAAAAGGAACTTTTAGTGAATGATGAATGATGTTGGGGAATTCATTGATAGGGGTACAAAATTTGAATCCATGACACCATAAAACTATGATAATATTTCTCTATCGTACAACATTAAGCCTGAACGAGCATGAAATGAGAGCGGATGATAAAAAATAGCATACATTTGATTTGAGGCATGATTTGTCCAAGAGAAGGTCAAGGGTGTGCGGTGGCATCACTGGACATCTAAGAGATACTGAATAACAAAACAAAAATTGGCTTGGTTATGGTTATTTTAAAAAGTTACAGGAGTGTTGTTCAGTGCTTCCAATAAAATTACATAAAATAGGTTTCAATTAGTTTTATAATAATTACCACTCATAAAAGACCTCTTAATTATAACTTATTTAGCTCTGAAAATACTATATCGTTATCAATAATAAGCAAGAACTAATAAATATTTATTGACGCAAATTTTCACGTCTAATAAAGATAGATTTTATTAGTGCCTACCTAGCAATGATAAAAATTTATAATTATAATTATAAATTTATATTTTTGAGGAATATAATTATAAATCATGGTATTTAAATATTAATATATTTTTATGATTATATATATATATAATTATATATATAATAAATAAAAATAATTGTATATATAAATATATTAAATGTATTCAAAATAAAAATATATTTATTATAATATTACATGTACCCAAATATGTAATTTTTATTTATAATTAAATAAATTATTTTAATTTAAAATAAAATTTATTTATCAATAATTATAAACATATAATTTATTATATATAGTGAAAATAAATTTATAAACATATTTAAATATAAGTATATATGTAGATATATTTCTTAATAATTATCAATAAATATATTTATATTTATATCATTTTATATATTTAATATATAAGTATAAACTATTTTAAGTACTTATATATATCTATTATAATATTATAGTTATAAATATATATATATACATATAATTAAATAGAAATATAACTATTAACACCGTAAATGTATTAACCAATTAAATATATTTACTATAATTTTATGATTATTTAAATATGTAAGTATTATTTACTTATTATCGAAATATTTTTTAAAAATATATTTATTGTTTAATTATAAGTATATATTTTTATGAATACAATAAATATGCATTTATTAATATATAAATTTTGAAATATTTTTTAAAAAATATATTCTTTAGATTATTAATTAATATATAATCTTAAATTATTCAATGCTAAAAATTAGGGAAATTAAATAATTAAAAATGACAAGATATTAAAAATATTTAAAAAATTAGAGAGGATTTATTAATAATACAAATTAATAATAAATAAATTATTAATATATATTAAAATGAAGATTATTACATAATGAAAATATATAAATAATTTAAATAAATATAAATAAATAAATACTAAAAATAGAGTAAATTTAAATTAATAAATAATAAATTATTAAATTAAATAAATAATACTATATTTAATAACACTATTCGTAAGTAAATAACTTTTACTGATTAAGAACCAAACATTATATATATATTATTTTTCTAAATAAAAATATATAAATAATATGATAATATCCATGAATTACATAATTGTTTGGTGTATCTATATCTTTATATGATTTAAAGAATTATAAAAATGTTTATGTCAGTGAAATTATCATGAATATATATAATTTATTTGTTAAATTGAAAAATAAATTTAAAAAATATGTACTAACTTTCAATTAATAAAATAGTAATAATAATAAAATCATTTATTGGATGAATAACTGCTATTAATTATATAAAATATTTTAAAATTTTCAAAAATGATTAATTTTTTTATTTTAGTGAATACATGTTAGTTATATAATATGAAACCATCTTCCTTAAAATTAAATGTTATTTAATAAACACAAATAAATAAATATTTATTTTTTTAAATGATAGACATATTAAATAATGAAAAATTATAAATGAATAAATTACAGATATTTTTTAAAAAATAGTGATTATTAATGGATAGATAATATCAAAATGAATAAATCAAAATATAGTACTACAATATATTAAATAGTATATATTATATAAATATATAATAAAATGATAAAATTTACTGATTAATAATATAATATATTTTATCTATATTATGTTACTAAATATAATTCTATAATTAATATTAATAATTGATTAAATTATAGAAACTTTATTTGTGTGTTTGTTGTATATATAAATGAATTAATTAAATATATATATGTGTGAAATCAATATAAATTATGTTCGAAATTATTTAAATTCAATTATCCAACGAAATTCAATTAAATTTCTAATACTCGATATAATTAGTCAATATTTTTAATTAGTATTATTTTTTAAATTAAAACCATTTTCACTGTATATATGACTTGTTTCATGAAAGCATATAGATTTTTTATTATTTAAATCATACTATATGTAATATTATACGTATTTAAATTTATATTTATAGAAATATATATATGAATATATTGCTATGTCAAAATAGTTTAATATATTTATTAATAATTATGTATAAAAAACATTAAAAATGAACAAGAAATTAATATGTAATTAAATATTGCATTTTTTCAATTTCTATATTTAAATTTAATATATATTATTTATTAATATATATATATATATATATCAATTTTGTTAATTATTATTTATAGTTGTTTTATTAATAAATTTGTAAATAATTTTCAAATTACCAAGTGATAAATTTTTTATTTAATTATTAATATTTATTTATTTCACATATATATATTTCATATATATTATTTATTAATATTTTATATATATATATATATGTATATTTTATATTTATTTATTTTTATCAATATTTTTTAAATTAATAAAATTGTTAATTTTTTTAATAATTTATTAATTTTAAATTTTTAGCTATTTAATTATTTTATTCTGTGAATAATATAAATATATAGTTAATATATATTATTTATTTATTTTTAAAATATATATATATATATATATGAATGTTATTATTAATTATTGAATTTTTAATTTTTTTCTATTTCTTATTCTATAATTTTTATTTTGTCATTTTTTTAATTTATTCTTTTTATAAATATATATTTAAAAAATAAATTTTATTAACATTTACAATATATATAAATTTTTATTTTATTAATAAAAAATTTATTTATCAATGTAATTAATATATTTTTTAAATTTATTCATTTTTATTATTTGTTTACTTCATTCATTTTTTTTAATATTTTGAAATCTTTTTGATTGTTATATATATAAACAATGTTGGACAAGACCCTCAAGGGTTGCTGGGACAGTTCATGTTGGAACCAACCATGCCTGCAGGAAGCATAGTTTAAGCCAATATCGGTAAGCGGGTGAGCTAAAGCCCAAGGGAATAATAAGGTGGTCCAACACATAAATTACTCCACGGTATTAAATGGGTGTGTGTTGTGTATGTGGGATCCCATCACCATAGTTGGATTTTGAGCTTATGATGTGGTACAATGTTATATGAAGAAGTGGATGAACTACCACTATTTCGATGTGGGACTGAAACCCATGATCAAGACATTTATTAGTGCTAGAAGATGTACAGATGGAGGTTATCCTTTATCAGCGTGGAAATACATTGATATGTAAACCCTTTGTTAGTTCTAAAAAAATCATCGATAAAAGTAACCATTTATTAGTTCTAAAGAAAATTGAAGAGAAATTGTACCTTTCATCCCAATTGTTTTGGGTCATGTTTGTTGTGTTTGTTCGCTATTATTTTTGTTTACATCTTAATAAAATTAAATGTTGTTGTTATTGTTGGTATACATCATTCACTATAGAAATTGAATTAATGGCCAAATGTTTATTTATACAAACTATACAAGTACTAAATGTATACTAATATTGTTGGTAACTTATTGTTATTTATCATTGTTTGTAAATCCATATAATGATCAATCACATTTTTTTGTTCTATTCATATTTGTTCTCATTTTTTACATATATCATATAAATTAATTACTATTCAAATTAAATAATTGTCCGAAATAATATATTTTAAAACAATATATTTTATAAAAATATATCATCTATTTTGAAACTTCTTATTCTTTATCCTAGATCATAAATGCATGTAACGATCGATCACATTTTTTTTATTCTTATCTGATGGCATCATTAACATATATCACAATAATTAATCATTTAGTAAAACCAATCACATTCCCTTTTTAATTAACCATATAATTTGTAGGAAGGTAAACTTTTCAATTCTATTCATAATGTTTTAAACTATTTTATAAGTATATAATGTTGATGTTGCATCCATACTCTATGGTGGAAATACAATGGATTATAGAAGAGGATTAGAACTATTAAAGTGTAATTCTAGAAGTCCCTTATACTGGGGTGATAGAAAGAACAAGAAGAAACCAATGGTTGTTGAGTGGGTTGGCAAAAAAAAACCAAAACACATGCCCACAAACTATGTTGGACTTATGCGAGCTGTAGTAGAGTGAAATCTGGAATGGAATGACCAAAAAAAGATCCGAGAAAGAAGGATGAATGCTGGTGGTTGTTGGGGCGCGGAGCCCGGCGCCGCAGCGGAAGCCGTCGTTGCAGAAACACACAAGAGGAGAGAAGATTTCACCCCAAGGATTTTTATCACCGGAAGGAATTTTTTTTACACATCACACCCGAAGGCCTTTTACACACCACACCCGAAGGCTTTTTACAATGCACCCGAAGGATTTTTCACTGAACACACGACACCCATGAACGTACCATTTTTGTCCGTACCGCCGATCATCGCAACCGGGACACGCCGCTTGATCTCCGCAACCAAGAGGACTTTCGATACATGGCACTGTCATCATCGTCGTCTTCAATCATCGTCGCCGACACACCATCGTTGTCACGATCACCATCTTCGCTTCGCACCGGTTACCGCAAACGCGGAAACCCCTTCGCCGCTCTCTCTCGGTGGCTACATCTTTGCCAACCCACATTCCAAAACATGCTACTGCATCTTCTTATATAGACACACAACCCATATCTCCATTAATGCAGTCAACATTCATTATTCCATCATTAATTCCACCAATTAATATTGGAATTAACTCTTCATTAATGTTGGGAAAATCCAACCATTAATATTTTATCTCTCCTCATTATTTAAATTTTAAATCAATTAACTCCCAACAATCTCCACCTTGATTTAAAATTCAAATACTCCAAAGTCATCTCCACCATCTGGGCCTCTGTGATCGCCAACTCCACCATGCTCTGAATGTCACCCAATGAACGGAACACGCCGCATGACACCTGCGGCCAAGAAGACTTTCGATATTCCAGCAACACTGCTGATACCGCCGTCATTTTCCGATGACATCCGAGTCTTGAGTCCTTGATAAGCTGCTCCACCAGATGCTTGCCACCATGTTCTGCAACCGAACACTTCAACAAATCCCTCTGATACCACTGTTGGGGCGCGGAGCCCGGCGCCGCAGCGGAAGCCGTCGTTGCAGAAACACACAAGAGGAGAGAAGATTTCACCCCAAGGATTTTTATCACCGGAAGGAATTTTTTTTACACATCACACCCGAAGGCCTTTTACACACCACACCCGAAGGCTTTTTACAACGCACCCGAAGGATTTTTCACTGAACACACGACACCCATGAACGTACCATTTTTGTCCGTACCGCTGATCATCGCAACCGGGACATGCCGCTTGATCTCCGCAACCAAGAGGACTTTCGATACATGGCACTGTCATCATCGTCGTCTTCAATCATCGTCGCCGACACACCATCGTTGTCACGATCACCATCTTTGCTTCGCACCGGTTACCGCAAACGCGGAAACCCTTTCGCCGCTCTCTCTCGGTGGCTACATCTTTGCCAACCCACATTCCAAAACATGCTACTGCATCTTCTTATATAGACACACAACCCATATCTCCATTAATGCAGTCAACATTCATTATTCCATCATTAATTCCACAAATTAATATTGGAATTAACTCTTCATTAATGTTGGGAAAATCCAACCATTAATATTTTATCTCTCCTCATTATTTAAATTTTAAATCAATTAACTCCCAACAGTGGTGACATCATTGATAAGGCTACAAAATGTGTAACCAGGACGCCATCGCTCCAAGATAATTTGGAACTTCACAGACCACTAAACTCGAACAAGCAAGAAATGAGAGAGGAGGATAAACAAATGAAATACCATAGATTTTTTCAATGATATGTTTGACATTGAGTCATGGAATCACTATAAATTTTGGGGATCTTGAATGACATAAAAAAATGGTTTGGTTATTGTTATTTTAGAAGGACAAGGGATGTTTTTTTCCCCGCTTCCAAAAAATGGTTGATAATTGTTTTTATCATTGCAAAATAAACTTGTGCTCATTAAAGACAACTTAATTTGTGCTTTTTTAGTGCCTATAATGATATATATTTATCAATACTAAACATGAATAGATAAATATTTATCCATGCTAATGAATAGGAATAATAAAGATAGATTTTATCAGCACTTGTATAGCAATGATTAATTTTTAAAATTATAATTATAAATACATATTTTTGGTAAATATATTTATAAATAATTATATATAATTATAAATATATTTCTATCATTATATATATTTATATAAATATATATATATATATACTAATTCAATATAATTATAGATATAAACATATTAAATATATTAGTTGTTCAAATATATTCATTATAATATTATATGTACCTAAATATTTAATTATTTATCAATAATTAAGTAAATTATGTTTAATAAAAAATTATAAAAATTTATTAATATTTATGAATATTAAATTTTATATATATAGTAAATATATATTTATTACTATATTTTTAAATATATTTATTAATAATTATTTATAAATATAAATATATTTATGTCATTTTATATATTTAATATATATATATAGAAACTTTTTTTGTTACATAAATATAATTATTATAATTTATTAGTTATAAATATATTTATGTCATTATATATAAATAATAATTATATATATATATATATATATTCATATATCCTCATAATTATAAACGTAAACATGGTAAATGTATTATTCAATTAAATATAGATATATATTAAAATTAATATGAATACATTTTGAAAATATTAAAAAATATTAGCAAAATATTTGTAAATAAATATTGAAATATGATTAAATTTCATTAAAAATGAAAAATTAAAATCATTACAAACGATAAAATAATACTATCTATAATAATATTAATTATAAATAAATTTTTTTTGATTAGAAACATAATATTCAATGCATATTATGCTTATAAAAAAATTATAAACATAATATTAACAACTCCCTCAATTACATAAATATTTGGTGTATCTATTTCTTTATAAGATTACAATAATTATGTAAATATTTGTGTGTAAAATTAACATGTATATATATAAACATTTTCTATATATTCAATTTGAAAATAAAAAATAAAATATATGTAGCACCTATTAATGAAATAATCTATAATAAAAACAATTAATTTTAATAGAAGAATAAATATTAGTAATTATATAGATTATATAAAAAATTGAATATTAATAATAAAATATTTTAATGAATACATATTAATTATATAATATGAAACCTTATTCAAAAAACATAAATGCTAATGAATAAACACATATAAATGAATATTGAAAATATATAAAATCACAATCATATTAAATAATGAAAAATTGAAAATGAATAATTTACAAATATATATCTAAAATTTTGATTATTAATTGATAATTAATATAAAATACAAATAATTTAAGATGTTTCACTAAAAAGTAATAAATAATATATATTGAATAAAAATATATAAAATGATTAAATTTATGGATTAAAAACATAATATATTTCTTCTATATTATGTTAATAAATATAATTCTATAATGAATATTAAAAAATGTCTAAATTATAAAAAATTTATGTGTGTATTTCTTGTTTATTAAAATTCACTAATTACATATATGTTTTTTTGAAATCTATATAATAGATGTTTGAAATTTTTTAAATTGAAAACTCAAACTACATTAAATTAATTTTCCATTACACAATATAATTAGTCAATATTATTAATTAATATCATTTTTTTAATTTAAGCCACATCCACTATATATACTACTCATTTAATGTAAGCTTAACGATTTTTTATTTTATAAATCATGCTTTATGAAATATTATATATATATTTATTTATATATATATATTAACAGTATTAAATATATTAATGATTAATTAGGAATAAAAGAAAGAAAATTAATTAGATGTTAATATGCCCTTAAATATTACATTTTATTCGATTTATTTTATTGATATTTAATATATTTTTTTAAAAAAAATTATATATATATATATATAAATTAAATGTATATATTTTTATTTATAATTTTATCATTAATAATTTTTTTAATAATTCCAAAATTAATTCGTTATTAGTTTTTTGTTTAATTATAAAAATTTATTTCTGTACCTATCTTTATTTCATATTTAATATTTACTAATATTTACAATGTATATATATGTACATTAATGTAATATATTTTTATGAATATTTGTTTAATTAATATAATCTATTTTTTAATTTACTCAATTTTAAATTTTACTTGTTTAATTAATTTAATTTTTTCACTACATAAATAAATATTTATTATATATTATTTATTATTACAGAAATGTTTTTTGATGTAAAAGTTATTGATACTTATTTAATTAACAAAATTTTCTAATGTGTTTTCAATCTTTTCATCTTTAATTCTTATTTTAATATATATTATAATTTATTCCTTTTATAAATCTATATATAATATACCCATTTTATTAATATTTCTAATTTATATATATTAATTTTTTTTAATAATTAATTAATTGATATAATTTTATATATATTTATAATTTATTTATTTATTCATTTTTACTTTTTTAATTATTTCTTTTTCTAAAATATTTGGAATACATGAACTTTTTTGTACATATAAAAAATTGAAATATACAAACCTTTTATGCAGTTATATCGCTCTGTAATTCAGGTACTTATCATGCTTATTTATGTACATTTTTTGGAGTTATGACTTAGGATGTGTGTACGTGGAGTTTTTATGAAATTTTGAGAAAATGGGCCTGTGCGCGGCTTTCGCGCAATTAAGATAAATCATGCGCCCATCCTAGCTAACCGTGTGAACCAAGGGAGAGAGTTTCACTGAGAATGTGCATGGTTGGACACACTATGCAACCAAACTGTGGTAACCTTGTGACCTTGTTCAGTGATGTCCACACAGTTGGATCACTGTTTAGCTAACAATGTTCCCCTACCCATAAAAACAAGAATTTATTTTTTAATTACACGAAATAATATTTTACAATCATGTAAACTCCAAAACACCACCATTTTAACCTTGTATTTTTGAGAATAATTTTTTTTTGGAAATTATAGAGATTCTCAGAGGGGTTCCAAGGCCATAATACCTCTGTTATTCAATATTGAAATCCCAAATCAGGGATCTTATCTTCACCCGGTAACTGGATACCATCCTCATGCCTTTCACATTCATTCTCCTCTCATCCATTGATCTTTTGATATAAGATATTCTATATATATTTATATCTAATCCAATTTTGTGAAATCTAGATCTATATTTGTAGATCTTGATGTAAATTAAATTGAACATGATATCCTAGTTTTGGTTTAAGGATTTAAATCTAGAACTCATATCATTGTCGTTGTGCAACTCAAATTTTGGGGATTTTTGTTTAGTGAATGTCTTTTAGGAAATTGAGGTAGGTGGTCTAATATCGTTTTACCATATTTATGTATTTGATACATATATTATTTTTTAGAAGAAATAATCCTATAGAAATTGATTTTCTTAAATTGTGTTAGATAGGTTGACCAATTGACATTTCAAAGAATTTTAAAATTAAATGATTAGTTTAGGAATCAATAATGAGACTAAGGGGCTTCTATATATGATAACTAATATGTGAAATAGATTTTTTTATGTAGGGATTGTAATATATATAATTAATCAGTGGAATAATTCTGATATATCAAATTGGTTATGTTGATATAATTAATAGTCAATTAATTATGTTCATTGATGTTAGGATCTAGATAAATAATTATGGGATTATTTATTATTATTATTTATTTAGTATGGGATAATTAATTATGGATGGAATAATTATAACGATATGAATGGTGATATTAATTAGTAAATTTATTGAATTAGTTAATGAATATTGAAATGATTAGTAAAATGTTGAGTTAACTAATTGATTTTTGTTTTAAACAAATTATTGAATTTGTAATTGGGTCGATAAGGATAATTAATTATGAATTAATTATGTGTGAACAAATGGGAACAAGTTCATTCAAAATTCCAAAGTAAAAATGGCAACATGGTCATCATAATTATGTGTAAAATAATGTGAACATGTTCATTCTAATGAGATGTGTACATGGTAACACAGTCATTACACTACTGAGTAAGAGAACTGGAACATTGTCATTCAATTAAGGAGAATGTATGGTAACATGGTAAACTTACTTATTTTTTTTATATTGTTAATTTTTTGAATGTGGCATATTATTGTGAATTTATAGAATGGAAATAATGGCACACTGAGTTCTGGCCTCACAGAAAATTATTTTGAACACCATCATGATTCAAATATGGTATAGAAATATCATGGCACCATTGAATACATCGATCTTAGGAAAAAAGTAAGTATTATGATATGATATTACATTAGGAACACTTCTCTCTCCTTCACAACCCAATACTAGTATTGGTGTATGGGTCTCCATGGGTACACTATAGTTAATGTAGTTAGATAAGAATAAATGAAAATGTAATAATTGGTTATTTATACATTGTACATATTTCTTATAGAACTCTACACAATATCTTTTGACTAGTCTGGTTATAGAGATTATTGGTGGTTCCGTACTGAGTTTTACTCACACCCTATTCGGGTTTCCTGATCGGTACCCAAATAGATTATGTTGTTATAGGATAGTATAATAGGAAAGGCCCTAGGATGGATTGCTGATTTGGGTAGAAGGAGGGATGAGGGGATCAGACGTGGTTGAGAACCCACTTAGGGAGTCTTAGTGTCATTATTTTTTGAATCATTATAGGAAAATAAAAATTATACTAGCATATCATGTTTTCCTTTTAGTGAAGTACTGATTTAATAATTGATTATCATGTGACATGAAAAATTTTATATGTATATACGATTTTTCATATGTTTATTTATTATTGTTTTTGGTTTACTATGATAAATGTGCGTAAGTCACCCCAAGACAGACATACTAGACCATATCTACCATTTGACAACCTATAGAATACGGGGAGGCATGCTTGATGTTATGTGGTGAACTAGCAAGGAGAACCATCAAGTGGAACCCATATAGGGACATTACAGAGTGGTTTACGTTGTCTATTTCTCATTCTTCGTATTTTTTAGTACTATTTTGGGAATGGAAAACATGAGACTAGGAAGGTTAGGGATTAATAATTATCTCGTGTATGGGAGTTGAAAACCCATGTATGGGGGAAACTCCAAGTACTTAGTTTATGATTTTTGTAATTTTAGTTTTCTCTCGTAGTTGAATATTCTTTCACCTTGGGTGACACACTTTTGGTATGATGTGATTAGTGTTTTTGATATTATTCTTATTATTGAATTATGTCCATGAATAGAAAGAAAGTTGAGTCTACATGCATCATTCTATGTAGTTAGTGTAATTATCACATGCCACATTTTAGGCATGCATGGGAAAACATGTTATGGGGAAATTGTTAAATAATTTCTATTTTCCATGCTTGTGAGATTAAAATAAAAAAATGTTTCATAAAATGAATTTAAATATGTTTTAAAATGATATGAAATAATAATAATTGGGTTTTTAAATGAGAAACATTATTATGATTATTTGTTTAACCTTGTTAACCAAAATCTAGGTGTAGGATGGTTAAGGGTGGTGATAGTTCCTTAGTTTATAACTTGTGTTGAGGTGGAGGAAAATACTATTTGTGTCTATTCCTATTATTTAAATGTTATAAGGTTTTATTATGAGAACTGAGACATGTGTTTTTGAATTTTAGAGAGTATTAATCAATGAAACATATTGAGGGGATTCCGAAGGATGTGGCTAGGAATTATTTTCCACCTTGGGAATTTTAGGCACTGATCATGGAAACTGAAGAAGAATGTGATATGTTTCGAGATATCATCGTATACTTCATGAAATTATAGGAAAGGGACCTCAAGTGGGTTATTGTCACAACCCTACCCGACACTTTGTGGTTATTATGTTGATTTTTTGAGTTTCCAATAAATTTTATTCATTTTCGAGTTTTCTTAATTTTTTTAAATTTAATCAATTGAAATAAAATTAAAATTGATATAATTAAATAATAAAATGAAAAACTAATCTAACCCAATCCCTTACCTCATGAAAAACCCCTTCCCATTGCCTCATGATGAGGCTGACCTCCTCCCCCCTCCTGTAACAAGACGACGACCCCCCTTTAGGACCCCTGACCTTGCTCCATCCTCCCAATGAACCTCCCTTTCCATAGTCTCTCCCTCCGATGGCCTCCTCTCCTTTGAATGAACTCACCAATGCCCCATTTGACAAGTAATCTCATTTGGTTTTTGTCTCATCCAAACCCAAGGTTATGGGTTGACCTAGTTTTGATAATTCCATCCATTATAGGGTGTAATGGGTTTCCCGGGTCTTTCTGAGGCAAGTTTCGGCTTTGGCCATCATAGATAAAGTTCTTTGTTCCTTTCTGGTTCACCGACCTTCATATGAGGTTGATTTATTTTACCATTTTAATTGTTTAGTTAAATTTAATGTGTTTTAAATTTAATTTGGGTTGTGTGAACTGTAAATTAGTAATATTTTAACATGTTTATGTGTTATAAATGATTTTTTTTCAAAATAAATGGCTATGTGTTGTTCATATTGTATTGTAAAGTTTCTGGAAAAGTATTTTATTCCTTATTTTCAAAGTGAAAGTTATATTTTCAAAGGCACTTGAGGTGATTATTAGTTCAATATGATTTTTTATTGAATAAGGAAGTAGTGTAGGAATGCATTCATTTTCATGTTTTTTTTAATCTGAATTTTATATTGTTTAATTATTTAAAGGGTCTTTCTGAGGATTTGGTTGTCAAATTGTTTATTTTTTATGTTTGTTAATGGTGATTTTGTAAATTGTGTATGTGTTGGTAAAATTATTTAAAATGGCTTTTTTAGTGTTACTAAAATGGAAATAATCTATTAGTATTGACATGTATGCCTTTTTTCACTTTTAATATGATTTTTGAGTTTCTAAATAATGGGAGGATATTTTTTGAAATGAGATTATTTTATGTGTGGGTTTCTTATAGGTTAATTAGATTTTTTAGTGTCATCTCGAAGGGTTTTACACACATACATAGGTACATATACCTATATATATATATATATATATCCTATTTTCACATATTCCCGCATGGAACGGGGAATATGTGTATTGGAATAATTGGTATATATATAGTGGTGAATGTGTGCCCAACTGTGGGGCCATCTTCGTCAAAGTCATTGGGTGCGTAATTGTTGATATTGGCTTTCTCCCTTTTTAAGGTACGTTTCCTTAGGCATTATCCATTAAATTAAAGATTTGTTGTTTACTTTTTTTTCAATCTATTATTATATGCTAGTTAGTAATTTTGGGATTTTATAATAATTATTTGTTGTGAAATAATTTAAAACCCTTTTATTAGAATATTAATAAATTGTATTATTAAATGTTCAAACTATGTGTTTTGTGATATTCCCCGTTGGAACATATAAATGTTCTTCCCATTAGAAGTGGTGAATTTTGTTTCTTAAATGGTTTTCTGAGTGAATTTTTCCATTTCAATGTAATGCCGCATGTTTCTTCTTTTTAAAATGATTTAGTCTTAAGGTATTGGTTGAGGACCATTTGGTACTTTGTAAAATTAATTATTTTGAAACCATATTTGGTATGAACCCCTTTCCTTGTTATATGAAAACTATTATGGGTGGTCCTTGGATGGGACTTCCCTCATGTGTTGATGTTCATTGGAAAGAGGGATAAAATCTGTTGGAGTGATTCATGGGTGATTTTTTTATGTGAGTGTGGATGGTGTAAGGTGAAAATTCAGGTGTTAGATTACCTTGTTAAAATTTGTTGAATCACCCCCACCCACCACCACCTTTTAGTCTGATCATTGTATCCTAGCAATGTGAGTGAATTTTTAGTGAATGATTTCTAAACTAGTTTATATTATGAAGTGTCCAGTGGCCCTTAATATGAACATTGTAGATGATTGAGGTGCATTGTTTTGTTGGTTATTCTTGCTTATTATTTCCTGTTACAATTGTGTGATCATTGTTTTTACTTCTTATATGATTCATATATTTTTAAAAGGGGAAAAATTGATCTTCAAATGTTTGTTTAAAAGGGGTTTTAAAATTTTTTACACTTCTCTACCACTGTTTCTTTAAAAATGTTAAATATTACTCCTTGGAAAATAACAGAGATTAAAATAAAATGAGAAATGGATCGCGATTTTCATTTAATGGGAAATGTGTGAAAAAACTTACTTTTATATATTTTATTTCAAACCTGGAATTAATGTTTATTTATTTAAAGGTAATGCATTGGGAGTAGATTATATGTGAACACCTACTGTGCTTTAATACTCATGATCATACTTCATTCTGGTTTTTAGTCTCAGGTGCAGGTTGTAGTTTGATCACAATCACCTAGGGGATGTTGTGTCTTGGGATTGGAGAGTGACCCTTGGGGTCATGTAGAGTTTAGTGGTCATTAGGTCTGGTTAGTATTTCTATTATGTTCTTGCTACGTTGTTTTGGTCAATTTATTTATTATTGGGAAACTTTTTATTTTTTCACTTCTTCTATTTAATTATATTGGGTGAAATCATTCCCATAGTCACAATGTTAATTCCCTTGGTTCTTATCACAAGATCAGGAGGATCAATAATGCCACTTAGGCCTTTTCACGGGCCTACTCGGGTGATCGGTTCATGTTTGACTTGGGTTGGTTAATGAAAAAATGGTATCTGATATTAGTTTCGTTGGAGGACCTTGCATTTAGAGTGCCCTTTATTTATTTTGGGTGTTATGATAGATGGAGTAGGAATTTCAAATACTAGAGTGTATGTTATTGGGAGTGTCTTGCCAACACATTCTGGTTCGAACATTGAGTTACCATGGGACATCGGGTTTTCTTTGTTTATTTGGTTCTTGTGGGTTTCTTGGTATTTGGGAAAATGAAATGATAGTTTAGACAATTGTTATAGTGAGCTCGCTGTGCCTGGAAAGCCATGTGGTGTCGGGGAAATGGTCTCGAAAGACTCTCAATGATGGTGGGTTGATTGGCATATGGCCGACAACCATATGTCCAGGTCACCCATTGACACTAGTTTCCCCTGGTTTATTGTTTTTAATAATTTTGATATATGGAGAATTTTGACCCATTAAATGGTAGGTTTCTATTGTGTGTACTTAATGTTAGCTAGGATGGTTATGGGGTGAATTGTTTTTTATTTAAAAATGATGTTTTGTTTGAAAAAACAGTGTTGAGATTATCAAAAATGATATTTCCAAAACCAATTCATTGAATCTTTTTTAGAGTGAAATTGTGAATTTTAGAAAATTCGGGTTATTTTGGAAATTTTTTTGGAGGTTTCTAAAGGGTTTTGAGAAATGTGAAATTGGAAAATGAATGTGGAATTTGAAAATGTTCTTCATTGATGATGATATGTAGTATTAAAATTGGTTAAGGTACTATTATGGTGGTTTTAAAAGTGATAAATTTTCTTTTATCCAATTCCTTGTAATTCTAGGATTTCTCATGTATATATATACAAATGTATGTATGTGTCAAGAAGATAGTTAATGGTATGTATGGGTGAGTGCTTGAGCTAGCCCAATAGTTTATATAGAATTGATTGAATATTGAAAATTCATTAGTAGTGATATTTTTCAAATAATTATAATTTTGTAATTATAATATAATATATACAATCTTACTTTCCAATCTGTTAGAAAATGTCAAAATTTCTCAAGTGCATGAGGGGACTTCCAACCCATTAAGTGGTGAGATTACGATCTAAATTAAATTTAAATTCATTCCAAATAAAGAAATAATTAATGAATCTACATGATATAATAATGATTTTAAAATATTCAACTTTTATTTTTCTTTATTTTGTTATATCCGTCGAAAAGTGAAAATAATGTTCACGCATATGTATGATCTACAGTATTGATGAATAATGCAATTCATTTACCAATTTATATGTTTCATGGATGATTAATAATATATTTATATTTATTTATTGGATATTTATGATATTTATATCATGGATAAAATTTTAAAGATGATGTACCCTTTATCCAGACATAATATCTTAATCTATCGAATCATAATAAATTGGAAAAACATTTTTTTCACACATGAAATAACAATAATAATAATAATATGTATTTAATAAATATGTGTTAACATGTAACAAGTTGATCTTATATGATATGATCTGATTGTATTGGATTAGTTTTTAGATTTATAATAAAAATAAAATTATTAGAAAGGAAAAAAACACTTACAATGAATATCATGTATTTTATTAGGGTTTGCTTGAATTAATTTTTTTTCAACAAGACATATAACATATTCCAAAATTATTTCACTATTGTGGTGTGTATACTATACCGGTGACATTTTATATCAGTAATTACTTCATGTTATTATTATTAAATGTTTCATTTGATGTTCTTTTTTTAAAAGGGTTATGATTAATAAGATAAAATTGGATAAAATAAAATCATTTATAATCTCAATTTAGTTCCCAATAGTTTATTTTTGAATTTACATTAAGGGATATTATATGTTTCTAATCAAAAAAGAGCCTTCATTTCGAAATCCTCTATCAATTCATCAAAATTTCAAATAATCCCACCATTTTTATTATTTTTCTAAAAAATATGTAGACAATGCTTTAATAACAAACATATGTTATTTCAACATTAGTCAGAAATAATTTTCTTCCATATCGATGACTTTAAAAAATTCATTCATGAATGGTATTAAACATTATCCTTTGACTTCTGATGCCATTATTAACCATGACTCTCTTTATTTTACAAATGTATTTTAAATGATCATTCATTCCTTTTTCCAAACAAGGTAGTTTTGAATTTTTACCAAAATTGTTTATAAAATATTAGTTTTAATAAACATCATAGGAATATTACATCCCAAATTCATATCTGATAAATGTTTTGAATATTAATTTAAATGATTTATATTTACTTTTAAAATATAATATTTACATTTTTTTTTGAAATTTTTAGTTTAAAATATTTAATTTCAATGTGAAATGGATATTTTTTTGTCAATTTACGTTACAATAAGAATTTATTTGTATTATAAAAATTTAATATTCTCCTAGATATTTCTAGTGAAATGATCCAATGATATAATATTTATTTTGTATCAGGTTAATATATGATGATAATGTCTTGTTATTATGTATTATTGATCAAATGTTGTTTATTGTTGAGTTATATGACATTTTGAGAATGAATTGTACTGATCATTTTAATTATGTGGAATTCATTGGATGTGAAAGTTATTAGTGCAGACTAGTTAATGATAGACCATTGTGGGATCATTATATGTCATGAGAAAAAGTGGGATTAATTATAGGCGATGTTTCTAAGATAATATCCAAATAATTGGGTAACTTTTTATGTCTTCCCATACAATTATAATATAATGGGTGAGAGTCCATAATATAATCATAATGACTTCTTTATGAGGTATTGATGGTAGGATTTGTTTCTTCACGGTCGAGAGGGCTTAATCAAGAGTTTATTTTATTATTCCTTTTAATTATTAAGAATTCACTTTTCAAAATCCATGTCTTGTCTATGACGAAACTAACTTCAGATTCCCATTGAACCCAAGTTATTAATTGAATGTTCTTTATGTTGATTATGTAGACCATCATCTTAATCATTCCTTTTTTCTCAATATAACTTCTACTATACATAATCCTTATTAGGTATCTGAGAAAACCCTTATCTTATGTTTCCTTTCCCTAGATTTCTATAATGTGTATTTTGATTGATTTGAGAGTATATTCAATATTTAATAATGTTGTTCTAAAAGGATATACATTGTTCTATTTCATGTTTTCCACTATAATTTTAATTCCAAATATGTATCTAGATCACCAAGAATACTAAACTAATCAGTCCATTCTAAGGGAATCACTTGAATATAGTGCCAATTAAATGATGTATCCATTGGATATAGGATACTATTCTTAGGGAATTTACATCCATTATATTTATAAAATGTCCCTCTTTTTATGATAGTGGGTTGTGTCTTTTGGATATCTCTAGGAATAATTATTTTTTATTCATTTTATGAAACCATCCTCATTGTTCAAGTTTTTAATATGGTTATAAATCAAAATCGAGGTGATTTTAAGTCCATTTATTTTCAATCTGGTTTTTATTATGAGTCGATTTAAATTTATATCCATTTTGGATGTAATTTTGTTAAAAGTTTGATATATTTATATTGGGAACTATTTGTAGTAATCTTGTGTCAACCATGTAGCAGTGATAAAGATGGAGTAATATGATTTTCATCAAAGGAATTTATATATTTATATAACCATGTCACAAAACTGTGAAGGTATATTATCAGTATCTTCCATAGACGTAGACATCACAAACATTAATGGGTGTGCACTAAAATATACATTAATGACATGCATGTTAACACTTATGTGATTTATGAGATACATTATTATATAATATATTGAGTATTATTGTTGTTATAAATTCAATATATTTTCTCAAAAATTATATTTGCATGAGATTCATAAAATAATATATATAAGTCATATATTGTTCATTTTATCACAATGGTTTATTCTTTAGTTACATGGAATAATTGATTTTCATTAATTGATTTAAAATTTTCAATGAATAATTCCCTAATGAAATAAATTATTGAAATGAGTTATGAATATAAGATTCCATAATCATCTTCTATATAAGAGGATAAGATCCGCTAAGGTTGGTGAGCAGAATGTGATGCATATGAGACATTGATAATATCTCTTCCTCCTGAAATTCTATTCAGTTCATATGAGAAGACGTTAGACAAACTGAAGTATAATATTAATATCATGAAGAATTCTTGGAACTATAGAACACTGTCCTCCATCAAAGGTAGGGTTTTTACATTAAATACTTCGAGTGATGTTCGTCAAACAATCTCTAGGAAAACATGATGATGGATCTTATTGTGGACGGTTTTCCAGTACTCTGTTTCATAATTTATTTACATTTAATTATTATATATACATCTATGTATTTTTTTAAGTTTCATTAAACTACCAATAGTCATTATATTATAATAAAAAACTTTTAATTGTTATCAAATGATGTTTCCTCATTTGTTTATGTTTAAAAAGGGAAATCCAGATGAATGCTTTTATAAATTCTATATATGATATTTACCCTTACATGAGAAACATATTGGTCAATTATATCTACCCTTATGAATGTAGGTTGAATAATATGTATACCATTATGAATGATATTATATAATATTTTTACCCTTATGTGACCAACATTGTAATGCCCCAACCCCAGTTACCCAGAGTCGGTGCATTACTACATAACATTGGCATGATCACACAAGATCAAGTCTCTAAAGATCGATTAGTTTAGTAGCATTGGAATCACTAGATACATTCATAATGATTACATTACATCATAAAGTGAAAAACCAAAATAACATCTTGTCTCCATTATCCACACTCATATCCCCTCATACTATCCCTGCAGGTCATTCATAAAATAATTCTTAACATCCAGGGAAAAAATAAAACATAGAAAGGGGTGAGCTCAGCTTCTTAGTAAGGATGACAATATAGCGAAAACATTCATAAATAAGCATAGACATTTAAGGCAGTGTATAACTAAAACCAAATCCTTTTAAACTTGATCTTCAGAATAATAAGGTGGAAATAAAATGAAATAATGCCATTTACTTGTTCACATGGATATTCTACTAGTCAAATAATCATTTTAAATATCAATAACCACTTTTATAATGATGGATTGCATAATTCCAGACTATCATAACCACAGATTCAAGGTCGTGTGCCAAAACTAAAAATTAGACTTTGTCAAGGCCTTGTTCCAAGACAATAGTTTTTCACATGAGACCTACCAATGCATCGAGTATCTATAGCGGTCCCTAGCCGTCACATACTAAGTCCAATGCATTCCTCATATTAATATGTTTAAACATATCATAAACATTCATATTAAAACTAGCATTCGAAATGTCAATACTATATCTATAAACCATGAATGGTATAAAATTAACACATCCACAAAAAAATATAACCAAAGCTTCAATACAATATTGAATATTTGTATTATAATAAATCAACTTCAAATAAGAATAAAATCCATCAATGTTTGTTGACATAGATGAAATCAAAACTATTTGAGATAATTATCTCATTTTTTGAGATCATTTAAAATTCACATTATTATAAAATAAAACATTTACTTTGAAAATATTCTTATAAGCTTGTAAGGGATGCTTCAATGATTTTATAAGGGTGGAAAATAACGGCACCCGCCGTATAAGTTAAAAAGACATTTTTACCTTAATTTTTTCTAAATGGTTAAAAAGGACATTGTTTGGAAAATGATGGAAAGATAACTTTTTAAACATCTTATAAAAAGTCATACAAGTTTATAAATTAATTTAAACCAGATTATATAAAATAGTAATATTGTTTTTGAAATACATTTTTAGGAAACATGGATGTGGATGATAAAGATATCCTAGTAGATAATTACGTAAAACAACCTCAGATAATGAAGAGATTGTAGAATTAACCCTTACCTTGTACTTTTACTTTGACAAGGGTAGGATAACCTCATTTATAATGGTGAAATAATTGTTAATAAGTTATACAATAATCATATACATTAATATGATATCATATATGATCTTTTAACATTTCTTTGTTAATAATATCTTAGTATTATCGTCGTTTATAGTGTTAACTTACTCATTTTATTTTATATATTTTGTTATATAATCCATGTTTCTTTATAGATATGTTCTATATTATTCACATCCAGAATGATATCAAGTCCCTAAACAGTATTTTTAATAATCAAATTCGAATTAGACTTGAATTGATACAATGGGGAAGGAATCTCATCATGTTCGCAGAGAGGGTAGTATGCACGTACGCACTAGCGACAATATCATTCTTTTGATATTAAAATAATATATAATTGAATGTTATATCATATATATAGAATCATTATAATTTTATATTTATTATTTACTTCAATTACACATCATTATAATACCTAACCAAATAATAATGTTTTTAATAACAATTATACCACGACGTGGAGACGATAAGTCGTACGTATGCACCTATGGTGACATGTCATTCAAACGATGGATAAAATATCGCATATGGTTGTGCCAAAATTATAATAACATCATAGTATATATAAGATACTATATTTATTATTTTATAATGTAAATAACAAAGAATGAAGAAGTGGAAGAAGAAAGGATCTTTAAAGAGGGTGGTGAAAACATTACCTCTTTTTTGGGTTCTTCCTTATGATTTGATCAAAATGGTTCCATAGATTAGATTTTTGAAAAAACTAATGCCTCCAGGATGAATTTAGGGATGTTTAGAGAATATTCAGTCAGGTTTTGGCCGATCCAAAATGCGTTGATGGTATGAATTTGAGAGAAGGGTGAGTTCCCTTTCATAAGAGGGCTGAGGGGAACCTTAGGAAAAGCTAGAAATATTATTTTATAATTATTTCATATTCAGTTTTTAATGGCCCAAAGTGATTTATTTAGAGGATAAGGTGGTTATAGGTTGAAATTCACTCAAATGATAGGTTTTATACGGGTTTGGGTCACTATATTAACCTTATCTTTTAGATTTAACTATTAGTTAATTAGTTTGACATTTACCATGACTCTTTGTTTTTTATATTATTTGGTTAATAAAGTTACTATAAACATCCAAAAGAACCCCAAGTGTTTTATTAATTACATACCTATCATCATATAAGTCATTTGGCTGAACCCCATGTTATTAGGAATATTATATCAATTAATAATATAATATTTGTTTTAAAAACTCATTTTTGTCAATTTTGACTCTATTTTATAATTGATTTTTGTTAAAGTCATAGAAACTTTATAAATTCCAACCAAATACATTTAAGTAATACTATAATTTCATATTAACAAATAAAATTTGTTAATGTCATAAAAACTTTAAATTATAGTTATTTTATAATTTATAATACCAATTATTTGATTCTTTCATTAATAAAGAAAATAATCCATCACTATTGTGTCATAAATGAATTTAATTATTCAATGTCTAAAAATTATAAATAAAATTTTATTATGTAGGAAATATTTCTATCTTTCTAATGAATATTTATAGTCGAAAATATAACATATATAACCCTATGTAAAAATTCATTTTCTTAAAGATATATTCTTATGTCATTTTTGTATTTACTTTAACATAATTAGTATAAAGTGTCATTATCACTTACAAGTGGCTCCATGTGGTCCCTAAATAAACCCAATGATGACCATGGTCGGTAATGTATCAACCAATAGTGTTAGGACACTTTTTAGGGTAATTTAAAATTATTATAACTTTATTTGTTTACCCTTATTTACTCGATTTACCCTTTAACCATGGTAAATAAAATATTTACCGAAATAATTATTCAAAATGACTAAAAATAAAAGATATCTATTTAAACATTTTGGACCTTCTGATTATAAATATTAAAACCATTTTTTCTTTATTCAAAACATAGAAGTGGCAGAAATTAATAAAAAATTAACTACAGTTGATAAAATAAAAATCATGTTTTTAAGAAATAATAATTATCAATAGATTGACACTTGCTTTTGTCCAGTTTTAATGTGAAATTACATCCAATGAACAACATTAGATTAAATGGAAAAAATTTAATCTATTTATACTTTAAAATCACTCAAATTCATAGTTTATCTCTATTAATTATTTTGATATCAAAAATTTTTTTAATTAAAATTTAGTAATTTTCACTATTCATCAAAATTTGAACGTTATCAGAAAAGTACCAAAATTTTACCCTAAGAAAATTTCGATATTACGAATCCAAAAATGAAGTCCATTTTGAATGATAGAAATCATAAAATTTTAAAAATTATGTATTACTATTCATAACGGCTACTTTGATTGGTCGCGGTGTGTTAGAATATCGAAGTTGCGTACAATGCAAGCTATTGCATTATTAAAAGGGAAACAAACCGTGAAAGCTTTGGGTGTTAAATTATCCCCTCCTTAAAATAATTTATTCATCAATATTTCTAGAATATTACTCCATAAAAATAATCGTGTGGTTCTTCAGCATAAGTTCCTTGGGTTCCCACGTTCCCTCTTCCATCTTATGGTTTCTCCCTAAAACTTTTACAAGACGATTCGTCCGGTTTCACAGCACTTGTTCTCTTGTATCAAGAACCTTGACAGGCTATTCACAATAAGACAGATTAGGTTCCAATTCAAATTCCTCATAGGTGAGTACATGTGTTGGGTCAGGCATGTATTTTCTCAATATTGATACGTGGAACACATCGTGAACTTTGGAGAGATTTGGAAGTATTGCAAAACGGTAAGCTACATCCCCAATTCGTTCTAAAATTTCAAAAGGTCCGATGTACCTGGGACTTAATTTACCTTTCATACCAAAACTTATAACTCCCTTCCATGGAGATACCTTAAAGAAGACATGATCTCATACCTAAAATTCCAAATCCTTCCTTCGGTTATCAGCATAGCTTGTCTGCCTACATTGAGCTCCTTCAATGTGGTTCCGGATTACATTCACCTTTTCCATGTTTTCCTCCACCAGTTCTTGTCCTACGAGTTTTCTTTCACCAAAATCATCACAATAGGTTGGTGTGTGACATCTCTTTCTGTATAACGCTTCATATAGTGCCATCTGAATACTTGAATGGAAGCTATTATTTTAGGAAAATTCCACCAAAGGTAAATATTCATCCCACATACCCTGAAAGTCAAGTGAGCAAGTTCTCAACATGTCTTCTAAGATTTGAATAATCTATTTTGATTTTCCATCAGTTTGGGGGTGGTTGGCAATGCTCAAATGAAGTTTAGTATCCAGGTATTTATGAAGACTCTTCTATAATCATGAAGTAAAACGAGGATCACGATCAGAAACAATCGATATGTGTACTCCATGAAGTCACACAACTTCATTAATATATAGTCTTTCTATAATTTCAGGTGGTAGATCTTCTTTTATAGCATGAAAATGTACTGACGTTGTAAGACGATCAACAACGACACATATTTCATCGTTCCTTCAAGGATTCTTTGGTAGTCCCATGATAAAGTCCATCGTGATATTATCCCATTTCCACTCAGGTATGGGAATAGGATGCATGACTCCTCTTGGTTGTTCCCTTCCAGCTTTAACTTGTTGACAAACCATATATCTTGACACAAAATCAGCAATCTCCCTCTTCATGTTTTCGCACAAAAAATGTTCCTTCAAATCATTATACATTTTGGTGCTCCCTGGATGTATAGACAAATTGTAACTATGAGCATCATCAAACAATTACCTTTTTGGATCAGGTATATCAGGAATAAAAAGTCTCTTCCCAAATTTTAAAATTTCATCTTCATACACAAAGTCACTCAATCTCACATCATTCACAAATTTAATCATCTTTTGATGTTCTTTATCATCGGTCTGAGAACTCATTATCCTTTCTAGTAAAGATGGTTTGGCAACCATTTGAAAAAGTATCGATGTTTCACATTTCCTGGTAATTCCCATATCCATCTTCACTAGATCCATGAAAATAGGATCCCTTTCAAATATCATCTTATTAAAAAATCCATGATCATTTCTTCTCAAAGCATCTGCCACCTTATTTGCTTTCCCAAGGTGGTAGTGTATCATGCAATCATAATCCTTGAGTAGTTCAATCCATCACCTTTGCCTCAGGTTGAGTTCATTGTGCAATAAAATATACTTCAAACTCTTGTGATTGGTATATATCTCACAATTTTCACCATATATATAATGTATCCATAACATCAAAGTGAAGTTTATTGTAGCTAACTAAAGATCATGAGTAGGATAGTTTTTCTCATGAATTTTTAGCCATCGTGACATATAGGAAATAACTCTATCATTCTGCATAAGGATACAACCATGTCATTTATTTGATGCAGCACTATAAATAACAAACCCATCATTCCTCGATGGTAGAGTCAAGATAGGTGCGTTTACTAATATTCTCTTCATTTCTTCAAAACATTCTTCACACTCTTTTGTCCAAACAATTTAACCCCTTTACGCGAGGGCTTCGTTAATGGTTTAGTCGGTTGGGCAATGTTATGGAAGAAACATCGATAATAACCTACTAAACCAATAAAACTATGTACCTCATTTATACTCGTCAGTGCTAACCATTATTGGATTTCTCTTGTCTTAGAAGGATCAATAGAGATTCCATCCTTATAGACAATATGGACCAAAAAAGAAATCTCATGAAGCCAGAATTCACACTTGGTAAACTTCCCATATAATTCATGTATCATAGATTCTTTAGAATAATGCGCAAATGATTTTCAAGATACTCATAGCCATTGGAGTATACACAGATATCATCAATAAATTCCACCACAAAGTTATCAAGATATTCCATGAATACACTTTTCATTAGATCCATGAAAACAGAGGGCGCATTAGTCAGCCAAAAAGGCATTACTGTAAACTCATAATGCCCATACCTGGTTTGAAATTTTGTCTTCGGAAGTTATTCCTTCTTCACAGACAACTAATGATATCCAGATAAAAGGTCAATCTTTTAAAATTATTTAGCTCCATGCAGTTGGTCAAATAAATCATCAATCCAAGGTAGGGGATACTTGTTCTTTATTGTTATATCATTGATTTCTCTGTAGTCGATACATAACCTCATAGATCCATCTTTCCTCTAAACAAAAAAGACAGGGTCTCCCCATGGAGAAATAGTTGGGTGAATAAATCCATTAGTTCTCAATTCCTATAGTTGTTTCATTCGTTACACTAATTCCACAGGTTCCTTTCTATAAGGGGTCTTAGATATGGGCCTTGATACAGGAATTAAATCAATGGAAAACTCAATTTCTCATTCTGGAGGATGTCCAGGTAAATCCCCTAGAAAAACATCAAAATATTATTTCACAACAAGTAAATCCTCTATTTGAACATTCTATTCCTCACCCACAATTATTTCATTCTCTTCCTCCCCGATAATAGAATTTAGTTGAGCTATTGGGGGTGGATCTAGAAAAGAATCAAGTTGTGACGAATCTGCTCTAAAGATAAGGTGTTGTTTATCATCATCATAAAAAATTGTAACCTCCATATTCTTATAATAAATCTTCACATAGTTGTCTGAAAGCCAATCCATACCAAGGATTATATCGAATTCAATCATGGGTATGATGATGAGATCAACAGATAAAGAACATTTACGTGCTCTAATGGGGACTGATTCACAATACATTGTTGAAATGATACATCCCTTAGGAGTTTTGACTTACAACAACCTTGTTATGTCAAATTGTAAATATCTAATTTTCATAGAAAACTGGGATGTTATGAAATAATGCGATGATCCAGAATCAAATAAAGCATTTTATAAACTCAAGGAAACCATTAAATTACCTGCCACCACGTCTTTCGGAGCTTCTACCTCAGCAGTAGTGATAGCATAAGTTTGACCTTGACCCCTTGGACTTTTTTGAGGTATGTTCCCCTGACTCTTAGGACATTAATTTATGTAATGTATTATCTCCCTAAAATTGTATCATTGAACATCAGTAGATTCTTTTTTCCCCTTGCAATCACGAGCTTCGTGGCCTTTTTCAACACAATCGTAACAGACTTCCATTCCCTGCAAGCTAGTTCCAGGGTGTTTCTTCCCATATTTACTGTAGGATGGATATTCAACATTTCCCTTCATCACCTTATTTCCATTTCCAGAGTGATCAGAATATATCTTCTTCTCCATATTTTCTTTAATGTCGTAAGAATTGTAGAATTCTTTTATATTGTGATAGAACATGATACAATACATTCGTACGGCGAGAAGGATTGTGAGACTAATGCTCGATGGAGAAATGGTTTTAACCCATCATAGAAACAATAAATATTACTTCTTGGGTTACGTATATAATATGTTACATGCCTCGCTAACCTTTTAATGTTATCCTCTTACTTTGTGACATTCTCATCCTCCTTTTGTCTCAGACATAGAAATTTCCTTTCCATATCTGCTCGATGGTCATGAATAAATTATTTTTATATGAAAATCTCTTTGAATTTACTTCATTCCATATTTGATACTTCATCATACTCCATTGTGTTTAGAATCAATGACCACCATTGGTGAGCATCACCAATGAGGTGGTAATCTGCCATGATAACTTTTTCCCATTCATTACTCCCCAAGGCATGAAATATTTTTTCTAATAAATTTATCCATTTCTCAGTTACAAATGGATTTGTACTCCCATTTAATATTTGTGGTTGTTACCCCATGAAGTGATCTAACATTGATCCTCCACCCTACAGATCTAGGTGGTCCATATGTGTAAGGTTATTATTCATAACCTGAGTGAGTTGTTATAGTATAGGGATTAGCTGATCAGAACCAGTTGCATCACCAGCTCCAATATATTTATCTTGAGATGGAGGGAAATACCTACATGGAGTGAGTTCATTGATACGGTTTCCATTTATACCACTAGGTTCCATTTATAAACAATGGCATGCACTAGATTAGTTTATGAATCACAAATCATAAATCCAAACTTGTAAAACAGATAACATAAATCAAACGGTTTATGGATAAAATCCATAATCATAAAAAATGTTTTCATAGAGGATTTATATACTAATAAACCATTCATAATGGTTTGTAAATAAAATGAGAATTATCCTAAGAATATCCCCCAGGAGCATCGTAACCAAGAGTGCAGCAAGGCCCGTTGTCGTGCGTCAGTTCCCGTTCGAGTTTAGTTCAAAGAGGTGTTTTCGGGTTTTACCCCTAGGTACATCTGTGCCTGAGCCACCAATACCTACTAATATAAATAAAAGGATGTATTTCTCAGAAAACATACAAATTCTCCACAATACCAAAAATTCTATTAAGTTATTCAATACTAGTCCTCAAAGTCCATATTAGGTCTATGTGCTCTAATCAGAGTTTATCTAAATCTAGCTCCAAAGGTTTGTACTAAACTTCCTCTGATACCAACTGTAATGCCCCGACCCTAGTTACCTAGAGTTAGTGCATTGTTACGTAACACTGGCATGATCACAAAAGATCATGTCTTGAAAGATCGATTAGTTTAGTAGCCTTCGAATCAGTAGATACATTCATAAAGTTTACATTACATCATAAAGTGAAAAACTACAAAAACATCTTGTCTTTATAGACCACACTCATATCCCCTAATACTATCTCTGAAAGTAATTAATAAAATACTTCTTCACATCCTGGGAAAAATAAAACATAGAAAGGTGTGAGCTCAGATGCCCAGTAAGGATAACAATATATCGTAAAATTTCAGAAATAAGAATAAACATTTAAGGAAATGTATAACTAAAACAAAAGCCTTTTAAACATGATCTTCATCATAATATAGTAGAAATAAAGTTAAATAATGACATTTACTTATTCACATGGATATTCTACTAGTCGATTAATCACATGCAATATCAATATCCACTTTCATAATTATGGAATGCACAATGCCAGGCTATCATAACCACATAGTCAAGGCCTTGTTCCAAGACTACAAATTAGTTTTTGTCAAGGCCTTGTGCTAAGACACTGGTTTTTATAATGATACCTACCGATAATTGGGGAGCTATAGCGGGCTCCACGCATCACATACTATGTCCAATGCATTCCTCGTATGAACAGGTTTAACCATAACCTAAACATTCGTATTAAAACTATCATATGAAATTTCAATACATTATCAATAAACTATGAATGGTATAAACATAACACATCCATAGTCAAAAATATCACATAACCTTCAATACAATATGGAAGTTTTGTATCATAATAAATCAACTTCAAATAAGCATAAATCCATCAAATGATGTTGACATATATGAAATCAAAACTATTTGAGATAATTATCTATTTTTTAAAATCATTTAAAAGTTACATAATCATAAAATATAACATTTATATGAAAATATTATTATATTATTGTAATGTATGCTTCAGAAATTTTATAATGGTGGAAAATATCCACACCCACAGTATAAGTTAAAAAGAAATTCTAACCTTAATTTTGTCGAAAAGGTTAAAAAGGAACTTGTTTGGAAAACGACGGAAAGATTCCATTTTATAAATATTCTAAAAATAAAAAAAAGGTATAAATGAATTTAAGCCATAGTCTATAAAATATTAAGAATGTTTTGAAATTTTTTTTTAAGAATCATGGATGTGGATGATAAAGAGATCCATGTAGATTTTTAGGTACAAACAACCTCGGATAATGAAGAGATTGTAGAATTAACCCTTACCTTGTATGTTTCCTTGGTCGAGGATAGGTTAACCTCCTGTATAATGGTGAAATAATTTTTATTAAATTATACAATAATCATATACATTAATATGATATCATATATGATCTTTTAATATTTCATTGTTAATAAGATCTTAGTATTATCGTCATTTCAGGAGTTAACTAACTCGTTTTATTTTATATGTTTTGTTACATAAGCCGTGTATTTAATGCATAGGTTGTATATTATTAATATCTAGAATGATATTAAGTACATAAACATTAGATTTAATCATCATATGCGAATTAGACAGGAATGGATACAATGGGGGAAAGAATCTCATCTTCTTCGTGGAGACGGTAGTCTGTACGTACGCACGAGCGACAATATCATTCTTTTGATATTAAAATAATATATAATTGGATATTATATCATATATACAGAATAATTATAATGTTATATTTATTATTTACTTCAATTACACATCATTATCATACCCATTAAAATAATAATGTTTTGAATAACAATTATTCCACGACGTGGAGACGGTAAGCCGTACGTACACATGTTTGGTGACATTTCATTAAAAGGATGGATAGAATACTGAATATGGTTGTACCATATTTATAATAACATCATAGTATATAGAAGAAACTAGAGTTATTATTTTATAATGGAAATAACAGTGAAAGAAGAAGTGGAAGAAGAAAGGAATTTGAAATAGGGTGGTGAAAACATTACCTCTTCTTCATGTTCGCCATTTTGATTTGATCAAAATGGATCCATAGGTTAGCATTCTGATCAAAATAAGGACTCTAGGATGAAGTAAAGGAAGTTGAGAGAATATTTGGCAGTTTTTGGCAGAGCCAATAGGCTTTGAAGGTATGAATTTGTAAGAAGGTAATGTTCCCTTTTATAAGAGGGGTGAGGGGCACCTTAGGAAACGCTAGAAATATTATTTTATACTAAATTCATATTCTGTTTTAATGTCTCCAATGTGATTTATTTCGAAGATACGGTTGTGATGGGTCGAAATCCACTCAAACAATAGGTTTTAGACATTTTTTTTCACTATATTAACCTTATCTTTTAGATTTAACGCTTCATTAATTAGTTTGACATTTACCATCTCCCTTTGAATTTTTATATTATTTGGTTAATACACATACTATAAACTGCCAAACGAAGCCCAAGTGGTTCATTAATGACATAACTATAATCATATAAGTCCTTTGGTAGAACCTCATACCAATAGGAATATTATATAAATTAATAATATAATATTTGTTTTAAAAAAACCTTTATGTCAATTTTTACACTATTTAATAATTTATTTTTATTAAAGTCAAAAAAACCTTTTTAATTTAAAAACAATTCATTTATGTAATCCAAACATTTCATATTAACCAATAAAAAATGTTGATGTCATAAAAACATTCAAATTATATTTATTTTAAAATTTATAATTTCAATTATTTGATTATTTCATTAATAAGGAAAATACTCCATCATTATTGTGTCATAAATAAATTTAATTATTCAATGTCCAAAAATTATAAATAAGATCCCATTATGTAGGAAATATATTTTTCTTTCTAATGAATTTTTATAGTCTAAATATGACATATATAACCATATGTCAAAATTGTTTTGCTAAAAGATATATGCTTATGTAATTTTTGTATTTACTTTAACTTAATTAATATAAAGTGTCATTATCATCTAAAAGTTCTCCATGGGGTTGGAAAATTGACCCAAATATGCCCATTGTCGGAAATATATCAACCAATGGGGATATGATAGGTTTTAGGGTAATTTATTATTATTATAATATTATTATTTTACCCTTATTTACCGGATTTACCTTTTAATCATGGTAAATAAAATATTTACAGAAGTAAATATTCAAAATGTCTAAAAATAAAAGTTACCTATTTACACATTTTGGACCTCCTGATTATAAATATGAAATCCATTTTTCTAATTTCAAAACACACAAGTGGAAGAAATTATTTTTAAATTAATTTTCTTTGTAAAAAAAGCATGTTTTTAAGAAATATTAACTATCAAAAGATTGAACCTTTCTTATGTCCATTTTAAATGTGAAATTATGTCCAATGACCATCATTGGATTAAATGGTAAAAATATAATCTAATTAAACTTTAAAATCACTCAAATTCATAATTTATCACTAATAATTATTTCGATTAAAAAATATGTTTATAATTAAAATTTAGTAATTTTTACTATTAAAAAAAATATAAAAGTTATTCGAAAAGAATCGTTATTTCACTCTAATATAATTTCAATATTCTGAATCAAAAAATTAAGTCCATTTTGAATTATAAAATTCATAAAATTTTAAAAAATTTATATTACTATTCATAACTTCTACTTTGATTGGTCGCGGTGTGTAAGAATCTCGAAATTAGGTACAATGAAAGCTATTAAATTATTCAATGGGAATCATACCGTGGAAGATTGGGATGTTACAAACTAACATAAAAAAATTTGATTTACCTATTTTTGATACCATTTTGTAATAACTGTAAACAGTGTATAGGGCATTGAGGATACCAAACAGAAATGATTTGCGTAAAGGTGGTACCAATATGAAAAGTAATTTTAGAAATAATCGTTGAAAGTTTACCCTTATTTATAATGGTATGAGGAATATTTTTAAATGTAATTGATGTTTTCCTTTTAAAAACATATGAATATTACAGATCACCCATAATCAATGCAATCTTGTAAGGGTATTACCTTTATAAAATGAAGATGGCTAAAGGAAATCAGCTTGTTACCCTTATACAGTGAATAAATAACTCTATAATCGTTAAAAAGAGTATTTGTGTATGGGTAATTAGATTCTACACATGCTCTGTATAGGGGTTCTATATATGGTTTTGTAAAATATTTTAAAAATTATTCTTTAACATATTAAATACATTTTGTGTTATATAAATTTTTTATAACTCTTGTGAAATGTATTTTGGGAAAATTTAATTTATAGTTATGTAGTTTATTAATTACAAAATTACTAATTTTTTTGTAATTAATTAAATAAATGTATATGAATAATTATTCCCACATAATAGTATTAAACATGTTCAAATACCTTTCAAAAAATTAAAATGAATGCCTTATAATATCATAATAAATGGTTTATTTATAAATTATAAGTATAAATTGAGAATTTGTATGAATTAAAAAATATAGGATATTTAGATTATTAGAAACAATCATATAATAATAATATTACAATTAAATGTCCATACATCATGAAATATCATAAAAATCCTTTTATTTTCAAATTTTTAGGTGTTCATTTTGAAATGAATATAAAATGTCATTTTTCATTCTAAATTAAATTTTTTTATAAATAATATGTATTTATGAATGGTTAATAAATGTATTAACTTTTTAAAAAAAATAAAATAGGAATTTATTTGTTAAAATACAATGCTATACAGGTTTATATATATATTTTGAACTATGAAAATTATGTGTGCCTATTTATATGATAAATTTCATCTAATATAAATCTTGGTATATAATTATTTCCATTATATCATAAAAATAAGTTCCATATCATGAACATAGTTTTTATTTTGGGGTGTTAGTTTTTGAATATATATTGGGCCTATTTAATGTATATAAGGTGATATATTTTTTCATGAATTGAGTTCTCTCACATAATTTATTTATAGGTTGAAAGAATTGGGGTTATAAAACATTCATTCATTGTTGATTTCCTTAGATAAAAAGCATAATGGGGTTGGATATATGTTTCTTCAGTCTTACAAATGTTGATTTTTTGAAATTCATTTAAATATATTTATTTACCTAAAGTGTTCATGTACTTTATGGATGTTATTCATTTCGTTATGTATGAGTATATATGAATTCTAATTTTCAGTGTATAAAATTGAAATTTGGGTTGGGTAATGCGATACAAATTAATATATTGTGAAGACATTAATATTTTCATCTGAATGGGGATTCCAAAACTATTCCCTTAGAATATATAAGGAATCCAAAAATTAAACGATAAATATTACATTTAATGCAGTAGTAAGGTATTTTATTTTCATATTATGTGTATTAAATTTATGAAATAATTTACACTTAAAAACTAACTATGATATTTTTCCAATTTAAAACATGTCAAGACCTAGATCATTAAACAAAGTAGTTTTTTCCTTAGTTGGAATGAAAAATTGTCTTGTATAAGTAAATAATTTTATGATAACACCGGATCATCCTAAGGATGGTTCATCTATAGGAGTGATCCTTTAAAAATTCAATTTAAATTCATTGAAAATGTTTTGTGTTACACATAGATGAAAAAAATAGGAAGGACACCAAAGGAATAGATTTGAGTATATATAGATGAACGATTTGAATCTTGGATCTCTAAAAGTATCTAATGTATGGGGTAAACATTTTTGTGGGAGTACATTCATTTTTTTACCATAATAAAAAGAAATAATAAATTATACACACATATTTATATGTATTGTTTTTTATATTATGGAATACTTCACACTACATATATTACATATATTGAGATAATTAATTGGAATGATATATAAAATAGTTAAAGATTGGTATATATGAATGGGAGATATTCTCAAGGGGATCCATTCATTTTTTGAAAATTAGAATGTTATAAAAATCAATATTTAAATATATTACACATTGGTATAAGATACAAGGTATCCATCACACATTTGAGATGATGAACCTAGACACAGATATAAGAAGGAATTAATGAAGTGTGAAATATGTATTCATGTATGAAAAGGAGTCAAATCATCAACATTATAGTTTGGATATTATAAAATTATTTTACCATGTTTACTGATCTTATAATTGAAAAATACAATTATTTACCCCCATAAAAATGAAATTGATTTATTTATCTTCTTTGGAAAAGATGATATTTTTGTTAACTATTATTAAAATAAGTTTATAAATATATATATGAATAAAATGATTAATTATATTTATAAAATAATTATTGGTTTTTATATTTACAAAAATAATAATTCAATTTGTGTCCTTTAGAACAACATAATCCTGAATGATTGTAATCCCACCTACCTATTTCATTTCCAAAATGGACATATAAACAAGAAACATTTTTGAAGATTCCATAAATATGTATTGTTAGATTCACTTAATTATAAAAAAAATTATACATTGAAATATTGTTTAATATAAAAAATGAAAACGTCAGATTTTGTGAGAAAATGTGAGAAGGATTGTAGAGTATTTTGTGTTATACATAGTAATTTATGTGAAAAAACTAGTTCTTAGTGAAGTGGTGATTTTAAGAACATCAGTACATTTACTAATGAGTTTAGTCAGTATGGGAATGTTGTATTGAGTAAAAACTGTACAAAAACTTTGAAAAGATTATTGAGAATTAAAATGATCTATAAAATAAACTAAAATTAAGTGTTAATGTCCTCTAATCAGATTAATGTGGTGAATACAAAATTTGGGAATTCGGATCCCATCTAAGATATTAGGAAAATTTTTTACAACAAAAAAAATCTCAAAAACTAAAATGTAATTTTGTATCTAAAATTTGTAATAATACCTCGGTAAATAGGGTTTGATTTTGGAATATTCTATGTGAGCATCAAATATTATTTTTGTGATATTTTCAAGAGACATATGCAATCCTAAAACCCATACTCCCTAAAATGATTTCATAAAACCACATATGATATATATATAGGATAACATCATATTATTTATTATATTAATATTTTGTATTAGAATGACAATGTATTATGAATGGATTTAGATATACATTTATCAAAATATGATTACTTCTTACTTGATGTTTATCCACTAGAAAAAAGGGATATTTTTTTTGTCATCCTACTAATCATAAGGTATTTATCAGACAACTTGATATATTAATTTAGAGGTAGCACATTAATCAAGATGTGTGAGGGAGGAAATATAAACATGGAAATTTTAATAATCTAAAATAGGAATGGTTATAGAGATGTATGTTGATCTTGTTTATTATACAGTTATTTATGAATAATCATATTAAGGTTCCAATGAATCTAAATGGTCTAGAAATATCCATCAACTAATTGTGAGATGTGTATTTCCTTGTGATAATGATGATGAAGTATCATTAAAATAATATGAACATATATCCCCCTTAGAGGTAAATAAATGTTCTGATTTGGAAAAATGAAAATAATACATAGAATTTGAGATGGAATCCATGCACATGCACCATGATTTGAACATTATGGATTCACCATAAGTGGAAATAAATATTTAGAGAAGTTTTGTTTTATATATGGAAACTAATCTATAATGTAGAGTTTATATATATATAATTCATTACAGGTTGGAGGAGGTTTACAAAACAACTTCATTGTTTTGACTATGAAGAGGCATTTTCACCTGTTTCTGTAATAAATTCCATTAAAAATTTACTTTCCATATGAAATCTTTATTATTAGGACATATATCATATGGATATACAAAAAATATTAAATAATATGAATTTATTCAAGGATTAATATATGAGATAACCTAATAGTTTTGATGTTACAAATGTTATTGATAGTATTTTAAGTGGTAATGGTCTATTTATGTAATAAAGCAGCTTTCTCAGTGTTAGAAGATGATGTTCAATGATGAAATCAATGAGTTTGGTATCATAATGAATGTGGGAAAGTAATGTTTAAATTGTAGGATTAGTGGACCAATAATAGTATATGTGTACGTAAATTTCATACTTCCTATAGAAAATGATCTCTTGAAACATAACTCTTTGAAGATGTGGTTAGGAAATTGTTTCTCAATCAATTTCATGGGTTAAGATGTAGATATACAAGGAAAGAGGATATATTTATATAAATACTATATTTTTCTTGGACTACATCAGAACTCCTATATTTATAATGAGATAAATCATATTTGCAAGGATAACTCCTTGAAGGGTACATTACCATTATTACATGGCATGAATATTAAAATGGTTTAGGTTCCTTCAAAAGTGATATAAATGATTGATATGAGTCATTATTCCTCATCTATAGAATATATATTGTATTCCATATTATGTACTCAACCTGATGTATCATATTCATTGAGAATCATAACTAGATAATAATAAAATCTTTAAGATAGTCATTGGAATGATATGAAAGTAATAATTATGTACTTGAGAGTGATTAATGATATATTCTTGGTCCTTGGGGGAGAGTATGAGCACTGTGTAAAGGGTTACACAGATTCTAGTTTCCAACATAACAAATATGATATGAAATCTCAATATTCATTTGTGTTTAACCAAAATCATTGAGTTTTTTCTTATAATACTTCCAAAATTAAATCATAATATATTTCACAAGAAATGTAGATTAGATTTCTACAATAAATGCTATAATGGATTTTGTATGGATTAAAAATATCATTTCATAACATGGGGTGGTTCCAAGAATCATGGGAGAAATTGAGGTATATTCTGAAATAATTATAATATTTTTTAGGCTAAGGAATCATCGTCTCACCAATGTATCAAACATATAAATAAAAAATACCAAGTCGTACTGGAGATATATGATAACAATGATGTAAATATTAGATTGGTTTACACTTAGGATAATGTAGTTGTTATATTGATGAAACCATTATATTTATAATTACATGATGTTTATTTAGAATCTCTCGGTGTTAGACACAGTATAAGTTATTGATAACATAGTTAAATGTTTTATTTAATTATTATATAGGAAATACCCAATTATCATTCATTCACATGTGTTTAAATTTATATTACATGAAGATTGGAATGATAAATCCTACAAATGTACGACTTTTATTTGTCACAAAATTATGATAATTATACAGTTGTATGGTCTGTAATGATATAGTACTGTTAAATATGAATAAAAAATTATAATTAGTACATATAGTTGTTGATGATTTTTGATTAATATATTCAAGAAGAAATAATTAGAGACTTATTAATTGGATTTATAGACAAATGTATAACTCACCAAAAGATGATGAAACCATTTATTCAGATTGATTCTAATATAAAAAAAATTCATATTTATTCTTTTATCATATATATATATATAATTTCATTATTTAATTTTGGAAGAAAACTATTTGGAAATAAAATGTTCTATATGGATAAATAGGTACTTGACATAAATAAAAATATGTCTTCCTATTAAGGGTAGTTATCATATGATGCGTACAAGGATCTATACTGTAACGCCCCGACCCCACCTACCCAGAGTCGGTGCATTACTTCGTAACATTGGCATGATCACAAAAGATCAAGTCTCGAAAGACCGATTAGTTTAGTATCCTTGGAAACACTAGATACATTCATAAATGTTACATTACATCATAAAGTGAAAAACTAATAACAAAGTCTTCATAGTCCACACTCATATCCCTTTCTGAATACCCCTGCAGGTCATTCATAAAATACTTCTTAACATCCTGGAAAATATTAAAACATTGAAAGGGGTGAGCTCAGATGCTCAGTAAGGATAACAATATTGCGGAAGCTTTCATAAATAATCATAAACATTTAAGGCAATGTATAACTAAAATAAAAGCCTTTTAAACTTGAACATCAACATAATATGGAAAAAGTAAAATGAGATAATGCCATTTACTTCTTCACATGGATATTCTACTGGTCGAATAATCACATGAAATATCATTAACCACTTTTATAATGAGGGAATGTATAATGCCGGACATTCTGAAACATTTTGTCAAGGCCTCGGCCAAGACGTCTAAAATGATTAAGGCCTCGGCCAAAACCATAAATCAAATTGGGAAAGGGCCTCGGCCAATTCCACGTCTAGTTGTCTCATGAGACCTACCGATGCATCGAGGAGCTATAGCGGGCTCCACCCGTCACTTATTAAGTCCAATACATTCCTCATATGAACAGGTTTAAACATAACATAATCGTATCACATAAAACATGCATAAAGGAAACATAACATTTCCACATTTCAATCACAAGATATCAATAAAACACATTGATATAATAAAAACGCTTTCAAAACCATTTTCAATACCAAAATAAAAGAAAAGTATAACATGGTATTTATTTTTCATTAAAAAAAGGGTATGGCTTGGAGAGGAAGCCGAAACTCAAATAGTGGTCACGACGGCGGAGAAGTCGTTGTCACCGAATATGTACAACAAAAACATTCCCTTTTGTCGTTTAGTAAAAGCTTCGTATAAAAAAGATTCCTTTTGAATAAATGTAAAAGTCAAAGGGGTTTATACACCGTATAAAAGAAAGTTGTGTATAAAACCAAATATGCCTCAACGAAAGGGGATTGAGACGAAGTCCTTAAAAAGATCATTTTTTTAAATAAAGTACATATATAATGTGTATTCACTATAAGTACACATAAATAATGTTCAAATACAAGATAGGACATAAAAATATCATGACATAATTTGAAAGTAGGAGATTAACCCAAAGAATAGAAATTGGGTTAAGAAGTTCCCTTACCTCGTGTCTGACTTGACTCAACCGTTCTTTAACCTCCTGAATAATAAACTAGAGTTAATATATACCTTATTAAGAACCATTTTCAATTTCATTATCCTTATTATATCACTTTTTACAATGATATGAACATTATGTAATTATTTAAGTTAATAACGGTCGTTTTGTCGATCTTTGTTACTTGAGTCCACAATAAACTTCTTATAATTACAAGTTGTTTATGTGGTAGAATATCCATTATCTCCAGAATTATATTCATGATTTAGATGTCATATATATCTTATATATCTAGTATATACATTCATTTATAATATTACGTAACATTTAGAGGTAAGAAATGAAATGCACCGTTCATGGAGACGGTAAGCCGTACGTACGCATGAACGCTACTTTCATTTCAATTTCATATTTAATGGAACGAAATCATAATGATATAAATGTATAATATAATTCCAGTATAATATATTGTATAATACCATTCACTCCATCCTTTATACATCCCACATATGGCATTAACCATTCAAATCACTTTGAGGGGGCGGTAGTCCGCACTTTCTAAAATGAAATTATTGCATTTTACCCATAATGGAAATCATATATTATGACATAAATGAGAAATACAGAATAATAAGTAAGACATAAACATATTATATATCATATATAAAAATAGTGACATCTTAATGGCCACCTTTGGAGGTGTTATATGAGTGTTGAACAATCATCGTTTCGTGAGGCAGAAATTAGCCATCCACAGAAACCGTATGTTCTTTAACCATTAGATGTAGGTGTGTGTAAGTGTAGCTATAATCCTTCTTATAACAACATCCTAGTATATTGAGGATACTGGTTTTGTTACAAAAGAAATGAATAAAAAGAGTTTAGGGGGTTGGAGAAGAAAAATAAACAAAACAACATTAGAGAAGACATTACCTCAAAATCGGGTAACTCTTTTTGATTTGAGCCAAAGGCTTCCTTGAGAATAGTTCTGCCCAAAGTAAGGCTTCTAGGAGTAATAGGGGGAAGTTGGGAGAGTATTTGTGCAGGGTTTGGCCGAGCCAAATGGCTTGAAGGTGTGAATAAGGTGGAAGAGGTGGGGGCCTTTTATAAGTGGAGAGGAGGGGCTCTTTTGGAAAGATTGAAATGTTACATTATTACACAATGCTTTTCGGATTCTAAAGGTCCCACACTAATATAATTCGTGGCTAAGGTGATAAGGGTTCTAAATCTCCTCATCCAATAGGCTTTGGACAAGTGTAAGACTTGGATTTTTCATTATCTTCTCATTTTATTAAAATCGTTAAATAATGAGGTCATCGCTGCATTATAATGATGTCATAAATAATTTAATTTATTTAATGTCTAAAAATTATAAAAAAATACTATGATGTAGGAAATCTTTTTATCTTTCTAAGGAATATTTATAGTCAAATGTTGGACTTGTGTAACCCCACTTAAAAACTGTTTTAATAAAACAACACATGTTTGTGTCAATTTAATTTTAACATTAAATAAATATATATTAATGTCATTTTCCAACTAAAGTGGCTCCATGGGGTCCCCAAGTTGACCCATGGGTTGTCTTGGTCGGCAATGAATCATCCAATAGGAGTAGGACAAGTGTCATGCTCATCTCATATTACTAAAACATTATTTTTACCTTAAACTACACTAATTACCTCTAATCGCGATTAAGAACTTAAAAGTTACTATTCACCAAAAACTTATTTTAATCTCATTGAACCACATTTTACTTCTTAATGACAACCATGTATGTTGGATTTTTGAAAATCAAATCACATAAGTGGTAATATTTCATTTAAACGAAAAATCAGTTATTTAACTACCACTTAGTGGTTTCACTATTCATCAAAAATTGAAGTTTTTCAGAACAATGCCAGAATTTCACCCTAAGCTATAATTGATATTCCGAATTCAAAACTGATGTCTATTTTACAAAATTCCAAACATATAAGTTGCATTAATTAATTTTATAATTAATTCCCGCTGTTACAACAAATAGTGTGTTCTTAAGAAACAATTTATATCAAAAGATTGGCAATTGTTTATGTCCAATTTCAATGTTAAATTAATTCTAATGACCACCTTTGGATAAAATTGTAAAAATATATCCTAATTATACTTTTAAAACACTCAATAGTATAACTTATCACTATAAATTATTTTGATTAAAAAATTTGTTTTAAGTATTTTTCACTATTCATAAAAAATTAGAATTTCTCAGAAAAATACCAAAAATTCAACATAGGATAATTTCGATATTACGAATACAAAAATGATGTCCATTTTGAAATATAAAATTTCTATAATTTTAAAAAGTGGTTATTACTATTCATAACGGCTACTTTGATTAGTCGTGGTGTTTTAGAACTCGATGTTGCGTACAATGCAAGCTATTGCATTATTGAATCAGAAGCGTATCGTGGAAGCTCGGGCTGTTACATTCTCCCCTTCTTCAATAAATTGCGTCCTCGCAATTTGAAATTTTTCTTTGAAAATAAAAGGTTGAAAAGAGAAAATACCTTTGAGGAAAACCCACATCGGAAATAAGGTTAATAAATATATAACATTCAAAGAAAGAAAGATAAGTACTAAGGTCACCTGATATAGCCCATTCTAAAATTCTATGAAAATATGGATATGGAGGTGAAACAAACCATCAAGGTCTGATGGAGAGTTATAGAAAACAGGATTAGGAAAAAGTTTAACCATAAGAAAATCACAAACTTGTGATTGGTTAAACGGTGATTGAATCCCCAGTTGGAAAAGTTAACCGACAACATTATTGTTTTAAGTTACCTTTTATAATGTTGAGCAATTTATTTAGGATATTTACTAAGAACGTAAGGGAATATACATGCTTGTTATGTATACTTTCATTCGTTAATAAATTTTTACCACAAACCCAACTTTTACTCCAAATAGTAACGGAACTCAAAAATATTCTATTTATCCTAATTGTATAAGGTTCCAAATGTTAACACATACCATTTAGATTAGTAAAACTATTTTGTAATAACCAGGGACTTCCTATAGGGTAGTGGTAGGAAATAAAGGCCTGTCGCACTATGATTGTGGGTTCGATTCCTGCAGCTTTGTCCGACGTGATGGGTTATGCCCCACCCTGCAGGTTGTCCTTTTCCTAAAACTATAGTATCATAATATTCCAAAAATAATCTTCATAAATTTTTTTAACCTTAAACAATACTATCCAAAGATCAACTTAATCCACTCCAACCTTTATAATTATCCAAAATACCTCTGTCCAAACTTTCTCTAAAAGGTCTCTTAATTCCAAAATCAATTGTAACATTAGATTCCCCAAACAAATTAAAGATTCTATTTTGTCACATACTAAAAATATAATTACCTTCATCATATTAAAACCTTACTGAAATCAAAAAGTACTGCAGTACAATCTTTATATATATCACATTATTCTTATAACCAGAATATAATCCTTGAGTCCAAAAGCACCAATACATTAATTATTCTGCTTCAACTGTAGTCACATCATAAGATTGGCCTTGATCCCTTGGCCTTTTCTGAGGTAAGTTTCCTTGACGCTTAGGACATTCATTTGCATAATGCCCCATTTCCCTACAATTTTAGCATTCAACTTTGACAGCCTCTTTCTTTCCCTTGCAATCACGAGCCTGGTGACTCTTTTCTCCACATTTATAACAAACTCCCATTCCTTTTAGGCACATACCAGGGTGATTCTTCCCACAATTATCACATAATGGAAAATCCTTCTTTCCCTTTTTCCCTTTATCTGTCTCTTGTTCCCCCGTTCTCTTCTTCTCTTTCTTTACTTTGTTGTCATAAGACTTAGAGAATTCATTTTCTGTCTTGATAGCACACGAGACAATATCTTCGTATGATGAGAAGGATTGTGATACTAAAGCTCGACGGAGGAATGGTTTTAACCCATCAAAGAAACGATCAATCTTACTCCTTGGGTTAGGTATATAATCGGCAGCATGCCTCACTAACCTCGTAAAGTTAGCCTCATACTTTGCAACATTCTCATCCTCCTTCTGCCTCAGACTCAGAAATTGCCTTTCCATATCTGCTCGATGGTCACGAGGAAAGTATTTTTCTATGAAAAGCTCTTTGAACTCCCTCCATTCCATATTCGATACGTCATCATCTTCCTTTGTGTTTTGAATCAGCGACCAACACTGATCGACATCTCCAGTGAGGCGGTCAACTGCCATGACAACCTTCTCCCTTTCACTACTCCCTAAGGCATGGAATATTTTCTCTAAGGAATTTATCCATTGCTCAGCTACTATAGGATTTGTACTCCCATTGAAGGTTGGTGGTTTTTGCCTCATGAAGCGGTCTAACATTGATCCTCCACGTTGCGGATCAGGGTGCTCCATACGAGTAAGGTTATTATTCATAACCTGAGTGAGTTGTCCCAGTATGGTAATAAGTTGATCAGAACCAGTTGTATCTCCAGCTCCACAATAATTATCTTGAGCAGGAGGGAAATCCCTACACGGAGTGCGTGCATTGATACGGTTTCCATTCCTTCCACTAGGCGCCATTTCTAAATAATGGCATAAACTAGATTAGTTTATGAATTAAAATACATAATTCCATACTTGTAAAACACTTAACATAAATTGAACTAATTATGGATATAATCCATAATTATAAAAATGTTTTCTTTGAGGAAGTATATACTCGTAACCCTTCATAGTGGTTTGTAAAGAAAATGGGAATTATCCAAAGCATATCCCCCAGGAGTGTCGTAACCAAGAGTACAGCAAGGCCCGTTGTCATGCACCAGTTCCCGTTCGAGTCTAGCTCAAAGCGGTGTTTTCAGATTTTACCCCTAGGTACATCTGTGCCAGAGCCGCCTCTACCTGCTCGTATCCAGACAGGGATGTATTGCTCGGAAAACTCACAACATCTCTACAATACCAAAATTCTAGGAAGTTCTTATATACTAATCCTCAAAGTCTATCTTCGGGCTATGTGCTCTAATCAGAGATTATCTAAATCTAGCTTCCAAGGTTAGTACTAAACTGCCTCTGACACCAACTGTAACGCCCCGGCCCCAGCTACCCAGAGTCGGTGCATTACTTCGTAACATTGGCATGATCACAAAAGATCAAGTCTCGAAAGACCGATTAGTTTAGTAGCCTTGGAAACACTAGATACATTCATAAATGTTACATTACATCATAAAGTGAAAAACTAATAACAAAGTCTTCATAGTCCACACTCATATCCCTTTCTGACTACCCCTGCAGGTCATTCATAAAATACTTCTTAACATCCTGGAAAATATTAAAACATCGAAAGGGGTGAGCTCAGATGCTCAGTAAGGATAACAATATTGCGGAAGCTTTCATAAATAATCATAAACATTTAAGGCAATGTATAACTAAAAAAAAGCCTTTTAAACTTGAACATCAACATAATATGGAAAAAGTAAAATGAGATAATTCCATTTACTTCTTCACATGGATATTCTACTGGTCGAATAATCACATGAAATATCATTAACCACTTTTATAATGAGGGAATGTATAATGCCGGACATTCTGAAACATTTTGTCAAGGCCTCGGCCAAGACGTCTAAAATGATTAAGGCCTCAGCCAAAACCATAAATCAAATTGGGAAAGGGCCTCGGCCAATTCCACGTCTAGTTGTCTCATGAGACCTACCGATGCATCGAGGAGCTATAGCGGGCTCCACCCGTCACTTATTAAGTCCAATACATTCCTCATATGAACAGGTTTAAACATAACATAATCGTATCACATAAAACATGCATAAAGGAAACATAACATTTCCACATTTCAATCACAAGATATCAATACAACACATTGATATAATAAAAATGCTTTCAAAACCATTTTCAATACCAAAATAAAAGAAGAGTATAACATGGTATTTATTTTTCATTATAAAAAAGGGTATGGCTTGTAGAGGAAGCCGAAACTCAAATAGTGGTCATGGCGGAGGAGAAGTCATTGTCGCCGCATACGTACAACAAAAACATTCCCTTTTGTCGTTTAGTAAAAGCTTCGTATAAAAAAGATTCCTTTTGAATAAATGTAAAAGTCAATGGGGTTTATACACTGTATAAAAGAAAGTTGTGTATAAAACCAAATATGCCTCAATAAAAGGGGATTGAGACGAAGTCCTTAAAAAGATCATTTTATTTAAATAAAGTACATATATAATGTATATTCACTATAATTACACATAAATAATGTACAAATACAAGATAGGACATAAAAATATCATGACATAATTTGAATGTAGGAGATTAACCCAAAGAATAGAAATTGGGTTAAGAAGTTCCCTTACCTCGTGTCTGACTTGACTCAACCATTCTTTAACCTCCTGAATAATAAACTAGAGTTAATATATACCTTATTAAGAACCATTTTCAATTTCATTATCCTTATTATATCACTTTTTACAATGATATGAACATTATGTAATTATTTAAGTTAATAACGGTCGTTTTGTCGATCTTTGTTACTTGAGTCAACAATAAACTTCTTATAATTACTAGTTGTTTATGTGGTAGAATATCCATTATCTCCAGAATTATATTCATGATTTAGATGTCATATATATCTCATATATCCAGTATATACATTCATTTATAATATTACGTAACATTTATAGGTAAGAAATGAAATGCACCGTTCATGGAGACGGTAAGCCGTACGTACGCATCAACGCTACTTTCATTTCAATTTCATATTTAATGGAACGAAATCATAATGATATAAATGTATAATATAATTCCAGTATAATATAGTGTATAATACCATTTACTCCACTCTTTATACATCCCACATATGGCATTAACGATTCAAATCACTTTGAGGGGGCGGTAGTCCGCACTTCCTAAAATGAAATTATCGTGTTTTACCCATAATGGAAATCATAAATTATGCCATAAATGAGAAATACAGAAGAATAAGTAAAACATAAACATATTATATATCATATATAAAAATATTTACATCTTAATGGGCACCTTTGGAGGTGTTATATGAGTGTTGAACAATCATCGTTTCGTGAGGCAGAAATTCGCCATCCACAGAAACCGTATGTTCTTTAACCATTAGATGTATGTGTGTGTAAGTGTAGCTCGAATACTTCTTATAACAACATCCTAGTATATTGAGGATACTGGTGTTATTACAAAATAAATGAATAAAAAGAGTTTAGGGGGTTGGAGAAGAAAAATAAAACAAAACAACATTAGAGAAGACATTACCTCAAAATCGGGTAACTCTTTTTGATTTGAGCCAAAGGCTTCCTTGAGAAGCGTTCTGCCAAAATTAAGGCTTCTAGGAGTAATAGGGGGAAGTTGGGAGAGTATTTGGGCAGGGGTTGGCCGAGCCAAATGGCTTGAAGGTGTGAATAAGGTGGAAGAGGTGGGGGCCTTTTATAAGTGGAGAGGAGGGGCTCTTTTGGAAAGATTGAAATGTTACATTATTACACAATGCTTTTCGGATTATAAAGGTCCCAAACATATATAATTCGTGGATAAGGTGATAAGGGTTCGAAATATCCTCATCCAATAGGCTTTGGACAAGTTTAAGCCTTGGATTTTGCATTATCTTTTGATTTTATTTAAATCGTTAAATAATGAGGTCATTGCTGCATTATAATGATGTCATAAATAATATAATTTTTTTAATGTCTAAAAATTATAAAAAAATACTATGATGTAGGAAATCTTTTTATCTTTCTAATGAATATTTATAGTCAAAAGTTGGACTTGTGTAACCCCACTTAAAAACCGTTTTAGTAAAACAACACATGTTTGTGTCAATTTAATTTTAACATTAAATAAATATATATTAATGTCATTTTCCAACTAAAGTGGCTCCATGGGGTCCCCAAGTTGACCCATGGGTTGTCTTGGTCGGCCATGACTCATCCAATAGGAGTAGGAAAAGTTTCATGCTCATCTCATATTACTAAAACATTATTTTTACCTTAAACTACACTAATTACCTTTAATTGCGATTAAGAACTTAAAAGTTACTATTCACCAAAAAATTATTTTAATCTCATCGAACCAAATTTTACTTCTTAATGACAACCATGTATGTAGGATTTTTGAAAATCAAATCACAGAAGTGGTAATATTTCATTTAAACGAAAAATCAGTTATTTAACTACCACTTAGTGGTTTCACTATTCATCAAAAATTGAAGTTTTTCAGATCAATGCCAAAATTTCACCCTAAGCTATAATTGATATTCCGAATTAAAAAATGATTTCAATTTTACAAAATTCCAAACATATAAGTTGCATTAATTAATTTTATAATTAATTCCCGCTGTTACAACAAATAGCGTGTTTTTAAGAAACAATTTATATCAAAAGATTGGCAATTTTTTATGTCCAATTTCAATGTTAAATTAATTATAATGACCACCTTTGGATAAAATTGTAAAAATATATCCTAATTATACTTTAAAAACACTCAATAGTATAACTTATCACTATAAATTATTTTGATTAAAAAAGTTGTTTTAAGTATTTTTCACTATTCATAAAAAATTAGAATTTCTCAGAAAAATACCAAAAATTCAACATCTGATAATTTCGATATTACGAATACAAAAATGAAGTCCATTTTGAAATATAAAATTTCTATAATTTTAAAAAGTGGTTATTACTATTCATAACAGCTACTCTGATTAGTCGCGGTGTTTTAGAACTCGAAGTTGCGTACAATGCAAGCTATTGCATTATTGAATGAGAAGCGTATCGTGGAAGCTCGGGCTGTTACATTTACTGGAAAATCTGTTGAAGATATAGTCAAATATCATGGGATTTCATTATTGACATCATCAATGTACAATTGTTGAGAAATAAAACTAAATAAATTCATATTGTGTACATAATACATTAAAAATATAAGCTGGATAACAATCGTGATAAATCAAGGATTCAAAAAAAATTAACAATAATAATGTTATTGGACATACCTAGTTTTTGCTGGTTTAGTTGTAACAAATGATGAATTCACTATTTAGGATATAAAAAATTCATTGCATCATGGAATTTAAAAATAATTGATGTATTGATGTGTCTATCGATCACTAAGACAAAACTAAGACCATAAATAGAATGCCAAGTATATTCATTATATCACCACACAGAGAGGGGAATCGCTGGAGCATTAAACCCTACTACTTATCTTCTTTACATCATTCATTTATTCATTTTAATTTTCATTTCTAAAATTTCTTCCCTTCCCCTATCTTCTGAAGTACCCTTTCTTTTATAGAATACCTTTTCTAAGTGATCAGTCGATGGAGTTCATAGAAAATTTTTATTCATAGAGTTTTTGTGATTAATATAATAAAAATAATTTCTTTTTTTGTATATTTGGATTTAATTGCATATATGTATATTTTTAACAACGAATGTGATTATATAATGATCATATTTACTTAATATTAATTTCCATAGTCAATGATCCATATCTCACAAATAATAATTATTAACATTATACAATCGTATAAGCTTGGGTTACGTTGATAGTTCTGGAAGATCATTATCAGGTGTGTTGCATTGTGGGTAGAACTATTCTTCATTTAGGAATAATAATACCCAATTAAAAGCTTCCCTATTTATTCAAGAGTCCATTCTATAAGGAACTCGTAGATTGGAAGGAGCATAGAGAGATAATATATTTTTTAGGGATATCCATACCATAATCTTAGTGAAAAGGTTATGAGAGGAATTGATCAAGTAATCTCTTTGTTACTAGCCAAAAGAAAATAAATATAAAATTTTGAAACAATGAAAGCATTATATAGGTGTATCCAATAATGAACCAATCACCCATATCATTTACAATTAAAAAATTATCCAAATTTATTTCTTCAAAATAAAAATCTATAAAAAAGATATACAAGAAAAATATTCATAAATAACAATTAAATTGTGAAAAATATTTATGAGTCCTTACAATTAGATGAATAAACTAGGTTAATCTATATTTTATAGTTATGAAATAAATTTTTTTCCTTTCCCAATTAAAACATGTGCTTTGAACATGATGCCATTTTTAAAGAGGTAGTTCTAGAAAACAAAAAATAAATCATCAACATTTAATGATCTATATATCAAATGAAACCAAAAATGATTTTTGATATTAATAATGAATAAAAAGTAACCCATTTAAGGAATAAGAAGATTAAATATAATATTTTAATAAATAAACCACAAAAATTCAATTGACACACTTGGTTTTCAGTCTAAACTAGAAAATACAACTCCTAATCCAAAAAACTCTCAAAGAGAAATACACACTATAATTCCATAAAAACAAAGAAAAAAATCTAATCATTCATTATATAATGAATTTAAATTTCCTAAGAATATGATTATGGTCATCCATAAATTCCAAACTCATTCATGTGATTTAAGATATAAACATTTTCTGGAGATTTCCCAAGAATTTTCCCAGTATTATTTTGGATTTATTGTGAGTATAATTTTTTTGGGTTGTACCTTGAGTTTAATTTGGATGATAATTTATTATTTGGTAGGAAGAGGGAAACTGGACGGTCATCCATCAATTTTCCCATATTGTGCACCCTATGCTAGTAAACCATGTCATCCCAAACAATGGATATTTTCATTAATGGCACATTATTTTTCAATCTTCGCACCATCTTGGTTTAAACATGAAGACCTCTTAGTAGAGAATCATGGTTATGAGGAATGGATTGGAAAACTGTGAACCCCATCCACAAAAACCCATTGTGAGTTTTTAATTTATATGAAAATTTTATATATAAATTTTACTAAAACCCTGAACACAACCAAATCATATCTAACTCCGACCAAGTCATCATCTCTCATTTATTTTGATTCCCAAATGAATTTCTTGGCCTATCGATGTCTGTTCTTAAAGAATCAATGGGAGGATTGGATATTTGAAACTCCCTAGGACTTTGATTTATTTCCATTTAGATATCTATATCTCCCAATCCATTTCGCGGTTAAATAAGGGACATTTATATGATGTTGTATATATATATAAATCATGGATTTTAATATCAGGATTATTATAATAGTGTATCTAGTTTTCTGATATTGATCATGTTCTTTATTGTGGTATTGACCTATTTTTCTGGAATTGGGATCCCCATTGGGTGATCATTTGTCAATGATTTGAGGTAGGTGTTAAATTATTCAATTCCCAATGTCTTGATTTCGATTACATGTTTGAAAGTATAAAACTTATATTGTGTGATTAGAAATTGAAAACCCTAAAATTGATTTCATTAATTAGGTGAATTAACTAATTAAGGTATTTTGAAATTGGGGAGCTTGAGAAAGTCGAATAGAAATAATAAACGTGAATTCTTGAGTAATAAAATTGATTGAATTTGAATAATTAATTTTTTGGATTAATTATGGGAATATTTTGATAATTTTTTATATTATTTTATTGCTTAATTAATTATTCCAAAATGTTTTGGATATATAATTGATTTATGTGATTAATTAATTGTTAAATTAAGTAATGGAATTAATGTGATAAATTGATTGTTGTTTTAATTAATGGAATTGATGTGATTAATTTATTCATGAATTAATAACTGGAATGATATGAATATGAAATTGTTTAGTTGGATTAATTTTTTATTGAATTAATTAATTTAGATGTTGTGATATATGAGAATTAATATGACGAATGGTAAAAGTGGAACTTATATGTGAATAGATACTATTAATGGTAACAATGGAGTTCCTTTTTGAACTGAGAAAATGAATGGTAATAATGAAATTCATATGAGAATTATGAAAATAAATGGTAATAATGGAATTTATATTTAAATTGAGATAGAGAATTGTAATAATGAAATTTAGAGTTCAATTGAGATAACCAATTCTAACAAGGAAATAATATTTTAATTAATACCATGAATAGTGACAATGACATTCATATGTGTATGGAGACAATGAATGGAAATAATGGAATTCATATATGAATTGAGATGATGAATAGGTATATTATTATTCAAATATATGATATCTATTAGGAATAGATTAGTACCTGAATGTTTTTGATGCTGGTATTGAGAGTTCGGGTGTCCTAGAGAATGGGAGTATTATGTGGTTAAATAATGATTATTTGAAAAAATGTAAATTGTTTAATTTACTTATAGTATTTATTCTTTATATAGCTACATACACTTTTTGAGTTGATATTTCTTGATATTTCATTGGTGGTGGCCAGTTTATTTGTACTCACACCCTACTATAGCTGATTTATTTGCGCCTGTATAGATTTCATGGTTGTATGATAGGATAAGCGAAAATTCCCTATGTTGGATGGTTTAGTTTTGATTGACCATAACTGAGGGAACCTGATTTTTTTCAGGACCTGGATGATATTTTTCAGTGTCCTTTTTAATTTTTGGGGTTTTTATGTTGAAATTGACAAGTATTGGTAGGGTATATCTACTTTTAATATGATATTTTATTTCATGTTATTGTAAACATGTGATTCTAATGTTGTCCAGATTATGGTTAAAATAGTTGGATATTGTTTGTTTCTTTTGTGATGTTGTGATACTTTGATAAATACGTTATATTTTCCCTATTATTGATATCAACCCTCATAACTAGTTATAATCCACTAGCATACATGAATGCGTGCATGAAGTCATGTGACTGACTAGCTCGATGCACTGATGTGTTGAATTCATGTTTGGAAGTAACAAAGTGGAATTCGAGTATGGTTTTCTTTCCTTTTATTATTTCACACAATTTGTGAATGGTTGAAATGATAATATGATGAGTTCATACATGGTTAAGGGATAATTCATGGTATTTTTTTACCCATATATGAGTGTAAAATCCAAATACCTATATTGGTATTGATGTTATTGATGTCTATTATTACTATTTGATTATTTTCACCTCTAGTGAAACACTTTTTGTGTGATGTGATTATTGATTCTATGATTTTATATAATTATACACATTTCCTGGAATGTGATGAAAGATTATTGTGCATGAATAATTCATGGAACTCAGGACTATTGTGTGGAATGTATCATTTGGGACGCACAAGGGAAAAAGTGTTTGGGGTAATTTGATGAACATTCTGTTTTTCTTGGTGCTTGTGAAATTGACCTGAAAAATGATGCCAAATGGGAAATAGAGAATTTTAAAATTATTAAATGTGTGAATAAATGGGTTTATAATGATAAACATTAATTTTATAGTGTGTTTTTAATTTTTACAATGACATAGATGTGGGATGGTTATAGTTAGTGATAACACCTCAGTTGTGATTTTGTGGACGGGTTTTGGGAAGGACATATAATTGATTAATGTCAAAAACACTCTTGGGAAATGTGTTAAATTTTTATGTTCCCTAATATGTGTGTATGGATTTTTGGATTTAATCCTCCATAATGATTCTTTTAGGGAGTACAATACGAGGACACAATTGTAGATTTTATTGTACATGTAGAACCTGAGGCTGTAGTATTGCTGGGTGAGTAAGAAGGAGAGTAGTTCTATGAAAAAATTTCTCACCTCATTATTTATATTGATAATGACCCATAGAGGTTTGTATAGTGTAAATTTAATCATACATAGTAGATTCACTTACAACACCCTACAACGTTTACTAAAGAGGGTGGACCTAAGGAAACAATGTTCTTGATTGATTCCATCTACACTATAATTTATGATTTTGGGACTGTAGATATGAAGATGGTCAATTTGGATACTTATATGATATGAAATATTAGGATGTGATGGTCGGATGTTATATCTTTATAAAGTTAATATGATGGTATGTTGTGGATTTTTTTTCTAGTGAAGTTCCTAGATCACATTTATATGGAGACACTGAAGAATGGGATGAGACAGTTATGGCGAGGATATTCCTGGATGAACATAAATTTGAGATTAAGTCCCATTTTAATCTTTTTCTATTAATATTTTTTTTCTGATTTGGTGGATCATGTTCTTATGACCGAAGGGATCCCCAATATGGATTCCAGTTTCGGATAGATGGTTCATTTTGGATATTCAGGAGAAATGTCTTATGAGGGAAGGAATTGTTTCTATGACAATTCTAGTATTGGTGATAGAATTAATAGAATCTTGAGAGGGGTTAATTTCAAATGATAGTACCCAAAAAATCCATCCCTTGTGTGGTATGTCATTTTAATAACATCTAAATTATCCCCAACCACCAACAGAGCACATACATTTTGGAAGGATTAGATATCTAGATATTTTATATAGGAACCCAGGTAAGATGGTTAGTGATAGAGGATAAAATTATAACCCTACTAGGGGAAGGGGGTCTTCTGCATCTTATCATTCTGGAAGATGGATTTATACTGGTCGTGGCATGGGATGCTGGGACATGGTACTTCAAGGCAAGAGAACCTGTATTAGTAGAGTGGTGTAGCTCATGGGAGTTAGACTACATCACATAAAATAGGGGAAGGACATACATATTAAATTTTTCCTAAACATATGTATATTTAGTCTATACCATTCATATCTAGAGGTAAATTCTGTGTGGCCTCTACTCTAGAGTGATCCCTATTTGATAATGATTCCTCTCAATATTTTATTTTTAAAGAACATGTAAATTTATTGAGCCTACGTGTGGATTTAGTGACTTGGATGATTATGATAGATACACCTTCTGGGGAATGTTTGAGAGATATCTATTTGAGAAACGGGTGTTCCCTCGAGGCTGGGGAGTATTGTTCTCTATGGTGTCATTATATCATTGAGATGTTAGTATTTAACAAAATTATGGGTACATATAGGTTAGTAGTATACCGAGTTTACATAGATTATTACTGAAGTAGAGTGATATTTATTTAACTTGAGGAAGATGACTATATACAACATGGATAGTGGGATATCAAGGTGGTTTGTGCAGGCACAGTTCATTAAAAACAAATGGAGATCCCCGCCAATGTTTCTAGTATATTTTTGAATAATGGAGATGTAAATCATCATGTATTACCACCCATACTGGAAATGTTTTAGGATATGGTTCTTAATTATTTTATAGGGATCCCACAAGAGAGATTTTTTAATTTTATATTAATCCCAATATGGGTATTAAGCTAATATCTCTTCCATAATACATAATGTCACAGATAGTTCTTTAAAAGAACATGACTCAACTTTTAGGGTTAATGGATACAAGGTTAATCTCTCTGACTATTTCATATTATAGGTATCCATATTTCATTATAAAGAATACTGATAAGACTCTACGCTTGTGTGTTAATTACAAGATGTTGAACTAGATCACTATGAATAACTGGTATTCTCTTCTATGTGTTGAAGTTATGTTTGACATGTTTAGGGGAGCCTGTTCTTTCTCAATGACTATGTCGACATCATCATATCATTTATTGAGAGTTATAGATTATAATATAAAAATGAATTATTTTAGCAGAAGTTATCTACTATATGAGTTCATGAGAATTATGTTTGGGTTAACAATCATACCTATAGTTTTATGACCTTTATTGATAGAATCATTTATACATGGATTAGTTTTTTGTGGGGTTTATGGATTAAATCGTACTATACTAAAAGACTCATGATGTTTTGGAAAAACATATTGACATCATCCAGAGTACACTAAGAGAGAATATACTATATTCCAATATATATGTGTTAGTTTTGGATAGATTCGGTAAACCTTTTTGGTCACATCCTATTGGTGGAATGTGTTTTAGTGGACCTAGATAATGTGAAATAATTTTTATATTGGGAGAATACTAATAACTTTTTCTTCATATGTATCATTCTAGGTTTAATTGGATATTTACTAAGGCTCATTCATAGCTTTTCTTAAGTGGAAATTATTTTTTTAGTCTAGATCAAGAAGGGGATAGTGTTTTAATGGTCCGAAGTATGCGAGAATGATTTCTAGGAGATGATAAATCTCTTCGCATCAGTAGATATATTTATCCTTCCTAATCCTTGTGATGAGTATACAATGTTTTTTGTTTCCTTTTGGATCAGACTCAGAGTAATGTTGATGCAGAGATATTGAGTTGTGGAATATGGATCTCGGTATATGAGGCTGTGTGAATGAAAATACGATAGGAACTACCCTTATTTAGTAGTAATTGATTATGATTTGAAGTGTTAGTTACATTATCTATTGGGAGAAATGTCTATTGTTTATATAGTCCAAAATATCATGAAAAATATATTTTATCTGTGATATTGGAATCTATGGACGTTCATATTTATTTATTATATATATTCATTCTATTTTGAGATAGAAAACACACCCATGAAGGGAAAAAAAATTTCGATGCATTATGATGACAATTTCAGATTCAGTGAGTTCCGGGGTCTAGTTATGATTCGAAGATGAGGACATTATTGGAGAAGATTCATGTTGTGGTATAGGCGATGAAGGAGAAGAATAATCTTCTATCAGTTTCAATGTAGTAAACACATTTTATCTAGATTAGAGATAGAGAGTATGAGGATCCATAATTTTTTCCCTTGAGTGACATCGTTGACGGTGGGTAGTCAAATTTTGATTTGACAATATATGAGGATGAGAAAATTTATGTCCAGAACCAGGTTTTCATTCCTATGAGTTTAACTGAAGAAATTTTGTAGGAATTTCATTCCACAATGTGGGTGGTGAATCCATGTGTGTTGAAAATATTCCATGAACTATGTTGGAAATTTCAGTGATCAGGTAAGAAAAATGAGACAGGATGGTTCAGTATACGATGCCACACCTATTAAATAGTTAATGTTGAGCCTCAAAAATTCAAAGATTTGAAAAAACTATACACCCACATGATAATGTATGTGGGATGTTGTTACAATGAATTTCATTGTGGTTCTTTAGAGGAATCCTCACAATAATGACTTTATTTTGGTGGTCTCAACAGATTGTTGAAATTAGTACATTTCATTCATTTAAGGGAGACCCTATCAGTTGAGAAGTAGGGTGATTTATACATTAGAGGGATTTTTTTTCTATTGGGTGTGTAACCAATTATATTTTTATACCATGAATCTCTCTTTAATTCATTATCCTAGTAGTGATTACAATAGGATATTGGTATTAAGGTTTTTTATGGATTTTAACCCACATAACGATAGACATTCCAAATGTAAAATAAATTTTCTTGTGGATATGCTTTGGGTGTGGTTTCTATATTTTGGTGGGTATTGGGGGAAAAACTAGCTTTAATGGTGTATTTATATAACAAAATTTAGTAGGAATCTATATAGAATACCCCATATGATGCATATTATGGTAGTCCATGTAGATCACCACTATGTTAAATGGAGGCAGGTGAGTCAAAGTTGTCTTGACCAAGTCTCATATATGAGATGTCCGAGAAGGTATAACTTATTTGGAAATGTATGGTTATATCTCAGAGTATAAAAAAGTATTATGATGATAGAAGGGGCTGAACAATCATTTTTTCAATGGGTGATCATGCATTCCTTCAGGTGTCGCCTGGAATGGGCCACTACAGGATATAAAGATAGAAAAAGAGATAACCTAATTTGGGAAAAGGTAGTGTCTTTAGATTTTTTGTTGTGGAAACATGGTTGTGAGTAGAAGGTGACATGGAAAAAAGATGAAGATATGAGGGCTTAGTGGCCTGATCTTTTTGACTATAGATATAAGAGGTACTAGGAAGTACAACATGAAGATGCGATTTTGTACGGTGGATGGATTATGTAATCCATAACATTTAAGGGGATGTCCAATGTTTGTATTTAAGTATTCATTTTCTGTTTTGTGTTTAAATTGTCTTGGTTTTACGTTTTTTAGGTTATGGTATTAGTGGAAGTGCATGGATGAGTGTACCAACCTTTCATTTTACTGTTAACATTGATCACAGCATGATCCGTCATAATGATAAATCACCAGAATATGGAATAGAATGAAGAATAATATATAAATAGGGATGTCAAGGAACCATAGACAGGATCATCATATATTGGTTATAATTAAATTAATTAAATGACAATAATTACATTGAATGAAATTCATTCTCCATTGAGGCTTCGAGTCATGATATAATGTGGTCCTTTGTTACATCGCAGAAGCCATGTGTGGGTGTCCTCTAGAGGTGACCCAAAGTTGTTCCACGAATCTATGGATGTCATTGAAAGGATCTCCAAGTGCGTGCGTGGAAGAGTGTATGCTTGTGATGTCCGTCTACAATCTCCTTGAGAATTTTTTCCAAAGCGCTTTACTTGATCGGGTGGAGGAGTATCTCTCTCGTAACATGAGAGTGTTCTAAGAGGAAATGTTTTCTCTCTTGTTTTGAGAGAATTCTGCAAATTTATTTAGCAGAACCACAATGAATGGCAAGGCCTAATGAGAATAATATGATTGGAATTTATGTTACATAGAAAAATAAATCGATTTAATTACCAAAGGAATTTATTCATTCAATTATATTCTTTGAAAGACTTGATGTCTAACACTAACATTTGACTATTATCATCCATTGACATGTGCCCCGTGAATTACTCCTAATATTGTTTAATTAAATAAATAATATTATTTCTGACAAATCCCAAAAAAACTAGACAGTGTGTATATTAATATTCATAGTGTGAACATTTTTTTTCATGTTATTGATTTCCTCGACCACATTTATTAGATCTCGAATAAAGACTACTTATTTTGTAAATAAATATCACTTCATTATTCAGTAATAAATATAATATTTCCCCCCAATATATTGTCTCAAATAACTAGTGTCTAAATAAGTGTGATCATTCACCATTTAATAATTTTTTTAACAATAATTGAGAATAAACATTATTTAACTTTTTAAATAAATATATAACTGAGATAAATGGATAACCATAGTGTGTTACCCTATATGCCTCTTTCTCAGTGGAATTTAGTAGAGTGTACCTAATTTCCAATGTTAGAGTCCAAGAACATTCCAAGGCACCCCTAGGGAATGAATTTAACACCACAATGACATGTCACCCCCTATGAACACTTACCATGTAATGTAATCCCATTGTCTCCATGTCACGACCCGTCCTCGGGGCCCGTGCCGTGACTACCCCAAGCCCGCCTTCCATAGGCCAGGGGCTGGCAACTAGCACCAAGACGTAAATCCAAGAAAAAAGGGAAGGCATTGCCTTTGTAAAGTAAACAAGCACCACAGAGTAAGCAAGCGGAAAAGTAAACACTAAGTAAAAACAGAGTACAACTGAAAGTGGAGAAAAGTAATTGGGCCAGTATACAAACCCAAACTGAAAGTAAAGTACAACTCGAAAGAGAAAACAACAACTGTAAAGAAAAAACTGCTACACCGAGCTGTCTAATAGAAATCTCACCTGAAGGGTGGGTACAGATAACTCCTCTGCACCTCGGGTCTCGTCGTCCGCTCCGAGCACGTCCCACCCAGTGGTCCACCTCCAGGTACCGTCCTGCTCAGCAAGCCTCAACCACGATCAATGCTGTCTGTCATCTGCAACCAACACAACGTAGTGCGGGCATAGCCCGTGCAGGGGTGAGTATAAGCTACTCAGTAGGGACCCCGAGACCCCCGAAGGTCTCCCAAAATCCACAATGGTTAAACCACAAAAGAAAGATACAAATAACCTCTACTTAGGTATATTCCCATACATATGCCTAAGTTATCAAGTAACCGACCTCAATCATGAGGAAACACAAGGATTGTGAAATCAACGGATAACCACTACCCAGGTATATGACCATACATATACCTAAGTTAGGAAGTGACCCATCTCAATCACGAGGTAAACACAAGGTCAAAAGTCTCAGCTCAACCAGGATTTTTGTTAACGAAACCATAACTTCTGAAGAGCTCCATCTCTGGAGTGTACAGTGGTCCTGTCACGACTCCGAGGTACTGCTCACTAACCTGAGACTGCTGAAGAACTCCACCCATCGAGTACTACGGGCCTGCTGCTACAACCAAGCGCTCCCATGTGCCGCTACAACCAAGCGCACCTCTATCGTGGGTCTGCCGCTACAACCAAGCGCTCCCATGTGCCGGTACAACCACGCGCACCTCTGTCTTGGGTCTGCCGCTACAACCAAGCGCTCCCATGTGCTGCTACAACCAAGCGCTCCTCTGTAACACACCGAGTCGTTCGATCAGCAGTCGTCGGGTCTCAGCTAGCTACACGGTCTCCATACTCTGCACGATCGTCACTAGGAGGGACCGCTCCACGAGCTACAGGTCGATACTCCAAGTATCTCAAAGTTCCATGAAGAAGTATCTCAAAGGACCGCCTCATCATAGGGGTCTCAACGCAACAGACGGCGCGTCAATCGGACGCCCGGTCTGTGAGTTACTAGCCTTTTCGTCCCAGGGGCCCGGTTGGTTTCGTGAGAAAACCATAACCGGCCTTATCTCAACTGTACCCCGAACTCTCATAGGGTATACTCATAGGGACCGATTTCTCAACGAGATCACCAACGCCGCTGACGGTTCATCAAACGGACGTTCTGTCAGAAAGATATCAGCTTTTCCGTTCCAGGGGCCCGGTTGGATTTCAGTGCGATCCAACCTGGCCACTATCCATCTGCATCCAATTCTCGGGCGGAGGATGCCAAAAGTTCCGTATCGTCAACAGGAACTCAACGCAATAGATGGCGTGTCAATCGGACACCCAGTCTGAGAGTTATTGGCTTTTCCGACCCAGGGGCCCGGGTGGTTTTTAAAGCAAAACCAACCCGACCGTACTCCACCTGCGTCCAAACCTCAGGCATAGTATTCCAAAAGATCTGTCTCACTAAGAGGAACTCAACAAAGCTGACGACATGTCAATCGGACGTCCATAGCTCGAGATATGAGTGTTTCCGCTCCGAGGGCCTGGTTGGCTTCGTGTACGAACCAACCCGGCTGAACCCAAAGTTCTCTGAAACCTTGAGTGTAATATACAGAAATGACCGTCTCGTTCCAAGGATCGCGCTTCCGCTGACGGCGTGTCAATCAGAGGTCTACAGCTCATGATATGAGCATTGGACCGAAAACTGTCCAAAAACGGGAGGTCCGGGTCCGGCCCCACCCGGCCCGACCACCCTGGGTCGGCCCGACCTGGCTCGGCCGGCCCAGCCCGTCCAGGGTGGCCCGGACCGGCGCGACCGGTCCATGGGTTGTCGCCGCGCGACAGGAGCTCGGCAAAATGGCCGAGCGTGTGAGGGAAACGGGGGGGGGGGGGGGGGGGGGCGAAGCCCTCCCCGTGTAACGAACAGCGGCCCCCAGGTGGGGGGGGGGGGTGGGGGTCCGCTCCGTCCGCCTCCAGGGGTTCAAACCTTCAGGAAACGGCTGGGCGATTGACCAGGCAATTGATTTCAACGCGGGACCCAAAAAGGGTCCCGCCCCTTGACCTCCGCGGCTGGCAAAGCCGGCCGCCTTGCTGACCGCCGCGGTGGGTTCCTCCGGTGGCGCACCGCCGCCACCGGTCGCCGGCGCCGCCGCGCCGGGGTGACGTGCGGCCGCCGCCTTCCACGGACCACCGGAAGCCCTCCGGTGGTCCGTTTTGCTTGCAATATTCGCCGGTGGCCCTCCCAGAACATGTTCTTCAAAACGGATCCCTCAAAACATCAATTCGGATCCACATGCTCGTCGGCATCAATCTGCGCTTCAACAACAAAATTGCGGAGGGTTGTCGGGCCGTGTTCGTTCGACCCACGCCCACCGCGTTAAGTGCTAACAGTTGGAAAAATTAAACACTTGTTCCCAATAATTTATCGAGCACAACTTTAATTATCTAATATTTAGCCAACTCCCAATAATTCTTCCGTAACGAAAAATATTCTCATCTCACGAATAAAGACTTGTTTGGATCAACTAGAAAAGTGTGTGTGTTGATCCGCGTTTTTCTTTTTATAAGAGAAAGAAAAATGGAACGGAAGTAGTTCTTTCAAAAATAAATCCCTACCTTGATTTAAGAGGTGATAGAAATCGGCGTCGCGAAGAGAGATGTCGCGGAAGAAGACGTCGATTCTGTTGACGTCGAGGTGCGTCCAAAGAGGTACGTCGTTGGTGAATCTTCGTATGCCGATGAAGAAAGTCCGAGGAGGAAGCGGCGTTCTTCGTCGGAGCTTGAGCTTTCTTCGTCGGAGCTTAAGCGTTCTTCGTCAAGGTTCGAAGAAGAAAAAGAATAAGGAGATCCCAAAATTCTCAAAGTGTTAAGAGAATTCCAACCAAAACTAAAATAAGCTTAAGCATATTTTATTACCCCACATCACCTCTAGAATTTAAAATGTTTGAAATTAAGACAACCCACCTCAATTAATTACTTCAATTTGTCAAAAATTAATTAAAGAGGGGTTAAATGGGAGTTTTGAGGGGAGTTGAGGAGTTAGGCTTCGTGTGGGCCCCACCACAGTTAATCCTCTCAAGAGAGGTTAAGTGGATGTGGTTCCCACCTCTTACTCCCTTTGGGAGGATATAACCAACATGGTTAAAAATAAAATGTGTTTCCACATTTTATTTATCTTCATTCTAATTTCCCCAAAACTAACACTCATCCCGCATAAAACGCAACCTCGGAAAAGGTCACCTTAAGAGAATATCGGCAATGCAAGTTTATCGGTGCCCTCAAAATTCGATTCCAGGTACCGGTTCAAAAGTAAGAAATTCCTGCTCGTTCGTTCACTGAACATACCCGAGCCAAACTTCGGAAATTGATTCCGGGCACACCGGGCCTCAAAATCAGGTGCCGTCCGAAACCGCATTCTTGTAAAATTCTAAAGAAAATTAAGAAAAAATTTCCCTTGAATTTTACGAGTCTTTACATTACTCCCACCTCAGATATTTACGTCCTCGTAAAGATACAACCAAAACTAGGGAAACAAATGAGGGTACTGAGCACGCATCTGAGCCTCCCGCTCTCAAGTGCTCTCTTGGAGGTTCTCGTGCTGCCATCTGATGCGCACTAGAGGAATCGACCGCCCACGTAGGACCCGCTCTTGTTGATCCTCGATCTCTAGTGGCCTCCGCTTCCTGTCATCGTATGACTTCTATCGGCTCTGAGCTGTCCTCATCCGCTCATGGATGACCTGGACCTTCTCTGTCGTGGCCTGGACCATCTCTGGTCCCACAAGAGCTTCTAAGATTTCTCCATTGCCGATAAGAGAAATCTGGTCTCATCCCCTGGATGGACCACTTCCTTTGCCAAATACAGTCAATCCCGGCATGGATGATACTAATCCATACCAAGGATGACGTCGTAAGACCTCGATGCTACAACCAAGAGATCCAACCGTTACTCTCGCCTCCAAGGGTTGAGTCACACTGTCAGCATCAGTGTGTGGTAACTGGGTCTCGTCCAGTAGATGTCTCACAAGTGAGGGTCAAGTCAACAGTCTAAACCAGATCCTCTTAGTAACAACACAAGAGAGGACAGGAATGAAAACATCACAATGGTATGTGTCTTTTATTATTGCAGCTCATAATACAAAGACACTATACAACAGCAAAAAGGGACTAGAAGTAAAAAGACGTATCCACTGGTTCCGCTCCTGTCCATCTGCTCCCGGAGCTCCATGATCGTAGGCCTCAGCTACCTGAAGCTGAGCTCTCCCATGTCCTCATGTCCCCTGCGGTCGGGGGTGGACCTCCAGGTGGTGGTGGGGGCAACACCCCGAAGCGTCGTCCACCTCCAGCTGCATGGTCAGCTCCCCTGCCATGGCCGCCTGCTCCTTGCGGCCTTCCCTGATCGAACCTATACCTCTGCCTGGGGGGTCCTTTGTCCATACGCTGGTCATCCGTAAGGCGGGTCAGACAGTCACAAGCCATGTGACCAACCCTGCCGCAGGAGTAACACTGCCCTCTCATGGCAAGTCATTGTCCACCCCGAGTGCCTCGCACAAACGATCGAGAGTTATGTTGTCGACCACCTGTAGGTCTAGTCCTCTTGAACCCCTGCGTCAACTATCTATTGTCCACTGTAGAAGACTATGCCGCATGTCGGTAAGTGGTGGGTCCTGCTGCTGGAGACTGCTCAGCAAGGAAGCTCTCAACTAAGAGGGCTCGCTCCAACACCCCTTCCTGAGTCGGAATGTTGAGGGAGATCACCGAATCCCTGATCTCGTGCCTCAATCCCTGCTCGAAGGTCCGGGCCTGGAAGAACGGGTACCGTACCATATCTGTGGAGTAGCGCAAGAGATCAGTAAATCTCACCGAGTACTTGGCTACTGTAATGCTGCCCTGCCGCAGCTGTAGTAGCTCATGAATGTGCACCGTTCGGAGGGTGGCTGGGACGAACTCCGAGCGGAAGATGCTTTCAAAGTCCGTCCAGAGTAGAGATGTCTCGTCATGCACCTGGAGCATCAAGCTCCACCATCGGCCCGCTGCTGCGTGCAGTAGGCTCGCAGCGAGGATCACCATGAGGTCTGCTGGTGCTCTCACTAGCCAGAAAACTCGTATGACTGCCTCCAGCCAGTCCTCGGCTGCCTGAGGGTCCGTCTCCCCGCGGAACCTGGGCGGTCGCTGGCGCTGAAACTCATGCAGTGCGCTGAGGCGACGTGCATCGTCAGCGGTTGGTGCTGGAAGTATCGGGGGCTCGGTGGGTAAAGCTACCGCCGGTGCCACTACTGACAAAGGGCCCTGCACCGAGGCCTCGTCGCTCGGCGGGCTGTCATCACACTCGACTCTCAGAACCCAAGCTGGCTGCCTTCGTGGGGCAATCCTGAAAAAGAAACAGGTGCACCACGGTCAGAACAGTATACCTGGTGAGCTGATACAAAGTAATCACTAAGAAAACTTGAAACACACACGCAATCAATGTTTTTGTGCATTAAGTCGGAAATCAGAAGTTAGGGTCTTGGTGTACGGATACATCGGCCGCCACACCAACACTGGACTCCCAGGACTGATAACCACACTTAATACGCTAAACACTATTGCTTCACAAAGAAAAGATCAGAGTTCGCAGTAAAACCAAACTCCTTTGATACCAATTTGTCACGACCCGTCCTCGGGGCCCGTGCCGTGACTACCCCAAGCCCGTCGTCCATAGGCCAGGGGCTGTCGACTAGCACCAAGGCGTAAATACCAGTAAAAAGGGAAGGCATTGCCTTTGTAAAGTAAACAAGCACCACAGAGTAAGCAAGCGGAAAAGTAAACACTAAGTAAAAACAGAGTACAACTGAAAGTGCGGAAAATTAATTGGGCCAGTATACAAACCCAAACTGAAAGTAAATTACAACTCGAAAGGGACAACAACAACTGCAAAGAAAAAACTGCTACACCGAGTTGTCCACTAGAAATCCCACCTAAAGGGTGGGTACAGATAACTCCTCTGCACCTGGGGTCCCGTCGTCCGCTCCGAGCACGTCCCGCCCAGTGGTCCACCTCCAGGTACCATCCTGCTCAGCAAGCCTCAACCACGATCAACGTTGTCCATCGTCTGCAACCAACACAACGTAGTGCGGGCATAGCCCGTGCAGGTGTGAGTATAAGCTACTCAGTAGGGACCCCGAGACCCCCGAAGGTCTCCCAAAATCCACAAAGGTTAAACCACAAAAGAAAGATACAAATAACCTCTACTTAGGTATATGCCCATACATATACCTAAGTTATCAAGTAACACACCTCAATCATGAGGAAACAAAAGGATTGTGAAATCAACGGATAACCACTACCTAGGTATATGCCCATACATATACCCAAGTTAGGAAGTGACCCATCTCAATCATGAGGTAAACACAAGGTCAAAAGTCTCAGCTCAACCAGGATTTTTGTTAACGAAACCGTAACTGCTGAAGAGCTCCATCTCAGGAGTGTACAGTGGTCCTGTCACGACTTCGAGGTACTGCTCACTAACCTGAGACTGCTGAAGAACTTCACCCATCGAGTACTGTGGGCCAGCTGCTACAACCATGCTCTCCCATGTGCCGCTACAACCAAGCGCACCTCTGTCGTGGGTCTGCCGCTACAACCAAGCGCTCCCATGTGCCGCTACAAGCAAGTGCACCTCTGTCGTGGGTCTGCCGCTACAACCAAGCGCTCCCTTGTGCCGCTACAACCAAGCGCACCTCTGTAACACACCAAGTCGTTCGATCAGCAGTCGTCGGGTCTCAGCCAGCTACACGGTCTCCGTACTCCGCACGATCGTCACTAGGAGGGTCCGCTCCATGAGCTACATGTCGATACTCCAAGTATCTCAAAGTTCCACGAAGAAGTATCTCAAGGGACCGCCTCATCATAGGGGTCTCAACGCAATAGACGACGCGTCAATCAGATGCCCGGTCTGTGAGTTACTAGCCTTTTCGTCCCAGGGGCCCGGTTGGTTTCATGAGCGAACCATAACAGGCCGTAACACAACTGTACCCCGAACTCTCATAGGGTATACTCATAGGGACCGATTTCTCGACGAGATCACCAACGCCGCTGACGGTTCGTCAAACGGACGATCTGTCAGAAAGATATCAGCTTTTCCTTTCCAGGGGCCCGGTTAGATTTCGGTGCGATCCAACCAGGCCATTATCCATCTGCATCCAATTCTCGGGCAGAGGATGTCAAAAGTTCCGTATCGTCAACAGGAACTCAACGCAACAGACGGCGTGTCAATCAGACGCCCGTTCTGAGAGTTATTGGCTCTTCCGTCCCAGGGGCCCGGTTGGTTTTTAAGGCAAAACCAACCCGACCGTACTCCACCTGCGTCCAAACCTCGGGCGGAGTATGCCAAAAGATCCGTCTCACTAAGAGGAACTCAACAAAGCTGACGACATGTCAATCGGACGTCCATAGCTCGAGATATGAGTGTTTCCGCTCTGAGGGCCCGGTTGGCTTCGTGTACGAACCAACCCGACCAAACCCAAAGTTCTCCGAAACCTTGAGTGTAATATACCGAAACGACCGTCTCGTTCCAAGGATCGCGCTGCCGCTGAAGTCACGTTAATCGGAGGTCTACAGCTCAAGATATGAGCATTGGACCGGAAACGGGGGGGGGGGGGGCGAAGCCCTCCCCGTGTAATGAACAGCGGCCCCCATGTAGGGCGGGTCCGCTCCGTCCGCGTCCGGGGGTTCAAACCCCTGGGTCTTCAGGAAACGGCTGGCCGATTGGCCAGCCGATTGATTTCAACGCGGGACCCAAAAAGGGTCCTGCCCCTTGACCTCCGCGGCCGGCAAAGCCGGGCGCCTTGCTGACCCCCGCGGCGCGTTCCTCCGGTGGCGCGCCGCCGCCGCCGGGGTGACGTGTGGCCGCCACCTTCCGTAGACCACCAGACGTGCTCCGGTGGTCCGTTTTTCTTGTAATCTTTGCCGGTGGCCCTCGTAGAACATGTTCTTCAAAACGAATCTCTCAAAACATCAATTCGGATCCACATGCTCGTCGCCATAAATCCACGCTTCAACAACAAAATTGGGGAGGGTTGTCGGGCCGTGTTCTTTCGGCCCGGACCCACCGCGTTAAGTGCTAACAGTTGGCAAAATTAAACACTTGTTCCCAATAATTTATCGAGCACAACTTTAATTATCTAATATTTAGCCAACTCTCAATAATTCTTCCGTAACGAAAAATATTCTCATCTCACGAATAAAAACATGCACGGATCAACTAGAAAAGTGCATGTGTTGATCCACGTTTTTCTTTTTATAAGAGAAAGAAAGGTGGAACGGAAGTAGTTCTTTCAAAAATAAATCCCTACCTTGATTTAAGAGGTGACGGAAATCAGCGTCGCGAAGAGAGATGTCGTGGAAGAAGACGTCGATTCCGTTGACGTCGAGGTGCATCCGAAGAGGTACGTCATTGGTGAATCTTCGTATACCGATGAAGAAAGTCTGAGGAGGAAGCGGCGTTCTTCGTCAGAGCTTGAGCGTTCTTCGTCGTAGCTTAAGCGTTCTTCGTCAAGGTTCGAAGAAGAAAAAGAAGAAGGAGCTCCCAAAATTCTCAAAGTGTTAAGAGAATTCCAACCAAAAATAAAATAAGCTTATGCTTATTTTATTACCCCACATCACCTCTAGAATTTCAAATGTTTTAAATAAAGACAACCCACCTTAATTAATTACTTCAAGTTGTCAAAAATTAATTAAAGAGGGTTTAAAGGGGAGTTTTGAGGGGAGTTGAGGAGTTAGGCTTCGTGTGGGCCCCACCACACTTAATCCTCTCAAGAGAGGTTAAGTGGATGTGGGTCACACCTCTAACTCCCTTTGGGAGTGTAACACCCCAGGATTTCATAGTGTGTTATTTCTTAAAAATAATTCAATAACTTGCACTACACGCAACACCGAGTTCAATCACACCATGACGTACAAAAAAAAGCCATTAAAAGAGGTCATGAATAGTATTAACAACATTTTGATCTTTATATAATCCTTATAATTTTAGAATCCCTATTATGAGTTTCTTAGTCATAATGAAAGAACAGATTCATTTTCAGTATTTCACTTTTATCAACATTACTAGTGAAACCTTTTTAAATAAAATATTTTAAACTATCTGAATAAATTGGGACATCAAAAAAAATTTAAAATGAAACATCCCAAGCTTCCACGGTACGCTTTCCTTTGAATAAAATAGTAGCATGTGTTGTACGCAACCTTGAGTTTTAACACACGCCACAACCAATCAAACTAGCCGTTATGAATAGTAATATACCTAAGTATCATTTGGATTCAATTCTTTTAAAATAAAAATTAAATGGAAGTTGCGTTCGTGCGTACATACGGACTACCGTCTCCACGAACGCGATGAGATTCATCCTCCATCGTATCCATTCAAGTATAATTATCATTTGATGATTTAAAAATGATGTTTAAGGACTTGATACCATTCTGGATTTGAATAATATACAACCTATCCTTTACAAACATGTCTTACGTAACAAAACATACAAAAGAAAACAAGTAAGTTAACACCCGAAACAACGATAATACTAAGATATTATTATCAAATCAATATTAAAAGATCATATATGATATCATATTAATATATATGATTCTTGTATAATTTAATAACAATTATTTCACCATTATACAGGAGGTTAACCTACCCCAACCAAGGAAAAGTACAAGGTAAGGGATTTTCTTATCTCACTTTCAATTCCGTGAGATTTCCATTGTTCGCCACTAAATTATTGAAAGTGGTGTATTGTGTACTGCCATTTGATATATATTATAATGATTCTATTTATATTCATGTTATTCTGTAAATCATTTGGTGGTTATTAACTTTTGGCCATACGACTTAGTTGATTAACGTGGTAAGGGGTTTTCATCTCACTCCTTATTCTCATGAGATTCATGCCATATTGCCACCATTACCTTTTGTGTGGTGTATGTACTGCCCATAATTATATTCTTTGTGTAATACACTCTAATTTATGTGTACTTACATATTCATTGTATGATACCTCTTTCATGGGTTGTATGTTTCATAAGGTACCAAACTGGTAAGAGTTATTTCACAATCTCTTCATTATCTGAGGTTGTTTATACGTAATAATCTACTGGGATCTCGTTATCATCCACATCCATGTTTCTTCAAAATGTATTTCAAAACATTTTTAATATTTAAAAGAATATTGGTTAAAGTCATTTATACCCTTGTTTGACTTTTTATAAGAGGTTTATAAGGGAATCTTTCCGTCGTTTTCCAAACAAGGTGCTTTTTAACCTTTTCGACAGAATAAAGATAAGAATGTTTTTTTAACTTATACGGCGGGTGCTGTTATTTTCCGCCGTTATAAAATCGTCAAAGCTTCCCTTAAAAGCTTATAAGATTATTTTCAAAGAAAAAGTTTGATTTTATATGGATATTAAATGATTTCAAAATAAAAGGAGATATTTCTTTAAAAAGAATTTTGATTTCATCTATGTCAACATCCTTTGATGGGTTTTAAGATTATTTGAAGTTGATTTATTATGATACAAAACTTCTATATTGTTTTGAAGGTTTTGTGATATGTTTGACTGTGGATGTGCTATTTTTATACCATTCATAGTTTATGGTGAAAGTATTGACATTTCGTATGCTAGTTCCAATAAGAATGTTTATGTTATATTTCAATCTTTACTTCATATGAATGTGTTGGACAAGTATGTTCCAGGTTGGGGACTGGTTAAAGTAAGCCCTCCAGGTTGGGGACTGGTAAAAGTAAGCCCTCCAGGTTGGGGACTGGTAAAAGTAAGCCCTCCAGGTTAGGGACTGGTAAAAGTAAGCACTCCGGGTTGGTGTCCGGTTATTAGAGGCACTCCGGGTTGGTGTCTGGTTATTAGAGGCACTCCGGGTTGGGTTCCGGTTACAGTTAGCCCCAAGGTCTTGGGACGAGGCCTTGAAAAGTAATTAAAGTTTAGCATTATGAATTCCAACATTATGAAAGTGGTTATTGATTTTGCATGTGATTATGCAATTAGTAGAATATCCATGTGAACAAGTAAATGGCATTATTTCATTTTACTTTTTCCATACTATGTTGAAGTTCATGTTTAAAAGGCTTTTGTTTTAGTAATTCATTCCCTTAAATGTTTATGCTTATTTTTGAATGTTCCGCTATATTGTTATCCTTACTGGGCATTTGAGCTCACCCCTTTTCTATGTTTTATTTTTCCCAGGATGTGAAGATGTAAGTTATGAATGACCTGCAGGGATATTATGAGGGGATTATAGTGTGGACTGTGGAAACTTTATGTTGTTGTAGTAGTTTTTCATTTTATGATATAATGTAAAACTTATGAATATATCTAGTGTTTCCAAGGCTACTAAACCAATCGGTCTTTCGAGATTTGATCTTTCTTGTGATCATGCCAATGTTATGTAATAATGCACCGACTCTGGGTAACTGGGGTCGGGGCGTTACAGTTGGTATGAGAGGAAGTTTAGTACAAACCTTGGAAACTAGATTTAGATAAACTCTGATTAGATCACGTAGACCTAAGATGAACTTTCAGGATTAGTATAGAAGAACTTCCGAGAATTTTGGTATCGTAGAGATTTTGTGAGTTTTTCGAGCAATACATCCCTGTCTGGATACGAGTAGGTAGAGGCGGCTCTGGCACAGATGTACCTAGGGGTAATACCCGAAAACACCGCTTTGAGCTAGACTCGAACGGGAACTGGTGCACGACAACGGGCCTTGCTGCACTCTTGGTTACGACACTCCCGGGGGATATGCTTAGGATAACTCTCATTTTCTTACAAATCATTATGAAGGGTTTATGAGTATATACTTCCTCAAAGAAAACATTTTTATGATTATGGATTATATCCACAAATAGTTCAATTTATGTTAATTGTTTTATAAGTATGGGATTATGTATTTTGATTCATAAACTGGTCTAGTTTATGCCATTGTTTAGATATGGCGCCCAGTAGAAGGAATGAGAACTCCAAAAATGCACATGATCCAAATAGAAGGAAGGATCATATCTTTCATGGTCTTAAGCTAGAATTGATAAGAGAAATAGTCTCCCATGTATTATCATCATATGAAGAAATAATATCATGTGTTGATAAGATAAGTAAAGAGTTTACTGAGTCCTATGGCTTTGAAGGGAAGCAAGAGAAGAAAAGGATGGAAGAGAGAAAAATGGATAAAGGGAAGAGGGAAAAGAAGAATTTTCCCATATGTGGTAACTGTGGGAAGAAACACCCTGGAACTTGCCTGAAAGGAATGGGAGTTTGTTATAAGTGTGGAGGAAAAGGGCACAAAGTACGTGACTGCAAGGGTGAGAAAATGGTTTCAAATGTACAATGCTTCATTTGCAAGGAGTTTGGACACTACACGAACCTATGCCCCAGTCATCAGACTATGCCGCAAATGATGCTATTGGATAATAATCAAGTTATGATACTACCACAGATGAAGAGGAATGATTAGAGTTCTTATGTTGATTATGTCAATTGAGTGTTGTATCAACAATGTACTTGTTATAATAATTATGGAGTATATAAGGATTGTACTGCAGTACTATTTCATTAAGGACTTGAGATTGTGTGGAACAAAGAAAAGTGACTCAATAACAGGATAAATTTTTGGAAAATATATGGTTGAGAGAAAGATAAACCATAATATGGTTCTGATACCGAGTTAGTGATTTTAGAATAATACATGATTGATTTGGATAAATTATGTTGGATATTCGTGACTACCTTGAAACTGATTAATGATTTTTATATTCCATCATTTTTTTCGGGTTTAAAACATTTTTGGATTGATGAAGTATATCCAGCATTCTATATGGAATAGGGGAGCATGAATGTAATCAATAAGGAATATGGTAATTCAAGATGTTTCAGTTTATTAAAAGAATACAAGATAAAGGTATTCATATGCTATTACGGGGTAAAAAGGATCTATATTATGTTTACCTTCCTTATAAATGTTGTACTGTGAGTTTGGACAGAAGTATTTTGGATAGTTCTAGTTTGGATTATTTTGGATTACCATAAAAGGACAACCCGGAGGTCGGGCGGCAACCCATCGCGTCCGGCAAGGCTGCGAGACTTGAACCCGCAACCGAAGGGCGACAAGGGTGTATCACCTACCACTGGCCCACGAGATGTCCTGGATTAAATAATGTTGTTTTTTTTAAATATCTGTAGATGAATTATAAATTCATTTATTTTGGAACCCTGTACGAATTACATTCCATTATCTTTTAGAGTGAAAGATGAGTTTGTGGTAGAAATTTATTATTGGATAAAACTCTAATTATAAAGTAAGTATATCTCCTTATGATCTTAGCCAATCTCATAAATATATTCCTCAACATTAATAAAAGGAACTTAGAACAAAAATGTTGTCCTAGATGGTACATTAAATCATCACTAATTCATGGCTTTGGGATTGTTGGCCTTTTCATAGCCATGTTCTCTACCACTCTCCATCAGATAATTGATGGTTAGATTTCTCTTCCATATCCATATTTTCCTACATGGAACCCTAGTATGTGTTATTTTCGGTAATCTTCATACTTTCCACTCTTTATTTTAAATAGAGGCCTCGTTAATTCATTTTTCGATGTGGGATTTCAACTATGATATTTTGAAACGTCAAAAATGTGTTATCCTAATACCCTATGTTTTGTTGAACCGATGGTATTTCAAATCATCATAGATTGATGAATTTAAGGACCTCAATTATACACTTGTTTGTGATTGATGATCTCAATCACTACCTATAAATATTTACATTTTTCCTCCAATTATATATCTCTAATTGCCACCAATGTTCTCCTAATCGAGATCATAATTTGGTGGTGACTCTTTCATTTCTCTTTTCCTAATATTAAGACTAAATTTTAGTAACCTAATTTCCGATGTGGGTTTTCCCACAAAGATATTTTCTATTTTCAACCTTTTATTTTCGATGAACAATTTCAAATTGCGAGGACGCAATTTATTGAAGGAGGGGAGAATGTAACACCCCAGGATTTCATAGTGTGTTATTTCTTAAAAATAATTCAATAACTTGCACTACACGCAACACCGAGTTCAATCACACTATGACGTACAAAAAAAAGCCATTAAAAGAGGTCATGAATAGTATTAACAACATTTTGAACTTTATATAATCTTTATAATTTTAGAATCCCTATTATGAGTTTCTTAGTCATAATGCAAGAACAGATTCATTTTCAGTATTGCACTTTTATCAACTTTAATAGTGAAACCTTTTTAAATAAAATATTTTAAACTATCTGAATAAATTGGGACATCAAAAAAAATTTAAAATGAAACATCCCAAGCTTCCACGGTATGCTTTCCTTTGAATAAAATAGTAGCGTGTGTTGTACGCAACCTTGAGTTTTAACACATGCCACAACCAATCAAACTAGCCGTTATGAATAGTAATATACCTAAGTATCATTTGGATTCAATTCTTTTAAAATAAAAATTAAATGGAAGTTGCGTTCGTGCGTACGTACGGACTACCGTCTCCACGAACGCGATGAGATTCATCCTCCATCGTATCCATTCAAGTATAATTATCATTTGATGATTTAAAAATGATGTTTAAGGACTTGATACCATTCTGGATTTGAATAATATACAACCTATCCTTTACAAACATGTCTTACGTAACAAAACATACAAAAGAAAACAAGTAAGTTAACACCCGAAACAACGATAATACTAAGATATTATTATCAAATCAATATTAAAAGATCATATATGATATCATATTAATATATATGATTCTTGTATAATTTAATAACAATTATTTCACCATTATACAGGAGGTTAACCTACCCCAACCAAAGAAAAGTACAAGGTAAGGGATTTTCTTATCTCACTTTCAATTCCGTGAGATTTCCATTGTTCGCCACTAAATTATTGAAAGTGGTGTATTGTGTACTGCCATTTGATATATATTATCATGATTCTATTTATATTCATGTTATTCTGTAAATCATTTGGTGGTTATTAACTTTTGCCCATACGACTCAGTTGATTAACGTGGTAAGGGGTTTTCATCTCACTCCTTATTCTCATGAGATTCATGCCATATTGCCACCATTACCTTTTGTGTGGTGTATGTACTGCCCATAATTATATTCTTTGTGTAATACACTCTAATTTATGTGTACTTACATATTCATTGTATGATACCTCTTTCATGGGTTGTATGTTTCATAAGTTACCAAACTGGTAAGGGTTATTTCACAATCTCTTCATTATCTGAGGTTGTTTATACGTAATAATCTACTGGGATCTCGTTATCATCCACATCCATGTTTCTTCAAAATGTATTTAAAAACATTTTTAATATTTAAAAGAATATGGGTTAAAGTCATTTATACCCTTGTTTGACTTTTTATAAGAGGTTTATAAGGGAATCTTTCCATCGTTTTCCAAACAAGGTGCTTTTTAACCTTTTCGACAGAATTAAGATAAGAATGTTTTTTTAACTTATACGGCGGGTGCAGTTATTTTTCGCCGTTATAAAATCGTCAAAGCTTCCCTTAAAAGCTTATAAGATTATTTTCAAAGAAAATGTTTGATTTTATATGGATCTAAAATGATTTCAAAATAGAAGAAGATATTTCTCTAAAAAGAATTTTGATTTCATCTATGTCAACATCCTTTGATGGGTTTTAAGATTATTTTAAGTTGATTTATTATGATACAAAACTTATATATTGTTTTGAAGGTTTTGTGATATGTTTGACTGTGGATGTGCTATTTTTATACCATTCATAGTTTATGGTGAAAGTATTGACATTTCGTATGCTAGTTCCAATAAGAATGTTTATATTATATTTCAATCTTTACTTCATATGAATGTGTTGGACAAGTATGTTCCAGGTTGGGGACTGGTTAAAGTAAGCCCTCCAGGTTGGGGACTGGTAAAAGTAACCCCTCTAGGTTGGGGACTGGTAAAAGTAAGCCCTCCAGGTTAGGGACTGGTAAAAGTAAGCCCTCCGGGTTGGTGTCCGGTTATTAGAGGCACTCTGGGTTGGTGTCCGGTTATTAGAGGCACTCCGGGTTGGGTTCCGGTTACAGTTAGCCCCAAGGTCTTGGGACGAGGCATTGAAAAGTAATTAACGTTTAGCATTATGCATTCCAACATTATGAAAGTGGTTATTGATTTTTCATGTGATTATTCAATTAGTAGAATATCCATGTGAACAAGTAAATGGCATTATTTCATTTTACTTTTGCCATACTATGTTGAAGTTCAAGTTTAAAAGGCTTTTGTTTTAGTAATTCATTGCCTTAAATGTTTATGCTTATTTTTGAATGTTCCGCTATATTGTTATCCTTACTGGGCATTTGAGTTCACCCCTTTTCTATGTTTTATTTTTCCCAGGATGTGAAGATGTAAGTTATGAATGACCTACAGGGATATTATGAGGGGATTATAGTGTGGACTGTGGAAACATAATGTTGTTGTAGTAGTTTTTCATTTTATGATATAATGTAAAACTTATGAATATATCTAGTGTTTCCAAGGCAACTAAACCAATCGGTCTTTCGAGATTTGATCTTTTTTGTGATCATGCCAATGTTATGTAATAATGCACCGACTCTGGGTAACTGGGGTCGGGGCGTTACAGGGAGGATATAACCAACATGGTTAAAAATAAAATGTGTTTCCACATTTTATTTATCTTCATTCTAATTTCCCCAAAACTAACTCTCAACCCGCATAAAACACAACCTCAGAAAAGGTCACCTTAAGCGAATATCGGCGCTGCGAGTTCATCGGTGCCCTCGGAATTCGATTCCGGGCAACGGTTCAAAAGTTAGAAATTCCGGCTCGTTCGTTCACTGAACGTACCCGAGCCAAACTTCGGAAATTGATTTCGGGCGTACCGGGCCTCGGAATCAGGTGCCGTCAGAAACTGTGTTCTTGTAAAATTCCAATGAAAATTAAGAAAAAATTTCCCTTGAATTTTACGGGTCTTTACACTCCATATATTGAATCATGAAGTTTGCATGCTAGTTTCATCAACCCATGTTCTCGATTACACTTTCTTTGACCTCCCATAATTTAACTCTCCCATTCCTCACCATAGTCATGGATTTATTTAGGCTACATTGATTCCATCAAAGTCCATGGGATATAAAATTCGGTTATATAATATAAGGGAAAAATCATTTCTGCCATTATCAATTAATGCATTATTACTCATGACACACCCAACATATCCTACCATGCAGTGAATTGTGTGTCATCATATTATTTTTCAATACATCTATGTGTGCGAGTTGTAATACCCATTAATAATAATCTTAAAGTCTATGGACCTATACACTCATCTGCACATAGGAACATCTAATGACACTAGGAAATGTGGATTTCCTACTGTCAGGTCTCGTTCTCATAATATCCTCCTAGATATTACCAATGGCGCACTCCATGAAAAGGTGCCTAAATTTTCTATGAGCCCTCAACAATACTGGACTATATTATTTGTGTCCATCAATTAACAACATTCGGCCATAGAGCATATAATTATGAATTTTGTTATGGGACTTCTTGGATTTCATCATAACAAGAATCCAATATGAACCTTTAGTACAATATCTATCCTTATGATATAAACATATGAAATGTAACACTGAATAAAAATCAATATATGATATGTTATTTATTAATAATTAAACCCATGAATACAAGTTTATCATAATGTACAATATTTTTGGTTCTAGGCCACCAAATTTTATAGACACCCAATTGGGCTTGATCTAGTAGCTAAGAACCATTAATCTGTTAGCTCTCACTTGATATTAATGACTCTTATAATATATGCATCTAGTAATGGGTTCCTCCAAATTTTATTCCATGGATACTATGATCACTACAACTTCACCGCTTTGATAGAAATCACTCAAGGGGAGATACTTTTTGTGAATGTGATCTGTTTGTTGATGCGACCTTGTTTGTTTTGAAGGATCCATTGTTTCATTATTATCACAATAAATTGTGATAGGTTTTTTACTGGTAGGCACCACATCTAGCTCCTAGACAATGTTCTGAATCCAGAAGCTACACTTGGTTGCATCATAGGACACTATATATTCAGACTCCGTTATAGAATCGTCGATAAATAGCTTCTTTGAACTCTTCCAGCTTATAGATACTCCATTGAGATAGAAAAATTATCCTGATTGAGACTTCTAATCATTATGATCTGTCTGAAAACCAGTATCATCATACCCTTTAATGAAAATCTCCTCATGTCCCCAATAATGTGGGAACACATCCTTAGTGCTTCTCTGATTCTTAAGGATATTCTTGAAAAGAGTCCAATGTTGTTCTCCTCTATATTATTTTTATCTTCCTACCATGATCATTGCATAGGAAACATCAAGACTGGTACATAACATGGCATACATGATGGATCCTACAGCTGAAGCGTATGGGAACATTCTATGAGTACAATAATGTTGTGGTATTTTGGGGACACATTCTCTTAGAATGATCTGGGTAATGTGATAGTGGAACCAATCACCTCTTGTATTCTTCCATACTAAATATCTTTCGTATTTGATAAAGGTATGTACCCTAACATAGTACAAGAAACCTCATGGATCAATCATTATTGATCTTGATCCCTAGAATGAAAGATCCTTCACCATTTTCCTTCATGGAGAAAAACTTGTTCAACACATCCTTAACTGACTGTATGACAAGTACATCATTTCCAAAAAAAATATATTTCATCATCATATACTACATAGATAACAATTGAATTCTCATTAAACCACTTATAAACACATGGATCACATTCATTCTTAACGAAATCAAATTCCATTATGGGTTCATCAAATTGAATGATTCAGAACCACGATTCTGTCTTTTATACATAAATGGATTTCTGCAACTTGTAATATCATTTGGCTTCACCTTGTGTCACAAACCCCTTTGGTTGTGTAACATATACATCTTCCTGAATATTTTTGTTACGGAATTTTGTTTTGACATCCATCTTCAAAATCTGGTATTCCTGGTAAGATACTATTAAATGTTTGAGTCTAATGAAAATAAACATCGAAACAACATTGACTGTTTCATTATAGTCAATTCCTTGACATTTTCATAATCCTCTATCCTCTATCATTGCATTAAATTTTCTATCTTTATCTTCCATGTACAGATTCATCTTGAATAAAAATTTTCATCTAACATACTTTACATCAACTAGCTCATCAACAAGAACCTAGACATGATTCTCATACATGGAATCCATCTATGAATTCCTCGCTTCTAGCCATTGTGCAGCTTCTGATCTCTCTACCTCTTCCTTTTTGGAGAGAGGTTCATCATTTTCCAACAATAATGATTCACCATCCTCGGTGACTAAGAAATAAAATCTCCAATTTTCTCTTACATCTCCTGATTTTCTTGTAGTACTTGTGTTTCTATAACCTATTCCATGGGGAAATGTGGCACCTGTTCCATTAATAACTCTTATTTATCTTGATCATCAACTTCATAGATGTCAATGTTTCTCCAACTATCCTTTCTGAGGATATGCTTTCTCTCAAGAATGATGGATTGTCTGGGGATAGTAACTTTCTCATCTATAAGGTTATATAGGTAATATCCTTTGATTTCCATGGGATATCATATAATGATAAACCTTGTGCCTTGGGGTTCTTATTTCTGACACGAGAAAGCATTAACAAACAACTAACATCAACATACAAGTGTGTGTGACAAAATGGTTTTAATTCCATTCCATAACTCGGAGGGAATTCTTTATTCCTCCATAGTTGGTTCTTAGTATACTTTTTATGTTTTAGTTTGTAATGAATATCCCCAAAAAGATAATGGATGATCTTCTTGATTCATTATCGACCTCAACATGTCCAACAAGGTGTGGTTCCTCCTTTCACTATCACCATTCTATTGTTGTGTATAAAGAGGAGGGATTTGAGATAGAATCCCAGATTCCTGTAAAATTATGATGAAATCTTCATTTAGATATTATCAAAACTACATTATCCTCATTCCATGATGATTCTCTAATTCATTATTTAATTCCTTAAATTTCTCCAAGGAATCTGACTTATACCTCAACATTTTGATGTAGCCACATCTACTCAAAGCATCAGTAATAGTAATGATGTAATATTTTTCACCTCAAGCTTCTACTGGGAATGGTCCACACACATCCTTGTATAGAAATCCTAGAATTTTTGTGGCCATTTGTCCTTGTTCACTGAAAGGAAAATTGGCCATTTTCCCTAGTAAAAAAGTGTTACAACTATTATGGGGTTATGGATAACTACAGTCTAAATAACTATCTTAGAAGTAATTTTTCTAGGTATTCTCGTTTACATGAATGAAACGGTGATTCCACAACTGGGTGTTGTATGAGTCATGTAAGTTTGTTTCATTATTGATTTCCAACACTTGGTTTTTGTAACTTAATTAATACAAACCATTATTTAAATGTGTCATACCATAACCTATTTTGTTATTATAAAAAAAACAGCCCTTATTTCCAAACATTAAAATAAATCCATCCATATCCAAACATGACACCGAAATTATTCTCTTGGTAACACTAGGTTTATAATATAATTTATAAAAAAAGAATACCAGTTGGGGATGAGAGATGGTAATAAACAATGGTAGACACCACCATCATCGGGCCATTGACAGCTCGAAGACCTAACACTCCACTAGAAATAATTCTATATCTACTTGGTTTCTATATTTGAATACAGATGTCCGCCCCAAATACAATATCTGATACCCAATGTGTAAAAATGGAAATGATACAAATAATAATAAATTCACCTTTAGTGTCCCCATGATTCATGGTGTATATAATATTATAGTTTCATGGATTTCCATAGGACAAAAATACTACCACCCATTACTTTCCCAGCCTCTATATCTTTCCCTTCTTGGAGGTATAGTGCTCAAGGGCTTCTGACCATTTATAAATCATTGGCCCCTTTGCATTGTCCTTCCTCTTCGTATTCACCATAAGTGATATAGGTTTTTCATTACTCATGTACTTATCTACCAAGAGCATCAAGCTCAGATGTTTTGATGGACTCTTCTCATAGTTTCTCATGTAATAGTTTATAATAATACTTGATATATTTTTGAGAAGTGATGATAGGATAAGATATATACATGACACATCTTGGAATGTAATCTCTATGATTACTAGGTGTTTAATGTACCTAATAATCTTGACTACATAGGCCTTATATTTCATGAACTCTCCATGAATAATTGGGAACAATGTGTTCGTGATATCATATCTCTCATGTCTCACCTTCCCTTGATAGAGATCCTTAAGGAGAGACATCATGTTATACATGTCCATGTTATAATGTAGAATAAATAGCTTATTAGACATGGATGATAACATGAAACATTAGAAATCTATGAAATCAACCCAATGTAGAATATATTGAGATGTTGCCTCATCAAAACCTCTTTTCTAGATGAAACTGAAACAATCTCCCCCAGCACATAACATTTCCTATCCTGGTGAAGGATGATGCCTATTCTCCTCTACCACTCTAGGAAATTGGTGTCGGTGATAATGTTTTCTTTCTCGAGTATGGTTCGTAATGATATGTTTGATTTTATTTTTCTTTTCATTTCAAAAAATTATGATGATTGAATATTTATTACATATCATGATAAAAATGAGATAGATAAATATATTAATACTTATTTGACTCATATTAATTTATCAAAATATAATATCCTATACCATTGAGTTCTGAATATTATATTCCCTGAATATTCTAGTATAAATGATCTATATATCCCTTCACATTACCCCAACTAGGGTTGATCATACAAGTTGAAATGATTTAAATACACATTCGCAATTCCAACCACATTAACTCATAGCTCCATGATCCACTAAGTGGACTCCCCAATCCAAATATTGTTTTATTTTGGATTTCAAAACCTTTACATCTTGGTCAAAGAAAGACGTGCAATTTCAGTCAAACCATGATTTGAACCAAGTCAAGTCAACCCAAAACCTCGAATTATATTTCCATGATAATTGAAATCACCCCAACTAGGGTGGTTAAAGCACGTTTTACTGTGGTTTGATTCTAACAAATATTATGGAAGGCTATACCGACTTTATATTTCTATAAAATATTTTATCCTTATACATAAATTTCAATATTATTATCATTCTTAAATGCATGTTAATATCATGTGGGATATATTTATGTGAATAACCATGTAAATGATAAAATTTATGCATAGTCTATTCTTTTTTTTGATTGATCTTGCATGCTTTTGGAATTCATTAATTGTGTGATCTCAACAAAAAAACCAAATATTTAAACCATGTAACTGATTGAAATAAAATAAATGGCATGACCAGGAGCTCGTTCTATTGGTTAGCCTATCTAGAGGTTCATAAAATAACCCAATACCTAGGGGAGAAAAGAACTTGAACCTTTCAGGTTCATGTTTACATCTTTCCACATATATGCCTTTGTATCTCCATTGATTGGTTTCCCCACGACTTATAACTTGATCCCCTCCACATGCTATGGATATCCATCCATTGCATATTTTTTATATCAAACACAGTTAAGGGGTAAATGGGGTTTTAGATAAATGAATCCATGGTCATGCATTCCCTACATATTAATGTGGAGAAGGCATGGAGTCCAATAAATTTAATTTAAATAAATAAATTAAAAGAAACCTTCCACTTTTAAAAGTTCCAGGGTAAGATCATGATCATCAATTCATGGAAAAATATTTTCATATAAATAAAACAATGACTTCAATTATGTAACCAATCTTGTTTATGATAAGTCACACTCAAATCAATTAATTATTCTTTTTAATTATTCAACCCTTTTAACATAAACCCTTATTCTAAATTTCCTTGAGATTATCATGCATCATAATTTTAAAATATAAATTCATATAAACTTTTATCTGTACGTAACTTTTACCTTGGAGGAAACCCGTTGAATTCCTATTTAGGACCACCCAATGATTACAAATTAACATTAAACATATGTAAAATTAAACACATAATATCAAACACCTAACAAATGATGTGCCCCTTTATGTACAGACCATGGAACACATCTCATGGGTGTGTATAATATTATAATTATTTTTAATATATCCTTTTAATTTGGATGTGTACCCAACGTGTGGTTCCTACTACACGGCGTGTTGTATCTTTCATCATCTATCCGAAGTACACATCCCGGGTGTCAACATGTATATGTTATTAAGAATTTTTTGGATTACATGGCGTGTCAAGTGGGCTAGACGCCATGTAGTATCCGCATTACATGGTCTCAAGTCGGGAAATCCATGTACGGGGTACACAGTCCAACCCTAACTCAAAGAGACTACACATCGTGTCGAGTGAGCCACACGACATGTAATCTTGACACTTTGTGCCACGTGTTTCTAGCCAACACACGGAGGCATTAATACATAGAAATAATCAAATCATATGGCTTTGTTTGGCAGACCAGTTGCAATGCATTGAACCTTAACTACATAATGTGTGATAGATAATACATGTCCTATGTTCTGTTGTCCTATGGATAGGAACCTTTTTCACGTCCATATGAAATCCTATATTTTACAACAAACAAAAATAAAAGAAAATATCATTTATTTATGGTGAACACGGATAAAAAGAGAGTAATATATCTGAAGATTCATGTTTATAGAATGATTAAATTGAATTTAAACAACTATATTTTTAAATTTTTAAATAAAAAATGTAAAAATAAATAATTATAATCAATTTTATGACCACAATGATATCACGTTTTGGTTCATGGTGAATAAAAATCATGTGGATGGGTGTTCAGAATATTAATTTTACCATTAATAATGATCTATCAGATATACATCACGTTGATAAAACACTGGATATTTATAATATATTGAGGAAATAAAAGAAAGATGGATGTCCTAGAAAAATAGAGGATCATCTTATATAGGTTATACATAATTTAATTAAATTAAAATAATTAACTTGATGGAATTCTCTATCTGTTGATGCTTGTGGTCAAAATACAATGTGATCCATCATTGTGTCACATAATCCAAGGGTTGGATTCCTCTAGTTGTGATCCTCACATGCTCCACATATCTCTGGAGATCATCGAAGGGATATTTGGGTGCTAGTGCGGAAGAGACTTCACTTGTGATGTCCGCCTTCGATCTCCTTGAGAGCTACATTCAAAGCTCTCTCTTTGATCAATAGTAGGAGGATATCTCTTGTAACGTGAGAGCATTTATGGAGAAAAGGAATTCTCTATTTGCATGAGAGAATTATCCAGATCCTTTGTTCCCAAACATAATGAATGGCTTTGCCTAATCAGAATAATGTAATTGGGATTTAGTTATGTTATATAATAATAAAACGTATTAATTAAAAAAGGAATTAATTCATTTCATTTTATTATTAATAAAAACACTTGTGTAATAATAACATTTGTCTATTATAATCACTTGACATGCACCCAATGAATTACTCATAATATTATTTAATTATATATAAAATATTATTTCTCACAAATCTCATGAAAAACTATAACACATTTATATTAATATACACGCCATGACATTTTGATTTTTCATTTTATTTATTTCTTCCACATCATTTATTTGTCCTTGTCTAATGACTATTTATTTCTTAAATAAATATCATCGAATTATTCACTAACAAATATATTATTTCTCATACAATATATTCTCTCGAATATCTTGTTTCCAAATAATTGTGATCAAGAATCCATGAATAATTATTAATCCAAAATCGATAATTATTTTATTCAAATTTTTTAAAGAGTATTTAACTAAGATACATGGATAAACTGAGTGTTTGAACCTCTAGACCTTTTTCTCAACCGAATTAGTAAGAGCATAACTAAAGTACAAGGTAGTGTCTAGAAACACACCAAGGAACCCAAAGGAAAAGAAGATAATGTTGCAATGACTGGTCACCTCATACAAAAACTTATCGTTTAATGTAATCCATTTGTCATAATATATCGAACAAAGAAGGATTCATTCTAGGGTCATCGACCCATGTGCTCGAATACTCTTTTTTTGACCTCCCAGAATTGATCTTTCCCATTAATCACTAAGTTTATTTATTTATTTAGGCCATATCAATTCCATCAAAGGACATGAGATATCATCTTCCATTATGGAACAAAAGGGAAATGTCATTTCCCTCATTATCTATTAATGAATTTTTACTTATGACGCACCCAATATCTCATACCTTTCTGCGAACAGTTTGTCACCATAGTTTTCATCAATACATCTAATTGTACAATTTTTAATACCCATTAATAATTATCTTAATGTCACGGAACCAATTAAAAAATATGTGGATATGAATATCCAATGAAACTATGAAATTTTTATTTACAATTGGTGGGTCTTGTTCTCATAATATCCAACTGGATATTACCAAGGGAGCACATAATGAGAAGGTTCTACAATGTTATATGAGTCTGCAACCATAATGGCCTATATTTATTGTGTCCCTTAAATAACATCATCCTTCCATATAACATATATTTAATATTAGTGTTATGGCACCTCTAAGATCTCATCATAGTAGGGATCTGCTAAGACCCTTTAGTGCAACAACTATCATTAAGACATTCTCACATGCATTGTAATATAGAAAAAAATCAATTTGTGATAAGGTATTTTTTAATATTAAAATCCCTGAATACATGTTTATCATAATGAATAAAAGATGTTGGTTCTAGGCCACTAACTCTGACACCTTTGGAGTTTTATGGATGAAAATTTATAAATTTGGAAGTATGTGGGAATGTGCACGATTTGAGAATGGTTTTTTTTGAAACTGTATTCCCTTACCCAAATAACAATGTGAAACCATAAAATCAGATTCAATAGATATCACACAGTATCAAAAAACATGAAACCATTTTGGAGAAACTATTTAACCCCTCCCCCACCCCATGCACCAACAAGAGGTGCACGGTTATGGTGCTTGGTTTGGACAACTATGCAATATTTCCCAGAAAACAGTGTGTCAGTAATTAATTAATCAAAAAATTATTTTTAAAATTACTTAAACCCCTTAAACATACACAAATAAATCCTAACATAGACCAACTCATTCTATCACTTTTGTGGAGGTTCTCAGATGATTTCCTAGGCCACCAGACTCCATTCATGGAAAATTGAAGGCAAGATTGTAGATCTACACATCACCGAGTATGTGATTCCATTTCATTTAGATCTCTATATCTCTCTTAATAATCATATAAAAAATATGTTTGTTGTTCCACTATTGTATGGTGATATTTTTCTTGGTTTTTTTATCTTGATTTTTTTAATCGTGGGTCTAGGTTTTAGATTTTGATCAGGTTCTTCATCCTAGGATTAAACTATCCTATTCAAATTGGGGATTTATATTGGGAGTTCATTCATAAATGAATTTTGTTAGGTGTATTATGAATCAAATACCAACATATTTATTCCAATTACATGTTTGAAGTTGTATAATATCTATTTTGTATTAAGAGATTCAAATTCGTAAAATAAAAATATTCACATTGCATAATTTATTAATTAAGGGATTATAAAATTACAGAGTTTGAGAACATTTAATATTATTAGATAATTGTTGAATTAATTATTGACAATTATTCTATTATGAAATTGATTTAATCAGAACAATAAATTTTTGGTGTAATTATGGTAATGTTGGGATTTTTTAAATTTGGTTTATTAATTAGTTAATTAATTGACGGTGATTATTGGGGTTATTTAACTGATTGATGTGATTAATTAATTATTGAATTAATTAATGTTAATGATTTAAATAAATAAGTATTTTATTAATGAAAGGAATTGATATTTTTAAATATTTTTTTTATTAATTTAGAGAATTATATAAAAATTAAGTTGTTGAGTTTGATTAATTAATTAGTGAATTAATTACATGAGATATTATAATACATATGAATTGAGAAAAATAAATTTAAAAATGGAATTCATATTAAAATTGGTAAAATTAATAGAATTAGTTGAGTTCATATGTTAATTGTGACAATGAATGGTATGAATGGATGTCATCTAGAAATTGAGATAATTAATGGTAAAATGGTAATCACATGTTAATTGTGACAATCAATGCTATAAATGGATGTTAGATGTGAATTGAGATAGTGAATGGTAACAATGGAATTTATATGTGAATTGAGATAATGAATGGGAACAATGGAATTCATATATGATTTGAGACAATGGTTTTTAATAATATAATTCAGATAAGAATTTAGATGACGAATGTGAAAAGGGGAATTTAGATATATGATATCTGTTGGGGATAGTTTAGAACCAAAAATTAGTAGAAGAAGCAATTGAGAGTTTGGGCGTCCTCATAAAAGTGAGCGATAATTTGGTTTAATATAAAGTAACTAAAATAATGTAATCTATTTAAGTTACTTCCAGTATTTTTTCATTAAGAAACTGTAAACCCTTTTTTCAATGGATATTGTTATAGATGAGATTTTTATGGCCTAATGTGTTTTAATCACACCCTACACAGGCTTCTTGATTGGTACCTGAATATGTTTAATTGCTATATGACTGGTTAATGGAAAATTCTCTATGTTGGATGGATGAGAGAGGATGTTGCATGGATGAGGGAACCAGATTTGGATTTAGGATTCTATTTTGTGATTTCAGTGTCCTTATTTATTTTTGGGGATTTCATATTGACATATGAAATGTATTGGTATGGAATATCTACATTTTAGTTGGTATTTCATTTTATTGTTTTGGGATCATGTGACTATCGTATTATTATTCTTATAGTTATTCTAGTTAGTTGATGTTATTTTATTTCCTGTATAGTTTTACTTACATAATAAGGATATATTCATACTTTGATCAATATTGACCCTCCCTACTAGTCAGAAACCTCTGGCATATGGGGATGGATGTATAAGGTCGCATTAATGACCAGCTCAGGGAACCGGTGTGTGGAACCTTGGACAGGATGTTATATATGAAGTCTCAAAATAGAATATTAAATAATTTTTCCATTTTGATCAACAATTTATGCCATATGATGTTAATGAATATCAATTCATATTGTGGTAATTCCCCTTTTCAATTTATGGTGCTATGATGGAATTTTTTTATAACTTATAACCTATAGAAATTAATGAGTTTCAATTCCAGATAATATTATATATACACTAATTTTTTACAAACTCCATAAGAACATAAATTAGAAAAGATACTTAATCCTTCATCCAATCAAAAAGTGAGACACTATATGTGTAAAATTATTGGTTCATGATGTTTTTCTATAGTTACCCATATCATAACATGTGAAAACATCACTTCCTAGTATTCCTTAATGAATCCCTACTAGAAAACGGTTGAAACTCGGTCAATGCAACATCCAAAAAATGTTTTCAAGAAAAATATCAATTATAAGTGAAATTTTGGATTGAAAATTAGTTAACAGAACTCATAGAAATTAGGAAATATGATTACATGAATAATATAAATTTATGATACAAGAACATTTGATTTACCTCATTAACATTTAAAAAATGTTGAAAAAGTAACTAGTTTACTATGGAATTTTTTTGTGATCCATGAGAGAACATAATAGGGGAGACCTTATGTATAAGGATAATTTTCTTATCAAAATATTTATAATGACCTGTGTTCTGATGTTAATGCGATGGTTTGTTTTATGACATTGAGTTAGACACAAAAAATCCTATAAAATCAATTGGGGAAAGATAACCATCATAAAAAATGTATATATAGAATGAATTTTTCTTCATCCATATATTTAAACAATTACCCATTCATACTCTCATACCGAAAATAATATAAGAAGCCACCACCACTTACATAAGCCTATGACCAAAAATCCGATGAATCACCCACATTTCTGTAAAATAATTGTTGGAATCCGTCATCTACTATACCATCAATTGAAAGAAACAATTATGGTCCAATGTTTAAGGACTATTATATAATATGTATACTATAGAAAACAAATTTGTAAAACATATGGAAATACAAACCAATAGTTAACAGAATATCATTTCATAGAGAATACCAAATGTGGAGGAGTTTTTGTGAGTAATTACAATAATGATTTATAGATGGATTAAACTTCTTACACCTATGAAAATACAATAGTATCCTAAGAGAATGAAACATTGAAATTTAAATAGAAATTCAAAATATATACATTAACCTAAAGGAGAAGTGGATAAGAATCATGTAGATATGTGTACAGGCATTAGGAAAAGGGGGAATGAAATTCCACAACAAATGAAATGTATAAAATCATAATTTCTATGAAGGAACACATACAATGAAACCTAGATAAATCACATTTTTCCTTAATATTCTTTACTCTTTGAAGAACCATTAATAAAAACATTAAATTTTTGAAATTTATCTTTATTAATATAAAAAACCTATTGAATAGTCACATATTATTCATTACTATTAACTATATAAGATCATTTTTTTAATAAAAAATACAATAAGGTAGTTAGGTGATAAAAAAACATAAATTCAAATTTCTTTTTTGATGAATAAATAACATCCAAACTCATTGATTTTTTAATAGAATAGGCAGAATAATAAAAATAAGCATCATATGAAGATATAAATATATAAAAAAAATAGGGATGCTAACCATGAAATGATTATCATAGATCTCACATCTAAACTGATAGTGATGGATAAATTAGTTGAGACACATTCCAAATGTCTCCTACTAAAACATGAGTTATAAATGACTAGGAATTATAAATCAATTATAAAGTGGTATGTGGAAATTAATCCTAGAATGATTAAGAAAAAATATCATTTCAAGATAGTAAAATTGTACTAAATCAATTTCAATATAGACCTATTTTTTTAATATGATATATGTGGAAAACAAAAATGGGGAACCATTTTCAATGAAAACTAGCTGAAAATATTCCATGGTTATGGAGGGAGTAAACATTCCAATGATTTCATAAAATTTTAATCACATTGATGTTTTCTATAAAATATGAAAGTAGAAACATTGAATGTGATAAATCCAAAACCTCTATAGATAAAAATTCTATCAAGTTTTTTGGGTGATATTTTAATCAAGGGTTATTCTTTATTGTTTAACATATATTTACTTGGAAATAGAGTAGAATTGAGTAGTTGATCTAGTGATTATATTAGGGAAAAATTTTATATAAAAATCCAATGACATGATCAATTAAATAGTTAAATTCATAAAACATACATCAAAATATAAATGATGCTTCTGAGAAATGATCTATAGAATTTCATTGGGAAGGTGTATGCATAAAACGGTAGGACAGAGATATTCCCTGTTCCTTTAAATGGAAATCCTTTCAATTAGAACCCAATGGTTGAGATTAATAGTTTACTATGAATGAAAATATTTAGTTCAATATTTTGGTTATACATTAATTGAAATATTCTAACTTATTAGTGGAAGATACAAAACATTATAAAATAAAAGGAATGGTATTGGCTACGGATGGAGATGAATCCCCTTTTACTATAAATTATAACATGATGAAGACAAACCATACTGACATTCCTCATAACCTATTTGAGGGTTTTACACTCCATCAGCAATCTAATCAATGAAGACCCACCCCGTTTTACCAATCCATTATTTATTATTGAATAAGGAAATTCCATTTCTAATAGGCTTACATCAATATTCACATCTAATGTGTTGCAGACATTGAATAAATTAAAAATGGAGGAGGGAAATGACTAGTAGAGGAATAATTTTAATTTTTTCATATTTATTAAATCCAACAATGTTAAAAAAATCAATTCTTTGGAAACCACTATTTTATTTACCGCAGTTCACCCATCCGCATATTCCATATTTATTGTAATTTAATATACCAAAAATCTACCTTCTATTTGTTCATATATATGAAACATTAATATTTTCAATGTCTATATTAATAAATTTTAACTAATTAATATTTTTTAAACTAAATAAACATCAGGAAAACAAAATTCATGTCGTGAAAACATCAAAATAGAACTATTCAAAATAGACATAGGGAAATCTGATAGGAAGATTCATTATAAGTGGATAGGAGTTTTAATTAATTATTTTATTTTAAATAAATATTTATACATCGATTTCAGACCTTATAATTAAAATTACTTTCTCATAGACATCCATATTTCACTACACGACTATTTTAGGAGACATAAATTTTATAGGAATTCAATGATTACATGTGGAAAAATTTAATATTGACGAGATATAATGAGAAAAATAGTGAAATAAATTATTAGGTGAAATCATAGGTCGCTAATTTTCATGAAACAAAATTTAATTGATGTATTTAATTTAGGTAAATTAAATTTCCCAATAAAAAATCAAGCATTGAAATTTAAAATTTATGAGAATTGATTTAATATTATTATTTAATTCCTTGAGTAATTTTCTAAAATTTATATGTTTCGTTATCAATATTTCTTTAGGAATTATGTATTTCTATTTCTCTCTTGGTCATATTTCATTAGAGATTATGGGGTGTTAACCCTTCTATAACATTCATTGAATATTGTTAAAGATTTGACTATACAAATATAACAATTATTTATATTGAGTAATTTTTATTGTTTCTCCATTTGTCCATGGAACCATCATGAAATTATGTTTTTTCATATCATTGTGTCCATTAATTCCATTTCATAGAATTTTCATGTTACATTATATTTATATAAATCACCAGCCTATTATATGAATTTGGTATGATATTTTAATGTTAATGTGATGGGGTGAAGGGGATCATTTAAGAAGGGATAAATTTCATTTTAAGGAAATAGTCTAGGGGTGGGATTTTGGGTATTGGTATGGGACACTACTATATTCATTGTACATAAATTATTTTCTCAATCATTAGAAAAAGACAGAAATAAAAAATATAAAAAAAGTACAATTGGTTTTGTTTTGGATATTCACAAATCACCCTTACGAAACTGATGATTTAAACATGTGATGTTAGGTGGTGGATCTATGATTTTTTCAATGAATATGTGTTTAAAAAAATTAAAACTAAAAATTGAAGAAAATTATTCAATTAGGCACCAATATTGCATTATTATTACTTTGATATTTATCTTATTTTACTTATGGGAAGTGGTAGTTTTCATTATACATTAGTTATTTTATTTTTTGTTTTTTATAAATTATGCGATATGATTTAGAATTTAAACACATTTTGAGCATTGAAACTTTGAACATCAAAACATACTAAAAAAACCTCATATTTATTAGAACCTAAATTTCATTATCCTCAGGATTTTAGGTAAATTGTGTCTTTATAATGTGGAAAATGTTGATCATTTTTATTCTTATGTAAAATGAACATATATTCATGGTTCATTTCCAACTCTACATGAATTTTTATCATGAGAGATTAATGAATATTATAATTTGAAAATTAAATCATGACATGGAATGTTTCATAATAATAAATTATTATATATGAAACAATTAGGGGAAAATATACACAAATTTTCATATGGAATAATTTAATTTTATCATATTATCGGTCTACTAGTTTCATTCAATGCTAAATTGATATTATATATAAAACATGAAATTATTACACCTCATTGATAATCATATTATTTTATTTCTTCTAAATTATAATATTTGCAACATGGTGTTCCTCCTTAATTTATTTTTATGTTACATGATTGTGTACAACCATGTTTAATGTGTATGACAATTGACATTATCATTTTATGCATATATATTTTCATATAATACAAATTATTTTATCTCTTTAATTTATTCATATTAATGATGTAAAAATTACATTATAATTAATGGATTGATTAAATTCATGACTATAAACTACCTAAATGGGGATGATAAATAACGATCTAAAAAATATAATACACCCAATGGTAGAGATTGACAATATGATGTTTACCATGCATTAATCATAAGAATCGAGTGAATATAGACTCAAACCTACTAAAAACACATTATTCAAATAATTGAGGCTCTATTTATGATGTTAAAAGAGTAATAAAATATATGATGTAAAAAAACCCTGAGATCCACACCTAGCAGAGCATCATGAAAAATAATGACGTGACACATATATTATGAAATGAAAGTTCTTTTGCATATAGTGATTTGGTATAATTCAATATTGAATATATTGGATGCCTTATTTTTAATATGAACCCCCAATACACCCTAGGATTTAACATTAATTAATATATTTGTTTATGTTTAGGTAATCCCATTACTAATATATTCTTATAAAAGAATGATTAGGCAAGATTAATGTGAACATCGCTGGATGAGGGGAAGTTCTGGATGGGGAAACCATAATGTTGATATGGTATTATATTATCTTTATTTCTTTTTAATATTATTTCCATTAATGTATTATCTTAAATATAAATTATTGGTTTCCCATGTCATGGAGGTGTTATTTTTTAACTATTTAGAGAAGGGGGGGGTGTTGGAATAAATTTAAATGATTATATTTTTTGACTAATAAATAAAAAATGTTTTCATTCTTATATTATCTAGTTTCAATTCTATATTTTATGTTTTTAGTATCATATTTTATTTTATTTTATTTTTTATTTTGATAAAATTAATTTCCCTATTTTAGGATCCATGTCTCCCCACCCCTAATTCTACTCTTTATATGATTTAATGGTCTAGGGTTGGTTAGTGACTATTTAATGATCATCTACACTTCTAGATAATTTTGACTAGAAGTATTTGTTATTATTAAATAATGAAAAAAATTTGATGATTAATCTAATTAAATTATAATAAATTCTTCAAAACACATGATAATATGAATGATAATATATTGATATTATATTTATTTTAGGGATATCCTTACAATAAATTTCTTGAAGGAGAGAGAGATTAATCAATTTAGAAATCACACTATTACTATAAAGAAGATAATGTTACAGAAAAATAGAAATTATGATAGCATGCAATATGTCCAACCAATACAGACTTGATATTCATTTTGACAAACTACTTTCAAATCATGAAAAATTGTTTTTTAAAATTAAAATTTTTATAATTAAAATTTTTTTAAAAAAATTTCTTAAACTGGGATAAATTTTTTTCTTAATCATCTTCAAGGGATTATCGTCGATTAACCTAAATCCAATAAACAGAAGGGAAAATAATTTTCCCATTCGTTATAATAGTTTTGAGATCATATATGATATATTCATATATATGAATATGTTTTTTTTAATGACCCACCAATTCTCATTGGCTTGAGAGCACAATGAGTCATCTCAAGGCCTTAAGTGACTTCCCCAAGATGCCAAAGGCTGGAAATAAATGCCAAAGGGTTTCCAATACAAGTGGGGGATGATTTACCATTTAAGGAATAACCCAATGAACAAACCAACCATAAAAAAATATTTACTATATGATGCATGAACAATTGAAAGACAACTAAGAAACTTCATTTAAGTCAAACACATCAATGTACACAACCGTGGATAAACAACTCAAGACTCTCAAACGACATCAAGACACCCTCCATGGCTCCAAACAATGCTCCATGCTCCAAGAACCACCACATCACCCAAACATCACCACAAACCCATAGCAAGGAGATGCCTTACCTTTACTTGTGTCTCAGAATACAACATATACAAAATCACCAAAGTGCCAAAGCATGGGTGAGTTTAAAGCTCAGTAGGATTTACCCAATGACTTTCCTACTCACGGGACTAGGATAGAAGAGTTATCAACAATTATATAAAAAAATATATATAATACAATTTCTCATAGGCAGTTTATAAATAAATATAAATAAGTTTTCAAAACTGTTCATTACCAAAACCATACAAGTGCAATTGAAAACCAATTTTCTAGAAAAATATTTTTCTAGAAAAATAACTGAACAATATTTACCACCATTACCCAATATCCCAATATCATCATACCCAAACTTTTCTCAAACCCATATAACCAACCATGCATGCTACTTTATAATAGTTCCATACACATTAGTGGTTTCTCGTCGATCTACCAAGTCATCACAAAGTATTTGTCTCCGATGTGCCATCATTCCTTTGGCACCAAGAACAAGGTCATATTTCATCCAAGCCCCGTATATGTAATTTACATGTGCCATTAAACCTTTGGAACCAAGTACAAGGTCATATTTCATCCATGCCCTATATATGCAATATGAACACACAACACATAAGCCCCACGATCATGCCAAAATAAACCTTTCCATAAAAACACTTTTTTATGGAAAACTATTTCCGTCAAATCCATTTCAATTCCAAACCAGCTCAAATCCAAAAAATTTCAATATAACATTATTATTATTGAAAACCATTTCAATTAAAAACTACTTTTTCATCAACTGTTTAACAATTCTAGAAAATCCCTAAATTTAAATCATAAATTTAAATTAAACCATCTTTTGGACAACTATTTACCAATATCATGTAATTTCACAAAAAAACATAAATAATCACAAATGAATATTTTTCCATGAATTTAACAATAAATAAACGAATTTTAATCTATTCCAATAAATTTTATCATGAATAGCTGAGAGAGAATCCACCTTCCTCGAATGTCTTGATGAAACATTAATAACAGATGAAGAACGCAAAAAGAACGCTGGTCGATTCTCCAAGAGCGGCATTAGATATCTTATTCTAGCAAGATCGTGACTCATCATTGAAATATTTGGCATACAAAACGTAGATATACATACTATAGGTTCATATGTGAGAAATAAAGTAGATCATAGAAGTATATCTAAGCAGATCTAAGAAAACATGACAAATCCGTAACGAATGGCGACATACCTCAATAATCGGACTTGAAATCACCATGGGAAGGATCCAGATAGGATTTAAATATTGTGGGATGGGTTCTCCAGCCATCTCTGTAGAGTAATCTCGAATTATGGGCGTTTTAAACCCAAAAAGAAATAGATAGAGTAAAAACGAGCAATCTCCTAGAAAATAGGATCTAGATTTGTCCTCTACACTAGATTTGACCACACTATTTGTGCAAAACGTGTATTGATCATGAAACCTTACTTATTATCCCAACACTCCTAATAAAACTCCCAAACTCTCCCATCATTCAACATTACTCTTTTTATGGGAACACGTTTTTTATGGAAACATCACACTTTAAAGAAACACCCAACATTATGGAAACACCCTAATTTATGGAAACAACCAACATTATGGAGATATCCAAATTTATAGAAACTACCAAAATTATGGAAACATCCAAATTAATGGAAACTCTCTATATTATGGAAAATATTTATTTTATGGAATCTCTCTATTTTATGGAAGCTATCTATTTTATGGAAACTCTTTATTTTATGGAATCTCCCTATTTTATGGAAACTCTATATTTATTACACACCTAATTAAAAAAATGATGAAGGGGTTATGTACCTAAAACATAGGGTACTACATTATCCCCACCATTGGTCTTTCCTTCCTTGGAATGTAGAAAACCCCTACTGGCCAAAAACAGTTTCTTCCAATGCTCTTTCATTTCCTTCTCACAATCCCAAGACTCTCCCTGAATCTCACTATGTTTCCATAAAACCCACACTAGGCCCATGCTTTTCATATGCAATACGTTCTATTGTCTATACATGATCCTCACTAAAATATGTACCAGTGATGTATCTGGTTCTAGGTCAACATGATCACATCTGATCTCATGGTCAGGATTAGGGTAATACATTTTCAACTGGGATACATGGATCACATCATACACCAAACTAAAATGTGGTGGTAATTCCAACTGATATGACACCTCTCCAACTCGTTTTAGTATCCCAAAAGGGCCAATGTATCTAGGACATAACTTGACCTGCTTACCAAAATGATGATGTCCAATCCTTGGAGAGATGTTGAAGAAGACATGATCACCCCCAACAAATGACAACGGTCTTCGACAGAGATCTGCATAAGATTTCTGATGACTCTGAGCTGTCTCCACCCTCTTTCTAATCAACTAGATCTTCCCTGTTGTTTCTTTGACAAGGCATGGCCTGACTATTTATGTTTCACCCATTTCCACCCAACATAGTGGGGAACGATAAGGACGCCCATACAATGCATCAAACAGAGCCATGCGTATTGAGGCTTGATAGCTATTATTGTATGAGAACTCCACTAAGGGTATATGATTCTCCCATGAGCCACCAAAATCCATTACACAAGCCTGAAACATGTCTTCCATTGTTTTTATTGTCCGCTCAGATTTACCATCCGTTTGAGGATGATGTGTGGTTCACATAGTCAACTGAGTTCCATGGGCTTGTTGTAATGATTTCCAGATCTGATATGTAAACCTTGTATCTCTATCTAAGACTATTGAAACTAGTACATAATTCTTCGTTAACACTTCTCAGATATAGATTTTTGATAGATCCTCCACCGTATGAGTTTCAAGAATCCGGATGAAATGAGACGACTTGGTTAGACGATCCACTATCACCCAAATGGCATCGTGTTTCCAGACCATTCTTGGAAGACCTATAACAAAATCCATTGCTATTTGATCCCATTTCCATACTGGGATGGGAAAAGATTGTAATATACTAGCTGGTCTCGGATTCACTACTTTAACCTGCTGACAAGTTAAGCTCCGTGAGAAAAACCCAGCTACAATCCTTTTCATTCAGCTGCACCAAAACTGTGCCTTCAACACCTTATACATATTCTGTGTACCTTGATGTACAACCCATCTTGAATGGTGGTAAGCATGACAGAGTTTTTCCTGAAAAACCAAAGGTACAACCATCCGATATCAGAAACACAGAACTGAGCCCCCATCATGTTTCTAGCCATCAATGGTCTCCCCACCATTGATTTTTGAACTTACAACTAGATATTCTGCATTAGACATTGGTGCTTCATTGATCATTTTTACTAAATTAGGAAGAAGAATAGCTAAAAATAAAATGGCATCATCACCTCAGTCTACACATTCAACATTCATGTCGGCTTAAACCTACATCAACTTCCATTCATTTGAATCTTCTTTTGCAAACTAAGAATATGACTTTCAACTCAATTCATCTGCAACTAAATTCCCTTTCCACGGTGTGTACATCAATTCAATGTCAAACATTTGGTGATACTCCATCCACCAACATTACCTTAGATTCAAATCTCACTGTGAGAAAATGTGTTTCATGCTTTTCTGATATGTAAATAAACTAAATTTCTCACCAAAGAGATAATGTCTCCATGTTTTTAAAGCATGGGTGACGACAGCTAACTCCGAATCATGTGTTTGGTAATTCATATCATGCACCCTCAACTGCCATGAACCATAAGCAACCACATTGTCTCTTTGCATGAGAAGACAACCCATCCTTGATCTTGAAGCATCACAACACCCCACATACCCCTGTCCTGATTCTGGAAATGTCCAGATAGGTGTTGATGTAAGCCGAACATTATGTTCATGGAAAGACTTCTAATATTCCTTATTCCATTGGAATGAATCATTCTTCTTTGTCATTGATTTAATTGGTGAATCTAGTCACGTGAAATCCCGCATAAAGCTTCAGTAGTAACGAACTAGACCAATAAAACTTCTCATCTCGAACACATTTTTCAGTGATTTCCTAAAGATAACATCTTATTTTTTTTTCAGGATCAACATAAACTCGTTTATCAAAAATGACATGACCAAGGAAATGTACTTCTTGTATCAAAAAATCTCACTTTGATTACTTTTCATACATAAGATGATCTCTTTAGATTTGTAACACTATTTTCAGGTGAACCTCATGATCATCCATCGTCTTTGGATAGACCAAAATGTCTTCCACAAACAAAACATCAAAAAGAATCTAGATATTGTTGAAATATCTGATTCATAAATGGTATGAAGACTACTGGTGAATACGTTAAACCGAAAGGCATGACTACATATTTATAGTGTCAATATCTACTTCTGAATTTTGTCTTTGGAATATCATCTTTCGGAACTCTCAATTGGTGATACCCTGATCGCAATTCAATCTTAAGGAACCACTGATCTCCCCTTAATTGATCAAATAGATAATCAATGTGTGGACGTGGATATTTTTTCTTTATTATAACATGGTTAAGTTTACGATAATCAACATAAAGATGAAGTGTTCCATCTATCTTCGTTACGAACAAAACTGGTGCTGCCCATGGAGACGTACCTGGTCGAATGGAATCCTTAATTTCCAGCTCCTCTAACTACACTTTCAATTCTCGTAACACTTTTGGTGCCATCCAATAAGATGGAAGAGAAATTAGACTGGTCCCCAGAAGGGGATCGATCGTAAACTCCAATTCCCTTAGAGGTAGTAGCCCTGAGATATTCTTGGGAAAGACATCTGGAAATTGATCCACTACAGATAGAAACTATTTTCCTCGATCTCTTCCATTTATGAAAAGGTCAACGCTGCCATTTAGTATGATATCGTTCCTACCATTTGTACCAACAAGCTCTTTTCACCTTTCTTTACCATCCTCTCTCCTCTATAGAGATGCTTGATACCGTCCTCTGTCATTAAAATAACTGTTCTCCTATAATAGTCGATTTGAGCCTTGAATATTGTCAGTAAATCCATACCTAGGATTACATCATAGATATCCATATCCATAATTGAGAAGTCACATTTTAACTCAACTCCATCAACTATTATAGAAAATCCTCTACACACAAAGGCTTAACATTCTCCTTCACCAAGAGGAGTTTACAATTTCCAAACAGAATGCATCATTTCCAGTTTTAAACATATCATGTCAATATCATGAGAAGAAAAGAAGGAATGTGATGCACCAGTATCAAACAACACATGCACAATGGTATAATTCAAAAGAATCATACCTATCATTGTAGATGGTCCATCCTGATCATCGACAATCATCTTATCAGCTCCATACATTTTCTAATTCACTATATTTTTCTACTTGTTTTCTTGTGGAGGTTGTCGTGGTTGAAGAGTTATGATATTTCTAGAATCACCATGGCTTGCTATACTATGTTAACGAGATGGATTATACTGTCCATGTATAGTCGAAGAATGCGATGATTGTGATAGCTGAGAAGTGTCTAGATAACCTGACCTTGGAGCACTGCAACAATAGCATTTAATATGTCCCATCTTGTTACAATTATGACATGATCTAGGTTGTGCCATACAATCTCGCTTTATGTGTTCAAGCGAACACTACTACAAATACGCCTTTTATCAGTGCTAAAAATGGCTTTTAACAGCGGTAGAAAAGTGCTGTTAATGCCGGAGAAGATAAGGGGGTCCCCTTTATCAGTGCTAAAATAAGCACTGATAAAGACCCATTTTATCAGCGCAGATAAAGGGCGCTGATAAAAGGGGTCTTTTATCAGCGCTAAAAAAGCACTCATAAAAGTACCCCTTTATCAGCGCCTTTTGAGCACTGATAAAGGGGCCCTTTATCAATGATTCCTTTATCAACGCTTTCGTTTTATCACTAATAAAGGACTCTTTTATCAGCTCTTTTAAAAGAGAGCTGATAAATGTTACAAAAATTAAAAAAAAAATTAAAAAAATTAAAAAAATTACAGAAAATTTAAAAAAACTCTGCCAATCCGGGGGCTTTTATAGTGCTTGAGCCCCCCTTTTAACAGCACTTTCCACCACCTCCAGCGCCCCACACGCACCCCCTCCACCCTTTATCAGTGCTAGACCCCCACATCAACACCGATGTGCGCACCTCTGCCTCCACCATGTTTTGAACACGAGACCTCCCCCATGTGCGCCTAAGCCCTTACCACTACTCTATTTTGATTTGGTTACCATTTCATGATATCTATATTAATATATATATATATAGTTATATTTATTACTATAGTAATATATATTTATATTAATATATATATATATAGTTATATTAATATATATATAGTTATATTAATATATATATCTTTATATATATATATAGTTATATTTATTCGTATAGTAATATATATTTATATTAATATATATATATAGTTATATTAATATATATCTATATATATATATATTTTGTTATATTTATTCGTATAGTAATATATATTTATATTAATATATTTATATATATATTTATATTAATATATATATTTATAGTCATATAAATATATATATTTATAGTGATATTAATATATATATTTATAGTAATATTAATATATATGTAGTTATATTAATATATATATATAGCTATATTAATATATATATATATAGGTAGATTAATATTTAGGTATATATATATTAATATATTTGTATTTTAAATAAAATGGAAAATAGGTATCATTTAGATAATGCTAATATATTTTATATGTAAATATATTTTATTATTTATATTTATAATTAATTTTTATGTGTGAACATATAAAAAATATGTATATATTGTTATATATTTGATTATAAATATCTATGAATTATAAAAAACGATAAAATATCAAAGACAAAATATCAATATGAATGTAATACCTTAGAATTAATTTAGTCCCCAACAAAAAAAAAATCCAATAATACCCCCCTTAAACGAGGCTGAAAATCCAAAAAATGTTAAAAAATTTGGGTACCCCGACTAAAAACTCCTTTTTGGAGGCCTTCTATGCATTTTTTGGCCTCAAAAATTGTGACAGAGGCTTATCTTGAATAACAACCGTGTAGAGCTCGTCGCAGGATTCGATTTGATATGATGTAGAGCTCAAACGGACACCCGGATCAAAAGATATGTCCGTTTGAAGTTTTAGTTCCATTTTCAACCTTTTTTAGATCTTTTATTAATTGTTTTGATTTTTTGTGTTTTCAAGATGTTATTAAATGATTTTTAATTGATAATAATTAGCAAAATATTAAATAAATTTTTTTAAAAATTTTTTACGAAGCCATTTTCTATAAATATCTTATATATTAAGTATATTAAGTCTAAATGTACACTTATTCTTATCTAAAATATATTTAAAAATTATATATTATATTTATATCAATATAACTATATTTATATATTATTTTTAATTTTTTTATGTCGACACTTTATCACTTCTTTAAAAAAAGCGCTAATAAAGCCCCCCCCCCATTATCAGTGATACTAAACTAGCGCTGATAAAGGTACCCCCTTTATCAGTGCATTTTCGGTAGCACTGATAAAAGTGTGGCGCTGGGAAAAACTGTTTTTGTGGTAGTGGAACTACATTGAAAACAACCTTATTTTCTCTAGGGTCATGGAGGAAAGTTTAATGATCCATCCGTCAGGTTCTGATTTCCACTTGCACTATGGAAATAGGTTTCCCTTTTCCTCTAGTTCCCAGTGGTAGAGTTCCCATCGTTTCCTGTAGGTATCATCATGCCTCCTCCCATTGATCTTGAGATATCTTGTTCACCCACAGTCACTCTGTTCACCATCTCTGTAGAGTCTATAATACATAGTACTGCAAACATTGATCGAATTTCCTATCAGAGCCCTGATTCGAAGATGCATGCCGTCAAAGAGGTACTTTCCACAAATTCTAGTGAAGAATGTACTAAGTTCAAGAACATAGCTGCACACTCGGTGAGACAGAGACTCTCTTGTTTTAGGCTGAAGAATTCTATCATTTTCGGGATCCTGAATTTGTGATGATATAATTATTTGTTAAAAATTTCCTCAAAAACCTCCCTTGTAAGTCCTTCATCCAATTTATCCTGCACCGCTAAATCCCACCACTAACATGCAAGATCCTCGAGCATATACATCGCCATTTTGACCATTAGATCTACTGGAGATCCGATGAATCTGAAGATACGATTCATCCTACATAACCACACCTCCAGCTTCTATGGTTTAGAATCACCCCGGAAATTGGGTGGAATCTTCTTCATAAACTGGATGGTGTGATCCACATGTCATGGCTCATTCCTCTGGTTCCCTGTGTCCACACCTTGAAATGCCTACACCATACTCTGAACCGACTCTTGGTTCACATGTGATTTAGTTTCAACCTCATTCTCCACAGCTTCTTTAGGTTTGTTTCGACAATTCCTACCAGGTGCCATTTTTTAAACTAACAACACACTCTGTTAATCTCACACTCTAGCAACTTTTGGCTTAGCATTTCAAATTCTATCACATGAATTATCACAACATTGTTTTTTAAAAACATCCTTTTTCCCATGTTCAAATCTTTTTGAAACCACTTCACATGCTTTTGAAAAATAAACCATTTTCAAAATGCGATCATCATTCACTTTTTCAAAAAATTTCATTTGAAAACCAATTCAATAATTTTAAAAAATGATCATTTCTCAAAATGATGTCTACACTCTTAGTGGGAATTCATCCCTCTAAAATGCATGTCATGCTCATATAATTGGCTAAACCCAAGACAATGAGATTTCAAAATCCTATAAGTGTATCCAAACACTTATTAACCCAACTCCCTGGTAACTATAAGTCCAGCATAAAAGGGTTAACTACTTATTTTTTATGCTATATATTTCATGTTTTTACAATCTTATTCCTTTCTAAGATTCCCACCGAAAGAATAGAAAAGAAGGAATTTCATCTCCAAAACTAAGAACAACGTACGACTAATTGTTAGGCAAGGGCCGAACAAGCTGATAACATTTGTAATGACCCGCCAATTCTCATTGGCTTGAGAGCACAATGAGTCATTACTAGGCCTTTAGTGACATCCCCAAGATGCCAAAGGCTGGAAATAAAAGCCGAAGGGTTTCAAATACAAGTGGGGGATGACTTACCCTTTAAGGAATAATCCAATGAACCAACCAACCAAATCCAAATATTTACTATAGGATGCATGAACAATTGAATGACTGCTAAGTAACATCATTTAAGTAAAACATATCAAAGTACACAACATTGGATAAACAAGTCAAGACACTAATAAGACACAAAGACAACCTCCATGGCTCCACACCAAGCTCCATGCTCCAAGAACCACCACAACACTGAATAATTACGATGAAGCACTAGCAATGAGATGCCTTACCTTTACCTGTGTCTCGGAATACGACATCTACAAAAGCACCAAAGTGAAAATGCAGGGGTGACTTTAAAGCTCAGTAGGTTATCTCCAATGACTTCCCTACTCATTCCACTAGTATAAGTGAGTTATCACAAATTATATAAAATAATATATTTAAAATAGTTTCTCAAAAGAAGTTTATAAATAAATATAAACAAGTTTCCAAAACCGTTCATTACCAAAACCGTACAAGTGAAATTGAAACCATTTTTCTAGCAAGATATTTTAGCAGAAAAATAACCAAACAATCATTACAACTATTTCCCAATATCCCTATATCAGTATAGCCAACCTTTTCTCAGACCCATGTAACCAACCATGCATGCTACATTATGACAGTTCCATACTAATGAGTGGTTTCTCGTCGATCTACCAAGTCATCACAATGTAATTGTTTCCCATGTGCCATCAATCCTTTGTCACTGAGCATAAGGTCATATTTCAACCAAGCCACATATATGTAATTCCCATGTGCCATTAATCCTTTGGCATTGAGTACATGGTCATATTTCTTCCAAGCCCCATATATGCAATATGGACACGCATCACATATGCCCAATGATCATGCCAAAATAAACCTTTCAATAAAAAACCATTATATTGAAAACTATTTTCGTCAAATCCATTTCAATGCCATACCATTTCAACTCCAAACCATTTCAATATAACTTCATTATTATTGAAACCCATTTCTATTGAAAATCACTTTTTCATCAACCATTTAGCAATTCCAGAAAATCCATAATTTGAAATCATCATTTTAAATTAAACACCCTTTTTCACAACTATTCACCAAGATCACACAATTTCTCAAAAAACATAAATCATAAAAAATGTATATTTTTCCACGAATTTGACAATAAATAAACCAATATGAATCTAAGAAAATAAATTATATAAAATTTAGTTGAGAGAGAAGCCGCCTACCTTGAAGGTCTTGAAGAATCATTGGAAACAGATGAAGAATGCACAAGAAAGCTGGTCGATTATCCAAGAGTGGCCTTAGATCTCTTATCCCAGATAGATCAAGACTACACATTGAAATATTTGGCATCAAAAAACATAGATCTACCCACTATAGGTTCATATCTGAGAATGAATGGATATTGGTGTAGTAGATCTAAGCATATCTAAGAAATCATGACAAATCAGTAAAGAATGGTGACATACCTCAACAATCGGACTCGAAATCACCAAGGGAAGGCTCTGGAATGGATTCAACACGTTTGGGAAGGCCTATACTGCCTCATAGGTTGAGTAATTTCAAATTAGGGGAGTTTTGAGTCCAAGAGAAACAAATAGATTAAAAACGAGCAAGCTCCTAGAAAATAGGATCTAGATTTAACCTCTGTGCAAGATTTGACCACACGTTTTTTGAAAACTGTGTATGGATTGTGCGACCTTACTTATTGTCCCAACACTCCTTATAAAACCCCCAAAATCTCCCATCATTCAACTTTACCCTTTTTAATGAAACAAATTTATTATGGAAATATCACACTTTAGGGAAACATCCAACATTATGGAAACACCCTAATTTATGGAAACAACCAACATTATAAAGATATCCAAATTTATGGAAACTACCAACATTATGGGAGCGTACAAATTTATGGAAACTATCTATATTATGGAAACTCACTATTTTATGGAAACTCTCTATTTTATGGATGCTCTATATTTTATGGAAACTCTCTATTTTATGGAAACTCCCTGTTTTATGGAAACTCTCTATTTATTACACACCAAATTAAAAAAACTTGAGGAAAGGGGTTATGGTAACTCCCAATATTATGGAAAAACTCTATTTTATTGATTCTCTCTATTTCCTTTTTAGATTTTTGTGTATTTTAGATGTTATTGGATGGGTACTAAAATATACAAGCTGGAAATTCTATTAAAAATTCATATGATGTATCAAAGCTATTCAAATATAATATATTTGAAATTATATATTGATTAAATATAAAATATTTATTTTATGAATGTATTGTTTATCTATGAATTCTATGGAATTATATCTCTCTATATATACGATATATATATTATTTTTTAATCTGAATGGATTACACATTAGTAACATGGATTAATAAATTTAAATTAATACATTGAAATTGTTCAATGAATTATAACCAATGTTTAATAACAATAACAAACTTACATGTGATGAAATATATATTTTTTAATAGATTTAATTTATTCAATTTCTTATGTTATAAAAACACTGGTTTTTTTTTACTAAAATAGAATATAAAATTAATATTATTATTTAAAAAAAATTTATAACATTGCTATTATATTTAGTGCAATAAATAAGAAAATATATATACGAAAAGTAGGTATTATTTAATTATATCAATAAATCATTTGAATTACCAGAAATAAAATATAAAATTATTTATATGAAAAAAATTAAATATTTGTCTTAAATATTTTGTATTATTTTTACGAATTTTTTATCTAATTTTAGGAAATTAAAATTTCTTATAATTTTTTTTAGAAAAACCATATTATCCTTTAAACATTTTTCAGATGTTTTGGGAAAAGAGTATTTTTCATATGAATAGTAAAAAAAGTATTTTACTTAAAAATAATTTTTTCCTTTAAATGAATTTACGAAAGTACAAATTACTTTGAACTATTTTAAAAGTAAAATAAGTCCAGAATATATTATTTTTAATCTAATTTAGTACATTTTAATAAATTTCATACTAAATTTTGATATAATTAAATTTTACATTTATGAAAATTTATCATTAGAAAACCATTTTTTCATCACCTATATAGGTATAATTTCAAATCAAATTATTCAACATTTGAAAATTTTGTTTTTATGATTTTATTATATATTTTCTATATAATGATTTATCATTGAATAACAATATTAAATTATTTTTTTCTTTTAATGAATAGTAAAAACCATAAAAAATTATTACGATAGTTATTGTTTAAACAAGATTATCAGGGGTTATTATAAAATTATATGGGATTAATAAGAACATAAATTTATAATTCATATTTTATATAAATATTTATATGATAAATCATATAATTTTTTTAATGAGAAAATTTGGATACATTTGGAAAGTGTTAATCATTTGTATAACTTTTCCATTTCAAAACATCTAATTGTGTCCTCACCCCAACTTCTAAATGTGTTGACCATATCCTCTTCTATTAAAAATTTTAAAAAAAATTGGATTAGATAGGACCAATGTAAATTCCTTCAATACATCCTTACCCACTTCATTGTGTTCTTATTATGGTTAGGAAAGCATATTATGTAGTATTTTTGTAAAAATATATGGTAGTTCTCCTAATAAGAGGTAATTTACTTAACAGAACGGTTTTCTTTTATTTATTCTTCTACATCTAACAAAAAATCATAATAATTTATAATATAATATAATAATTATATAAAAAATAATTATATGTTATTATGTTAATGGAATAAATATATCCATTTAAACCTCCAACAAATGGGAATCAAAAACATTAATCGTGTGTAAGGTGGACTATGGCCTCACAAACTGATGTATATAATTATCTATCACCAACTATAATGGATGAATACATTGATGGTTATAATATCTAGATTTTAAATTTATGAAATATTTATTATCCTAGATTTATTACATCACATCGTTCTTTTTACACAAATATATTTTAGAAAACGATAATTTCGTTCATGCATATCTGTGCAATACCGCTTCATTGAATCACTTTTATTCAATTTTTATTTAATTTTGAACAGGTTGGTAATAAGGATATAAGTAATGAATATAAATTTGATCTATTACACATCAATTTTATTAATGGGTCTTTTATATTAAATATCTTTTTTAAATCTGTCGAGAAAATAGAAGCAATGTCTTTGTGTACCTACAACTTACCATCTTCTTGAATTGTGTAATTAATTATCTATAAATAACTTTAATGTATTAATATAAATTAATATAAATTGAATATATCTTATATTTATAATGTTTTTCAAATCATGTATATGTTTAATCCTTAATGAAAATCAAAGGGATAAAAATACAAAAAAATGATACATGAAAAATGATGTAGTTATTAGTGGAATGAATATTTAAAGGATTAATTGTTTATAAAAAGGTTTTAAATGGTCATATAAAAATAATATATGGTATAATTAATGTGATTATTGTTTTGTAATTTATTAACAATTTAATTTTATTAATTATATTGTATTTTTGAACATGTGTGATGAAAATCGAGACAAAGGGTAAGGGATTTCTGTCTAAAATTATCTTCTTTGGAAAAATGTTATGTTATGCACCTATATTCGATCATGAGGGTTATATACTATGCCTTAAACTTTTTATATTATTAATATCCATAGTTTAATTATATTTATAATTTTATTTTATGATATTGATCAATTGGGATTATTATTTTGATGTTTCCGATGTTGTAATGGAATGTAGGCTTACTATTATCTTTGTGGGACACATGGAATATTGACAAATTTTTTCATTTTTTTGGTGTATACACTAAAAATGAATATATTTCATCAATCGTCTCATGATTTGTTTTATATAAATATCTTTATAAAAATATTTCATTCATGTATTTTATGATTCAAATGTTACCATTTTAGTAATGTATTTATGTTACCATTTTCTAATTTTTTTGGGATTTGTTTATGATTATATATCTAATGAGGAAATCATATCATATATCTCTTATTAAAATAATGATTAATATTATCCTATATACATCTATATAGAAAACATAATTTCTATTAATTTTTCTCTCTTTAGTGATTGAATTAACAAAGGAACTATTATTCATAAAAGTTGAATGTATTTCGTTATTCGTACAAAAACACATTTTATTTCATGTATATGTTTACTGGTAATGTTTTAAGGGTGGTTTTAATTATTATACAATGACATATTTAAGTCATATTTACCCATGTTTTCAATTTTAATTTTTTAGATGGATTATTCACGATGTTTTATAAAAAATGTTCTTTTGAATTTTTATAAAAATATTAATGAAATATTTAATTTAACATTTATGAAATGAATGTTATTTTCAATAATCATTACTGATCAATGATCCAGTAATTCACATAATAAATTCCATGTTTATTTTAAAATATTATTTTTTCAAATATTTGGATACAATTATATTTAAAATATGTTATTTCAATTGGAAAGTTTCTCTCTACAAGAATATATTAATGATATTTTTATATAATATATTTTCATCATATATAAAATAAGATGGTGTTACTAATGTTTTATTAGTGATATGATCCAATGGTGAAACATTTAATATTTTTATAGATAGTTTATAAATTTTTTGATGAAATTATTATGATACCCATTTCATTTTCATGAGTTATGATATTATGAATAATTTACAATCTTTTTGAATAGATAAGAATGATTTTAATTACATGGATGGTGGGTATAAAATTATAAATCACGCTAATTAATTTTATAATGATTAATATTCTATGAGCTTAAAGGGTACACTAGAGTTAATCTCATTCCTGAAAAAGAGGGTACATGGGTGGTCATACTAAGATAGAAAAATTTAAAACAAGAGGATATCCTAAGCCAATAAAAGGTACAAAAAATGTTATCCAATTCATGATGAAGCTAAAATAGTTATTCTCTCAATACATAAATATTATTATTTTCATGGTTTGTATCATCGATATAAAATTTTCTATTCTTATCATTATTATAAAAATATAACTATTGTGTAAATTTTATTCCCTCATGGATCATGTACTTTTATTCCATTATGATATATATCATATGAACTAAAAAATTTAACGCCATCATATAAGATTATGATATTTTAAATACTATTTATCGTGTCAAATTTTATGCTCATTTTCACATATACTAATTCCCATGTTATTCTAATGCGATCAATTATATATCCCATATTTAAACATACTATGAATCTGTGCTTCCGGTTTATTTTTCAACATGTTATTAATTTATGTAATAATTATGATATGTCTAAGAAGAAATCTAGTTATTAATAACATAGTGAGAGATGTTGTAGTTCAATTATGTAGTTTTTTATGTATCCATGATTCAAAAGAAACAATATCAATAAGATTATGGTATTGATCATTAGTTTTTTATAATGAATAATCAAATAATATTTTTATAGATATATGTGAAAATCCTGAGTAATTATAGTTAGTAGGATTGAATATTTAGTGCAAATTTTTAAACTAGTTTGAAAAAACATTATTCATAACCATAATGATAATTTTATTTAATGTAAAATATCCTTGAATATTATTTACAAATATAGAAATTGGTTTCTAATAAATAAAATCCTTATCTATATAGAACAGGAGGATATGGATCCAATAGTTTTACATAGGTGTAATGACTCCGAATATGTTGAATTATAATTTCTCTAAATCATCACCTTGTGTGTGACAATGTGAATTACTACATATATGGTTTTACAATTTCATGAGATATTCTTTGGATATTCACATAGTCATTGTGAACCATCATAATTTATATGAATGGATGATAGACATGAATGACCTATGATAATCATATGGATTGAAATATTGGAAATAATGTGTGAGGATTTATACATCATATAATTTTTTTATGATTATTTTGTTTCAAAAAATGGTAATTATTATTAAAACTGTTCTATTTTTTTTTAATGGTTGGTACTATGATGAATTCAGTTAACACCGAATGTGATTGGAAATTTGGTGAATATGAGAAATGAAAATGGAAAATAAATAGTGAAAATGATTCGGGGAATATACCTAAAAATATATCATGATATATGAAGGACTACATGAACTTTGGTGTGATTAAAAATAATTAAAAAAATAGAAAAATGAAATTTTATTATTCTTTTTGTTTTAATGAAAATAGTGGTAAAAATATTTTTCTTCTTAATAGTAAACAATATGTGAAGAAAAACCTAGAAGAACATCTGTGATGGAGGAAAATTTGTTTTCTTTGTGGAAATAATGGTAAGAATAATGATATTCTGAGGAATTAATTTTATTATATTATAGGAACATGGGTATTATCTATTTCAATTCCCTAACCTATGATTCATCCCTAAGATCAGGGAAGGGCCCATGTTATTCCAAATCATTGATGTAAAAGGTTTTAATTATTATGTGTTTGGATTAACGAATTTTTCTACAGATGTAGTTTTACCAATTTTATTCTGGTTATAATAATCATCAATCATATTTGTGTTGAGAAAATTTGGAATCATATATCTATTCATGTATGATTAACATAAAATTTTAATGAACCATCAATGGTTATTGAGTTAGAGGATGCCCAAAATAATAATGTATTACATGAAAATTTTTAGGTTCTATGAGATCATAATTTAATGTGATTAATGATATTTTTGGAGATGATTTATTAGAATATGTTGTATGTAACTTTTAGGTTCATCATAAATAACTACTTTAGGGGGAATGGCAATCTCATAATTTAAGATGAATTGATATATTTTATTGTTTATAGGACCTTTTATCAAAGAGGTTATTTTTATGTATGTTTAACATATTTGTGGGGATGTTATGTCTATAATATTAATAAAGGATTAGTATAAATGTCTCCATTCTAGATTTTTTAAGGCCATAGGGCTTTATCCAACAACTAAAGGGTGATAATGGTTAAATTACTAGCATTTAACTTCAAGAGGTATTGATTATATGAAATTTCATAAATGATGTTAAAAATAATGATTATGTTTTTTTGGGAACATTTTTTTATCATATTGATAACCATGTTATTTAATAAATTATAGAGTGATCACTTACACCTGATGAAATTTATGATTCATGAGTAAAATATCACAACACATTATTTGGAGTTTATTGTGGAAATTTTGAAATTAATGAAATAGAGGTATTAGGTTTATAGAGAATGGTGTCATTTTTATACTCATCATAAGAGTTTAATGTATATATTCACATATTAGGAGTTTAACATGCACTAGAGAATATTGTTAGAGATGATTAGTGACTATGAATTCTCAATAAATTATCACGCTAAAAAGTTGAACATGTTGGGTAATGATTTGAGTAGAAAGGATAATAATATCTTATAAATGGTGGAGATAAATAAATATCAAATAATATTTTATTTCAAAGGATGGATTAATAAATAATTAAAGAATGGTAAAAATATATCTATCGGAAATTACTGTTCAACTATCTATCAATGTAATGATTAAATAAATAAAAATGGAAGATACAATGCTATATATAAAGGTGGTAAATGTTTCTATGATTTAAAATGATTATGATTGAATCATCATGTTTCATAACCATATATGTCTTTCATTCGTAGAATATTTTAATAAGGATCTATTAGAGGATGCCCAATGTTCTACATTATTTATTCATCACTGAAGTATGATGATATATATAGATCTAAAGGATAATTTCTAGTTCAAATACAAAATGGTATATATTGAAGATATTGTATCCCATTTCGTTTTATTTTTATAATTTATGGATGAGATATATAAGTCTAGGTGAGTGTTATAACCATTACCAATATCTGAATGCAGATGGGAAAACAATAACACAAAATATTTCACCGAACACCCCCAAACATGTAATAGGAACTTTACTATACAGGTTATAGTTGATAAATTGATAAATTTATCAAAATTTATTGAAATAAAATAGTATTTATATAATTATCATCATACCATAATATAAATTAATTAATTGATAGTTTTTTTGGTGTACAACATTATATCATATCAAATATTGAATGAATGATTACCAATGAATTTGAGTGATGTATTCATAAAAACAAAAATTTATAGATGAGTTTTAGAGAATTTTCTAATCCTTAAATAGTTGGATTCTATAAGGGATAAATTAAAACTATAAGGATATATATTTTTTCTATTGATTTTAATGTTTCTTGAAATCAACACCTTCCTCTTGTCAAGTTTTCGTACCAAAATATCATTCTCTCAAATATATAAATGTCACTTTATGAACAAACCAATAAAATGACATATATAAATCTAGTTATATTATTTAGTGATAATCTAAGTCTATTGATACCTAATATAATACATTAAATATATAATAATGTCAAGGACATTCAATAGTACATCAACATAGCTCAGAGTCAACTAAAATTTTATAATGATAATGCACATCATGATATAGATTTTTAATTTGGTAAGAAGGTTTTCCTAAAAATGTAAACATTGGATAAAGTTATGATATTTTCATAGAAACATGAGAACTGGTAATATCTATGCAATCATGGTTCTTGATTTAGTACGAATGATTTTTAATCTCTTGTCCCTTCCATTGATGTTTTCGTATTACCATAATGTTATCCACTTATCTCTCCAAAGGAATAAAATACATGATATTTAAACTGAAATAATATTAGAGGTTATAAAACTGAATGATGATATTTAATGTGATAAATAATCTATTGATATTCTGAATCATAGAGAGAATGTTCTATAAAAAATTCTACTCACAATATCAATGTTTTGTGGTGAAACCACAAACATGAATAATATGTGTGAGAACTTGGGGATATGATGAGGAAAAACTAACCAAATTTTATTGTTTCAAAGTGATTCAATTTATATATAGAAATTAATTTCGATGGTGTTATAATGTTACACCCATGATTTTATGAAAATTTCATTTAATCTATTTTAATTTATTTGATATCTTTTTTGAAACACATTGAAGTGTTTTAACAAACAACAATATACAATTAATATTATTTTTTAAAATTTGACCTTTTTAACCAGAAAATTAAATTTCATGGTATGAAAAATAGTAAATATATTTTTAAATTTAAGTATAATGGTTTCCTAAAAATAATACATACGGATAAAATTTTGTTAATTTTTTAATGTCCATATTAGAATAGGAAATACATTATTATAAAAATAGGTTTTTATTATTTTTGGAAAACAAATTCACACAATTTTAAATTTATTTGGAAAATTTATCATATTTTTTTAAATAAAAAATTTAAAATTATGCTATATTTAACTTCATTGAATTTTTGGAATGGTTTAATTTTTCAATTAATAACTAAATATACTGCTTTTTTTAAACTGCATTTTCATTTAAAACATTTAATAATATTAATCTTATTTTAAGATGGTTTAAATTTCATATGAGTTAAATTATATTATCATTAATCTATTATAGGTCATATAAATCAAATTCATGATGAATATATATATATATATATATATATTTTATTACATTTTTGAAAAAACCGTCGTTGGAAAACAATTTTTTCATCGCCACTATAGGTTTAATTTTAAATTAAATTCTTTTACTTCTATGAAATGAAATTTAGATTTTTTTTTATCATATTTAGAATCATCATAATTAATTATATATAATATTTTCAACATAATTCATTGTAATAATAAAATGTAAAAATAGTAAAATATAATTACTACTATAATGGTTAAAACATTTTTACTGGGTATTAGACAAAAATGATATTGTTTAAAATTACAAAATATCATTTTAAAATACAATTATCATGATATATTTATAAGTTATGTAATCCACTATTCTATAATGATCCAATTTTTTATCTTTTTGGAACATGTAAACCATTGGTATGAGATTTTCTTATAAAAAATAACTAGTGTATCATATCACCCACTTATAAAAGGGATCCCCCAATCGTAACATATTCACAATTCAAAAGAATATATTTTAATTCAATACCTGTGATGATTCATTTTATAACACTCTATACACATCCTATTGGTCATTTTTTTTATGAAACCCACCTATGAAAACTTCTGGATCCAATCTATTGAGTTTGTTCGAAGAGGAGGTATCGTTCTTGACAGAGCATTATATTTATTTCTTCATCCAAATCCTTAAAATAAAATTAAACTATGATTATATAACTACATCAATCAGTACAATATTATTATACATTATAAATTTATTTTCATTTCCTATATAATTATCCACAACCATCAAATTGGAAATGAAACCATCAATCATGTGTACGGTGGACTACCACATCCCGAATTAACGTAATTCATTTTCCATCAATATATATAATGGGCGAAGATAATGATATATTTAATATATATATATATAATATATTTAATAAATTTATAAAATATTGTTGTTATAACACCATATATAACTTATTTCCTTATAATCTATTGGCCAATGATGTCATTGTCCATGTGTATGTATGGACAATTTCATCAAAAAAATGACGTGATTTTTTTTCATTTTATTTCAAAATTGATTTTAATAAGGATATATTTCATTAATATTAATTATATATATAAAATAATTATTATTTATAAAGGTGATAAGTTATTTACCATGGTTTGAACCCATGCATCGAGAAATTAGAAACAACATTCATTCGTACATATGGTCGACCATCTCAATAAAAGATGAAATTAATTTTTTAGATATAACATTTATGGATTACTATAAATACATATAAAATGAATATATATATATATATCATATATATAACTTGTGAGATTATTTAACCATGATCAAATATAAAGGGACTAAAAATCGAAAATCAAAGCATATTAGAAAAATCAATCATTTATTACTCAAAATGTTATTTCAATATATAAGTAGTAATAAATGGTCAAAAAGGCCATAATATAATAAAAAATGACTCATATATATTATTATAATTTTATCATATATTTATAATAAACCTAATTTTTTATATAGGAGGTTCAAATGTGTACAATTAATGTTAATCATGTAAGGATGTAATTTGTGTATGAAATTCCTTCTTTTGGGAATATGTAATGTTATTCCCCTATATTGTTTTATAAGGTGTATATAATGAACCATTGAATATTAATATCATTAATCTACATAATTTAATTATAATTAATTTTTGATTTTATTTTATTCATTTATTTTTATCTCAATACCAATGTTTTCAACTTGGTAGGGGATTTTTATCTCACTTTTATCCCTATGACCCATATACCATATCCATATTTATTAATATTTTGTGATGTATATACATAAAAAGAATTTCTATTACAATTATCATGAATTATGTTGGATATACATATCCTTCAACGGATTTTTATTTCATGGGCATTTTTATTCAAATTTTATGAAAGTGGTAAAGGTTTTTTATACAATCTCATTTTTTATCAGGATTATATATGGTTTCCTTTTTCATGATTAGATAATATTATATATATCTAAATAAAGTGATTAATATTATTCACCTAATTTAATTTCAATTCAATAAAATTTTTCATTTCATTTTACTCTCTTTAATTGTTAATGTGACCAAAACAAGGTTTTTTTAATAAAATTGACATCATTTCCCAAGTAGGTTAAATATTTTCTTTTATACATGTACATGTTTTAAAAAAATTACAATGACGATTTTTGAAATTATCTAATTAAAGTTAAATTAATTTATTTAACATTATATAATTTAATAAAATGGATTAAAAATAATTTTTTTGTCATTTTCGAAATAATGTACTTTTATATTTTTACCATATAATATGAAATGAATAATTTTTTTAAAATGAATAGCTCGAATGATATTTTTCAATCAAGATAGATCAATTATTTTATGCTTACCTTACATGTTTCCAAAGTTATATTCAATATTCATTTTTTAAATAATAATTGGGAAATATATATATTTTAAATAAGATATTTCATATTTGAGAAATATTTTCCACACAAATGAGTTAAATATATTTTTATCTAATTTATATTCATCAATGTCAATAAAATTAAAAAAATTAGTGTTATAGTATATATATGACCCAATTACAATATCCATGTTATTTTTTTGGATGCTTTGTGATTATCCTATGATGAAATTACTATGAATCCTAGTTCATTTTCATGGGTAATGATATGATTAAAAATATATGATCTTATAGAAGAAATAATTATTATTTTAATTATGTGATGGATGGATCCCAAATTATAAATCTGCGAAATACATTTGGTAAATATTAGTTTCCTATGTGAATAAATGTCACATAAGTGATTAACCCAATCAAAAAAGAAGTGTCTTAATGAGTGATTATCCCATTTCTCTAAAAATAAGGTATATATGTGGTTATCCATAAAATAAAGGAAGCTATGTAAGAGGTAACACAAAGCCTAAATTATAAAAAGTAGTTGTTATCATGATGCTAACATGTTATGAATGACACAATGGGTGACCTTGACATATGATTTCCAAGGTTATGGGTATTAAAAAATCTATGTCCTACTCAAATATTATGCTCTCTTGACTCATGTTATATTATTCCCTTATGATTTATGTATTATGAACTAACAAAAATTATTCAATGACACTGTATTATATTATTTTATATGATTATGTGTTTTTAAAAAGTTAATATAATGTTCCCTTGACCTTATAACTATTTTACGCTTATTTTAAAATTGATATCAACCTATTTTACTATTATCGAACATATGTGAACACCCATCCTTATAAAACCATTTTCCATGTTATGAATAAAGGTATTATGAATAATATTTAAAATAAGGGTTCTATTTATGAATAACATTGTGGTAAGTGATGTAGTTCACCTATGAAATATTTTATTATGTATCCATATTTCTAAAGGAAATACACATAAAAGATTATAAAATGGATAAATATGTTATATAATGAATATTCATCTAATATTTTATGATATCTATGTATTAAAATCCTATTTCTATTGTGTAATTAAAGATATTAATTATGTTTTTTAGATACCTCATGCTTCTATTACATGAAAGAATGATATCTTCTCCTATATGTGTGATGTATGAAATTATTATGAGTATTTATTAATTTCCCTTACTCCCAAAACCATCTTTATCTCTTTTTAGAATGTGATATCACCCCTTTAGATTATGGGTGTCATAAAAAATCATTTACCAAACCATTGACTAGTGTACCCCTTCAAGTGTAGGGAGTTTATATTCACCTATCCTCTTGATTGTTCCATATAATTCCCTGTTGAATGATCAAGATTTATACAAGAAAATAAGGTTTACATGTACTCCTTTTTCATTTTATTTATACATAATTTTTTTAAGATATGTCTTCCAATTTTATTCTTTTTTCATCTACTATTAATTTTCGTTAGATGTTCATTCATGACCCATCACAATGTTTCTTAAACTATTCATTTAAACATAACAGTTTCCCATTAAATTTAATTTTTTATTAATTTAATGTTTTAACCTCCCCTAAAAATGAACCACTATGATAAATTTAAAAAGTTTATCACACCTACATAGTGCTATTCAATGTGAGGTCGCACATGGAGGACCCCAACACACATGAACTCCCCTCTACATCCCATTTATTAACAAAATATGAACTCTAATATTTCATGTATTATCTATTAATGTTTTGGTTAACCTAACACATTATCAAACATAAATTTCCCCAATATATTATAATCCCCTACTATCATGACCTGACCTCGGGGCCCGTTTTGTGACTACCCCAAGCCTGCCTTACATAGGCCATGGGATGTCGACTAGAAGCAAAGGCGAATTCCTGATAAAACAGAAGGCATTGCCTTAAAACCTGTAACACACCCATTATTAACACATGTAGTAGAAGAAACTTGTACTAAAATAGAAAATAAAAGAGTGATGAAAGAAATTGGGTCAATATATAAACCCAATAGAACAATAAGTACAAGTACAAGTAAAAAAGGGAAAACAGCTCCTGGATCGTCCATCGGGAAATCCTACATAAAGAGTAGGAACAGAACACGAACAACTCATCCCTGTGGTACGTCCCTTCAAGTCCAGCTCCAAGAAGCCTGTAGTCAGTCTCCCTCAGCGTCGATCACTACTGAGTCTTGTCTTGTAACCATTATCATCATGGTGGTTGACTTAAATTTCATTGTGGACTGAGTTGTGCTTGGGCTCGATAGTTGGAGCTGGACTGTGATTGGTAACATAGGTATATGTATGGGCATATACCTATTTAATGTAGGTTGAGACATCGCGATTGTATATTACTTATTTAGTTTATATTTAGTTGATTCTGGGATACCAATGGGGGTCTCGGGGTCCCCTAATGAGTATTTTTATACTCACCCCTGCACGGTCATTTCCCGAACCTTGTTACTGTACCAAGATCCTCTGTGAGTTCAACAGTGATGACTTCTATACCGGAATCCTCTATGGGTTCGACAATAATTAATTCTATACCTGAATCCTCCATGGGTTCGACACTGATGACTACTTTACCAGGATCCTCTGTGGGTATGACAGTTCTGACTTATGTTTTTTATCCTATGTTGGTCTGATAAAATAGCCATTCTTTTATCTTGTGTGGGTGTGACAGCATAGATGGTCCTATATCCTATATGGGTTTCACAACTTAGGTGAATAATTGACTACATCTAATCATCTCTATCACTATAAAAAAGATGTATACCTGTGTAAGCTGAGTCATGCCTTTTAACCATTATCATTATGGTGAATGAATTTACTTCCTTTGTGTAATGGATTGTACTTGGGCTCGAGAGTTGGATCCAGACTGTGATTGATAACTTAGGTATATGTATGGTTATATACCTAAGTAGGTTTGGTTTATACTTCATGGTTGTATCTTTCTACTTTGGTTTATCCTTTGTGGATTCTGGGAGACCTTTGGGGGTCTCGGGGTCTCCTACTGAGAATTTTTATACTCACCCATGCACGGGCTTCACCCGCACCTTGTTATGTTCTGTGCAGATGACAGTCAGTAGTGATCGAGGATGAGGGTGACGGACGAGAGGCTGCTCGGAGCTGGACTAGATGGGACGTAACACAAGGAAGAGTTGTTTGAGTTATGTACCTAACCTTCCAATACGATTCACTAGTGGGAGATCTAGGAGTTCTTTTCCTTTTGTACATTTACTTGTTTTCAAGTTGGGGTTTTATATTGGCCAACTTACTTTCAAGACACTTTTCATTTCTATTTTAGTAATTTTTTCTTCTATAGCTTCTGTTCAGATAGATTTTGTTACAATTTTAAAGGCAATACCTTCCCTTTTTACCAGGATTACCCCTTTGGTGCTAGTCTCCAGCCCCTGACCTATAGAATGCGAGCTTGGGGTAGTCGCGGCACAGGTCCCGATGACCGGTCGTGACACCTACTCGCTACACACAGTAATAAATAAACCATATGGTCCCTCCCATATGAGATTGGGGATTATGAATTTTTCTATGATGACTAATTTCCTATTTAGGATGTGTGTGGGTTTTCTCTTACACGTTTGGGAATAAAAATCTAAAATTATTTTTTCAAATCCGAAAGAATGAATTATTAATTGAAAAATGAATATTTTGTTGTGATCATATTTTATTTATATTATCATTATGTTCATATGGAGACTTTTGGATTCAGATAATAATTTATAATTATAAATGTTTGTTATAATGGATTCTAAATGAATTTTGATTGAATTGTGTTTTGGAATGAAATTTTAATATTAATTTAATGTGAAACATGAAATTCCATCTATTGATTTATTTTTTTAGAATTCATTAATATTTTAGGATGAAATTTTACCATAATTTATCTATTGATTAAATTAAACAATATGGTTTTATTAATTCATGGGTATTATAAATAGTGAATACATATATTAAGTGATTTCAAGGTTATATTAAAATTCAGTTTTGTGTGATTTTTTATAAATTGATTACAAATATTAAAGAAATAATAAACCTAACATATTGGGTATTTTGGAATGTGTATTTTAAATATTTAAAAATTTTATAACAATTTTATTTGTTTGGATCCTTATTTTTTTGCATTTTAATATTTCTATTTATCTATCCAGGTTGATTTAAAAAATGAATGTTTTCTTAATTTGAGGGGATATTTATTCATTGGGAGATAAAGATAAACATGAGAATATTGATTATAAATTATTATGGTTGTAATAATATCATTGTTTATCACCATAAAATTTCATAGATAATAGAAAATAATGTAATTTTTTTGATGTTTAGATTTATTTACTTCAATTTATTTTTATTGCACTAGTTATCCCTCTAGTGTGAAATTTGAAAATATGGTTTTTTTCCAATCATGACGTACACATGATAGTCCAATGAATTTTATATATGAAACAAAATAAGTTAGTGGGTTGGATTGTCTTTTCTAATGTTTAGGACTTCATCTCATTGAGAATTAGGGTAGAGCCCTTAAAATCAGTTCTTTGGTAGGAGGTTTTACATCAGAAGATTTGATGAATCATTCTGATATCATTATATACCTTTACTAATTCATGGATCCTTGATTGACTCATTAAATTAATTTATCTATTTCATGGATGATATCATTCCTTTGAATTTTCCATTATATTTTTCATGTTAGTTATTATTCCAATATAACATTGAAATTTTATATTAAATGGATGTTTTAGTAAAAGTGTAAAATCCACAAATAATTTCTGATTTTGTTATTTTTTGTTTAAAATATTATAAAAAAGACTTTTTTATCTGAATGTCACATGTTTATGGATTGTATTTTAATGTATACATATGAAAACATATTTTTTATATTTTATTTCAATCTGGAAAAATGAAAAGTATTTTTAATGGAATTTCAAATATCCATTGTGGAATACCATGTAAGATCGTTACCTTACAACATACATTCCCCACATGGTGTTTGTATACTATTCTGATCTTATTGGTTTTGGAATCAATATGATAATTAGCTCTTCATTGTTTATGTATCTAGAACACAATTGGAGTATGATCATATGATATTGGATGGAGAGTAACTTATATTCAAATAGGATAGTTTGATTTGGTATGATAGTTATTATATTCTATGACATAATATTTTTTGACATATTATCCATTACTTTTCTATTTCATTTAATTAATTTGTGGAGCATGATATATGTGAATTTATTAATGTTTAGTCAAATTGGCTTCTTTGTGCTATGGAGTTGGAGGTGAGCATTGTGATTTTTTTAGTATTATGTTTTTTATACCTCCTTAATCATCAATCGTTTATATCTATCATTTATTTAATTATATGATTTTCAATGGGAATCCAACATATGAAGGAATCATGATAATTTTTTTATAATTATGATGTTAGTATAATTTAACTTATTCAGGTGGAATCATTATTAAGAGTCTATTTTTTACCCAAGCTCATGATTTCACCCAAAGGTTATTTTGAACATCTTCTTGGCTATGTAGAAGGCTTGTTTGGGTTCCGGTTAAGGGGTCACATGGGCTAATTCATCATAATAATTGAGAGATATGAAATTGAGATAAATCAAATGATTAATTGAATAAGATAATTAGATCCTATGAATTGATCAGAATGATGATATCATAATCATTAATAATGGAATTGAATTTGTGTGGACAACCCCAAAAAATAACATATTCTATTCCACAAATAGGGAATCATATAGAAATAATATTGATTTTTTGAAAGAGGAAATAGTAATGTGGGATGACATAATTATAAAGCATGATATTGTAATTTAACACAAACACAATAATATGTTATCATAATAATATCTCATGCTTAACCACCAAGACAATCATATCATGGTTTTATAGGATAATAACCAATTTCCATTAGCATAATTCATTATGACGACCACCAATTCCTTTTATCATAATGTATTTGTATATCCCCCTAAGTCATAAAACATGTAATCTAATGAGATATAAAAATTTGCCCACAACATTATATAGCTATATAATGTTTTGCTGAACTGATCACATAATAATTGTGTATATATATTGGGGCCACATTAGGTTGACCTTCTTCCATAAAACACAATATTAGTGAACTTTTTAAATTAAATTGGTTACATGAAATCGTTTAGGGGGTATAAATATTATCAAAATATTAAGAACTATTATATATGTACATATCATTTTGTTAGATGAAATTTTTATGAAATATTAAAACTATAGATAATAAAATATTTTTAGGTCATGATGATAAACCACCAAATAAATTAAAAGGTATGAATTCTATATTGAATACACTTGAATCTGAAGAAATATTTTATGGTAATAAATATTGAAAAGGCTTAGTAGAATGGTTTTTATTATGCATTTATGTTGATAATGTATGATAATGGTATTGGTGGATAAAACTTCTAGTAGATATTTCATTTCTTCATCACTATAAATATATTAAAATTTATGTAATCAATTAAGGAATTATTCCATAATACGAATTTATTATGAAAAAATGATATAATTTTTTTTTAAATTATATTGAAATAAATTTAAAATATTTTAGAAAATGGTTAAAAAGTTAGAGTGTTTAGGAGTTCCATTATATAGTTTTTTTTATAATTTATAATATAATAAAATAAATTAGAACACTGGGGTTCTAAATATTTTTACCTAAATATCATAATGATACAAATATTTCTATAAAAACATATTTAATATATGATTTTAATAAGTAATAGAATTATAAAAAAAATGGAAACATGTTAATAAAGAAATAAAAACAAAATTGAAATATTGAAATGTTCTTTTATGGATTTATTATCCTTATCATTAATATAATTATAGTAGTAAATTTCAAAATAATTATTTAATGATGAAAAAAACCATTTATGAAAAAAAATTTATAAAATAATTCAAAATAATGAATTCAAGAAAAGAGAAAAAGGTAAAATTAGAAGAAAAAATAATTAATGATACCGAAGACTTGAAAATTCAATGAAATAATTTTACACATTTTTTATTTTTGAATAAATTCAAATCAATAAAAAAATGAAAAGTTTCATTTTCCAAAATGATAAATTAAATTCTAATTTTTTATATGATAATTTATAATAAGACAGGAAAATATGAAATAATAAGTTTTATATTAAAAAATATACAGATATGGATGAAAAATACCTTTAATTGATCTTTAAATGTTTCTATAAGAATACATTATTTTTATAATGTAGGAATAAATGAAAAGAATCTTTTTTTATGATATATAATTTATCGAGAATGAAATGAAAAAAAATATTATAAAGATGATGTCTAGAATACTTTATACACCTATTTAAAAATTTTAAGAATAAATAGTATGACCCAATGAAAAGTGATTTTGGAAAAAAAACCCCTTATGAAATTTGTAATGTATTAAGAATTCCACCGAATGAGGGAATATAAAATCAAATCCCTTGAATCCAGTGTATATAATGAAAAATATGTAAATATTATAGTATATAAACCATATAAAAATATATAATTTCTTAATATGAATCAAATCTCAAGGAAAGTATCATGAGATAGAAAATGCCCCAAAAGTATTATTAACAGCGATTATTGATCAAATAAATGATAGTTGTTAAATTGAGATGAAATAAATATATAATGGTATTTATGTAAAATGAAATGTTTAAAATACATGGTAAAATAAAATAAAATGAAATAGTTGAAATCTTATAGTGTTTTATTTGAAACCCAGAAAATGTAATGAAGGATATTTCATTATAATTACATATAGTAAAATTGAAAAAATAGGTATAGTGATTGTGAAATGACATAATATATATATTATCATTAATTAAGATCAAATAGGATGGTAATAATAATTTATATATATATATATATTATATTCTTTAAAAAATAAATTGTATAAATATTATTATTCAACTGAGGAAAGATTAAGAAATAGAATATATAGATATGTTAAAATGTTTAAATATGAATAAATTAATGATTTTGAAAAAAAATATAAAAAGTATTTAGAAAATTATAATGTTGTAAGTTATTGATTTTAAATTAATTCAAACAGATAAAACAACATTTTATTAAATATTTTATTGATAATAAACGACATAATTTCCCCACATTGTTCTAAAATAAGTTAATTTATAGATTCTTTTGGATTAGATCATTAATTGGAAATTTTGATTGAAATTCCAATTTTACCATTTTAAATTTTCGTTTAGTTATTTGGGCATAAATATTTTTTTTAAAATTATTTTGATTTGAAATTTTATAACTGTGTTTCAGACTTAATGAGATATAAATTCTTTTTAGGAAATGGGAGCTAGATCGTTCATTCGAGTGGAGTAAATGGCCCATGAAGACAATGTTGGACTGAACTATCAAGATTGGACATCACTTCACCTTATGGGACCAATAATTTTCATCCGGGCTTGGATTGTGCCCAAATATTGAGGGAATCTCAGGGACATTATTATGAAAAAATAATATTTTCTAGAAGACCAGAAAATTTACACATTTTGGAGGTAAACTATGTTGTTAAAGTGGGAATAATTTTTCTTTTCTGAATTTCCCATTCACGCTTAAATGAATCATCTATCCCTAGCCCCCCAAAACGCTATTTGAAGGTTATTTTCACTCCTTGTGATGGATGGTCGAGTCATTTGGAAGGTTTGGCCGAAATTGTGTCCCATGATAGCCCCACACAACTATTGTAAGAAGTAAGGCCTTGTGCAAACATCTCTTCCAAGAAGGCTCTCCTCTCCTAACTCCTTTTTATATTTCATTACTTCCAAACATGTAAAATGAATTTTTAATCAATTAATCATTTTTATTTTTTAATTTTATTTCTCTTCTTATTCTTCTTATTAGGATTGAACATATGAGTGGAGAAAATTTTCGGTGTTTCCCAATCAATCCATTTCATATGAAAAATGTTTCCATGATGGCAACTCTGCCTATTGAAGTATGATTTATTTCATAGTTGATCTAATAAAAACTCCATTAATTTATTCATTTTGAATCTATTAACAAAATATAATTCATAAATTGTGATCAATTAATTGAGTTTTAATTTCTATATTACTCGATCTAGTTTCATTTGACGTCATGGTCGGCCATGTGTAAATCGTGAGTGTGAAACATAAACCAAAAACTCTAATAAACTTTTAATAGAATTGTAGGGTTCAAGTCTCATCCAAAACTCAATTAATTCTCCATATCCATGTAGGATATTATGCTATATTTGACCACTGACCACAAGTTGGATTTTGGATCACTATCAAAGCAGGGTGCTGCGATTGGAGGTCCTGATGTTAACCCCGGGCTCATTTCCAAATATTTGTGGTCTGGTTAATCTCTATAGGGTTTGAAGTTTGAAAATGTTTGGGGATTACAATTGAATTAATTATAACCATATAGGAAAAGTATAAATGAATGATTAAGAGGGAAGAGTAGATCAACTAAGTCTTCTTATATAAGTATTTTATAAAGAAATTTTGTCTTTTATTGTTCCATCTCATACTCTGGTTTAGTGTATTGTCTCAAAGTCACAAAACCAAACCACCACATCTTGTGTTTCATTTGTCTTCACTTATTTACCATTTATTGTCGTTTTCATCATGCATATTATGCAATGTTTAATATAATTATTCCCTGAGATAATGACAAAGTTCTACCACTATGTTTCACTTAGTAAACTTGAAAAAATCATTTTTATGAGAGAGTGTGGTAACTGTCATCAAATTGGCACTATTTACTGGGAGGAAAGTGATTTATTCAACTAATTTTAGGTATGATATTCATTCTAATTTTTTATTTGTTTTCTCTTATTCTCATCCATTTCTTTTCACTTAATTCTTCCCCAACTTTTTTTTCACTCAGACCACCAATTTAAACCTTGTTTAATGAAATTGGTGTCCACTACCTTTTGATTCTATATTTTCTATGATTTATGAAACAACCCATCTTAAGGATATCCATGATGTAGACACTATTATTGAGCATAGCCATAGGGCTCCAATCATACAGTCTTAGTCTATAGGAAGTGTCGACATTTATCCATCTAGGGAATTTCTCAACTCAAGAAATTTTGAAATTGGAAACTCTTAAAAAATAAATGTTAAACAAGATACAATGGATGATAATAACAACAATGTATTCAATAAGACTATTCCAGAGTTGTCTGAACCTTATATTAATTATCAAACT